>JAUDJH010000036.1:2400000-3147297 GCA_036320925.1 Automeris io
AAAGAAACAAACATTATCTCTGTTCGTGTAATGAAACGGTCTATAAAAAGACAACCTTCACAAATTTCTAATTTGAGATTTTTGAATTGTATTACTGACTGGGCTGTAGAGCCTATATAATCTTTAAAAGCGGTAAATAGTTTTGTCTGAAACGTGTGATCTAATGTTTAATGACAGCATGGACTGTAAGGAATAATTGAGTTAATTTTGTGCAGATACTACTACGACAAAAATATAATGACAAAGGTCCATGGGAAGAGGTATGCGTACAAATTCGATTTCCAAGGGCTTGCAGCAGCCACACAACCTGCGGCGAGCGACCCTACATACAAATACCAAAGCGACCTGTTCATGAGTTCGTACCACCATTCTGCCAAGCTCTCTTCGTTCATGACTCCACATGCAGCCATGCCAACTTCCACAGGTAATTATTGATCCTATAGTCAGTACAACGAATGACGCATAGAAACATGACTAGCACTGGAAAAAGATTTAACTTTAATCGTGTCTGAATAATATTTTAACAGCTTCAGTCCTATGGCTTGTTCTTTTTAATTATTCTTCTTACTTTTTCTTTATTTTTACAATTCATTCCTTTCGTGTTCATTCTTCATACTTATACATACAAATATGTAAGCGTATGTGTATTTATGTACGTAAATATATAATTATCTATGACACTTTGTAATAGTCTCTAGAGCTGAATATATATACTCTATATATCAATACTATACCCTCCCTCGGTGTTTACCGCGCATGGACACTTTAAATCGGTGTCAGCTGAAAATCAGCGCTGGGTGGCTCAGCTGGTCACTTAGCATTTGCTGAGCTGACTTCCCTTCGGCGCATTATCACAACATATAGTATTTGCTACTGTTGTTTCATATCTTTATTAACCAATCCTTCTGTATTATATGTTGTGTGACAAATAAATCCTTTTTCTTTCCTTCTCCTTTATTATTTTTTCTGAGTTTTCTTACATTAGCGACTGAGGCAATTAAACTAAATATCATAAATTAAAATCAACCATTTTGTGTTTAATAGTAAAACATTATTAGCATTAACAGTGTGAACGATTCTGTGACGTAAGAACTTATTCGCAAATTTGAGTCAAGATTTACGGTTTGATGTGTTGCGGTAATGTTTCCATGCTTTATTCGTATTCACTGACTACAGTGGCATGCGGTGATCATCCGAAATTGGCGTTAATACGGTTAAATATAGTGTCTACATTCATAAAGTCAGTATTTTCGGTCTATATTTTAGAGCTAAATAATAGTTAAGAGAACCGTGGCAAATACAGCTCCAATAGTATAATGCTTTCAAGTTCGCCACAATATAAAACAAACCTTATTTAAAAAAAATGCCGCATTTATAAACGTAGTCTGCTTATTTGACTGTGTCAGCTTCCTTTTTTGATGTTCACTGCTCGTCACGAGACCCCACAATGCTACGTCTACGCGAATGTAAATATAAACAAATATTCAAACGATTTCCGAAGATTTTTAATAAATTATTATTATTATTTCATACTACAAAATACATTAAAAAATAATTACGAACAATAAAAATTTATTATTATATAAAATTGAAGGAATTGAATTATCTTGTAATTAACTGAAGTATTTTTTTCAATGTAACTAAAAAGGAAAATCTAAATAAAATCTAATATCGATACGAAGTAACGCCTTCACGGATCGGACAGCATTTTTTATACATACTGTAGGTACAAGTGGTTTATATTATGCACCCTTCTCATGCAGTGTAAATCGTGTCGGTAATCTGCATTTCTCGATACTAATGCCTCGGTACACTTGCCTAGACTAATATTTGCGCAGCTCTCCAACCGGGTTGCCATTGGCATAGTCGTTGATACACTCAACTTAATGGCAGTAAACTATTTAAACTAAGCTTAGAGTTCTTTTTAGGGTTCCTTTTCCAGAAAGGAAAAATGTTCTCTTATAGCATCACTTTGCGGCCTGTCCATCAAAACCCTCTTTCTCAGAAAGCCGTAGAGGTATCAAATACTAAAGTTTGTAATCCTGTGTAAAGCATTTGTCTATTTTTTTGGTAATCCGGGAGAACATTCTACGTAGAACCATCAAGCCCTTGTAAAGGCAGCGACTCCGGTATGTCAGACTCCTACTGACTACCACCCCTGGGGTGTCTCTCTAAGCTCCACCCAGACCTGGGAAACCAAATTCGTCCAGTTGTCCGAAGAGTGAATAGTCTATTCCACTCTTGGTGTAGAGAGCCCACGCCTCGAAACCTTTCTCATGAGCTGCGCGCCGGACTCTGTGCACCATCTCTTCCTCGAGACAGCTGACTCCCTCAAATCTACTGCCCGGCCAGATCATTTGTCTAAGTCGAGGATCGGGAAATCGTATCCCGCGAGCTAGAAGTGGCTCTTTGTATGTGAAGCTACGGCTCTATAGTTCCACACGCATATATTATTTATATTATTAAAAAACATTCAAAAATTGTTCTGAATTGATGAATAAATAGATTCGTCTTTTTTTAATCAAAAACTTTATTTATTTAAGTAACATTTTATTGTGACTCTTTAAAAACTTTGAAATATTGTAAATTGTAATTTTTTACTCTTGCGACACAAAAAGTTGCCGCCTTATGGTCTAAGTTAATACACTCGATACGTATGTTTATGGCGTAAATTTGATTATTTTTGGCAAATAGAATCGTAACCTGTAAGTTAGTTCGCGTTGATTTAAAATTATAACATTTTACAATACGCAAATTCTTATATTTCTTGAACAAAGTAAGACGTTTTTTCGCGCTGGATCAACTGTACCTATTCAATAAGGTCAAGGACTGGCTCTGCATGAAATACTATTTGCATCACTGGGACCGACCTGCACAGTATTCAGCTCCCTGGATAGGTTGCAGCGAAGAACTATCCGCTATGTGAATCATAGAGACGTTACTAACTATTTTGAACTACTCCAGTTGCGCAGAGATATCAAGGCTAGTCTTCTGAAGAGTTATTTAACCTTGTTCCACTCTCTCCCTTCCGTGAAAGACACACCCACACGGTCTTACCGCGCCGGTATCCTGGATAAGATTAAGAAGTTCCCTAACTCTTAATTTTGCCAAATCGTTGAGCTGTGGATTGGTCTTCCTCGTGTTTCCACCATTCTATGATATTAGGTCTTTCAAACAAAGCGTGTAGAGACATTTGTTTGAAATGAGCACTGAGATTATCAGTAGGTTTTTCTTTATAGATAGTCATAAATGCTTTTGGGAATGCACCATCTTCGTCATCAATCAAAAATTTTTTGTTACATCATCAACAGATAAATTTGTGCGGAATTCTCGATGCGTTAATCAGACATACGAGTTAGGCCAGTTTTTTTTTTTACACAAAACAGCAAACATGTCTCTATTGAGAAATATCGTAGTCAGCAATTCTGTCTTATTTTATGTGAAATATTTTTTTTTACTGTATTAATACATATTTAAGAAATGTAAAATTATATTTTAATGCTTCTGGAAATCATTTAAGTATTTAAATTTCTATTATTCGAAGCGAGCGTATTTATAAAGTATATATTATTGGTTTTTAAAAATGTTTTGTTGAAAATATTGGCAATTTATTGTATTATCAATTTTTTTTATGATATCGTCAATTTTATTTTTATTTTTTCTAAACATTACTTACAAAAATTATAAAATTACCGGGTGTTTGAGTTTGGTTTCTATTCATTTTCATTTAAAAGGCAGGTTTACACTTATGTAACGTCTCACGGAGGACATACACGCTATGGCTTACCACATACATACTCATACTTGCGTAGGTAAAAGTGATATGGCCTATATAACAATTGAAGGTCTAAAGCGCAGCTTGTAGTAACGCTACCTGATGTGCTGAATATCCTGGATTCAGGTTCTAGTACTGGCAAACTTTTCGAGAAGAGCAGATTACATTGCCACAAATCCCCTGTGGAAATCCCTTCGGACCTTCAGGGGAGCGGTGAGAGCCGCTCCCCCGGTGTGTCGGACCTGCCCCGACTAAAACCACCGAGGTGTTCCTTCTCCCGTCTGCCGGATGCTAAGGGCAAAGCCGAGCCATCTTCCTCGGCATCCGGTGAAAAAGCTTTATTTGGGATTAAGTTAATGTGTGTAATAGCCCGTAAGTGTTATTTTGTTCACCATACAAATTACGATTTACCTGTGCAGGTAAACCTTTGTGATAAAATCTTACATTTATGAGACCAATGATATATTGCTATTTTTGCACATGGACAATATTACAAGCGTTGCTAATCGTTACAAGTAATGCTTGTAGTCCTGTCCTTACACAGAAATCGCGCCAAATATTACGTTACACAAGTGTGAACCTGGCTTAAGCCGCAGTAGTAAGCCACAATGCCGTCGGCTTCGAACTGATTGGATAAAACTCAATTAGGTGACCGTAGCTGGCAGTCACCGCAGTTAGTCGCGTCCTAGGCTCTATATTAACTGAGGCTAGAATGTAATTGTTACAGCGTCGATATTCCCGTCAGCATCCTGGGGCAATTGGGGAGGAGGTGGCAGTAACCTCTACTCTCCCCACTCCATGGCTCCACCGCATGTGACGTCACATCTCGGATCCTACCCTCACTACGCATGACCAGTCATCTAAATGAACGACCATACCGATCCAAGGAATGTTTATTTTTATGTAATTGTTCCTTTTTTTGATTCAACGAAAGATCGAGGAGTTTTGTAAAAAAATTGTGTACTCAATGAATAAAGCGGTAACTAATCAGCGAGTAGAAAATAATAAAAATATTTGATATAGAATTAAAATAACATATGAATAGTCAAAGTTAAATAATAATGTACGATATTTAATTCTCATTTTAGTCAGTTTAGTTTGGTTGCAATCCTGTGTTATAAATTTATATTTTTATTCAAAGTTATTATTTAAATTATTTATAAAAGATTAATTTATGATTTCAATATATACTAGTTATAGTGAGAAAACTAGTCTTTTTATCAAAGATAATTCCTGTAAATATTAGAAATTCATACAATTAAGTAGAATTATGTATTAAGAATTAAACTATAATTATATCAAGAAATAATTAAATTTTATTGATCATATTTAAAACTATGTAAAAATAATATATCGCTTCTATGCAATAACTTCTATTTTTTGAGCTTTAACAATCCAGATTATCTCCTTTAGTAATTGCAGTTTTTTTGTGGTGGGCGATTGCCCGAACTAGGTCATGACCACAGTACACGAGTGTAAAAACCGCCATAGTGACTCGCTTCGGGCTGTCGCGTTTCGGGATCAGCTTGTGCATATCCAGTAACCCAAATACCTAGAGACATTCAGTCGTGCTATATGTGGACAGACATGATAACGAGGACTAGCATCCCGCCCGGTTTAGTTGTGAAGACCTATCCCGGTCAATCAACGCGCTTCAGTTTGAAAAAAAAAAGAGACTAGCTATGGATGTTCGTCTTATAAAGGTCCCTTTCGTTTTTGGACTATATTGTACTTACCATCAGGTGCCCTGTAGTCGCTTTTCGAGCCAGTGTAAAAAAAAACGATTCTTGGGCAAAACGGAATCTGATTAATGATTATGATAACGTTTGCCCAATTATGAATGTTTTCGAAAAAAAAAAGACCTTTTTTGTTACATACTGAGTCAAAACCCCTGGGGTAGTCCTCAAAACTCCGCTAGCTGGGCCTCGGGATTCGTATTGTCTCATCAACCCGAAGATAAAAATACCTTTTTTTGTTTACTTAGGGAAATTTCTCACAAGAGCGTCTCAGCCGCACAGGGGCGTTGCGCGACCGAGGTATGTCAGACTTGTACCGACTACAAACCACAAGGTGACTACTTCTGGTTATTCGTGACTCCTGGGTGGTGCTAAACGAGCAGCAGCGAGGTGGTAGGGCGTCGGTGCCCGTCTGGATCGCGACCACAGTGCATGGGTGTAGAGCCCGTCATATTGCCCGATAAGCCCGATCAGCTTGTGCATATCCAGTAGCTCATATACCTAGAGACCTTCAGTCGTGGTATATGTGGGCCGACATGACGATGTAGACTATCAATGGATTTTCATCCTTTGATAGTCGCTTTCGTTTTTGGACTACACTATACTTACCATCAGGTACGATGTAGTCACAATGTCGAGCCAGTGTAAAAAAAAATTGACGGATACTACAGGTCTTGTAATCAATTCGCCACAGCCCCGTCGCGCTGCGCCCACTGGGCACAAACTCGGGGGAAGATGAAGCATTCCCCGATACCGCTCGCTGCATATACGCAGAGCACGTCACAATGCTTTGCCGACTTCTCGAAGGTTACTAACCAGTCGCTCAGAAACCCCACCCTGAGCAGTCACGACCCCAAAAGAGACAAAAATACCTCGTGCAAGATAGCCTTTAAAAACTTATGGTGTTTTGAGCGTTAATTTGGATTGCTAACTCAGTTTAGCGTACCGAAATTGTTGTTATTGCATAGGAGAAAACATACCTATTTTGGTAGTCATAAAAATCTAAACGTTTTGCCATGTAAAAACTAGTGGTGATAATATAATATCAGTATTATTGTGTAAAATACATTTTTACCATTAAATTTAGTTCGTTAATAATACCAGCTATTGTTAAAGTCAAAAACAATAAAGAGAAAAATTAAGCATACATTTTTTATACTAACTTTGGTGTTGTATGTCGCAGTAGGTTAAGAATATTATTATATCCCTGAAGATAGTTATAAAACTGGCGTATTAAACACGTTCATCGTACAGCGCGATGCGTTTGTGTTACTCACGGAGCCTAAATCGGAATCCCGGTCCGCCACAACGTAATCAAGCGATATATAAACAATGTAACTCGAGTATTAATAATATATTATGATATTTTTGTCTAATATTCATCGCAAATAATTTCATTTTTCACTGCAAATGGGATTTAAGTATTTTAACGCTTAATTAATTAAAACATGCGTCATAGTATAATAATAATATAAAAATTAATAAAAGATATTGTATAATGTAAACATTTTTAATATTTTAATGTTGTATATCCTATATTTACACATATGTGTTCATTCCATTAAATTCATTTTAAAAATCTAACTAATAATCATATTAACTTTAACAAGAAAAAATATAAAACCTCCGAGTAATAATATAACATCCAAGAAAAAATATAACATAACACATGTAGAATTAATAAAAATAAAGAAATCGCTACATCCCACAAGCGTAACGCTAAAATCACATTCTTTTTATAATATACAGGCGGATTACATCCGGCACCTCAATTACATCCGGCAGAAGGTGTACTCCGACGATGGAATGCGTCCGCCCAACACAGCTATTCATTCTTCTCTTAAAGGCTCCCAAGTCATAAGAACGTGGAAATGTGCTCGCTGAAAGCATATTCCACTCCTTAGCTGTTCGTATGATGAATGTAGAAGCGAACAGAATACATATATAACATCAATTAATTTTAATTTTTTTTTATTGAATTCACGCGTCGTAATCTCTTGATTTTAATGACATTATGTAGTTTATGTCTAGAATTATAATTATATCAATAAATGCTACAGAATTAAAAAAATACTATAGTATAAAATGAGCAAGAAGGAACTTACGAAAAACATAGAAAACATGTTGCTTTACACTTTTCTGGGTGTTTTGCACTTTATTTCCCTAATTCTATGTTATGATCACACCACCAACAATTGGTTTTTCAAAAATATTATTTATTTATTCATCATATATATATATTTATTACTTGTTGAAATAAATACATATAAAAAGATATCACACAAATTTTAAAACATAAAAACATGTAGACTTACGTGTGTGAGGTCTAAAGCCCAAGCCATCGGTAGTTAGAACTACATATTTTTAGTTTCGCTAACATTTCTAATTATGAAAACTTAATTAAATGAATCTATGGCCGTTATTAAAATTTCCATAAATCTTTATTCTTAATATTTTAATTTGTTTTTATAAATCGGACCGGAAGTGCGAGTCGCCCCAGAGACAAGTTATTTTTAATTAGACTTATCACCCTGATATACGTAGCCAGTTGTTGTTTAATAAATATTATTATTAGTTCACATTATTTAACGCAATAATAAATATGTGGGCCTATGAGAGCGAGGCCTGAGGCCCAAGCCACCGGTAGTTAGGAGCTCAGAGTGAGGAACCTCCTAACAACGCGTACCGTATCGAGTAATACTGCCTCCTGTATCTGGCTCTTGATCCAACAACCAAGTGCGAACTTGTTAAGGTAATAACCGAGACTCTATAAGTATCATTATTAGCCAGTTTCGTCCCACTACGGAGCAAAGGCCTTCCTTCGTTTTTCCACTATTTTTTTGGATCCATGTGAATGTTTTGACATTTACCCCAGCTCGTATGTTCAACGTGGTTGGCCCTCGTGCACAATATGCAGAGAAGGTGCATGCAGCAGCTTAGATGCTAGCAATCTGGCTGGCAATGGGTTTTGTATACCTCAGTCAGTTCAATCAATATAACATATATCTTATTTCTATATCTAGGTGATGAATAACGATTAATATTTATGATCTAAATCAGGGGTCGGCAACCAGCAGGCCCGTAAGACACTACGGTGCAGCCCGCGCAAATAAGAGCCGTTCCACAGAACGCCGCACCGCAGGCAATAAATTAAAAACTTTTATAGAAATAAGTTGCTATATCATTGTTTTGTGTGCGCGGAAGCCGGAAATTCAGTTCAAGCGATCACAGTCAGTAAAATGAGAGTAACAAAATGACGGTTAAAAATGCAAAAATTAGTTTTATTTAAAAAAAAATGTTTTTATTAGATGAAATGCAGCCCGCACCAATATACTCATAGTATTTGTGGCCCTTACATAGAAAAAGGTTGCGGACCCATGATCTAAATCATATTTTAAAGTGCTAACATATTAAGGTCTTGGATTTAAAGTCAGTCAAAGCATTATATTACCTAGTTTCTAGCGCACGACTGACACTTTTCGTCTTTTTTTTTTTTTGAAGCGGACTAACTACTGATTGCCGGGAAAGGCATTTTCAGCTCAACCGGGTTTCAGCTCAACCGGGTTTCAGCTCAACCGGGGCTTTTCGTCTGGCTTTTGTCACTTTTTATAGGTTGCAAGATAATTTTAATAATGACTAAAAGTTGTTTATGGATAATAAACATACGCATTCTACTGAAAAGTTTTTTTTTAATTTATTTAATTTTAGTCAATCATGAACTGAATTGGTAATGCCTATTAAAACTTCAATTGTAGCAAAAACTTGTGGCAACGGATAAAAAATCGGCTTTGGCAAAAATCGACTTACAATCGGATACTAATTAAAAATAATTTAACCTTTCGTTAGTGACGCGTCCAATTACAGGATACGGTAAAAAGTCCTTATCATCATATTGAGCAACTCATATTATTCTCATGTAACATTTGCAATGCAATTCAAAGTTAAGTGTAGTGTAAGAAATTACATAAAGAAATTTATTTTATTGATAAAACTAATTGGAGGCATACAAAATTCCAACTAGATTCAGATAAAAACAAGACAGGTACACAGGGTCCCGTAATGGGATTCAACAAACGAGGGGTTAACAATCACAATCAGATCAATTAACTTTAATTTGACTCAGGCTAGAAAACTTAGGCTTTGGGTAAAACTATGCCGCATTTGAAAGTTTTACCGAATGTAGTTTTTTGGACCGAAAGTGACCCAAGCAGAAGCTTTCGGTCGCACTCAATAGGGAGATAAACGACCAGCTTGTACACGATCGTTTACCAAGAAAAGATTTTTCAAAATCCTGTCAATGTTTGGAAGTACAAAAAAGCACGGAATACATAATCTATAATATGTATAAAAGAGAAAATCACTAACTGAGGCTTGGTCAACACGAAACTTCGAAATCTATGAGACCTACAGACTTAAAATTTAGCATGTGAATTCACTTTTCGATTCACTTTTAAAGTTTTACGATGGATAATGTTTTTGCCGAAGATAGCCAAAGCCTTTAGATGTATTTCTAGTTATGAAACTCTTTATTATAACTATCTTCCAGGATATGGTAATTTTCCTGCAATTATTCCTTTATACCGACTATTTCACTGCGACATTGTATACTCGTAAATTACTTTGTCTGAAACGTAAATTAAATTCTATGATATCATTATTGACGACAAAAATATTAAAGAAAATTAATAATTTAAAAATAAATATGTAAAACATACCCAGGCTCATTTTAAAGCAATATATTTGTTATTAATGATAATTAATCGTAATGTATGTATAAAAAATATTAGTGAATTTCTCGGCGTGCTGTCGATTATACTTGGAGAGTGCGCAAAATTGACCATAAAAGATTAAAAAAGCATGTAAAGAGTTAAAATAGATTTTTTAAATTCAACTAACTATAAAATCTACTTAAAACCTTGCTGTTACATTAAATGTCACTTATATTTGATTTTGAATAAACAACAATTCTAAAAATATGTACATAACATTTTAATTCTTTTAAAATGTGCAATCAATAGTTTTAGAATAAATGTAATTTATAATAGAATCTTTTGTATTATGTATATTTGTTTAAATACGGAATATATTTATTTATTAGAATTTTAATTTAATATATTGGGTTTTCATGTTTTTGATTTTCAATGTATAGTTAATCGTTGATAATTAATATCTAACATATATAGAAATAATAAAAATTCCAAACTATTAATTTATTTATTTGTTTAATTTAAAAAACGATATTATATTTACCGAGCGCCTAAGATGAATTTTGTCGCCAAAATATAAAAATAAATAATGATTGTGATGCGATTTGTGTCATAATTTTTATTACTCTCCTGAAAAGTTGTAATTTTACACATTTATTTTTATGGAACTCATGTCGAAAACTACGGCTGAGTAGAAGAAAATCTACATTTAATAAAAAAATCATCTTTGATACACTATACATTCGGAAATGTATATAAAACGTGCTTGGTGTCGCTGATATTTTAGTGTAAAAGATACAACGGCCCGGCTTGATTCTTTTAAAAAATAAATCAATTTTTTATTTTATATTACTGTGGTGTAACTAGTTAATTTTAGTTATCAATTAGTTACCAATAATTATGTGATGAACTATTCCTTTTAGTTATAATAATTTGACTTTTTTTGGGTCAAAAGTAATACGAGGCACAAATTAAATATTAAATTTAATCTCTTATTATTTTCCCTATTAATTGTTAATGAAATTTTTCTTGAATCAAAAATTTCTTGGGTCCGGGTTATGTATAAAATCTGCCTGCCTTGTATTAATATATACAATATAACATTATACATTCATAACCCTTTACAAGTTATTTGATCTCAACATTTCTTACAGACAACACTTAATGATCAGATACCCCATTAGCTGAACTCAATCATAGGAAGAACTGTTCTGATGATTGCATCAACCCTTGGTATCTTTTATATAAGTTATTCATTCGCGGAATACTTGAATTAAGCTCTGAAATCGAAGCGTAATGTCGCCGCTCGTATTTTTGGATTTGTCAATTTTTATTGTTGCCAACCCAAAATATAATTATTAGGAATTATAAATACATTGTTAATAATATTCACAAATAACTAGTATTTAATAATCATTATTTATATTATATCCACCATAATTTGTTAAGTATATCAGTGACGTTTGCTGTTGGGATTCTCCATTATTTTAACTCTCTACAAGCATTCGATTTATTCCACTAGTACGGCATCGCCGACAGTATCAAGGAAGGATAATTCGGTCAACTTTTGCTAACCGGTGCAATTACTCTCAAAGCAGCAGTTTCAATCCGACGTAGCCTTGTGTTTCTTCTCAAGGCAATGGCTTCCGAAACGCTAGTAGATCACTGTTAGGTTTTTTCCTGGTTGGCCGCCCAGGTCGAAGTTTGTACCTACAGGGGTGCCATTGCGGTCCCACCCAATTCATAACTCTCTGGTTGAGCAACTTATGAGCTTGCCCTTCTAGCCCAGTAAAGTTGTAAGGGACTTTCCAGGCATACATAATTTTTTAAAATATTTTTTGAAAATGAATAATATACGGCTTTGAGATAAGCTTTCGAAATATCACGTCATCACATAATGTCATTTGAATATATTTTGTACTTATCTACTAAAGTTATCGTTTATCTAATATTACGTTGTCTAGGCCCGGTGATAATAAACTATCTTCAACACTATAAAATTATTAATCGATGTATTATGTTGGATTCCTATATGAGAAGGCAGAAAGAATGAAATGCTATTTCTGTATATTTTTGAAAATCTGTTCCGCTTCCTTAAAATTCATCCATCCCTATGAACTCTCGCCGAATACTCATAATTATTACCCTCGAACAGGATTATCTTATAAAATAAATGGTCTTAAAATTAATGATATTTCCAAATTACGGATAATTTCAAATTTATTATTTACACAAGACGTAATTAAGCTCAATATGGATTAAATAGATATTGTAACTGTAGCTATGTCACTGATTTAATAAGGAAAATAATCTACTTGGGATGTTTTAATTTGTGTTTCGTAAGTTACACTGACATTATTAAAGCTTAATTCTAAGTTGTTTATTTATTGAAATGTATTATATACGTAAGTAATAACGTCAAATAATTTAGGTGTAGTATGCCATTGTATAGATGTTATTGTATTTGAAACTGAATAAAACAAATTAAATACCAAGTTCGTATTCATTTTTCACCCTTTAGAGTACCTTTTAGGGATGTTTACTCGAAAGCCAAGATTTATACGCAAGATTCAATTATAATTTACTTAGAAATTAAGTTCGTCTTGTAGGAATGAATGAATGAAATTAACTAAATAAATTTATTTCGCCTCACAATAAAAAATCATTGTTATTATCCTCATCATTTCGTATTTCTACTGCTGGACATAGACTCTCCCAGGCCACACCGCCCGTCTCATCAATTGCCCGCCTCTTGCGGAAATCATCGCTGTACCTCGCCAGAAGGCGTCCTACTCTGCGCTTACCGAGGCGTGGTCTCCCCTCAAAACACGTCTACTCCAGCGGTTTTCAGTTCTTCAGCAAATATGATCAGCTCACCGATACTTCAACCTGCTAATCCTCATGTCGACGACTTTAGTTCTCTGGCAAATCATCTCATTTCTGATTCGACCCCTCAAAGAAAAACCGAGCATAACGCGTTCCGTAGCACGCTGAGTGACTTTGAATTTGTGAACTTTTTTTTTGGTGTCCCGGTGGAACCGACCCCTGTGTGTCAGATTCCTGCTGACTAAAAACCCCGGGGTGTCCCTCTGATCGCTCCTCCCGAGCCTGGAAAATCAAATTCATCCAGACGCCCGGGGAACGAAATGCCTTGTTGAGGATGCCTCTCTCGGAGGCTATCTCTCAGGCGGCGCTCCGGACACTGCGCACCGCCTCCCTCTCATCCGGGCAGCAGACTCCCTCAAGTCTACTGCACGGCTGAATTTGTGAACTAGTCGTACCGTGAGTGCTTACGTCTCAGCTCCGTACGTCATTAAATCAAGGATACATTGGTTATAAAAATCATTGCTGACACTGCCCTCTCTAAGCTATTCGTGTAATTTTGTGAGAAAGGATGCTAATGCTATCCGACTACATGTATATTAGAGACCTCTTTAGAGAAATTGTACAACGCCATCTAGTAGCTAAATTACAAAACCGCATAAATTGTTAAGCTCACAAACACAGTATTGCCATCTACAGACAACCAAATGCAAGATATTAATAACACAGCTTTACTACTTTTCATTATAGTATACAGCGCCATCTGTTGCGAAACGTAAGTTACCAAATTCACAATTATTAGTTCATGCAGTAGTTACTAGATGACGCTAATAGTAAAACATTTATTTGGAACTTTCATTTCTAACCCAAAATCTGTACACCAACTTTCATAGTACATACTTCATAATTGATCGATTTTCAAACATACTTTCAACCTCTATTTGCTCGCTTAGTGGTGGAATATTAAAAAACCTGCCTTAAGTGGGTCCTTACGTCATAAAAAGAACTAGCATAATAATTTCATGTTTCTAGCTTCAATAGGGCTTAAGGACATTTCAGTTCAGGACTATTTATACCTATAAATTACACAGTACACTGTGGCAAGCTCGATCGAGGGTTGGGGGGAAGGGGGCAAGCCGAAGCCGAATAGCTAAACTCTAGGGGTGGCTGACGAGCTCATCAACCATCTTACACACTGAATAATGTATCCAAAAAAGTAAATCTATTCCTCCATAAGAAATAGGCTTAGAGAATTAACTTAAGCATCATAAGATATCGATTATCGTTTGGTCGTTAAGATCCTTTTTCTATGCTTTAAATTACTTTTTTGTGTATTCATTGAGTAATATAAATTGTAATGTTTTAGTAAATTTTAAGCAAACTTGAAGTTACATTAATAAATCCCAGTCTAATTGTCCTGAACCTGCGTGCAAAATTGAAGGTCCTGGTTTTAATCTCCGGTAACGGTTTTTTTTATGAGGACTGGGTTAATTTGTTACGATTCGCAGGTTATGGATGTATATTTATACAGTGATTTTATAGACGAGTGACACATTAAGGAGGTATATTCAGCATTCGATTCTTATTTCAAATAAGTAAAAATAGTCATATCTTAATATTTCTTTTAAAACCTATTTACCTAAAATTACATAAAAGGAACTTTATCTACACCGATTAATCGTGCGACATATGCGAACATACTTTTACGAATCTATTCTCATTTGTTCATAAATTTTTCTTTATGATTTTTTAGGGAATATATTTATTTACATTTTTTTTAGTTGCACAAACGTACAAATTATTATTTTGGAATATCTCGGCTATAAAATCCACTTGTATGTTGATATATGTATATACAGTGCAAACTCTATATACGACCCTCAAGGGACTGTGCATATTTTGACGTTAAAGAGAGTTGTCGTTAAATGGAGAGAAGAAAAATCTGTATTAGAAAAAGAAAAAGTTTTAAACTCTTACTTGCCATGTTTACAGTTTGAAAGTCTGTGAGTAACTAAGAATGTGATAATCCATGACTTCTACTAACAACAGTCAACACGTGCAAGCAATCCCAATTTGTAAACAAAAGATCGGATTTCATAGAAAGTTCGGTATGTGTAATTACGGTTTATTACGGGCTAGGATAATAAACCGACAAAAGAACATACACAGCTGCGCAGTTTTTACTAATTTTGGCAACTTAAAAAGTCATCTTTGCTTATAAAGTACTTTATATTATTAAATTGCTGTCGTTATTGAGAGTGGGTGTAATGCTATATATGAGTGTATTATTGTATGGGAAACAAGCTAAACCAACCAAAGCCAAGTGATATCGACGCTTTAGGGCACCTACGCATTACGCGGTTAGCCGCCATGCGGCTAGCCGTCCGGCTGACCGCAAGCACAATTATGTACGTAATATTCATTTCTATGCGCACTGCGATGCGGCTAGCCGCAAACCGCTGCGGTCGCTCGGAGGGATGCGGCCCGAGTGACGGCCAACCGGACGGTTGCTATACACACTACGCGGATAGGTTTGCAACCGTACGTTGCGGTTGCGAATGCGGCTGGCCGCAATCCGGCTAGCCGCATTCGCAACCGCATCCTGCGGTCAGCCGGACGGCTAGCCGCATTGCGGCTAACCGCGTAATGCGTAGGTGCCCTTAGGGAGTTTGTCGTTAAATCAAGTGACGTTACATGGAGATTACACTGTATTTGATTAGCAGCCGTAAGACATGCGCAAGGTCTATTTGCGAGTAAAGCAATGTGTATAAATCTCTACAAATAATATTTTAATTTAAAAAAGTTTTGTACATATTCATGAAAAAAGTTAACCTTTGACAAATAACTAATAAATTATTGACATAAAATCGTGTTGTACTTAATATTGTGATTTCACTATGAATAATTTGAGATGTTTAATATCTAAGACAATACAAACGGGGTCACATTGGAAAATCCGAACTCCCGCAAATCTGCAGAAAGCATTTCATCATGATGATGGTCCTCCGCAACCTTTCGACAATATGCCATTTAAAATAAAAAATCGGTTAGTTTTCGGTATTACTAGAAATTTCACTCAAATCGGCGTTCGGTATCTTTTCGTCGAATTATCGATACGCATATGGTTATACGCATAGATGGGAAAAATGTAATCAGATTAATGAAAATGATAACGATTACATTTTACGTTTTTTACCATTAATATGACTGCATTTTGCTCATTTATGTTTTAAACACTACAAAATCCCAGATTGTATACATATTTACGATTTCTTAATGTTTTAAATGGATTTATTCATGATTACATAGCAAGAAAATTAAAATTTCGACTACATTTTGTAATCGTTCATCATTAATCAGATTACATTTTGCCCATCTCTGGTTATACTTATACGATTATATGTATCTCTATGACTAGTTGGACCCAGAGATGGGCAAAATGAAATCTGATTAATGATTAACGATTACAAAATGTAGTCATAATTTTAATTTTCTTGCTCTGTAATTATGATTAAATCCATTTAAAACATTGAGAAGTCATAAATGTGTATGAAATCTGAGATTTCGTAGTGTTCGTATTGCTATTAGATAAATATCTAATTTCCCTAGTTCATCATACCATTTTTGTTTTACCCAAAGCCAAGGGTATGACAACTTCCTCAGCTTTCTGCCACGTCTGGCCTTCTGCAGGCTTCGCCTACTATGTTCCGTTTTTGCATCAAAACGGCTAAGCCGATTTTGATGATTTCTAGCATTGAAATTAGACCTTGGAGATGAACGTAGGCTACCTACTTGAATATTACTGGTAAATAATTAAGTTACACAACTTGAGTTTTTTATATTTGATTCTTCGATATAATGTATAGGATAGAGTGGAGAAGAAGAGGAGAAAAGTTGTGAGGGGGAGGAAGTGGGTGTGAGAAGGTTTTAAGCTGGAGACTGACCAGGTTTGGCTGAATGTCAACACGATATAAATTGTCTGTTAAGCAGCATGAAGTACCGGGTCAGCTAGTAAGATATTATAAAAACTGTCAGATTTTTTTCATTAAGGAGTTATTTTCCTTTGTTTCAGATATTTCACAACTGTCTTCTTTGCAGTATTCTACGGCTTGGGATTCTGGGCACCTTTCGTGATTTTGTGGTACTCTATGGCCAAAAAGACACTTTGATTATAATTAATAAAATGTAATTTGTATTGTCTTTACTTGTTAAACTATTGTTATCTTGTCATAGCCCGTTTCGTTCAACTGTTGACAAAGGCCTTTTTCAGTATGAGCTACTATCTCCAAACCATTTGTGCCTATGCCTTGGTCATAATAAGGGCATGCTTTAGCTTCTCGCGTTTCAAAATCAGCATGTGTTACATACAATTATTATTATACCATGAGACCTTAAATCTGGTTGTATGTGGACTAGCATGGTAGTAGAGACTGCCAATGGTTTTAGCCCTCAGCATTTAAAATTATTATGAAAATATTAAAAACCCAGTTTTATCATTCATATTAATGTATTGTAAAACCATTTATTCATTCCAAAATTATTCATTAACACTATTTTAAAATGCTCTACCATCATATAGCTGTAGAATGACCGGAGAAGTTATAATAACCAAAAGAGAATTTATTCATTTTTAACTTCATTTATTCATTTATATTTTTGGATCTACTGACACACTTAACCAAAGTTGTACGGAATTTAATTAGTCCTGAGAAATGTAAAGAAAACTTTTCTGAGATGTAGTTTGCCAAATAAACCACAAAAGCTATGTGGGCCTTTTGTTCAAAGTTGGAAACCCTATAACAAAAGCTGTGAGTCCATAAATTTAGATTTAACTTTAATTCTACTTTTTTTTTCTTTTTGTTAACCCGAAGGAAATCCCTACGGACCCCGTCTGGGAAGTGGTGAGGACCACTCCCCCCGGTGTGTCGGACCTGCCCCGACTAAAACCACCGGGGTGCCAGCACTGCCTCTCCTCACCTTCGCCGAGCCTGGGAATACGGATACTTCCGAGGATCGAGGCTTACTTTAATTCCATCTTGACATCTAAAACATTAAAATTGCATCCTCTGAGAAATGCAACCCCAAACATAATCATTCAATCTGCTATCTATATATTATTTCTTTCTATTTACTTATGACTAAATAATATTAGACAGTGAGGTGTAGTGGGAGCTCTGCATCTATTTCTGTCAACCAGCCTCTATTTAGAAGTGACATAAATTAGTTAACTAGTTGGTTTCTGTGAGCTCTCACCAGTGTATCATAGCAGCTGTACAGGGTGTATCGGTCTCACCCTGGTAACCAAGTCTGCTTGTGGGTGAAACCTGGTTGATGGGCTTGTATGATATTTTATTGTACAAGATGTTGCAGTGACTCCTCTTGTAGTGGAAAAGTCTGCCTACTTATTCTTTTTGTCATGCTAATGGCAGCCTAATCTACCTGATGGTTCTGAGGAAGCAGCAAGGCATTATGAAAAGCCTAGGGTGCTGATACTGATAAATTATCAGTACTCACACTCAGTAGCGTTCATTCCATAGATGCACGGAAGTATTGCATGCCTTACGATAAATAAGTCTGGAGTAAATGCTTTAATTTAAACAAAAAAAAGGAACCTTTTATATTTATATCTATTCTACTTTAACGTCATCTATATTTCCTATGAAAGTAATATAATATTTTTTATCATTGTCATTTTTTTATCATGTGAATCTGTCTACCCTGTCCAAATACCCTATGCACGTCACTGCTCACACTGCATCCTGCCTCTCTCTAATTGTCTTGGTTCCCCGTGCCATTGAGAGGGTGTGTTAGTGCAAGTCCTAGAATTCATACACAAATATAGCCTAAGTAAGTTACTGTTTTTGAATATTTTCATCAGCTAGCTCACTTTCGCCAAATGCAGCTCCAGTAGGTGCCTACTTAATGTGATTTGGAAATGTTGCCAAGTCTCAAATCAGCTATGATATCATCATTAGATAATACTGCTTGACCAGTTTGAAGCCACCTTTATAGTACTATTAGATGTCCCAATTAAGTCTTTATTTAAGTGATATGGTATTGCTTAAGGGGCATGAATAGAAATGTAACATGGTATGTTTGATCCCACACTTTGCTCCAATCGTCAATATATATCCATCAGTTTCCTTTTACAGCAACCTATCTGAGCATCGAGACAGTTAAGGTTGTCCAATACCAGCCAAGGCTGTCAGTTGCTGGCTGGAAGCTCTTCAAACAGAGGTATGTAAAAAATATAAACACTATAAACTATATTGGAAAGAATAATAATAATGTATAGTCATGTTATATCCTTTCAAGGCGAGCAAATACATTATCCACTTTGCCCTTATATATGGTGTTCAAAATGACCAGTGGCACGGCTGATCCCCATTCTCAGAGCACTTGCACATGACCTTGAACTTAAATAGGAAAGAAAATTAAACAACAGCCTGTTATTAGTGATCTATATTTATTTGACTATAATTTTACATTGAATTCAAGGCCAAGATGGAGGATCTCCTTCTTTCACTCGTCCACCATATAGGTAGGATTTATCTCTGAAGTTGGTCATCCTTAAGGTCTCCTGGTCATCCAAGAACTTGCCAAAGAAGAATCCAATCATTGGGACTCCGAGCCAGATGTAGCGGCTGGTGATACCGAAGATTGCCATGTTATTCTTTCTTTTGAGCTTTCCACTTCCTGGTATGATTCCAATCAAGGAATATGAATGTGGCAGTCAGTGTTGGAAATGATAAACTTACCAAATTACGACGTAGGAAATTTGCAAGAGCCATAAACCTGAAAGAATGTTTTTTATTTTAGGTTATACCCACATATTATATACAATAACTTTTGTATGTACATCATAGACACGGAAAGCTTTAGAGAAATTTATTTTTACATATCCATTCCATACCATCACAAAAGAAAATGATCCTTTTATATATGCGCCCATAAGATATGGGGAAATAAAGATATTTATGGTTATTAGTTACATAACGTAAATTATGATAGTTTGTATCCAACACGAAAACAGTTAAAGTATTGAATAAATGTATTATTTAATTAAGGATATTCATACAATAATGATTTGTGTTAATATACAGAATTAAATATAGTGAAATGTCAGATATACGTACAAATGTCCTCGCAGCTATACAAATATAATACATTATAACTACCATTAATTTATACTCTATAAGAATATTTCTATTAAAACTAACTATAATAATAAAATATGAACCGAAAATGAAAAGTAATAAATAAATTACTGACCTATAAATTAACTCTCTTTGGTGCGCGACACTGCATTTGACAGTTGCGTTGCACAATGTTGCACTGCTGTTTATACAAAAATCCGTCTCGAACTCAGTAAAATCCGCATAAAATAGATACGTGAAACTTAAAACGATATTTTACGAAAAAAGAGTGTTTCTTCGTACAAATAGATGTAATATAAAATCAGGCTTAAGAATATTTTTTGTCGAAGTTTCCAATGTCCAGCGTAGAAAACTAATTATAATAATTACTACAAAAACTAAATCAATAATAACACGCAAGCTAAAATAAAAAGATGGAGATCGCTCATACGTCAATCATAAAATTACTGCGCCAAAATTTATACGTGTCATGGCAATACATAGATGCATTGTGGAAGATAGTGCTAACCAAAAATAGAGATGCCACATTCACCCCATATACCCTTAAAATATATATATATATATATATATAAAAGAAAGTCGTGTTAGTTACACTATTTATAACTCAAGAACGGCTAAGCTGATTTGGCTGAAAATCGGTGGAGATGTAGCTTAGAGCCAGGAAACGGACATAGGGCACTTTTTAACCCGTTCAACCGCGTTTCCGTGAAGTCACTATAAACAGTAGTATAACAAATATACATTTGACAGCTAAGCGTATCTATGCTGATAATATAAATTTT
Organism: Automeris io; assembly: GCA_036320925.1. NCBI lineage: Eukaryota > Metazoa > Arthropoda > Insecta > Lepidoptera > Saturniidae > Automeris > Automeris io. The sequence continues at coordinate 2,420,980 of JAUDJH010000036.1, forward strand.
ATATTGTCAGAAATATATAATCATCAGTAATTTGTATTCTCTTTGAATCATCATTAACAATGCCACAACTAAGACGATCGAATCTTTCTCGATAAAGCCGTAATGCAAGAAAGATATTTGGTCCGGCTGTTCAAGAGTGCTTTGGAACGCATGCCAAATGATGACTACAAAGTCGTCATCAGAGCCGATAAACGACCAACAGGAACACACGAACGCACATTTAATGCTTCAACAATAGATGAAGTTGCCATCCTGACTGTTGATAAAAACTTGGAAACACGCGATATTGTGCTTACACGTCGCGATACTGAGTAACTACAACAAATATCAGAAACACATCGTTCATACGACACGTTGCAGTACTTGCTGATCTTTTAAATCAACACTCCGGTACAGGTACAGCCACTACCCAGGCACCACCCCAGGATTATACATTATGTTGATGTCGCGATGTAGGCACAGTATTATTCTGAATAATCATGTAACTATTTTATGTGTTGTTTCTAGAAAGAAAACAATTATTATTATATAATAAATTGGGCTATAAGAAAAAACTGAATATAATCAGTTTTCAACTGCATACAATTATCATATCCTTGTATTTTAACTGCGCTAATAGCAATTAGCATCTAGCAATCAGTTAACACAGATAATAGTTAGATATCTTTTTCACCAACGTGTTGATTGATAAAATCTATATCATACTTGATGCCACTAAAAGATAATAAAAATAAATATTATTATGTTAAAGCACAGGTTAGATAGGTCCCTAAAATTGGGAAGTTTCAAACTAACAACATTAACAGTAAAAAATTATTGCTATATAATTTAAAATTATAATGAGATTTTTCAAAGAAATGCAAACATATTTCACGGCTTTTGTGCGAAAGGACATTTTTCCATTGGTTCTGAATTTCTCCGAAAATTTCTACACAATTTGAAAGCAAGCCACGTCATGATAAAAAAAAAGTTAGAGAACAACACAACAACCTGAGTGACAACTGTTATGCGTTAGAAGCATGTGGAGTATTTATCCGTTCCACTCATTGAAACTAGCCTGTGCGGTTAGTACTACATCTAGTTATCTTAGCACGCAAATAGAAAGATTAAAATTGTAAATAAGGTTATTTACGACTAATCATGGTCATTTAAAAAGTCAAATATAATAATAGTCCAAAAATTTGACGATTTTATAACGTTTGGCTAAATACATTTTTCTAATTTATGTAACAAATATAATTCTTATGAAATGTTAAAAATCGGTGAAAAATCCGGATGAATCCGTATAAATAATAGACAGAGTAAATATGCTGCTCTATTGCTTCGCTTGTTACTCAGGCATCTATTTTTGTGCTATCCTCTTTATGGGGAAGGCAAAGGCATTCACATCATACAGCCATGTCTAAAGTCTTTTCTTGTCAAGTCTTATTAAATTTCTATTAAGTCTTACCACCACGCTGCAATATCTCTGTTGTAGTTTAAATTCAATTCACACGGAAATCTTTGTGTTTATTAATAATTTTTATACGTGTGGTGCGCGGTCTTGGCAAGTTTCTCTCTCGCGTTAACTTTACTTTCAGATTTTGTAATGTCTCCGTAAATGTTACATCAGAATACCTCTAATATTTTTCCTCTAGTCGCAAACTTATAAAACATTCTCATAAACCTTACATATTTCTATACAAACATTCATCCCCATTTCCTATTGTTATTTTACACCCTTAAGGGTAAAACTTTTACAAACTTTGAATGCTATTTTTATTTATATCGAAACAATAGCCTAAAAATAAGTTTCATACTTCTTGCTCGAAAAATGACGGATACTTTTATACAACTTTACAGGTTTCCTTTCAACTTACTTTTCGCATTAAAAAGTAGCCTATATCTTTTATAAGGCTTTAGACTACCTGTACACCGAAATTTATTTAAATCTGTTCCGTAGTTTTGGCGTAAAAGGGCGATAGACAAACATACAAACAGAGTTACTTTAGCATTTATAATATTAGTAAGGATTATCATACTTCCTTTTTACTTTTTTTCTTTTTTTTATTACTTTTTTATTTCGGTACTTTTTACATTTCATCATATTCTTTTTTCCAAGTATTACAAGCCTGAAAAATTAAATAAAAATATTATTAGTCGAAATAGCATCCAGTTACTCATATACCTAAATACCTTCAGTCGTGGCATATGTGGGCCGACATGACGATGGAGATTATCAACGGATTGTCGCTCTCGTTTTTGGACTACATTGTACTTATCATCAGATGCATTATAGTCACATTGACGAGTCAGTATAAAAAAAGGTTTAGACTTTGTTTATATTAATTCTGAAATTATTAGGTTTGCGCATGTGACTATTTTTTTATCCGGATTCGACAGAGTAACTACATCACACCAGATGGCAAGATTGGTACAATCCAAAATTCGAAAACGACTATCGACAGTTAAGAAAAATCCATCAGTAGTCACAGCGATCTACAGTAGCGTAGCTGATGGAATCCACCCGACTACAAGTGGACTTGCTGCAATAATCCTCATGAACCATGCTATCATCGCCATAACAATATAAACTGCCCAAAGACTGCATATCATTGATAACCTAACGGTGATCTATTAGCATTTCGGAAGCAAATACCTTGAGAAGAAATGCCGAAAGAAACTCAAGGCTGCTTAGGAGTGGAACTGCGCCTCGGAGCGTGAACGCAACAGTTAGTGACAGTTGTCTGAACTATCCTTCTATTACGGCGCTGCCTGGCACGCCGGTATTGTAGTATGTACCTAGTGCATGAGCGTACCACACTGTTTTTGGGTCGGCGGTTATTAATAATCGAAGCATCGAGATTCAATAGGAAATGACGTGGGTGGCGGAGAGCGCGCGCGTCGCCGCTTTTCGGGGTGTATTCGCACGCGTTGCGGAGAAGTTCAAAATAATGGCGAGAAGCCGTACGCATGTAACTGACGACCGCCTCCAGTTTGAGGTCGGCAGGGAGATCGACATTGCGTAAATAGATCGGGGTACCTATTGTTGTACGTAGGAATTTGTTTTGCACAACTTGCCTTTTTGAAACCTTTTCGGATGAGTGGGCGAACACTACGCTAGCGTAAGTCATAACCGGTTTGACTATCGTCTTGTAAATTGTCAACTTATGTCTAACTGATCATTTACTTTTTTTGCACACGATGGGGTGCAATCTGCTTAGGATGAAGGCGACGCGATTGGGCACAACCGAAACATGGGTCTTGAAGTTTAACTTTTTGTCGAGGGCGTTTACTAAATATTTGACCTCATCGGCCCAAGAGATCGATTAGTCAAATAGTTTGATATCGAAGATGGTCTAAAACCGTATTGACGATAACTTAAAAATAATTAGCTTTACACGACTAATGAGAGTTTCTCGTGAATGTCCAATAACAACTTAAAATTTCACTTTTAAAGCTGAGATTGTTGTAATGAAAGATTATTCTACGCTCTGACAATCCTGTTGCTTAGTAAGCGCTGCTGCGGGTTATTGTTTGATCGACTGGTATAAAACTTAACCTGATAGCTTCTGATACGGGTGCTGCTACTGAGTTTGAACATTATTTCAAAACCTTTATTATCTATTACATAAACTTGTTTTAAATTTTGTTCCATCTCTATAGTAATCTTCATCATACATCTCTCACGTGTGATTATAATGGGTGATTCATTTCGAGGTTCTCTACTTTTTTAAAGAAAAAAACACAGAAAATTCAAATTTAATGGGGAATGTTTATTATCATTTGAAAGAACATTCTTTGGCATTTATTTTTTGAAGATTATGTCTTTCGAATGTTGGCCGCGGTTACGTCTCAGATGGTCCATCCGTTGAATCCAATTTTCGATGGCTCGTTCCAGCATTTCGAGTGGTAACTGGCGAATGACACGCGTGATGTTTTGCTCCAAGGCCTGAATCGAAGCGGTATTGTCCGCATAAACTTAAGACTTTACATATCCCCACAGGAAAAAGTCTAACGGTGTGATATATCACGATCTTTATGGCCAATCGACGAGCCCAAAACGTGAAATTATTTGCTCACCGAAGTTTTCTCTCAATAAATCCATTGAATGATGCCATGTGTGGAAAGTGGCATCATCTTGATGAAACCAAATGTCGCCGAGTTCATGAGCTTCAATTTCAGGCATCAAATAGTCGGTTATCATGGCACGATAATGGTCACCATTGACCAATGATTCCACCGGCGAATTATATATTGTTACAAACAGAAACGAAAGTTATTTTTTTAAAAAGATTTTAATGGCCATCGGCCAACACATTTACAATTTTAGTTAAGGTAGGTAAATAAATCAATATTTGACGGTCGCTAGCTATTCGGGCAGAGCTTCCGCACTACTCGATATCTGTTAAGCGAGTGCCATGATACCGCCAACGGCCGTCCTTATATAGCCGGTCGCAGCGTAGGTAGATTCGATATCAATTTTCCTCTAATACGGCTTCTCCTGACGGGACTGCGTGCTCGAAGTCCTCAGCAGGAACTCGAGGATGGTCCAGCAACAGCCTCAGCATTCGATGGCTGCTCTGCGTCATCATCATCGGTCACTATGAAGATACATACACACACTCTAAGAATCATATTTATTTACTTTTACTATTATTAGCAGTTGGCCTAATTTTACATAAAAGCGTTAGATTACGTACGAATTAGCCAAGTCCAACATAACCATTAGAAACGCCTCACTTCAAATCACATAGGCTTTATACAGGTCTGTTCCCACGCAACCAAATACCCCGCACATACTCGTGAGTGCGCACAGGATTTACATCGGTCTCTAGTAGGTCACCCCAGATACCTAATAAAAGCTGGATTTACACAGGTCTGTTGTCGGTTGCGCCACCGACTCACCCCAGAAACCACAAGTGTCAGGGTCAACCCAATACCATGGCGCACAGGGTTTACAAGGGTCTCTTCCACTGAATACAACACATTACTTTACATGGTCAAAACTCATAAATACGGGCTAGTTTAGTACATAATCTAACTCAAAAATAAAATAGAAAACAAGAGGTATATCAGTTAGCAAAGCAAACAGGAAATCAAGTACAACTAGTACCTTCAAAAAATGCAGCGCAAGTCTCGGGTGTCCATTCACCCTTCCATAAAACCATGTATGTAGCAGCTGCTTGACTAGTCTTTCCATATGCTCCAGCTAACAGTTCGACCTCGTACCGATCGTTAGGGAGGATCTTAGTTACTTTATAAGGGCCTCTCATACTGCTATCCAACTTTCCGGTACTTTGAGAGCTCTTAATGACATAAACTAAATCGTTAATTTGAAACTTTTTGGTGATTTCCTATTTTTATTTACATAAGAGTCTTGTTTGTCTTTATTTTCGTGAATAAGTCGTTCCGCATGTTGCCGTCTTATCTCGCGAGTTGCATCGCGGTTTGGATTCGAGCCTTCGCAAGTTATATCTTTAATTAACGAATTTATCAAAGGTGTGGTGGAATCAGTGCCGATGAGGAGATTTAGTGGCGAATATTGAGTAGTCCTATGTTTTGTAATATTCAAAACCAATTGCAGTTTCCATAATATCTCAGACCAATCATTTTTGTTATAATTTACTTCGACTCTTATCATATTTAAAACAGTACGGCAATAACGTTCGACTTGACCGTTTTCCTGATGCATTTCAGGGGTAACGAAATGCATTTCTATTCCATAGTTAGAAATCCAATTAACAAACTCATGGTTATCGAACATACGACTTCTATCGCACACTAGCCTTTTAAAAGTACCAAAAAGAGATATTATTTGGATCATTACGCGTTTCAATTCGCTACTATCTTGTCTCGGTAAGGCATACAGTAGACAGTATTTAGTATATGCGTCAACTACAATAAGTACATGTTTATGACCAATACTTTCTCTCAGTGGTCCGAGTACATCTGCGTGTATTGTATCAAATGGTATTGGAGCTTTTTGCCAAGAGGATATTGGCTGCAATGGTGCGCGAGGTACTTGCTTATGTGAAATGCATATCACGCAGTGTGTGACATATTTCCTGACAAATTGTCTGAGACCGGGGAACCAGAACTGTCGCAGGATCAGATCAATAGTTTTGTCTACACCGATGTGTTCATGCTCGTCATGGAAAACGCGTAATAAGCTTAACCTGAATGCTTTCGGAACATAGCATAAAAATCGCGCTTGCTCACCCGTGACGTCATACCTATAATACAACAGGTCATTACGTTTCACGTAACGCGTATTATCTAGTTCGCCGTTATCTAATTTTTCAATTAGTTTTAACGTCTCCTCGTCACCTGCCTGTGCCACTTGAGCCCAATTTTGTGGTTTTTGAACGACAATAACATTTATCGGATTCCTACTCAAGTAGTCTACGTGTGACATAAGTGCGCCTTTACGATATTCCAGAGAGAAATCAAAATCCTGCATGTATATCCACCATCTTGCAACTCTGGGTTGGAGATCCTTCTTACGTTGTGTCATTTTTAGTGCATTGCAATCTGTTATTATTTTAAAGGATTTACCAATCAAATATTGCCTAAAATGTGCCAACGATTTTACTACCGCGAGGGTCTCCAACTCATAGCTGTGGTATTTAGATTCCGCACCAGCGGTCAACTTGCTAAAATAAGCAACAACCCGTCTGCGGTTGTCTTTGTGTATTTGCATAAGGATTCCGCCATAGCCAATAGAACTGGCATCCGTATGCAATTCCGTTGTTAATTCCGGATCGAATATTGCCAAAATCGGTTCATGGGTTAAATAAGTAATGATCTCCTGACGTGCTTTTTCGTGATCATCACTCCAATTAAAGATTACGCCTTTTTTAGTTAGAGCGGCAATTTGTGCAGTTTTAATCGCGTAATTAGGAATGTATCTTCGGAAATATCCTGCGAGGCCAAGAAATTGGCGAACCTGTTTTACATTATTCGGTCGCGGCGATTTAGCTAATGCATCAATTTTATAATTGCTCGGCCTAACCTGACCATCTTTTATAATTCTGCCTAGGTATTCTATCTCATTGGTAAGGAAAGTGCACTTCTTCAAATTAATTGAAAAACCTGCATTAGTTAATGTTTTTATAACAGAATCTAATAAAACAAGATTTTCGTCAATGCTGTCCGTCAAGATGAGTACATCATCAATATAAACCATGACTTTTCCAGCATCCATGAAGGGTTTAAGGGTTTTCGAGATAGTCTTCTGGTAAAAAATAGGCGCGTTTGCTAAACCATAAGGCACCTTACAATATTCGTAATGAGCATCAGGTGTAACGAATGCGGTCTTGTGAATGGACTCTTCAGCAACTCTGAGCTGGTGGAAACCGGAAACCATATCTAAAGAGCTGAACCAGCGAGCATTACCTAGCCTATCTATGTAGTCGTTGATCAAGGGGAGTGGATATCTACTTTTGACAGTAATTCGATTCAGTGCACGATAGTCCACGACCATTCTATCTGAACCATCCTTCTTTTTTACTAGTAGGATCGGACTAGCGTACTCTGAATCGGACTCGCGAATGATTCCTTTATCGAGCAAATCCTTTACTATAGCACGTACTTTTAATTTTTCATCGTGAGATAACTTATAAGGTCTGTAATATATAGGCACGTCAGTTGTTAACTTGATGTGCATCTCACTATCTTTAACTGTTGTAGTCGCGGTACCACTCAAAAAGAATTCGGAATACTTAGTTAGGATATCTAGTAATCGTTCCTTATAATTCCCAGATACCGACGTATTTACTTGATCGGATAAGGAAATCGTATTTACTTGCATTGCATAGTTTACAGTCACCTCACTATGAACTAAACGTTGGCAGTTACCGGTCCTAACATACGTAATACCTTTTCTATTCAGTACATCTGTACCGATTATGACGGGTACATTTAAACTATCGTTGTCCACAATACAAAAATCAATTTCTATTGTTATATCGCTAAACTCAACGGGTAGGGTCACAAAAGATTCTGATCTAACTTCCGTACCGCCTAAGCCGCGTAATAATTGATTAGTAGGTTTTATTTGACAACAGAAATGTTTGACTACATTATTTGACATTAATGAAATACATGAGCCACTATCAATTAATACGTCTATCGGTATTCCTAGTATGACGGCAGTTGTCACGTCACGATTTTTATAACTACCCTCGAGTTCGCGACAAAAGTTAACACCGCTATTATTTCGAGATTTTGTTCGTTCCTTAGCAAAACAAGTACCCTCGGAATGACCCATTTTCTTGCAAAATGTACACTTCAATATATCGCTACGAGATGTCGCTAAGGCGATTGTCTTTTCATTGTTATTGTTTGAAATTGAATTCGACCGTTTGTTACAATTAACGCTCTTATGACCAAACTGATTACACTGATAACACTTTATTGTTTTTAAATCTTTAGAATCATACTGACGTTTTAGCGATTTGCGATTTGAATTATTATTATTGAAAGACTTGTAAGTTCGATTATCATTAGAATACACTTTCTTGAAGTTGTTAGAAGGCTTAACAAAGCTCGATAAAAACTCCACAATAGAATCAGGTGATAGTTTAGCATTGGTAGCCATGGCACGGATTTGTGGATCCGAAATTCCACGAATAATAATAGCAGTAAGCAGTTCACTACTAAGACCCTTAACAATGCGTAACCTTAAAAGTGATTTACGAGCATACTCTGCATATGTGGAAAATTTATCGGACTCTGTCCGCATTACATCGTAAAGAATGTTCGCGACGTCGACTGATCGTGGGCATAGCGCTTTTAATTCTAATTTGAAATTGGACCATGTGCGAATATTGCTTGTCCATTGGCTCAGCCAGGTGCGAGATTCCCCTTTTAGGCAATGTCCCACGCGAGCAAGGCATTCTTTGTCGTCCCAATAGTTCGCAATACGAGCTTTCTCTACTTCATCACACCACGAGTCAAAGTCATGAACATTCGGATCAAAATCGGAGACAAAATATTGGTTGGATCTGACCTGAGCACAGCTAATGGCTGTTAAAAGACGCTCAGCGGCGTGCGTCACCACATCCTCAGACTGTGTTGATTCCATGTTGCTGGTGCGCGGAGTCAGCGGCGGTGTCCCCACTTGCATGGACACGAGCTCACGCAGCGGTGTAGGCGCCACAAGAACTGATGCCGATGGTGTCGTGTTGGGCAGCTCGGCGGCGTGACCAGGGCCAGCGCTGGTCGTTGCGATAGCTTGCGTCTCCACAGACGCACGGGGTTGGTCTTCCAATGCGCGTAGTCTTCTCAAAATTTCTTCCATTTGGTTGGGCGAAGGAGTGCGCCCGCGGCGCCTTCGCTTTTTACGTTGATCGTTGGAAGACATCGCAGAGATAAAAATTCCGTCCGAATATCAATTAGGCAGACCACGTGATGATAACCAAACAGTACTTAATTTCGTTTATAAAATCAGAGATGTAGGCCTTCAGTGGGCTTTTCAGCCTTCGAATCCCACTTCTGATGTTACAAACAGAAACGAAAGTTATTTTTTTAAAAAGATTTTAATGGCCATCGGCCAACACATTTACAATTTTAGTTAAGGTAGGTAAATAAATCAATATTTGACGGTCGCTAGCTATTCGGGCAGAGCTTCCGCACTACTCGATATCTGTTAAGCGAGTGCCATGATACCGCCAACGGCCGTCCTTATATAGCCGGTCGCAGCGTAGGTAGATTCGATATCAATTTTCCTCTAATAATATATATATCTCGTGCGGGGTGCCGCGTCACACATTTCGAGCGGGATAAATATAATTTAATACAGGACGATTTTATAAATAAGGCAGATATTTCACAATACAATAATTTATACCTTCTTGTAATTAATAAAAATGTAAGTCACTATATTTCTTAATAAATCATAACCAAAAATTAATGAACAAATGATAATTTATCCCTAAAAATTGTAGATACCACATCACGTGTGGCGTTCTTTTACGTAAATTTCTTTTACGTAGTTTTAGGTATAAAAAGAATTGACTTTTTTGAAAGCTTCCTTTCGTACCTTATCCTGACTGAGAACAAGAAAAATACCGACTTAATGATTAATTGTTATTCATTCATTCAAGTGTGTCATTGTCCCTAAATATGTTGATTATAATTTACTATGTTTTAATAGAGACATGAATATGTCACTATTTTTACATACTTGTATTTACAATTGAATAATAAATATCCTCCCTGAATATCTCCCTCGTTTACAAAATTATCCTGTATATTTAATTTATTTTAATTATCGTTTGATCTGTTTGCAAAAGCGGGACAATGTAGGCCTTACTGGGGACACCGGGATAAACTGCCTGAAAGCAGGACAGTCCCGCCCAAAGCGAGGCGTATGGTTACGTTAGGCATAGCTAGATTAACACAATGTTATTGAATTACTAGTGAATTGGGTTTTTTGTAAGCACAACTGATTTAATTGAACAAAACAAACTTATTTACAGAAAACGTTGCCATTGACAAAGCGAGTTCGATTTGGCGCATTTTTTTCTTAATTTATGACTCTATTCCAGGTGCTGGGCCTTTTGTGACTTCGCCAGTGTCAGTGTGTTGGCTTATAAACGTGAAAAGTTGGCCGGTTATGCTGTTTCAAATGTGATTAGGGTATTGGTTGGTTGTCAAATTGTACTATTTGTCTTGAGATTGTCGGGTACCTAAAACAAAACAACACAAACTAACTACAATTGGCGCATTTGACTGTAGACTGTATCTAAAACCAACGTTATCGATTTTTTTTGTTGTTTCGTCATAACAGAATGGCAAAGAAGCAGGGCCATACAGCCTAGTCTAATTTTAATTCAAGCACGATCACGCCATTTCTTATGCATGTTATCGTAGTGATGTGTTAATTTTGATTTTTTTTAGTTCAAGCTTAGCTCTATTATCTTTCTACTCTTCTTCATTCCAATTGTTTTTTAAGCATGTTATAGTTCATAAGTAAGGAATAGTGGTTTGCATAAAAAGCGGAGCGCGTGCAATATATTTAATTAACAGAAGATCATAAATTTCCCGCCAAAGTAGCCAACCAAGTATTTCATTCTTGCTATAATTGATCATATATAAATATAGGTCTAAACTAATGAGAATAAAATAACAACGAATAACCTAGCTAACGATCTATGTATTTTATAGTACGGTCGAGAACAGAAAAGACGTTTCCCGCTCTTTTCATACCTGTCACCATGGTTTTATACCATAGAGTACTTCACAATGTAAAGAAAGGAAATTTATACAATTTTAGGAATAGTGGCGCCATCTCGTAATGCGATCCCGAACTAGGACTAGATAAAGAAAATTATTGCACCCAGCAACGCAAAACAAACTACCGTCAAATGCGCTAGATAGAACTTGTGCTTTAAATTGGCAATTTTTTCGTAAATAAGTTTATTTGTAGTATTTAATGAATTCAGTGATCTATGCAAAAATCCGATTCACCAACGATTTAATAACAATGTTTCGTAATATAGTGACGTTTTATATGCTCATGCATAGTTAAAAAGTGTTCAAATCAAATGTTAAAGTGGACAACAACAAAAAAAAAAGAATTTTGTTGGTTTGACTTTGAACTTCTGTAAATAAGTGTATGTTAGCGTTATTGTGTTTATGTGTTTCATAATAAATATATTTTATATTATAAAGGTTATAATTAATACATGTGTTTTTATATTAACCTAGCTGTCCCGGCAGACCTTGTTCTGCCCTATTTCTCTAAAACAAAGTCACATTGTTTTTTTTTTAATGTTAATAGCTTCCCCGTCAGATTTTATACTGCCAAAACTATTGGCCTGTCGGCTGTTTTTTGAAAATTGTTTGAAAGAACCTGGCCTTAATGCTATATGTATAAAAATTGACAAATACTGACATTAATATTTATACGTCACTCAATTGTTTTGCCTTCCCGGAACCCATCCACTACCATTTAAACTTTATGGCATGGTGTTAAAGTTCAAATTGATTTTTAAATATTATTACGAATTTTTTGTATGAGAATATAGAAAAGTGTTGTTTTTAGACTTGTTCAGACATTTTTTTTTATTTTTCTCTCCGTAATAACCTTCGCCAGACTTCAACAAACACAACAAAAATAAATCAGCCAAATCGGTTCAGCCGTTCTCGAGTTTCGCGCTTATCAACACATTTAGCGATTCATTTTTATATTATAGAATTGCCATTTTTCAGTTGGATGCATTTTCGTAAATTTTGTGGGGTGAATAAAAGCTCGAAGTAACTAAGTAGATGCCCCTTGATAATGTATTAGACGCACCATTGAAGTTAATAGACGCAGGGAAATACTATATAATCACAGGTAAAGATTTATAGTCACATTTATGATAGGGATGTCACAAAATTTAAAACACGGTTATGTAATGGATGATTCCATTGTAAATATCGATTTCAGTTATAATAATAATATATCGTAACGTTAATAAATACATTACGGGGTGACCAGAGATACGTTAGTGGCTGTATCCACTTTGCACATATATGTCGTGCTTAACGTGACAAGCAACGCAGTTGATCACCGATTAGTTATTATATGTTTAAGTTAAGATTGTTGGTAATTTTAAGTGTCGTTTGTAGAGAGACTAGAAAGCTATGTTAATAAATAAATTAACACACTTTTACTATAATAATAATATGTCACCATATATTCCAATTGCTAAGAATCTTGGGCTAATAGCCAGTTATTTTGAAAGGGTTCATATGGGGCCAGAAATCCAACAAATAGAGGTGTTTTTCAGCACATTTATAAGTTGTAATGGGGCCATCATAGATGGGCAAAATGTAATCAGATTAATAAAGATGATTACATTTTACGTTTTTTACCATTATTTTGGGAGTCGAAGCTGCTCGCTTCCGTAGGCTTTACCCTAGTTTCCCTACACGTGACTCCTGGGTGGTGCTAAACGAGCAGCAGCGAGGTGGTAGGGCGTCGGTGCCCGTCTGGATCGCGACCACAGTACATGGGTGTAAAGCCCGTCATAGTGACCAGTTTCGGCTTGTCGCGTTTCGGGATCAGCTTGTGTATATCCAGTAGCTCATATACCTAGAGACCTTCATTCGTGGTATATGTGGGCCGACATGACGATGTAGACTATCAATGGATTTTCTTCTTTTGACAGTCGCTTTCGTTTTTGGACTACATTGTACTTACCATCAGGTACTCTGTAGTCACTATGTCGAGCAAGTGTAAAAAAAAAAATTTAAATGACGGTATTTTGCTCATCTATGTTTTAAACACTACAGAATCTCAGATTGTATACACATTTATGATTTCTTAATGTTTTAAATGGATTTAATCATGATTATAGAACAAGAAAATTAAAATTACGACTACATTTTGTAATCGTTAATCATTAATCAGACTACATTTTGCCCATCTCTGAGGGGCATTCATAAGACACTCTCATTAGTTGTGGAAAAAATACAGTCACATGTCCAAACTGAATAGTTGTAAGATTACTATACATGAAGTTTAGAATTTTGTAGATGATATTGTGATTCATATCTTTTATTTTTACATAATTTTTCAGGTTTAAAATACCGTTAAACAAAAATATAATAAGAGGTTAAAGGGACCGGTAATACGATAATAACAAGCTCGGAATAACGGTATTATTAGGTTATAACGATACGGTGAGAGATTTTTTGGGGCTTTGTTTTTAACAGCACTTTTAAAGTGGGAGCGTCGAAATGAAATTACGAAAATTTTCTGAAGAATTTAAAAATACTTCCTTATACAAATCGGGTTCACGTGAAAAGGATTCTGTACATATTCGTTCCATACAAACACACTTACAAGAGACTGAATATTTGACATTCGTTTCAATGCTAGAGATTATATTTGTGTTGTTTTGTCTCACTAAATAATGTATTATTTTTTTATTTAAAACAATAATCTATATATGTACTGTTGGTCACAATATTAATTAATGAAATAAATCTATATATATATATATACTGAATAACTTTTGACTGACTTGATTTATCAAAAATTGACTTCGGACCTTTTTTGTAGAGCGATAAATTCTCTACAAAATAATGAATGGGTATTGCAATACGATATATCGTTCATTAGTTATAGAAATCAAAAGAAAAAAAACTTTTGTCCTGTGTTATTTGTATGGGAAATCGAAAAGTGCGATGCGGACAACCTAAATATTAATATTAAGGGCTCATATTTTCAGAGGCCTGTTTTGGCATTAAAACGAAACTTTAGAGCATGGTTCCGAGGATTTTTTTTTTTTGAAACGCTCTAATTATATACCTTACAAGGTGAGCAAAGATATGTAAGCGGCTGGATCCACTTTGCGCTTATATGTCACGCCTAACGTGAGGGGGGTCAGCTGAACGCCATTCTTAGGTCAGTTACACAAGAAATTTCTATTAGATAGCGTGCGGGTTTCCTCACGATGTTCTTCACCGGTGAGCATGTATGTAATAGTCATTAATCTGTACGTAATCTGGATAAACCCAAAGGTACGTTCCGAGATTCGAACCTAGTACCGGCCTATTATTCACTAGACTAGTGATGAAAATGCCCGGTAATTTTCCCAAAGTGCCCAAAACTTCTTAGGGAATATTCCCGGGAATTTACGAAATGTTCTCGGAAGTTTTGGGCACTTTGGGAAAATTCCCGGGCATTTTCATCACTACACTAGACCACAACAATCACAATATTTACTAATTAAAATTAAGTATAAAAAATCAAAACAACCCCTTGGGGGTAAGCTGCATTCAATATTTGAATTTTCATATTATTGCCAAATAAATAAGAATTCTTTATCAATGAATTTGGCTATTTTAAAGAAAATTTAAAATAATTTCTTTGCAAATACTGCCAATTTATTTATTTTTTTAATTGGGCCGTCCACTGCCTTTGCTTTTCTAGTTATGATATACTAGCTGACCCGGCGAACTTCGTACCGCCATTGATGTCATGTTAAGCTACTTCTCTCCTCCTGCCTTCATCCCTCTCCACTCATATTGTATTAAATTAGACATACTTCGTCTTTTTCTGGTATCTCCTGAGTCCGAGTACTTTCTATCCAAACTGAGAGCTAAATTACGTTGTCAGTTAACGTCTCAGACTCGAACGAAAGTGCATGGTTACTAATAGTTACTGTGGCTTAGCCTTCACTGAAAAATATATACCATCACCGACTTATTTATTGATCTTTTGAAGATATACACTCCGTAGTACATTAATTTGATCTATTTCGTAAAGTTTAACCAGCGTTTGCGATTTAAGCGCGCAAAAATATGTTTCTTACTACATCACACTACAAATATTTTAATTTTTGGCTTTTCTGTATTATAATATATAAGTATTATATATATGAACTTTCCCCATGAATCAGCAGAAGAGACTACTATTTTATACTTTGCAAAGATTATAAAATAATGCCCTCTATTGTAGAGATATTTGAAGTAGTGCAATACAAAAACATGTTTGGATATGGTCTAACTCCGCCCCTGTATAGTGATTGGAGATTGCAAAATAATCAATATCTCAATTTTCAATGCGCGATAGTCTTCTGCAGGTGCGGTCGTGCGTTTTATAATGTTTTCTAATGGCGCTATGAACTTATTGGTCATCGAATGGTTAAAAATGTAATTTGTGATATTGGACTTAAGCTAATTCGAATATCCGCTTACTATGCAAAAATCCCAATCTTTCCCTCAGTAGGAACATCGAGATATCTTTATCCACAATCGTGTTTCAAATAGAAAGTCTTGTCTCTAATTAAACAAGAAAAATATTAAGAATACGGAGAAAAAGTTTAAAGATGTGAGTAATTATTATTTTCCATTACTTATATTTTCTTATTAATCTGTATATAAAGTGACGCCATTTTGTCGCGAGCTTCGACGCGCGCACCTGTTATTTAACGATAAATAAAATTAAATGTTTTATTGGCAGCAATTAGCCCGGTAAGTAAGAGTATTTTTGATTATAATGAGATACAGCGACGAGGCTTATTATTTAATACCCTGAAAATACATGGTCTTTTAAGATATTTTTTCTTCTCTTTTCATGTTGCATAGGGAAAATGTATCTGGCGCTTATATGATTCTTCATACTTTGAAATACGGTATTAATTTTAAAGTTTTACGGAAGTCTTAAACATGCATTTATTACCGGTAAAGCGACATTTAAAATTCAATGAATATATCATTGCTAACTTTGACAACTTAAAATTTGGATTCATTTCCAAAAGGTACTATAGACTTGATTTTTTTTAAATTACAAAGTTAATGGTGATTAGTATTTAGTGTTTAGACTGAAGTAATAAATTTTCTATACGACTTATAATTTTTCCAGAGAAACCGCCATTTGCGCATCTTTTTACAAGATGGCGGCCGCTCGTGAATGGTTTCACGTTTAGAAAACAGGACGCTAAAATTTCAAAATTCATTTCTTATAACAACGAAAACGAAATTGCAGCTTGATGGGATACAAATTACATGAGACGGGGCGCTGTTACTCCAGCGTTTTATATACAAATTTATTTATGTAAATCTGGCGCCACGTCGCAACGGACTTGCACATTGCGAGATGGAACGGAGGGGGGAGCAAGCGTTGCGATGCCGGAGTGGTACAGCTCAATACCTTTTTCCGATATATTTTTAATAACAGATTGCACTGAACGGTGCCGGTCCAGTAACCATAATGCACCAACACATTGCATCGTATGTACCTGCACTTATTCGGTTTATCTAAATTCGTACATTCGTACTGTTGTTTGCCTTGTAGACATTTCTTCGGTACACTAATTTCAAAACTAAGTTTAGAAGACAGTGCAAGGTTTTAGGAACTTTTCTTAAATTGTTTTATATTCTTAAATATAAAGTTTTTTTGTAAACGGCTGGACTAGATTTCATTTCTAAGTTTTTATTTAGATAAAATAAATAAGGTTACTCAATTTTACCACTAACTAATTTTAGTTTTCACACGCATAGAACAGATTTCTACATTTTTCTTTCCTTTCACAACTTACCTATATCACGAAATTAATATTATAGTACCATTACACCCACTTTTTAAAAATCGCTTGTAAATTGTGCTTACCAATATTGGCCAAACACATAATAGAATTAGTTAGTACCTCAAACATAACGTGGTAAGTATTTTTTATTTCGTTTTAGTTTAAAATATACAGCTTTTAATTTTTATTTGTCAATCTTATTAAATACTAGCTTATATAGCTCAAAGAAATTGTAAAACACTGAAATATTTGTTAAGCTTCAGCTTTAAGTTCGCTAAAATGGATATAATAGTAGCAGTGCCTTTAAGTATAGTATAAAAAAAACTTGAATTATTAATTTTTTTTTCTAAATTTTCAGGGAACTTGTGATTTCTGTCAATTACTTGGAGCTTAGAGAAAGAAACACTCGATTAATGATAGCGACAAAGAAAAGTGCCAAATGTCAAAGTTTGACATAACTTGACGACATGATATTTCGAATAAATATGTCATTTCCATATATTATCATTTTCTAATTAATATTATTGTCTATCGAATGTTATTTTACTTAGAGGGCTGATGTCTAAGTTGCTGCAGATGTTGACAGAAGATTTGTTTAATTCACGGATGCAAAATATTTACTGTGTAAGTTGTTAATATTAAATTATTAAATAAATTTAGAAAATCAAAAAATATTTTTATTTTTCAAATATTATCTTGGCAACAGAAACGAAGTTCCCTTTTGATATTAATTTGACGAAGCGAAGAATATTCTAAATAACGAAAAAAAATTATTTTCTCTAATGCTATAGTAAACTACATTAGTTCGTAAAAGTTTTCTAGAAGCATTAGCACATTTTATGAATTCCGGACCAATAAATATATTATCACTTTAAAGACATTATGCAATTTAGTGTGATTAAAAAATATATGATTTGGTTCCAAAGTAACTTATTTATTGACATCGATGTCTATAGAAGAGGCGAGGGTAGTTTCTTATTTATTAGTTTTGATGATTACAACTTTAGTAAGATCAAATATAAGAAATAATGCATAAACGGAGAAAATTCACAAGAAAATTATAAAATTTACATAATTCGTGTTTTTAAATTACCTACATTCAAAATTCACAAATAACATAAAATAATATCCAAGAGTAACTGTTACACGGGAATATTAAATAAAAGTGCTACAGTAGTACTGTGGCTTCTATTTCAGCTAGAACTAAGAAGTTCTCTAATTCCTTTATTGGGTCATTGATTGGTGGAATGGTATTCCGGCGAGCGTGTACCCGCGTCCTATGATATTGAGTTCTTTAAGCAATGCGTGAAGAGATATTTGGGTAGGCCGGCATGACCACGGTTGTCTCTCAAAATTCATATTTGTTTTTTGGATTGTACTATCCTTTTCACAAATACAATGCAGTCCATTACCATGCCAGAATAAAAAACAAAATTCTTAAAAATGTAGTATAATAAGAAAAAACATCAATATTTTTTTAAAATAAAATTTATTCCTGTCATGATTGAAACTTTTTTTTGTAACCCGGAGAAAACCCGTTGTGGGCTATCAGGGGGCGATGACTAAAACCCCGGGGTGTTGCTTCTCCCGTCTGCCGGGGCCGAAGGGCAAAGCTGTGCCAGCTTTCTCAGCACCCGGCGACGTCTGGTCTGATGGAAGGCTACTACACAACGTCTAGTCACCTTCGTTGTCTTGAAGCGGTGCGCGGTAACACATCGCGCACCGCTCTCGCCTTGAGGTCATGATTGAAACTTAATTTGTTCTAAAATATCCTGGTAACACTTTATTTAAATTCTTGGCACATTATTTAACAGTAATACAAAATATTATCCAATGTTGCATCTCTCTCTCTTTCTCTTGTTGTTAAACAAAGTAACAGCATCGCATAGAAGCAAAAAAAAAATTACCTTGTTATACTTTAACATAATAAATACATAAGTTGACTCGAAATGTGATAATTTCTAGATTTAGATTTTTAGATTCCAAATTTGGCTAAATTTTAAGTCAATATATTTATTAAAAGTCAAAGTATAACAAGATATTTTATGCTTCTATGGCATGCATGTTACTGTAGTTCAGGGGTCGGCAACCAGCGGCCCGCGGGCCGCATGCGGCCCGTAAGACACTACGATGCGGCCCGCGCAAATAAGAGCCGTTCCACAGAACGCCGCACCGTAGGCGATAAATTAAAAACACTTGTAAAAATAAGTTTCTATTTCATTGTTTTGTGTGCGCGGAAGCTGGAAATTCAGTTCAAGCAATCACAGTCAATAAAATTAGAGTAACAATAAATATGGTTAAAAATGTAAAAAATAATTTTATCTAAAAAATTGTGTTTATTAGATGAAATGTGGCCCGCACCATAATATGTGGGTATTGACAAGATACCTGGATTGAGACGTGCTGCGAGGAATCCGTAACCTTTCGGATAGGATGGGATAGAGTACACGTCACTTGGGTCGCTGGTTTCAACATCAATCAAAGATTACGAAATATTAGCGATATTAATGACGAGCTCAAATGGACTTGTACCCAGAGCCATAAAACTTAATACAAAATAAAAAACAAAAGTAGAGTTGGAGTGCAAAAGGTTAATAACTAAAGGTTTACTCAAAACAGCTAGCGGATTTTAATGGAAATGTTGCAGGAAATTATAAAAATAGAGTTTTTGATCAAATCAGTAGATTTGTTTATGTTTTTTTTTTTTTATAATTTATAGACGAACGCTTGACCTCAATCACACCTGGTGGAAAGTGAAGATGAGTTCGATGATGAAACGCGATCGCCTAGCAAATGCCTATTCACTCTTCTCTTAAAGACTCCTAGGTCATAAGATCGCGGAAATATGGCCGCTGGAAGCATATTCCACTCCTTAGCCGTTCGCATGATAAATGTAGAAGCGAATCTTTTCGTTTATGAAAATGTTAAATCGTATTGTTATTTTAATATCAACCAAATTATGATCAAAGTTCTTAAGAGATTAAATTGAATATCTGTTTTTATAAAAACCTGCGACAGCCTTGCGACAGTTAAAAAACATTTTGTCGCTGCAAATAAAAAATATACATAAATACAAAAAGCATGTCTAACTAACATCGAGTATCAGAAACGCGTCTTAAATTTTGAAGTGCTTTTAAAATCTAATGAGAAAAAAAAAAAAAAAAGAAAATAAGAATGAAAGGTGTCAGCTGACACTTCTTCCGACTAGCATAACTAAGTCGCCTACAACGGACACTTTTCCATGTAAATTCACACAGAGCGATATATTGCGAGCAACTGCTACTAGAATCCAAACCGTACCCTTTATGGCTATTTTACACGAGCTTAGTTATTTTTACTTAGTACTTATCACTTACTTACTTTTTATGTATACGTGAGATGAATAAGAGATTAGTATTAACAAAATTGCAAGTACTAGTGACTAAAAAGCGATCGTGTTTATTGAGCGACTACTCTCATCAGAATGTACTAAACACTTGTCGGACGTGTTTACAGCCACGGGAAGCGGTTAGCGATGAAACGATTTAGGGATTCAGATACCTAAGTAGATCAAATTTGTAGTCAATATATTGATTAAATGTCCAAGTATAAGAAGATAATTCCTTTTAAAGGCTTCTTAGGGATTCACACCATTGATTAGGAGACTACGGCCGCGGAAATGTAGAATAACGAAACAACTGTAAAATTTATCCATGATATGAAACCTATGAATACTTTCGGAACTGAAAATCGTTAAATTATGAAAACAAACTCGCGAAAGTGCTCTCCACCAGGAATTCATAGATGGGGCGCATATTATGGTACACTGGGTGCGGTTGAAGCGATTTGACATACAGGTTGCGATTGAAAAGTATCGAGACTTGTTATAACAACAATTTTATTCGATGTTTTTGCAAATAAGCTTAATATTCTTTGAAGTAGGTTCCATGAGCTTCGATACACCGGTGGTAGCGATCCTTTCACTCCTCAAAGGAAAGCCTGCCTGGAGTGTGAGGGGATGGAGGGAGCACTGCGATGCATTTTTTGGCCAGGTAAGTGGTGCAGATAAACGCTGTATGCGCTGGTGCGTTGTCCTGGTCAAGCGCCTACTTGCCAACAAGCTGCGGCTGAAAATTTAACTCTCCACTGAGTTCTCGGAGGCTTGTACGCCGGTCAATGTTCAAAAATTCACGTACTCTGTTGACGTCTTTGTCCGTTTTCGACATTGATTGCCTCCCTCGGCGTTCTTTGTTTTCGACTTCCTCGGGGCCATCCTTGAACGACTAATGCTAAGAGTGAATTCGTGCTCTGGACAAAACATCCTCTGCATAAGCTTGCTTAAGAAGTTCGTGAGTGTTAATGAAAGTCTTGTCAAGTTTAACACAAAATTTGATTGCATATCGCTGCTTTAACAATCGTAACATTTTCGCAACTCGGAAAACCTAACCAAGAACCAGAACAGCCTTCACGTGCAACACAATAATAACTCAACCGCTGTTGAGTTCTAACGTGTTCTAACGTGCATTTTTTGGACGCCTTTAAATCGGGGCGCACGGGTGTCTCGATACTTTTCAATCGCACCCTGTATATCCTTCATAAGCGTGTATTGTTATTTAGAATGCGAGAGATGTTTACGATATGTTAAATAAAATAGCAACTATCCAACTACGAACGGAAGATGGAATTTTAAATACTAATGTGCTATTTATAGTAATATACCAAATAAAAAAATACGATTTATTTTAACCATCCCCATGTCATGCATTCCATAGATACATGCAAGCATTGCATACCCTTATGATAAATAAGTTTGGAATAAATTGTTTGAAGTAAAACAAAAAAGGGAACCATTTATATTCATATATATTCTATATTCACGCCGTCTATCTTTCCTATGAAAGCAATATAATATTTACTATCATAGTATAATATACAAATTAATTAAGCGTATTCTGCCTACCCTGTTCAAATATCTTATGCACGTTACTGATGTCATGGTTGGTTGAAACAGTGATTGAGTTTGGTTGCAAATTGAATTCTAGGATTAATATGCAACTATATCATAACTTGAATTAATCCCCAATATTTTATTGTAATTTATTATATTAGCCTTTTCCAAAGAAACAAATATTTTATAATCTTAATGTTCTTCAATCAAATAATAAACTAACTTTAAGATCAATACGAGTCACATTTGTTATATAAATAGCCCAGACCACTTTTTGTGTACCTTTCATGAGTCTACAGCTAACATTAGCTAGATTAGAAATATATGGGACTAAAAATATGTATTGTTTCCACCGTACCCTTTTTTGGTAACCTGGGGGTAAACCCTGCATAGGGTTATCAGGACAGTTGTGATGGTTCCAACTCCTGTCTATCAGACTCCTATTGACTAAAAACCCTTGAAGTATCCCAGAACCAGTTCACCCAGGCCTAGGAAACCAAATTTGTCCAGTCGCCCGGGGAGCGAATACTCTTATTAAAATTTCCTCTCTGAAAGGGGTGGGACTAAAGCGCCCATTCCTCCAAACCATTTTCACGGATAGCGCGCTGGATATTCCCTCAAATCTACCCCCCGGGTATTGTCACTGGGGGATTACTTCGCACTCCTTTTAGGTGAACACATCCTTCTCTCCCTCTTTTCGGCCCAAGCTGGCCTCTCCTCTAGTTTCAAACTTACCTACTTTTTTACCTCCAATAATAAAACAGTTGATAGTTATGGAGAAAATAATAGCGCACAAATACTAGTCACGATACAATATTTTAGGAGGTGCCTTTAAATCATAAAAACAAACTCATTATTCTAACTTAAATAGATATCAAATTGTTTGAAAAAATCACCAAATTAAAATACTCACTTTTGTGTATCAAAATACTATTTGACTCCCTCACTTTCCATGGAATAGTTCGCGAGATATTGGATATGTTCCAACAGTTCTTTGTTTCAACCGTACGTGGTCTCTTACTGGTTTATGGGATCCTAAATACATTGCGCAAAATAAGGCTTCACTGTTCCATTTCGGGTGAATTTTTGGTCACTAATACCATTTCGCTCTAAGCAACATGAGAACTGTTACAAGTCAGTTGTCGCTATGCAGGTTTGTACTAAACGTTTTATTTTATACTTACATATACAAAGCTCGTGTAAACTAGGCATTATACTTTTTATAAAGCTGGCGACAAATATTTGTTTATACAAAGCCGACGACTGACCGAGAGTTTAACCGTAACATACTATTCGTGGCAACCTTACGTTATGGCATTTACCGGCAAACCGAAACGTAACTTTTCAGAGATTCGGAAAAATCTGAGAACCGGAGCAAGCATGCGTCATTCGCGACGAGTGACGGAGCACGTTGTGGGGAAAAATTTAACCAGATTAACGAAAAACGATTCGATTACATTTAGCGGTTTTCATCCTTAACCCGTTATCGTCGAGATGATCAGAATTTTTACTAACTTTTCAACGTGTTTATTTATTATGTTATCGGATCACAATGCAATACCTCTATCCCTTCGCGAAATTTGATGCTCTTTCAGAATCTGAGCTTAAAATTTCGATTAGACACCGAGAAATAAATTAATAGATTTGAACGTGAAAAACGTGAAAATTTTCGATAAAAATATTTTCGCATTATTTTTTCACAATCAAGCCAAAGGTATCAACTTTTTACTATTATCAGAGGTGATCATGGCATTCGAACATTAAGAGGAATTTTTTTCAGAAAATTTCATCGACTCGTTTTTTTTTAATGGCGACGAGAATGAAAAAAATATATAAAAATCTTAATCTATCGTTTTCTTAAAAACTATAAACTATAGGAAAAAAATCTAGGAACAAAAATGTCTTAAAATTAGCCAAAGAATACTTTCAAATTACATCCAAAATTTTTAAAGACAATTTTTGATTTTCGTAAATTTAAAGAAATCAAATTATTGAAATATTCTTAAAAAAAATTTGAGAATGGTCTACTAATTATAAGACTTTCTAGTTCATAACGTCTTTTTTTCTTAACGTCTATAGGTTTAGAGAAATGATGGTACACAAATTTTTATGTACCATTTAAGAATTTTTTTTTCTCTAAACCTATAGACGTTACGAAAAAAATCAAGAACAAGAAAGTCTTATAATTGGTCAAGGAACACTCAAATAATATCAAATTTTTATTAGGTATTTTTAAAAAATTGGATTTTAGAAATTTTGAGATCAGATTCTGAAAGAGCATCAAATTTCGCGTAGGAATAGAGGTATTGCATTATGTTTTTGGTCCGATAACATAATAAATAAACACGTTGAAAGTTAGTAAAAATTCTGATTATCTCGGCGTTAATGGGTTAATAAGAGTACATTTTGCTCATCTATGTTTTAAACAACTTTTGAAGGGATTTAATTATTATTACCGAGCAATAAAATTAAAATTACGACTACATTTTGTAATCGATAATCAATAATCAGATCACATTTTGTCCATCTCTAGTTGAGATATACTGTAAAAATTTAGAAGCCCAATCCGAATAATGAAGGCATTATTCAGTATGTTTAAAAAAACAGAATAAAATAAAAATTAGTTAAAGTGGAAAACTTAGCGGGGTAGTGGCAACATGTGAGCGTGTAAAACTTGTGAATAAAGGAAAAAAGAAAAGCAAAGGATCATGATATTGAGTCATAACGTTATAAAGGTTATGATCTGATCCTGTAGACCCCAAACACCGTTTATCAATGAAATCATTTGATTAATCTTTACACTGATATTTGTAACTGAAGTAAGCGATGATTACGAAGTAAAATAATTCAATTTTATATGTCAATTATGTGTTCATTAATAATATATATTTTTTAAAATATCTTTGTATTTTTACCTTGACCCCGATATTGGGGCGGAGTATTTGGGTCAAACAGGGATTTTAACGTATATGTATATTGTCCATTCAACGCGAACGTAACGCATTACGTTACACTGATTTGGTCAGTTGCCGGCTCAAGGTGTAACATAATTAACGAGAAATATCAGAAACTAAAAGTCTCGCCCGATTCGAGCTGGAGTCCCGCAAGGCTCCAAGCTCGCCCCGCTTTTGTACAGTCTTTATTCTAACGACTTACCGAAGCACCCGAGCGTAGAGCTAGCTCTCTATGCGGATGACACCGCACTCTACGTGTCGGACTTTAAGATCTCCGTCATTATTAAAAAACTTCAAGAAGCGATGCATCACTTAGGAATTTGGTTCCGTAAGTGGAAAATTGAAGGAGGAGGACGAAATCTCTGCCAGGAAACGTATTTCCTACACGAAAGTCTCATTTCGTGGTTCAGAAAGGTCAAATATCTCGTGGTCACACTTGACGATAGGTTGACCTTCTCCGAACACATCAGGATCGTGCGCGACCGCGCCGCCTTCATCCTGGGCAAATTGTATCATTTGCTTTCCAGTCAAAGTAAACTTTCCCTTAGAAATAAGGTGACACTTTACAAGACCGTCGTCAGACCGGTGATGACCTATGCTTCAGTAGTAATTTTATTTAGTTAGTAATTTTTTATTAACCATGTAATGAATCAAACAATTTTTTGCTTAACCAGGCGTACTTTTTCATATATTAAAGAGCGTCGTCAGTTTATAAAACAATGTAATCTTTTTTTTAATGGCGGTAATATATTTCTTTCGCGATTCTTAATAATATAATTTCTATAGACTCATTAACTATGTTCACACCTTGTATATTTTTTGTCTGCATGTGTTTTTGTTAGCTTATATGTGTATATATATGTGTATATGTATGTGTAATTGACGAAAACAATTGTAAAACGGTTAATAATAAAGTTACAGATATAGATATACATATTGATTATATAGATTTTTGATAAAATCATCCTGTTCTAACACAATTTGTTAGGGCGGATGCAGTATCCGCTTCGAATCCGTGAAATACGTTTTGGCGCAGTCCCCTTATCTCTAAATCTGATCTAAATGTTGTCAGCCTGAAATGGAAAAAAAAGAAAGAGATCATTTAATCGACAGTAGCTACGACCAAGATAACGACATAATAAAAATAATATACAGTTCGTAACCGATCTTAAGTCTTAGGCTGAGATTTGTAAATGCCACTTTTACTTTGCTTAGCAGTGTGCTCAAAAAATGTCTTTGACAAAAAACTGAATTTATAATTTGACTTGAATTCTCAGAGCCATACCCAATTTTGTGAAATTGATAACTTACGATATCCTTCGATATTAATTGAGCAATATAAACTTTAAGTGAAATCTAAGCAAAGTCAAAGTAGCGTCTATAGATTTCAGTCTTACAATCTGCTTATTATATCATGCTTTGTCTTAGTTAATTTGGAACTGTATTAAGTAATTACAGGAAGTATAATCAACAATTTTTTTAAAGCGAATGTTGTCATTTTTTTTTTCTGTTTTTATGTCTTTAGACGTTTCAGTCTATATATTATGGTAGAGAATAGACTTTTAATTTTTTTTTCGTTGTATTTTATTTTACACAGTTGGAATGGAAACCATCAGTAGCACCCGCCAGTATGAAGCCGAGATATGGACGCTAACGGTTCAGCTAGAGAACCAATTTAAGGTTTTTGGATGAGCTATTGAACGAGTTATGAAGAATATTTCAAAAGGAGAAAAACCGAGACGAAATTATTCGACATAATTAAATCTATCAAGGATCTCAGAGTTGTCAATGTTAAGCGGCGGTGGCTGGCAACATATTAGAATGGCGGAAAATCTATGATCACTGGAGCGGGCAGGTTTCCGAGTGGAGACCGTGAATCGGAAAATGTAACGACTGAGATGCGATGTTGTTACGACAAGCGAAAGGTGACCGGCAAAGATTTGATAAATAGAGCCGAAAACTGGAATCAGTAGCATTTATTTTAATTTTGTTCAATTATCGTATAAAGTAGATAATGAACGTGATTACAAATTTTTTGATTAATGTTGGTGTTAACCCTTTTCTTGATAACGTATCTGTGGAGATACATCAGAATTTAAAAAAAATCTAGTGGCATTATTTTTTAGTAAGCTTAATATTCTTCTATGAATGTTTACGTATTACAATTCCGTGTTTTTCAAATGCATATTTAGTATTTTCTTGATTTCTTTGGAACATAAGGTTTAAGTGGTATGAATATTATTTTGTTATTGAAAGAAAGAACATTCTGGCAAGTTAAGGGTTAATGGTTTCAGTATGCATTTCATGTCAATGTCTAAAAATTGTTATATTTGTGTATTTTTGGCAGAGTAAAAACTTTTGACTTTCTTCAGCTTTGGTCATTGAGCTTTGTAGTTTTTTTTGCAAGCATGATTATATTCAATTTGTTTATTTGTATAGTTATCGCTTAGGAACGTACTTATTGATATAGGTGTAACTAAAAATTACAAAAAATTAACATTCTAGCAAACAACAATTATAGAGGATTAGTGAGGCAACATTAATTTTCTTATAAAAAGTTCATGTCTAGCTGTGCACGCGACTTCGTTCGCGTTGAAATGTAGTACTTTGATTATGATAATATTTTTTCTCATATACCTTCCAAGCACACACAGCAGGCAGTTACAATTTAATTAAAAGTATAATATAATACACATTTTATCCAAATCACCTGAACGGTTATTTTATAGCACTTTTTTCAATAAATAGTCAACGTAATATTTAAATTGACACAACTCTTTTATTGCGGTGTCACTACTGTACTATCCGTATGTGCTGAATGTGCCTTATATTCATGAGAAGAGATCCACCTCTACATTCATCATACGAACAGCTAAGGAGTGGAATATGCTTCCACGAACATATTTCCACGGTCTTATTATTTAGGAGACTTTAAAAGAGTGATTAGGCATTTGTTGGGCGGACGCGGTCCATCATTTGACTCATTTTAACCTTCCACCTTCCAGCGTCCGCTGGTAAATGTTAAAAACAACTTTCCTTAATACATTATTGAAACTTGCAAATAAATATGTTAAGTGGTATCTGAGAAAAGTGGGCACAAACGCCTACAGTTGTGTATACTGAATGACGATGCAGATACAATGTTATTAACTTACATCGCGCAAACGAAATTATTCTTTAAGGCGGTATGGTCCAAGAGCTAGCAACAAAAAAAGGTGATTATCGTTACATGACTATTTTTTTTATATAGCCAAGTTCAAAAAGTCTTGTCTGCAAGCGCGATCCCGTGGATGTAAGGGGGGTGGCCGGTCAAAAAGGTCAAATCTCGAGATAAAAAATATAAGAAGTTACACGGCTAATTATTATAAAAACATATTATATTTATCGTGAAGAATAGCGGAAAATTGTTGGCAGACAATTAGCTAGGGGATAAAAAGCCGGCAAATAGCGCGAAAAACGGCAGGTAGCTGAGGAACGGCTTTCTTATACGTAATGAAACGGCAGATATATAAGCAAAACTAAGGGATAATACCGTAATTATTTATTACACGTGATACCGCTATCTATCCTAGAGGTTTCTAACAGGGCCGGATCTAGAGACTCCGCATCCCGGACACCAATTGTAGGATGGCAGGGATTACTTCTCTCAGCTTAACACAAAAAACGAGTCCACTTTTCTATTTCTAGGCTGATGATTTATACAAATTTTTGTTTTGACGTTTTAAAAGTAAATTAAAAAGTCACATAGGATATTTTGGTACCTCATCTAAAGTTATGCAAAATCAATTATTTGATTTTGTGAATATTTCGCCTCTTATGCGATAAATGATACATTTACACAAAGTTGTAGAGTACAAAATCTCTAAAAATTATGTCGTAATATATTATTCTACAAGGAAGCAAAGATAAAAGTACTGGTGGTCACAGACATTAATTTTTGTCTCGCCTCGAAGATTCTCGAGATCAGGGGCTGACTTCAAAAAGGGGCGATAATTGACGTCACTTAAAAATTCAATGAAATATTTATGAAAACAACGCTGAAAATATTTACTTGTATGATTGTCCTGAACTTTGAGTATAACAAGGTCAGGACTGAATAACATACATTTATATGAATCCTGCGGAATATAAAAACATATATGTATATTTAGATGTTCTACGTTTACATGAGTTTCAAGTAATGTTCTGAATCCACTAAATAGCTCAGGGTGTCACCCTTTGGGTCGGATGTTGCCGGCCAGAAGCCTTGAGGGAGTCTACTGCCCAGCTATTGTCATGGAGGTATGTCGCGCTCGCTCTGGGCGGACGCGTCTCTCCGCCGATTGGTGCCTTGGCCGCCGAATAACCAGAGAAAATATACGCTCTCTGTCCCTTTTGGCAGCCTTCTTTTCCTTCATCACAACCTCACAGAGGAATGTCACTTCATGCCATGCCTCTTCGCTGCCGATTATGGCTTTCACCACCGGCAGCAACCAGATATAGTTACCGATGTGGTCTAGAAGAACTTCCTCTTCCCCAGCGCAGGCTGAGCACTCCTTAAGGGTGTGTTGCGCCGTGTCCTCGTTATTTCCACACTTGTCGCATTCCGCCGTCAGCTTTTCCGGACGCCTAACATAGGTGACGGCCAAATCTACCGTGACCCGTGAGAAATTGGGTTAGCCGGAAGGAGAATGCGTCGCGCTGTCTGTCCGACCACGAGTGCAAGACAGGGAATTGGGGATATACATTTTTTTTAAACAGGATAAAATCAATTCTGGACCGTCAGGTGGGCTGTGAAGGCTACCCCTACGGTGAATCGGACACTCACCGACTAAAAACTCCTGGGTACTCCTTCCTCTGCTTGGACGCCGGCAGTGGGTGCGGAATCGCAATCTGCCACGACCGGCGTGCGGTATATCTTACTAGGCATCCTCAGTTGTGGGGGCAGGGAAGAGTATTCTCGTCCCTCTCATCCTCAGAATAGGCAGTGTGACTTTGGAGTCCTTAGGGTTGAGTTTTCAGTAGCTGTGTCATTTAAATAACACACGATATACACTCACAATTTTTTATTTCACATTGAAGTTAAAGAATACACGAATGTCCTTCACACTCCCTACCTTCGTAAAAACTTGTAAATACGTCGCACAAAGGAATGAATTATCATAATATGTTTACATGAACGTACGCAGAGAGGCAAAAATTTGGTTAACAAAATGCATCTCTATTACGTTGCAATATCAGTAGCTTCAGACTGAAATCCAAATCGAAATGAAAGACTTTTAAATATCCGAAACCCGTGAAATGTTATACGTTTTATCAAATCACGGTGATCCCCAATAATTTTCATTGCAATTTTTATATGCACGCTTACACGAGCATAAGAAGGCAAAAAATGATTATTAAAAATGGAAACCGATAATGAAATCTTTATTCTTTTTCTTTTTTCTTTTCTGAAACACGAGAAAATGATACTTTTCTCATGAAGCCCACGTGATCACAAACATTTACAACTTTTAAACGAATCAGCACAGGAAGAAACGTGATCGTAAAACGTGCCTCGGTCACGTTGCAATATCTTAAGCCCCAAGACCCAACTGCGAACTTCCACCGTTAAGTTACGTTAATAAATTAATCAAGGAAATCTAGTTATCCTTGTTCGAATAAACTACCTTCCAAACATTTAGCGTTGCAAAAACAACTATTACCAGTTCGGAAACCGAAATCTACCAAAGCGAGTTAGCAAACATTTCTGGTAGATACTCTTTTGAACATAATGGATACAAATATAAAACAAAATAATGAATATCCCATGTGGAATATTGTATACATTAACACACCCACTTTTATCATATAAACAGTCATTGATGGAATAATATCTCTTTTTAGTAATTTATTTGAAATAGTTTTTTTTAGTTTCAACGGTGATAGCTCTAAGATGTCTTTTAGGTATCGTATTACAAGGTAAACTTCAAAAGTGAAATCCGAACGCTGCTTGAAAGATAGGAAAAAGTAGTTGCTAGTGATGTACAATACTTCGATTAAATTTAAACTACCGTAGTTTAAAAGAAAATTGACAAAAAAACAGCTCTTTTTTATTTGTACTTCTAATAGGTGACGTTAATTTATGTTTATTTCGAATGTTAACATTATATATGAACATCGTTACGTGCCAAAAATAAATGCTGATTTTTTCATATGTGCATGTATTAAAACCTGGAGATTGGGTTTTGTATGAGTTCGCGAAACTCATTGCGCAATTCCGTGTTTAATTATATCGCGCCCTAATCGATTTTACGGTACCCCCGTTCGTTGTAACTCTGTTTTCTTTTTACTCACCTTTTATAATATGCAAATTGTTTTACCGTTTCAATTTGAAAGTAAAGACAAAGGTTAAAAGCCTATTTAAAAATACCAAGCTCAATTACCCATACTCACTGTGAAAATTGCTTGTTTTATCTTAGATTTTCTTTTAGGGACACATTAAGTCCGCAAAATTGTTTATTAAGAAGACATTAGCTGGTATAATTTCCATGAATTTTTATCGTGTTTTTAATATCCACTCTAAAAGGTGCCACAAAAAAATTGTTTTGGTTTAAATCACAGGTTCCTAAACTTTTTTGTCTCATAAACGCATCGCAACGCAATCTAACGTTGTATTTTGCAAATTTATCACCTTCAAATGTATTTTTGACTGCTTTCTGACGTACTCAACTAAGAGTGAAAAAACAATAAAAAAACACTATGTAATTGTCTTTTATTGTGAGAAATGTACGGGATTCTTTGATAATACGTTTTCAATATTTGGAATCCATTTGGTTAGGTCTAACCTTAAATCTCCTCGGTAAGTGACAGCAAATAACTTGCTACTTACACAGTTTTATGAAATAGGAGTAATTCGCTAGTACATAACTAAAATACTGTGTTATTAAATTTCATGTGTAAGTAAGTGCCTTGAGAACGGTGGTCAGCTGCTCTAGTAGTAATGTTGGGCACGAGATATAAGCGCCAAGTGGATACAGTCACTGGTGTATCTCGGCTTACCCCATAAGCGATATAGCGTGACGATATTTTATTTAAAAATCGGTCGTAGTACTGTTTGTATACTTTCGTTTTTTTTTTTGGGGTCTGGGGGAAAATCCTGCACAGGACCATCAGGGACGCTGTGAGGGCAGCAACCCCGGTGTGTCAGACTCCTACTGACTAAAAACCCCTGGGGTTTCCCTCTAATCGCTCCGAGCGAAATGCCTTGTTGAGGCTGCCTCTCTGGGAGGGGTAGGGGTAAAGGGCCCACCCTTCCAGCACCTATCTCACAGGCGGCGCGCCGGACACTGCACACCGCCTCCCTCTTATCCGGAGAGCAGACTCCCTCAAGTCTACTGCCCGGCACTGTTTGTATACTCGCTCATGATGACTAAACCGAATCAGAGTTAAATTAGATTGTATTTTTTTTTAATGTATATCATATATTTCAATACATCTTCATCTATATTTATTATATTTAATTTTATGTTTTTTTTTCAAATTGCGTGGTTTCCTAGATCAGTATTTAGACGGCTTTAGATCAAAAGTAGTACTTATAGGAGTATATTATATATGTATAAACTACTTCGACGCAGCCTTGAGTTTCTTTCGGCGTTTCTTCTCAAGGTAGTCACTTCCGAAACCCTGGTAGATCACCTGTAGGGTTAGTACTTTATTTGGCTGGCGGTTCAAGTCGAGGTTCGTACCCACAGGGGTGCCCTTGCATTGCCACCCAACCCAAAAAACTTCGCTGGCTGAGCACCTTCTGTGCTCGCCCCCTAAGCCCGGTTGAACTGAAAATGTTTCTCCCGGCAATCAGTAGTTAGTCCGCTTCAAAAACAAAAAAAAAAACAATATGTATAAATGTTAGCTATGACTGAGGTAATGTAAAATATGTATGTTCAATTATTTTTTAATTATGTAAATTGTTTAACTTTTTAATCTTGGGTCAATATGACCGTTCGTTATAGGTGAAGGTATATAAGAAACGTCGGTAGGTTTGGTGTAAAAGTATGCATTATCATTGGATTGTGCGAAAAAGCTCGCCGGAAGATCATTCCACAGCCCAAAGACTACAAAAGTTAAAGTAGCCGTCTAATGCTAGCTACGGCGCCTGGTAGCAAATGCCGGGCCATAACCAACAGAATCCAAACCGAACCTTTAGAACCAGCCGCAATACGTGTTAGTGATTCACGAGTTCGAATATTGCTATATTAAGTATTTCTTAACCGAACCTAACAGGCTTCAGCATCTCTTAAAATATAAATTTTGCGCAAGCTCATTTCTAATTTAAATATAAGGAAACGAAATTAATTAAGAAAAGTTTTTTAACATCGAAGAAATATTAGCTTTATTGAAATTAAATTTCAAAGGTAATTATTTTTGTTCAAAAATATCGAAAGAAAACTCAAACATTGTTGCGAAAACGCCATTTTAACGTTTCGCTACTCATCTTGAATTTGTAGCCAAGTTTTTTTTTGTATGGCTTACTAGGGGAAGTTTGACGTCAATACCAAATCTGCTCACTAAATGTCTATTTACTTTCCTCTTAAAGGCTCCCAAGTCATAAGACCATAAAAATGTGGTCGCTGGAAGCATATTCCACTTAGCTGTTCGCTGAATGAATATGGAAGCAAATATTTTCATGCGAATATAAGGAACGCCTTTTACGCTTGAATGGTATCCGACACGGCGTCTGGAGGTTTATAACATAAATAAATAAATTTGCTAAATAGCTTCAGGAATTTCGAACATAACTTTCTAGGTAAAACAACGTTGACGAAATGAGGGTTCGGAAGTGAGTTATCTGGCTTTCATGTCGCAATTTGATACATGCTTTAAATTCTGTTTTTATTATTCAAAATACAGTGGTACAAGCTCCCGGATACCTGATTCGCAAACACATTTATATTCAGTTATTGATTTGCCCAGAACGAGTCCTTGATATCCAATGTCTGGAATGGAGATTTCGATTAAATTACCTTATTGAATTATCTGTGGAAACATTGTTTCATGCTAATAGTCTCGAAGATATCATTTTATTTTATGTTAAATGCATAAAGTTTTGAAAGCATTTGTTTTTGCAGTCGCTTCGTTGATCAAAACACAAGTCTAAGTGCCATTTCAAAATATAATTGGAGCAACACTTAGTCAAGTAGAAGATTTTCACGCTTGCTTTAACTAAAACAAGTGTAAAAGGATCCTGCATTAATTTTTAATTTGCGTGGTTCAAGTCTGACTATTTTATTTCGCTTAAAATATGGTTATTATACTGTTAGATTCACAATGTATTCTGTTAAAAACAAGTCTGTATTATTATGTGCCAGTGGATATGATGGCTTAGTGGATATGGGATCGTTGGCCATACGTAGCAACGCGAATGGTTGCAGGTTCATATCCTGGTACTCACCTCTGGATTTTTCTAGGCAACACATTCTCATCGATCATTGAAAGCGTTTTGAGTAAAGCCGCATAGCATCTAATAGAAATGTTTGAGGTTGTTGATTGAGGTATATAAAATACAATGTTTTTAGTAAATTTAAGCAAATTCAATGTTTCGTCTATAAATGTCAGCCTTAGTGCCACAGCCGCTTACTTAAAACCATTACTAAATAATAAAAATAAAACAGACCATTTCCGAGTGTATATGAATGTTTACTAATAACAATATTAGGGAAAAATGAAAAAAAAAAGTGGCAGCCACAAAACAAAGCAAATTTGTACTACACGAATAAATAATAGATACAGAGTACAAAAATAAATATAAAAACAAAATTAATATTTTAGGTCAAGGCCGACAAAGATCCAGTCACAGCTTCTGCTCCAGAATTCTAGTTTCTGCATTCACTTCACCGGCATAGCCATACAACATGGCTTTATACATTAATTAACCAAAATAAAGAGTCTAGAGAGAGAGAGAGAGAAAGAAAATGGAAAAATTGTAGATCAAACGTTATTAGTACGTAATATTAGATAGAAGCTTATCTTTAATAGCTTAGCAGATAGCTTTTCTTTAATAATCTGTGTCTTTAATTAACCTTCATACTCTATGGTATGGACGACGGCAGAATTTAATTAATTTCCTTAAAATATCCTTTAATAAAGATATAACTTTCTGAGAATTTTTTATATCCAAGTTGTTGCGAAATTCTGTTTGACTTTCAACATAATCTTTAGTGTTTGTAAGTTTTCTTTAACATAGAAGGTATTTGAGTAGATGGGTATTTTATTTTTGGCACAATAAAAGCAACGTTTCTCCTTAACGAATTAATAGCTGTTGTTAAGGAAAATATCAAGTACTAAGAAAGCGAGAAACGCCTACACGGCGTCTAATTATATGGGGATTTCTGCGCAGAAATTTGTTTTGAAATATTATCTATTATAAATATTCCAAGAAAAACGTTCCATGGAAAAATACTCAGAGACCAATTTATAAAATTTATATGTATAATGTTTGTCCGAAGATTAATTTTCGGTCGAAGCCAGCGATGCCTACGAGAAAAATAAAATTTCGTTTAATATTGACTAAAAATATATAATTTAATGATTTTAATATGTTTATTAATGCTATTGTATATGTTGAGTGCTCGTCGACTTGAGGGTGACCCCTGCCCGGACGAGGCGGTGGCGCTGATGATAGATCTTGAGAGACGGGCTCTATACACTTACTTCTCCCAGTGATGGGAGCCTGAAATACTGCGCTCGCCGGATCGTTGGAGCAATACGGATCCCTAGGCCCTATTAGCAGCGATTTGAGGGACGCTCCGGGGCATTTTAGTCAGTAGGATTCTGACACGACGGGGCTACCGCACTCACGGCGGCTTTAATGGACCTTTACGAGATTTTCATCCGAGATACAAACAAGGTGACTGGTTAAAACAACTTCTAGAGATGATTAGACCTTACGACATGCCAAAAAGGAAACCATTTCCAAATAGTCTGCAAGCCCGTGACATTTCCTTCAATTTCACAGCTAACAAGAAACCTCTGAATTCGGTCAAATCTTCAGCCAATTATGGCCGTAGCTGAACGTTTTACCGAAAGTTGTTTTTTGGCGGAAACTATTCGGCCAGAAGGCCGAATCCGAAGCGTACCTTTAGCAGTGTGAGTAGTATTAATACTGTGAAAACTGAACAGGGCGTTCAATTCAATCGTATTGAGTTTCTTTTGGTGTTATTTCTCAAGGCAGTTGCTCCTGAAGCGCTAGAATATCAATTGAATGTTTACTCCCTGTGGCTGTAGACGATGAGGTCTGTACTTACAGGGTTAATTTGCGTTTACATCAAAATTTCCTTTAATGTCTGTCTTTAAGTACTTACGCCTTGAGTTGTGACGAAGCCGTAGAGGCACTTTTTTTTTTTTGCTTGGTGATTATCCTCATTATAGCTCATTATATTGGGGTGAGCCGGCATTTTACAGGCCAAAAACTCCAAGTTGACTACGTCTAAACAGTAAAGGGAACTGTGATTCGTGCAGTAAATCTTGCACAGTCCCGATGTGCCTCACTCTCTGAATACCATCTCTAAGGAAGAAAAGAAACTCCTCCGGGACCTCGGAATTTTTAAGGCAGAGCACATCATCCTGTTGCGCCGACATACCCGATCGGGTGGCGAGGGGTATCAAGCTGGCGATTGTGACAGCTGGTGGGGCTATACAGTTGCATATATTTGTCACCTTTCCATGTAAATGCATACAGACCGGCGCTGTTAGGTCGCGACTGTTAGAATTCGAATCGCACCTTAATGCCCATAATACACGAAAAAAGCCTAATTAGGAGCAAGTCAGAGCAAACAAATATACAAGATACAAGCGAATATTATTATTTACATATTTAATAAAATTATTAATGTATCTCTTGCTATTACAGCATTTATTTGATTTTGCGTACATTGGGGCAAAGGAGTGAGGCACAGGGGGCGGGAGGAAAGATAGATCCACCCTTGTCCGGTTAGCAAAGCGCCAACCCTGGCAAATAATACCAACTTGGGAATTTTACCCAAAATTTGGGAGATTTTTATGTGAAAGGAGAATTATAGAGACTTTAAAATTATAAACAGGTCACGCTTTGCCTCAAACATTCTTAATAAAAAGTGATGTTGAAGCAAAGGACGGATCGAACTAACCCAAAAATACTTATTACTTTGTCGTTTAAATATTCTCTTGGCGTAAGATGATCGAAAAACATACATAGGAAGGGATTTTCTAATTTTAGATATATAAAATCAAAATTGTCTGTAAAATACATATTGCCTTAATCTATAAATAATTTGATAATCATGGCTATTAGAGATGATAATGTTTTATACGCCTAAAACCAATAATTTATATACTTCTCAATATAGTACTCATTCAATATGTGTTTAATGGGATATTTAACTATTTAGGTAATGAAAAGGTGTGGCACAGTGGATAAGTCACCGGTCAGCATGCGTGGCGACGCGAATGGACGCGGGTTCATCTATGCACCGCATGCTCACCGCTGAAAGAAAACATCATGAGGAAACCAGCATGGCATCTAATAGGAATGGTATGTGTCAGTGCCCCTAGAACGGCGATCAGCTGCGATACTGGTCACGCTGGATACGACATACAATTGCAAAGTGGATACAACCACTAATGCATCACTGTTCACTCCGAAAGGCATAAAGGGTGCCGATATGTTGTTATATTATAATAAAATTGTTATGATAAACACTTACCAGTGCGTATAAATTACTATCGGACTTGATCTGACTCAGACCAGGTTTTGCAGGCGATTTGCACACAGAACTGGTGAATTTTCAAAGAAACTTTCATATCTTATTTTACTCTCTTACGATTGGAATATCCAAAAATTCGTTGTAGGTATATATCATTAAAATAACTCAATGTACAAGATTTCCTGTTTCTAGAAGCAGTAGTTTAAGCTCTATAATATGTAAGTTGGGACAAGTATTTTTATGTGCAAATTATCAGGGTGTTTGGGAGATTTTAATCAATTTTAGGGCAATTTTAATCAATTTCTTGGGAAATGAGGGGCCGAGCTTTTATAACGTTAACATTAAACGGAATTGCTTCAGTTGTTTTCTCGACGCCTGGTTGACAGCACCTATCGGTATCTGGCAACTGATATTCGCGAATTTGACTCTCCCATCTTAATTTTTTTACTTCCTAAATCGTTTCTAAAATATTTTCAACGGCTAGTATAGTATTTCAGTACCTCATTTAAATATTTATCCACAGTTCCAGCTTCATTTTCTGTCCTGTCAGCTGTAATATCATCAAAGCGTTCCGTGTTTTTGCTGCTTCGATTTCCAGGTAAGATTAATATGTAGAATAAATGTAATTTGTATAATAGTATTTGTGTTTATGCGTAAAATTCCATCAAGAATTAATATTTTGTCATGTACAAAGGTTTTGTTTCTATTCTGCCTCGGCCAAGAGACTTCACCGTACCTGATGGTAAATTTAAAAACCGAGCGCGACATGCTGGTCTTCGCAAATAACTCATCCCGCTACGTTTAAAGGACCCAATATCATACAACGAAGAAAACATCCTCGCCAGAAGACCATTCCACAATAAAACGACTCATCAAAGGTAGGAGTTGTAGAGTTTTTATAGCTTTTGTTATTAGAAAGTGCTTGTATGTACGTATCGATGTTGTTCATTCAATTAGTATATGTTCTGACTTAGTACCCTGTCCTATTTCCACTTCATTTTAGCTCCAGTTTGTAGCTTTAGTGGAAAAAAAAACATAGTAATGACCAATATAAATTTTAACTAAAGAAGCTTCATTTCCTCATTTTTTTAGCACCGTGGACAACGATAAATTACCTTGGACTCGCGTGTTTTGAACTTCTCTTTCTTATAGTTTCCTGCATACCGGATGTTTATCCAGGTTATATTATAACAGTTATATAAACATAGGGGTTATGGTGGACTAGTCTATTAGAGACCTGTAACCATACGCGGATTAAGTATCTAATATGCAATATTAAGACAATTAGTAATATAAAAATAGGTAAAATAATAATATTTAAAAAACGATATTATTATATTTTGTAGCAGGCGCAGAGAAATTAATAAAAACGATATTAAAGATCGCACTTTTGTATTTTATGACACCATAATTTCTGTTACAATACTTAGATGACACATTCTATATTTATATATGCTATTACGTCTCTAATTTGTATTAAAACCTTATAAACCTAAAGATTTCGACCTCATAAACATTATATATATTTATACAAAAAAGTATTCTTTATTATATTAAGTTTTTTTTTGAGGTGGTAGAGCTGTTGCTCGAACTTGGTCGTGACCACAGCACGTAAAAGTAAAGTGCGTTATAGTGACTCGCTTCGACCTTTCGCGTTTTGGGATCAGCTTGTATAGATCTAGTTATTCATACAGCTAGATGTCTTCCGTGGTGCTACATGTAGGCCGACATCGCTTTGGCCATTGTCAGCGGATTTTCGTCCCTTGGCAGTTGAGCCGTTTTTTGAGTACAGTGTACTTTCCATCAAATGCCATCCAGTCACTTTGACGAGCCAGTATAAAAACCAATATTATCTACAGTTTTTACTAATATTCTTATAACAATTATCTTGATATTATGATCTTTTTAATATATTTTTGTAATTATTACATTTGTTTTTAATTGTCACTGCAAAACAAGTCCACGGTTCTCGCGTGGGACATATTGTAAAAATAAATGAGCCCTTCATTTTGAAAGTGACTAAAGTCCACCTTTCTTTAATTTGAAATACTTAAGGTTTTGCGTTTTTTTATATTATTTTGAAAATGTACGTGATATAAAATTTTCAAATGTACTAAGTTTATTTCAATACCAATTTTTTTGACAGTTCAGCATAAATTATAAATGTCACAAGTGCCAACTTGATAAAAGATGAAAATGGACTTAGGCCACTTTCAAAATGAACGGCTCAAATAACGATTGACGAAACCGTCAATGGTCGGGGATTCAAATCCCGGTCTTCGTTTTTCGTACTAGGGACTTAGGTTTCGCATGCTCAGCGGTAAAGGATACATCGTAAAGAAGCTAGCTTATGGTCTTATAGAAATGTCAGGTGTAAATGTACTGAAAACGGCGATCAGCTGCGCTACTGGTCACGTTGGGCACGACAAATAAGCGAAGTGGATACAGCTACTAATGTATCTATCTCTGCTTACCAAAAAGAATATAGTATAATTATATAAGTAGGATGGATGGTATTGTGTGAAATATTATTATGTATGAAGTAGTAAATGCGTAGAACAGAACGTATGGGAGTGAAAGACAGGAAAGAGAGAGAGGATAAAGGGTATTTTTTTACGACGCGAGCGCTCTGTTATATAGACGAAAAAAGTGTTAATTTTTAAAAAGTGCAATAAAGAAGTTCATAAAGTTTATTTGGTATTTATTTGGTCTCAAGATCCCCAAAACATAGATGGGCGTAATCATG
Source organism: Automeris io (assembly GCA_036320925.1). Classification (NCBI taxonomy): domain Eukaryota; kingdom Metazoa; phylum Arthropoda; class Insecta; order Lepidoptera; family Saturniidae; genus Automeris; species Automeris io. The sequence continues at coordinate 2,461,314 of JAUDJH010000036.1, forward strand.
ATTACTTTTAATCAAGATTACATGAGTAATCATTAATCTTGATTACAGTAATCATTCAATTAATCATGATTATTTTAATGATTACTTTTGATTTCTGGCTGAGAGAGAGTCTGATTTAAATACTCGTTTATTTAATTTTTCAAGTTATTTTATTTCGAATTATATATGACCCCAAACTTCCGTTTAATAGTGGGGGTGGCGTTCAGCGGAGAGTGGGGGTGGTGTCCAGTGGAGAGTGGGGGGTGGCGTCCAGCAGATAGAGGGGGGGCGGCGTCCAGCGGAGAGCGGGGGGTGGCGTCCAGCGGAGAGTGGGAGGTGGCGTTATAGGAGAGTGGGGGGTGGCATCTAGCTGAGAGTGGGGGGTGGCAGCCATCGGAGAGTGGGGCGTGGCGTCCGGTGGTGAGTGAGGGGTGGCCTCCAGCGGAGAGTGGGGGGTGGCGTCCAGCGGAGAGAGGGGGGGCGGCGTCCAGCGGAGAGTGGAGGAGCGGCGTCCAGCTGAGAGTGGGGGGTGGTATCCATCGGAGAGTGAGGGGTGGCGTCCGGTGGAGGGTAGGGTGGTGTTGTCGCGTGTGTGCTCACACTCCGCCCCAATGGGAGGTATTGTTTGGGTAGTTTTATGACCCTCTCCCAGGGAGAAGGCCTGTCTAAGACCAATCGCTCGCTGGGCCCCTAGGAAGTATCTGGATTCCCAGGCCCGGTGAAGGCGAAGATTAGGCAGTGCTGTCACCCGGTGGTTTTAGCCGGTGCAAGTCCGCCCTCGAATATCCGTCTCGTTGAGCGAATCATAATCACTATAATGGTCTTTGCAATTGTGTACTGTGTAGTAACTCGCTTCGACCTGAGTACGTTCAGGACAATTTTTTGTGCTTTCAGCCGTTTGAGTTGGTAGGTTAACTAGTGAAAAAACTGGCATAGTGATTTGCTTCGACCTGACTACTTTCAGGATCAGTTCATGCTCGGTGCCCATTAAGTAAATCCAACGAAATCTAGCTAATCATACATGCTTTTACTATTGTTCTGAGTGATTGCTGGACTATTAGAAGCTATTATCCAAGTACCGCCCATATTTTACTGAAATACCGGCTCCTACGCGATAATCTACGCCCACCTTCGAGATGGAGAATACTTCTGATAATAGCCAAAGACGTTGTGTGCAATCTTTTAAGTTAAAGTTAAATCTTTAAAAGAGAAAAATGAAAATACTATTTTTTTACTTTTATTACTCATTAAACAATATACGTAGATACAATATAATTTGGTAAACATAAAAGCGTTTTTAGTGAGATAAAAATGGCGCGTGCCCGTATGTCGATTTGCTTCTTTTTTCTGAGTACTACATATATTATTTAGTCTTTAAGAAACTAGAAGTCAAACGCGAAAAAAAAATTAAGCGAATTGAGAAAAAAAACTATGTATGTATCCCGCCCAAGAACGTCAAAAAAACCAGATAGATATCTCAACTTTAGTTACGAGTTAAAATTCAAAATACGATACGAACGTGTGCGGCGGTTCCGTTTACATCAAAGACGAAATCGAGTCAGTAGAGAGAGACGGATGACCAAGAAAGGTGATGTTGCGCTCTGCGCTATAGAAGCTTGTGTAAATTTGAGAAAATGATGTCTTGTTCTGATCAATTAAAATTTTGCGCTATCTTGCTATGTCTCTCTACCTCCGTCCCGAAGTCGAGCGTGGATTATCGGGTTGGAGACGGTATTTCAGTAAAATATGGGCGGTAGTTTTATAATCACTTCTAATAATCCAGGAATCACTCAGAACAATGGTAAAAGCATCAATGATTAGCTAGATTTCGTTGGATTTACTTAATGTCCATCGAGCACTAACTGATCCTGAAAGTAGTCAGGTCGAAGCGAGTCACTATGCCGGTCTTTGCACTATTGTACTGCGGTCGCGACTCAGTTCGGGTAATCGCCCTAACACCTAACTATGTGGTGGTACTCAGTTCACCAGTTTAGCTAGTAGTAGTCGTACACTATAAATAAAAAAAAGGCGAGCGCCGCTCTGCTGTCGGCAGCACATTTTACATATCAAACAGAAAAGTAATCATAAAAGTAATCATGATAATTGAAATCCGAGTAAAGATTTATAATCCTTAATCAACGTAAAATGATTACTTTTTTTGATTAATTTCGTTAATCATTAATCATGATTAATGTTTACAGAATGTAATCGTAATCGTTAATCATTCATCTGATTACATTTTGCCCATCTCTGCCCCAAAACTACATATACTATTTATTTTATTAAACAAAGATGTTTGTGTGAAGCGTGAACGCGTCGGCGCAGCTTCGAAAGATGGACAAACGTGAAAACGAGTGAATTAAGCTCTAGTTCCTCTTGTTTTAATTAATTCAGATTTTTTCTGCTTATTAACAAACTATATTAGTTTACTCGGAATTACAATTCATAAGCGTACTTTACGCTGTTACATTAGAGCAGAATCGTCAAATTCAATATCGACCAGGAAGCGACACGGTGATGAAATGTTGAAAGGTGGACATTTGGCACAACGCGACAGACGATGAAAAATTCCGGGATGGTCCAACACGGCACATGCAGTATTTGTATTAGCGATTCCGACAAATTTTCCAAGACATAATGTATATAAATCGTGCCCAAATATTCCAGAATAGGTGCATTTTCTTCGTTTTCCTTCTAAATGACTTATATTGGAACTAGATTCCTAGGTAGTCGCTTGCAGTGCGTCCTTGGCCTGGTAGCCTTTTTAAGTAAAATGTCACGGAGTCACCGGGCATGCGCAGTGGGACGGTTCGATTCGTGACGTAAGCTTCGCATGTACCTCTAAGACTTGATAAAGACTACGCGCTCGCGCTGCAACTGCGTACCAGTCGCAGCTAAACCCTGGACCAGTTAACATATAGTGATCACGGAGATTGTGTCACAACAGTCGAACTGAATCGTCGCGACAAATGTGCTCATGGAGATGAACCCTTAAAGTTCAGCGCGTAGCAAATTTATATTCAAGGTAAGACTTCAGATCTCACTTCAGCCTTCAGCCACGCAATGATGAGTATGTATCTTCAATTATTTTCTACGCATAAATGTCGCTTGCTAAAGACTCGTCTTTGCTACCCAGATTCTCTTACCCTACTTCAATCATTTGGTTGGCTCCCTCCATCCTCACGACCGACACGTAGTCTCCTCTTTCTAACTTCTATCAGTTCAGCGATGTCAGTGATCTTAGTCCTCAAGCAAATGTCAGTGCTTCTCACCCGGTAGTAGAGAGAGATGTTCAACATAGCTCCACAGAGAGCATGGGCTCTGTTGCATGCTAGCTCCATGGGTCTCGGGGTGTCATTGTATTCGGTGGATCGTCGGTCCGTGTTTAAAGAAAAGAAAGGAAAATTTTTATTGAGACAAAGGAAACACCACAACAAACACATTTATATAAAAACAACAATGAAAGAATAATACATAACATCATATCATGTATCCTGTGTGCTGCTACCCATCTCAAAGAGGACTCGGCTCAGCGTGGGCTGGACGAAACTGTCCGCGCCATCCAGAGCTGATTTTCAGCCGACGTTCAGGGGAACCGATTTTTTCGGCTCCATATACATATCATGACCGGGAGAACGTATTTTTCGGATATTCGAAGCTCCAAAAACCGACTACAGAATTCAATTTTTTTATGTGGAAAAGTATGAATGTGTGAAAGAATAACTTTACGAATACAGTAATTTCAGTATTAAAACAAATACTTATAAAATTTGCAATTTATCTTAAAACATAGTTATAAACAATTTGTTACTTAAAATTTTGTGAGTGTTTAGAAAAAACTTAAATTTAAAGTAATTGCTTAGTCGAGCTAGAATAAATAAAAACTGGGCATCGCTGTCAAATATCACAATCCCGAGTTTAGCCATGCCGCCTGACATGGTTGCAGTCGCCTAACTGCCAAAATTATAACCTGTTTATCTTTAATTCGTAGATCGATAGCTATACCTCTCCCTTTCTAACCTGTATATGCGAAAAGAGATGTACTATGGTTGCTATAGTAACAAATCTAAGATAGGCGATAGGATAGGTTATCAATTTCGGCCGTATATCGAACATCTTTACACATAAATACATACTGATCCGTGGATATAGATCTGGTAGTTTCTGCTCTGCGTCAGCGGCCGAGTTTCGATTGCCAGAAAACGACGCATTCCTTAACGATAAAATTATTACCATATCAATACATCAACGTCGTGAGGAAATTCATTTGATAGAAATGTCCATGTACCTGCTCTAAGATATACCATCGGATACCATCTGTATGTGCTGGATGTTTCTTATATCCGCTGAAAAAGATTCGCTTCTACATTCATCATGCGAACGGCTAAGGAGTGGAATATGCTTCCAGCGTCCATATTTCCGCGTCTTATGACCTGGGAGTCTTTAAGTTAAGAGTGAATAGGCATTTGTTGGGCGGACGCGGTTCATCACCAAACTCATCTTCATCTTCCACCAGGCGTAACTGAGGTCAAGCGTCCACATATGAATAATTTTAAAAAGTGCCCTGTGAACGGCGATCAGCTGCGTTAATGGTCACGTTAGGCACGACATATAAGCGCAAAGTGGATACAGCTACTAATGTATCTCTGCTTACCCTGTAAGGAACATAGCATGAAGATGTATTATTATTATCAATACATCGTCACCATTTAACCCTTTGTGTCACGCATTTTTTGTTTAGTCCAATCGGCTTGATATTTAGTAGTCGCGGGTTTTCGGGGTCGTTTATTACGATTCCACTGTCAAAATTTCAAAATTCAAAATGGCGGATCTAATATGGCGGACCGAAAATGCGAAAATTCATGCTAACCGCATGATATATGGCACTAAATTTTGAAAAATTTTGGGCGGAATCGTTAATAGCGACCCCATAAATTCCTGAGTACAAAATTTTGAGCTAATCCCACGTAAGGAAAAATGTGTACTTCGAAAACTTCTGGAGATAATGAATTTTCTCCAGAACCATTGCGATTTGTTAAGGTTTGTTTATGTACATAAGCAAAATCCTCCATGATTTTTAATTATTCCACATCAATTCTTATTCTTGAATATATAACTGGTGCTGAAACACCGAAATAAAGAGAAGAAAAAGAGAAGAAAATTCGATCGAAATTGCTCAGAAAATGGTTCTAAAACAGTTGACACCACCGTGACACAAACGGATAAACGGAGACAATACTAGGATTACAATACAAATTCAGTATTTCTTTTGTTCGCAGCTCATCGCAGTATAGGGATTAGGTGTAGAGGATTATATTTTAAGATCTCTATTTCACAGAGTAGCTAGAACGATATTGGTCAGCAGCCATCCTTCTATAAACAGTTATAATATCCATGCGAACTTACTTGGTCACCACATAAAATCATTGCTGAATCATCCAGTCAAACATACTTTCATTTCTAGAATCTTCACTGATCGCACCCTAGCTATTCATTACGTAAGTGTTTTTTACTTGGAGAAAAGCGTCAGACCGTCTTGGAGTATATGAGGACGGTAGCCGTGGGGCGCCGGGCTACTACGGGCTAAGATCCACAGGGTGATTTCCGAGCATCAGTGGCATGCATCCCATAAAAGGGATGCTATGTATCGATCTTTTTTTCGTCAATCAATATCAACACATATAATAAAAATGTAATTGATAGCTGTATGAACGTAAAACAAAAATTATTATTCGGGGCATTTGCTAACACAATAAATCCTAAAACAATGATTGCGATAATTTTTGTCTGTACAACGTTACTGGTAACTAACGCTAAACCTCTTAAAGGTAACTTAGGTACATCAAGACTAACAACTTTTGTTCTATGACTTTTGCCGAAACTTAACACATCCTAAGATATATATATTTTTGTTTTAGTGGGGATTTCTATCAATCGCTAGCTCTATGTTTAAAGCTTAGTCAGCAAACGCTACGAAATCGTCTGCCCCAGCTGCATCGCGCCGCTTTTCAGAGAGTTAAGAAGATTATAGAACTTCAAATTTGATTCATAAATTTTATTATGGGGAAAAAGCATTGAATTAGAAAAAGTTGTTAATTAAATTTAGAGAATGTAGATTGATTTAGATGTCAGCTACATCTAAATACATTTGTGATAGATTTTGTTCAAGAAAAAAAAAATTAATCTAATACGTGTAAACTTTAACGAACACAATATTAGTGTTTTAATCACAAGACTGTAATCTTTTTTATACTGGCTCGACAAAATTGGTGCTGTGATAGGTTTTCCTAGGTATGTTTATGTGGTCGATGTAGAATGGGGTGTGGAGCTCCTAATCACTTCAATCAAAATGCTTCTTTCTTTCCCAATGTATATTATGCTTAACAATTATGACATTTACATATTAATTAGATTCTAATTTTTATACGACCATTCTTTTCTTTAGCTCAAGACGCAATCTTATAATAAATCAAAATCCATTCAATTTCAAATTCAAAAACGGATCTCCTTTTTTCAATTCTTTCTTACGGAAAACTTATTTTTTTGTTAAATGGCCAACATTGTATTATTGTCATAGACAAATAACCTATTTTTAAAGCACTCCTTGCATACAATCATTACAGTACTCCATACCGAATGAAAAGTATAGAGTAATTCTGGAATGGAAGCTACCGCCATGAGACAATTCCGTTGACATCTTCCCAGATATATCACAAAATAAGGTATCCAGATGCCGCGACATAAACATGCTGATCTGGCAGGATGAAGCGAGTCTTACACTTCTGTGTTAGGGTCGCAGTTCAGTTCGGGCAATCGCAGTATTACTTCAAAAATCTATTTATCTATCAACACGTGTCTTCTTCGAGCGGCCTTCTGCCGCTCTCGCTCTGTCTCGGCCTCCTTCTGGGACATGTCGTCCTCTGGGACAGGCTTCACGCCTTACTGCAATACAACAAAGTGGGCATCAAAACCAATCTTTGCACTGATACTCGTGCTGTTTGCGCAATGCCTTTACTTTTAGAACGGCACCTAGCGCTCCATCAACTTCGTAGCCAGCTATAACTCGTCTCTCTACATCCATATCACACATATCATATCAAGTAAACATGCTACCAAGATATACGATATCATTAATTCGTTCTGAACTTTCAATATTAACTTTTATCACATAATCTGTTCCTACGACAATTCTTTCAATAACCAGAACCTTAGTTTTGTTTACATTCAGATGGAGGACCTTTACATCCACAATTGTCTTTCATACATGTGACTAAAGTTAGCAACCCACTCTCTGAATCCGCAATAAGTACCGCGTCATTAGCATAAAACAGGCAATCTAATAATTTAGATTAATGATATAGTTTTGAAATTTACCACAATGTTTATGTTATTTTACTTAATTGGATACCCAACATGGGTGACATTGCAAAAGAAAATAAAGAACAAAGGTACACAAAACGGAATATATAAATGACTCAACAATTATAAGGCACCATAGCACACAGAATAAATCATATTTAATACTAGTTTACAAAAAAGTAAAATTTAATGTCAAAAGAAAAGAATGAACGAATGTTATAAATATGACTGACTTAATGTATATTTGTTACCAGAGCGAGTTCTTCAGTCACATCGTGTGGGTCTTCTGGGCTGCAGCCCTGAATTTTTAAGAACTATCATCGGCGGTTTAGATCACGAAAGTTCTTTATTGTCATAGACAAAAGATTTGTTTTTAAAAAAAATACTGTTGGAATTTTCCCGGGATTTAGCGCCTATTGTACAAGCTCCCCTTGTATACCCAGACGATACCAAGTCTCCCCTCCCCGAGATGAGCACTACCGACGATATGGATGCTGCTCTCATTGATAATACTTTAGTTGATGCCATCCGTGGTATTGGATTCCATTTCACCAGGTCAGTTGAAGAATGTAAAAACTATTTGATATACTTCGGAGCCCAAGTACTGACGACGGTAGATGTAGTCCGATTAATTGCTATGATGATACAATATCACAATCCTAAAAAAGAAGTGACAGCAATGCCAACGCCGGGTGATTTCGGGAAATGCCGCAGTATCGTAAATGAGTCACCATTATCCTCACAAATACAGTGGAACGCCGAGGTTTTTGTTCAGTCGCTAAAAGATTTGGTGCCAAATTTGAACTGGAAAGAAGTGATCTTTAAACTAGATCACCAGGAATTTTTCATTCCAGATAGACTTGGTCTATGTCTTATGTTCTCGATACTAAAATTAGGCTTACAAAGTGAAGGCTACCTGCCTAACTTTTTTCCAGTGGACTATTTCTGTCGGAAATGGACCAATCTCGAAGGACAAATGAGTCTCATCAGTAACATTCTTAAATGCCCAGACGTGTTCAGTTTCGGAGATTTCCCATTTCATCTAATTTCAATAGATATATTAAAATCAAACACTAAATTCGGAAGCAAGGATGTGGGAACTTGGCGATATCTTCGTTTAGTAGAAGTGTTGTTGTATGCAGCAGAATACGGATATTATTTGCAAGCTCATGAAATATTTGTGATACCGCTTCAAAGTTGTCCTGAGATTTTAATGCTCACTTTACTTCAAGTTAGTGGTCCTGTATCAATTATTAGGCATGAGCTATTTTCAATGCTCATTCAAATATTTTTAGAAAGCCATCCCAATTCTGGTATTATTCTCAATTTCGCCTGGCACACACAAAATCCTGATGTAAAACCTATCATTATGCATGCTATGAGGGAATGGTACATTAGAAGCGAATGTGATCAATTAAAATTATTGAGAATCATTGATGTCGCGCAAGATTTGAAAGCATTACATTTTTTATTGAATATTCAATCTTTTCCTTTTGTTATGGACATGGCGTGCTTGGCCTCAAGAAGAGATTTCATAAAGCTGGATACGTGGTTGACCGATAAAATCAGAGAGCACGGTGAGATATTTGTGTCGGCTTTAGTAGCATTTTTGCAAAAACGATATCCACTAGTACGGGAAAATATACATCAAAATCAGTTGCCGAAAGCGGCCAAATTATCACTAGAAATTGTCACCACTATCATAACCTACTTACAACAGTGCTGCCCGATGGTACAGCTAGAATTACAACAAGCTATATATAAAGTAATTGCCAACTACCAATCATTATTGTTAAGTATAGAAAGATATAACATACCAGAAATTCCTCAAATTTCGACCAGATTATTGGACACTCCTTTTCACCCTATCACTGAGATAAGTGGGCAACTTGTCACACCGAACGTTGAAGCTACTAGCATTACACAGAATATGGAAAGGATTAACTTTGCTGCTCCCATAAACAATGCATCTGTTGTATCGGGTCTCCTGAGTCCTGTGTTAGTCGCGCCAGATTCTCCGGTAGGATTATTAAATCCAACGCCGAATAGTCCTTGGATCCCTGCATCGACATCCACTCCACAGCCAACAGTGGCTAATTTGGAAACTTCTGCGAGAGATGGAACAGAGCCTATTATGATTATTCATAATAATCTTGGCTTACTTAATCCTATATTCTTTCCCGAATTGGTATACAACGTAAGTGAAGAAATTGAAAAACGATGTAATTTGTACTTTCAAAGAATTTATAATAGTGCTCCACATCCAACACAATCTGTTGATGAAACACTGGATATGTGGAAAAAATTTCGTGTGTCACCAAACGTTAACGAACGACATGTTTACTCGTACATGCTTAGAAGCATTTTTCAAGAATATATATTCTTTTCACAGTACCCAAATAAAGAACTTCTCATTACTGCGAAACTTTTTGGAGGTATAATTGAAAAGTGTCTTCTACCGAGTTATACAACACTCGAGATTGCTTTCCAATTAGTTTTCGAAGCACTTACTAGACCAGTAGGTTCCAAAATGTATTACTTTGGTGTCACAGCCTTGGACCGCTTTAAGTCACGTCTGAAAGAATACAGCAAATATTATGAACTCGTGCAGGCTATTCCTCATTTTAGAGAATTCCCGTCACACTTAGTTGAATATATAGAAAATGGCGTGCAAGGTAAAGAACCACCAAATGAGTCGCAAGGAACAGTAGCACCACCGAGCTTAGGAGCTTCATTGATTCCTGGTAATATCACCACAAACGACTATTGGTATGTGCTATTTTATTTACTTTTGATAATTAATTATGTTAAAAATTGTAATTGTAATGATTTTTTTTTTATTATTTACAGTGCCGTCGTTTGTCCATGTAAGGTAACGGTTAAATCTAAAAGTATTGCTGTGGCAACCTTTGGAAATCATCGTCCATCTATCGCAATGGTCACAAATATAGATATAATGCTGGAATCCACCAGTCATGATGAAAATTATTTCGTTCCTGCTGCAGCCGTGCAGAACAAAATAATATACTTTTTCAATAACCTTATCCAGAGACACTTATCTTCGAGTTTTATCGAACTCAAACACTTTATGAAAAATCGATATCATCGATGGTTCTCAAAACACATTATTTTAATAAAAGTTGCATCCGTAAATAATTTCTTAAAAGAGAATAATCACAATATCCGAATATTACTACGTTCTGATAAAGGGCTTGAAAATTTATCTGACCGATCCCTCTTAAAAAGCTATGGTCATGTGTTAGGTCTTTTGACGTTAGCTATAAATAAGCCCATACTTTCAAATTACTTTGAGTTAAAAGTACTTTTATTAGAAGCCTACCCTATAGAACCAAACAACCTCCTCTACGTTATACCTTTTATGACGAAAATTATCTACTCCTCCACAAATAGTCCTGTTTTCAAGCCACCAAATCCCTTGATCACGGCTCTTATGAATGTACTGGGAGATTTGCACTTTGAATACAATTTAAAATTAAACATAAATTTTAAAATAAAACTACTATGCAAAGACTTAAATTCGCCTTTAGACTATTTAAAACCTATTTATTACTTAAGAAATGCAAATAATGTAAAATCAATTACAAATATGCTAACGGATGCAAAGATAAATAATAAATCAACACTTTCCTTGGCTGCGGACTTGTTGCACGCACCTCATATATTAAATTACCCTTCACCCCTATCACAGCACTCATCACCATCTTTGGATGATATAGCGACAGCATTATCCACGGCTGACCCGTCCTCAGAACCAATAATGATTGTCATTGGATCACGGGAACTTAGGGCTAATTCCATAAAGTTATTAACATTAACTCATCAGCAACATTAAGTCACCAAATCATTTTCAATCCTCGAATCACGCTTTTTCATAGCTATTCACACCTGGAACCGTCAGTGAATATGATCATCGCACGTTCTATACTGGAATGGGTTGACCCTGTGGCTGAAAGATCGGTCAAGTATACACTAGTGGCTTGCGAACAGATTTTACGCAAGGATCGCGCACTGGACCCCGATGATGTGAGCATTCGTACTTGTGTGCATTGTATGATGTGGAATATAGTTACCAATTTGACTATTATAACGTACTGAAAGTAGACAACTGCCATGCTCAACGATAACTTAACAGGGACACTCGGGAATGCTCTTTTTTAATGTACTCGGCAGCAAGTGATTTGTTTTATTATATTTGTAGTGAAGTGATTATTTCTTTTAATTCCATATCGAAATATTTTTACGTTAGCGCTTTTATATTTGTATCTACTCTTACTCCATAATGTAGTGTTTCAAATATTAATGATAGGTGATTTTTAGTAAAAAATTAATTACAGCAACATATAGCACGTAGACGCCGCCCGATACGCGTTTGTGGTAAATGCCCCAAAAGGACGTTAGGGTGTTATGGGACGCACGGGGTAAGAGAATGCACGCGCGCACGGGATACTTGCAAAATCAGTCGACTACTGAGACCCAAGGCTAGAATACGTGCGCGTACGTCGCAGTTCGGTGTGCCTTAAAGTGCAAATAAACAGTAAAACGCCAAAATCCGTATCAGTCTACAACTACACCCACGACCACCGGTCATAAACATTATTTTGGCAATTTTTTAAGAGTTAGACTTGATTTCCGGCCATACTACCAACAGTCGAGCAGGGCGGTCAAGTGTACAAGTAGACACTATACTTATATGTAGTGTCGCACTGGGATGCTGAATTCAGCGGCCGATGAATTGGTATGCGCCGCGGAGGACACTCTGCGCTTTCGCTCGTCAGTGTCACGCATGTACATCGGATCATTGATGTGCTGAAAGGCACATAAGATGCACTCAGTGCGCAGCCGACCACGTGCGTGTACTTTCGCATATAAAAATTAAATTAAAAAACAATGAACGGTGTCGATACAGAATTCGTAATTTGTGAGGTATGTCAGCGTCAATGGTGTTCATACACAAAACACTGCGAGCATCTAATTTTTATATATGACGCGATAAAGCCTGTCAGGGCGCCACGTGCACTGTCGTCATCACTCGTTGTAGAAAGGAAACGCGACGATCTCTGAGATGTGTCCGGTCGTTGCGACCGTCCAAATATGAATGCCTTCGAAAATGACTAATACCGACCAACTCTCCTTAATTCAGTGTTGCCAATATCATAATTCAATTTTGTACCAAATCAAATAGTTGATTACGATTGCAGCGCCATCTCTGATTCCATCCAGGCACTAAACTTTATGTTTTAATTAATAACAATTTAGACGCTCTCGCTCCGACATATATATAATAAATTATAACCAATCAGTTATAAATAAATCGCCTTTTCTAATTATCAAATTTTTACGCCATCTGTTGATCTACCGATAAAGTATAAACTTTAAAAACTATAAACACGTGATAAGAGAGAAACATGGCGCAACAAACTGAAGTGCACGTGATCTAGGCGCTTATGTTGGCGAAAAATAGAACTAACCATTATTTTTTAATTTAAACATTATTTGTAGGTAACTCCTAACTATATTCGGATTTTTTCGTCGAATATTACATTTGAATAAAAAAACATTTGAATACAATTTCCGTAATCAAGCAATTATGCCAGTTCGCCATATCATATATTAGGTTTTGCCGAACTAAGTTGTATAGAATCAAAATTGGCTATCTAACTTTTGACAAATTTTATCATTACCAGGCAATATGTAATTTTTGCTTGGAACATTATGATAATTTTAATTATTTGGCTGGCTGTGTTTATTGTATTTTAATAATAATAATTCTAAGAATTGGTCACGCTATATCCCTTTCGGAGTGAGCAGAGATAAATTAGTGGCTGTATCCACTTGCACTTTTATGTAGAATTTTAAGCACAGGTGATCACCGTTCGCAGGAAACTCATAAATAATTAAATTTCCACACAATGTTTTCTTTCACAGGTGAGTATATGTGTGTCTAAATCCGTAATTTGAAAAAGCGCAGAAGAACGAGCCAAGAGCTAATTTATTACCATTTGTGATTCCGCGTATGGATATCCAGCTCTTTATCCACTAGACCACCACAGCTGTTTTTTTTTAATTTTCTAACAATAAAGGCGATTGCAATATTGCGGGATATTATGATTTCAATGTTTTTTTTTAACGCCGCGAAAAAACATGACCGGTAGGAATGTTGTTTACAATCTACAGTGAAATTATATATTTTCGGGCAAACATGGATTATATTACAAGTAGATCAAGTTGCTTGCTTAGATATGTGTTTCGGCTAGCCTTTTAATAATAACATCATTAACCTGCATGGCCCAACCTCCTGCATATCACTGCGCCGGTGAGCTGTAGAAGACCCAAGGTAATTTTTTTACTTATTGCTTACCTTGTGTCAAAACTTTATGCACGCTCCTGGCCAGCTGGCAGGCTGGCTGGCTGAATTTTTAGCTAGTATTCCATGCATTATGTATGACGCAAAAGCTGCACACACAGGGCTGTACTGTATGGTGATTTGTTTCGCAATACTAGATTTTTTCATACACGACTGACGTCAGCAGTAAATCAAGCCATACAATTTAATCAATGCAGTTGTTTTCTAGTATATTCTTGTCGCGCTCTTCGGGGTTATAGAATGAGCTGCCGGGTATATTTTTTTATCCAGAACTGTGACATGGGGTTCATAAAGAAGTCAATGAATAACGTCCTTCTTGCTCGGCACCGCAATAACAATGCTTTTTGTGTGGCAGTTATATCTATAGGCAACGAGACCTATTTAACTGTAAAAAAGTTCGTGTTTCTTATATGAAATTTGGTATTCACCTATATAATACAATGCCTAAAGATATCATAGAGGTATTACTATTAAAATAAAAACTATTAAAATTAAATTGCTAAAAAGGGATACTATTTCATCGATGAGTGTCTTAATGAAAAAGTTCGTGAGCTTAATGTATACGATTTTTCCCACGGGACATCCATTCCTTTGTGTATTATTCGAGACCTGTTCAAAAAATACGCGGACTGAGGGTATAACAGAAAATGTTCCTCATTTGGAAGTTACATATCTGAGTCCCGTTCAAAGTACTCTCGTCTCCGACAAACATACTTATCCCAAATGTGTTTGCATTTGTTGAAAGAGTCCTGATACGCTTCCTTCGTGATGGCTTTCAGCTCATTCGTGGCATTTGCCTTAATCTCCGAAATCTTTTCTCCATAGTGTTTTTTTTTTTAGTTTCAAAAATCAAAAAAGTCACAAGGAACAAGATTAGGGGAGTAGAAGGGACAGGGGGAGAACAGTGATTCCATGTTTGTGATCGTCGGTCATCAAGCGTGGCACAAATTTCGCAGCGACCGGATGCGTATTTAATTTTCGGTCAAAATCTTGTGACAAGAGTCAATCGTGTTGGATACCATCCGTATGTGCTGGATGTTCTTTATATCCGCACGAAAAGATTCGCTTCTACATTCATCATGCGAACGGCTAAGGAGTGGAATATGCTTCCAGCGGCCATATTTCCGCGATCTTTTGACCTGGGAGTCTTCAAAAGAAGAGTGAATAGGCATTTGTTAGGCCAACGCGTTTTATCATCGAACTCATCTTCACCTTCCGCCAGGTGTAATTGAGGTCAAGCTTTCGTGTGTAAATAAATAAAAAAAATGATATTACACTCTTCGGCAAGCTCCCTAATGGTCAAACGTCGATTTGCGCGCACCTGGTTGGTTATTTTGTCATCGTGTGGGTTTATCAGTGATCGTTGAGGGACGCCCAGGACGCTCTTCGTCATCAATTAACTATCGGCCACCCATGAAACGTTCACACCACTTAAAACATACAGTACGCTTCACTGCAACATCGCCATAAGCCTCGATAAGTATACCAAGTGATTCAACCACATATTTCTCGAGCTTTACTCAACATTTCAAAGCAATTTGTTGCTCCCTCAGGCTGTGCATTTTACAATCCGACAAACAGAAAAAATCTTCTTTACCCAAAACTCAGTAGCTTTATTTGTAGGAAAGCGGATTTCCCTGAAACCAACTGGAGCCGCTCAATTCAAATAGTCCGCGTATTTTTTTAACAGACCTAGTATATTCGTACTTTATTATGTTGAAAAGAGCCACTACCTGCATTTCACGCTTGCTCTTCTCGGTTGATTCTACTTTCCCTGCAAGTGGTACATTCCTTTCCTTTTTTTTTACGATACCAAAGTGCTTGGAAATGGCTTATTTAAAGGTATATCTCATTCATTACATTTCATACCATTTAGATGTCCTAACTCTGCTTGGCGACAGTTTTAAATTTATTTCGTGTATAATTAATTTTGTTACATGTATGATTCTTTGTAAACAGAGGAAAAGGATCGAAAATGCACTAGCACTCGTAGCCGCAGATAATATGGAGACGCCTTCTACTTCTAGACCAGAAAATAATGAGGAAGGGGAAAACGAGGCCTTGGACCTCACCATGCATGAAGGCCGGCTTTATTATAGGTCGATGCTCATGAATTATCAATCAAATTCACCTAATCCAGCGCAAGGTTCTGTAAGCAGCGACCGAGATATTCAACTTGTCGTATATAATGAACCAGCGCGCAACGGCTCCTTCATCGTGCCGCAAAGGGAGCCCAGTCCGTCGCCATCGCAGACGTCGACGGACGAATCGATTTCGTCTATGACAGAAGAGTTAAGTCCGATTCAAAACACGGAATATACTTATATGTCAAACGAGATGAACTCATTGACCGTTTCGTGTGAAATGTTTCTTCGACGATCGGCAAATCAATCTAGTTTTGAAGTACAGGCATCATATGTAGATATTTTATATCAGCAGCTCATTAATGTGGGGCATAATTACGACTCTAACTTCGAATCTGTGATGTTGCAAAAGGTAAGCAATAACTTTCTACCGATATTTATAACATAACAAACGAATAATTTCCCCGTAGTATGTGCCATGCCCCATTTCAACCCTTTCACCTCTTTCGATGAATTTTAGCAAATAAATAGATTAAGCCTTGTAGGTAGATGTAGGCTACCTAACCTCGTGAGGTCTGAAATAGGGCCTGTAATTTACTATGGGGAAATTAATGGTTATTTTTAAATTAGAAATACAAATATAGATTTTTTATATTTAATTCTTTGATACAGTTTAAAGGGTAGATTGCTGAGAAAGAGAAGTGGTAGACGTAGAGAGGGGAAGGAGAGGGTAAGAAGGGGACTAGGTTTAGTTAAAAGTTATCGTAGTATTCATTGCCTGTTAGGCGGTACGAAGTTGCCGGGACAGCTAGTAATATATATTATATTATATACTGCTTTGGCAAAATGGCAACAACGCATCTGATGGAGAAAACAAAGAAGTGTAGGAACGGCAACGGCCACCTGGAGACAAACCCTGGAGACATTCGTCGTCATCCTGTCAGCATACATATACAAACTGAACGTAGGCCGATTGCGAAAATTTGTCGGTTTTTATACTTAGGTCTTGACTCTCATTGGATCTTTAAATAAAATTATAAAGCTCTATTATTCCACAAAGGCTCTATTTTTCACAAAATGAGTTTTCCTAGACACTAGAACTTATTGTAAATTAGCGGACTCGGGCCGCTTTGCATTGCTACAATTTTTTTTTATCAATTCGTGGTATTTTCGTCTACTCAAGGTACTCATTAATTATTTTAAATTAATTATGTAATTCTATGAAAATATTATTTATTAACGAATTCATTTGGTATTAAAAATCTTCCTAATACCGTAAGATTTCGTAATGTTAGAACATTCTAAAAACTATTGTAAGTTATAATATATCGTTACGCTATATACCTTTAAACGATCTGGGAAAACTCAAAAGTATGTGCCGGAACTGAAACCGACGAAAATTTCCATTGCCGCGCATTTAAACTTAGTCTATTACTGTGAACAAAATTGATGGACCGCGAAGTGTATGAGGGCGGCTTGCACTAACGAATTAATCTAGTTTAAGCTTGTATAAAACGCTTATTAATTGAATTGCTTTGATTCCGTCTTAATGATGATTTCAGTTTAAGAGTTGTTATAACTAGATTTTGATTTAGTGCAAGACAATAAGTACAGATCAGCGCTAAATAGCATTTTATATAACTTGAAACTAAATTTAATTTGTTAGAGCAAGCCGCCCTAATTGATCATTTTTAAAAATGTTTCTCTACATTTTATAAAAAACTTCATCTTTTATTTACGTACATAAAATATCGAATGTAGTTGAATCACTAAAATAAATCATTGTTTAGCATGATGTCAAGTGTTGATCTTTGTTCAGTAATGGCTAAATAACAATTTAAAGTGTTTAAAATGTCTTTTTATTCGTCGTACAGGCTGTGGAAGGCCTTGTTCAAGGAATGGTAGCGGATACGGGAGAAGAATCTAGAGAGCACTCAGAAACAAAAAATCACTACAAGTTTCTGCTTATAACGGTCTTGAAACATCTCGCTTATACCTCGATAAAGGGCTACTCGTGGGTCGTGAATCAAATCACCAGAAACCTAACCAACTGTATCCAAGAACCCTGCTACAACATTGCAGCTGTGGACTTCCTGATCAAGAATAATCTTATTAATATAATTCAGGTACCTGGATACATATACAGTGACAGCATTACTTACACTCTAACAATCTATAATATAAAAATGAATCGCGAAATGTCTTTATAAGCGCGAAACTCGAGAACGGCTGAACCGATTTGGCTGATTTCTTTTTGTTGTGTTTGTTGAAGTCTGGGGATGGTTATTACGGAGAGAAAAATTTTAAAAATTCCCTGCAACTGTCTAAAAATAACACTTTTCTGTATTCTCATACAAAAAATTCGTTATAAGTTATTTTAAACTTTAATACCACACCATAACAGTTTGAATGTCAGTGGACGGGTTCCGGGAAGGCAAAACAATTGAGTGACATATAAATATTAATGTCAATATTTGTCAATTTTTATACATATAGCATTAAGGCCAGGTTCCTTCAAACAATTTTCAAAAAACAGCCGACGGGGAAGCTATTAACATTAAAAAAAACAATGAGACTTTGTTTTAGAGAAATAGGGTAGAACAAGGTCTGCCGGGACAGCTAGTTTCAAATATTAATAATAATAAAGGAGTTTATTTGGCATATGACATCATATACGACACAGCAGGATAGGCTAATGAAGATAGAAAAATACAAAAGCAAATAGCCTGTGTTGTGATGATGCGCTAAAGGGAAGTCCGCTCAGCAAATGCTAAGTGACCATTCGAGCCACCCGGCGCTGAATTGACAAGCATGCATTAACCACGTCATTAATTAATAACGTAACATATGAACAACGTCATGCGTTAATAAGTTCATGTATTGACAATCTTACTCATTAATAACCTCACGGATTAACAGCACTATGCATTAACCACTGTACACTCTGATGAACCCTCGCTCTGATTACCCCACTTGTGGACAACATCATCTTAACGCAATGACAATGTAGTGACAAGTGAAAACCTCATGCAATAACCATAGATGGGCAAAATGTAATCAGATTAATAAAAATGATTAACGATTACATTTTACGTTTTTTACCATTAATATGACTGCATTTTGCTCATTTATGTTTTAAACACTACGAAATCTCAGATTGTATACACATTTATCATTTATTAATGTTTTAAATGGATTTAATTATGATTATAGAGCAAGAAAATTAAAATAACGACTACATTTTGTAATCGTTCATCATTAATCAGATTACATTTTGCCCATCTCTGGCAATAACAACCTTCACAAACACACGCGACCTGGACAAATTGATTTATATAGATTTGCGTTTAGATGACAAATAATCGAATGTAATCTTTATTACAGTTTGATTTGTCATTGGCCCAAATAATAAACCATGGGAGCAACTATTCGGCGGTGGTCTTCGCAATGAAAATGATCGAGACATACTGTATCATTGATAGAACTTTTAACATAACAACTACGGACTACGGCTTACACTATACGATACAAAGTCTCATGCGTCTAATGAGGCATCCTTGCGAACCAATGCCAGAAGACCTCGAACTTATGTTCGAATTGTTGAGGTCCAACCACCACCCAAGCCTTTACCTAGGCAAGAAAATGACTATAGGCTCTATGGCTGAGTTCTATACTGCAATCGATTATGCACGGGTGAGTAAATTAATGAGTTCTTTAAGTGTTATTAACGACAAATATGTTAGAATCTACCTTTTTGGAATGTGGCACTGGCGTCGAATGTTAAGGATTCTTGGAATGTCCACCGCACAAATGTCCCTGTCTTAAAGCAATTTAGAATATAGTCTGTTTTAAAAGTATAATACAGTTCTTTGGCCGAAATGCACGTAGAGGGACTCTTAACCTGGGACAGGTGATGATAACGGGTAAAATAGATGGGTAGAACCCAGCGGTGGTCGGAACAAGTCTGCGAACAACCAGAGCTTCCGTTAGCGTCAGTCATTACCAGCAGATAGTACATAACATATGGAGGTTGCTAGATTCACAAAAAAAAAATAGGCACAATAATGAGCAGTAAAGAACTGATGAAAAAGTGAGAGAAATGTGTAAGGTCCCACTTCTGATTCTAGAAGTTGTGATTCAACAACGGTGCCCCAGCAACTGCTATCAGATCGCGATGTACCGTTCTGTACACAACCGATGTAGGCGACTGCGCGGCGCTATCAGGCGACATGTCAAGCTCGCGATCGTGCAGTTGAAATCTGATTGCTTTAAGGCACACTTCACATTCTGACTACTGGGTCATGAGATACCGCTCTGTGTACATACATGTATGTGGGGAGCTGTCCGATGTGCGTGACTGCGAAGCGCTGTCAAATGTCATGATAGCGAGTTTGCCACGCCGCCTAACAGCGCAACGTAGTCACGTACATTGAAGGGCTTTCCATATACATGTATTTATATAGAGTGGTACCTCGTGACATGGTAAACGCTATCGAGTTGTGACTGTTAAAATGCGACGAGTTCCTTTAGTTTAACAGTTTCAATAGACAGAAGGACAACGAAGCAATCGTATATAGATTTCTAACTTTTCTTTTGAAGTGCGAAATCCTAAGAATAAAATACATTTATGTCTAAATATACAACCTTATAATATATTGTTTCACAGTCACCTATATACGGAGATCAGTCTAACATAGAAGAAAGAACTTTCGAAATTTTGCGTCAATGGGTAATCGCGCAATTCAGATATAGAAATAATGTGAATTTACAATTTAATTTCAATTCGTTTCAATATGCGATGAACTTAAATAGTATAATGAACGTGGACGACTTGACCTTGAAATTCCTGAAGATTACCATCAGAGTGAGCATCATTCACGTGCAATGGGCAATATACAGAGACAGATATTTTTCACCGACAGCTGATCCGAATAATGAGACACACTACGTATTGTGTGACTCTTTTATCGAATTTATGATGAAACTGCTGAATAAGTTGGCTGAAACATCCACCCCAGCAGCCACTTTGTCATTTTTGAAAAAGGTGAGTTGAAAATAAATATTCAAATACTGAATGAAATGAAATAAAAGAAATTAAATTAAATGAGATGAAATGAAATTAAATGAAATATAACTTTATCGAAATAGGCCTACTTTCAAGTGAATCTACCACCGTTTCGGAAAGCAAATTCTACCGAGAAGAACCGGCAAGAAACTCTGGTAGTTGCTCCTTTTAACATAATGAGATACAATAACAGGTATAATATATAAACGATTGAATGCCCCGCGAGAACGATTGCATATATTAAGACCAAACACTTTTATTATTAAAACAGCCATTAATGGAATAATATCCCCTTTTTAGCTATTTAGTTTTAATAGTTTTTTTAAATTTCAATATTGTTTGGCTGATAGGATTGCGTTGTTATAATGTTTATTGGATAACAGGCAAGTTATTTAATTCTATTTTATATGTATTCGAGAGAACGATCCTTTGTCAAGAGCGACTACTAGAGTTTCGGCTCTTCGCAGTAGCTTCCGAACCTTTTGTAGATTCATTTTATTGTTGCTTTAAAAGTGCTTTATAGGGCCATTTAAATAAAGCTATATTGACTTTTTAATAAATATTTTATGTGCTATTTATGAAAATTATGGAAACAACATTTAGTGGTCTAAAAACCTTTTTCATTGACATTTCCATTCACAGATACTGGGGGTCATCGTTGGTTTCATTCTGGAAGAACAAGAAAAAAAGCAGACGAATTTTGTCCAGTATCCATACCAACGTCTCCTTCTGGGACTGCTTTGTGAAATGAACGGGCCTTATCCCGCTCTGGAGAATATCAACTTTGAGGTAGGCAATGGCGACATTTAGCTACTCATTAATGAATAGCACTCTTGATAGAAAAAGACATAAGTAGAAAATAAGGACTATTTAGGTCCGACAAGAGGCATGTTTACGGACGAAAACAAAAAATCTCTTTAGTGAAATCTTGAGGGAATGTCGGATTCTGGTAGTTGGAAATTCGCAGCTGCGAGGTCCCGATGTACCTGTCTGTATGAATTTCTATGTGAAGGCGTCCATTGTGAACTGTCAGACAGTGCTGCGCAGACGTCTACTTCTTTGAATATGAATGCATACAGAACAGAATTACATTTCCTGGTATCCGTTGTAGGATCGCAGCTGTCTTGTCGCGACATCCATATATCTGATGGGCGCCATTATATCTGGACGGAGACACCGCACCTGATGGAATCTAAATTATAGTATATTTTATACCTTTTTGGTTAACAAGTAATTACATGCTGGTTATTGTGATGGCTTAGAGAATAAGGGGCCAGTATCTATGGAGTTAGAGAGTTAGGAGCCAGTAGGTTTGAATCTCGGCACGTACATTAGGGTTTTCTCATATTAAGTGCGGATTTTGTGACCACACACTCACCGGTAAAGAAAAACATTGTGAGAAAACTCGCATGGTATTATATATAAATGTCATGTGTAAGGCTGAGTTTTATAGCCGCTATGTTGACTTTGCTTAGTAAAAATAAAGTCGTTTTGCTAAAAAACTGAATATATAATACTCCAAAAATTTTCATTCAGAGCCCCTGGTGAATATTCCAGACGGGCGGATTCTCTTTTTCACCCACCTTTTCAACGAACAAACCTTGGAGTCAACAGTGCTTTGAGTAGATTGTCTCGGGCCTACAGTCTTCTTGGAGATTCGGTTGATTTGTTCGTGGACTCCATGCTGAGATTCAAGAAAAAGGTCTTGGAAAGGGTTGTTGAGAGATGCACAAACTAATAATCTTGACTGTAATTACCATTAATATAATATAGTATAAATAAATAGGCCAGTCTAACGTATGTTGTGGATGCCTTAATAGGAACTGTATATTGTTGATTGTAATTGTGTATGTGTTGTGTAATCTGGCATCCCTATAAAGAATGAATAAATAAATAATAGAAACTTGAGTATAGTCATAGTATTCGAAGAGCCAAGTCCAAATCAAGACGTAATCGGTGACTTACTAAGCCCTTTGATGTTCATTGAAATATATAAATTGTAAAGCAAACTTATAATTGCGTCTAATCTCAGCCTTATTGCCTTTAGAACGGTGATAAGATGCCGCTGGTCATGTTGGGCACGACATAAGCGCAAAGTGAACACAACCGCTAATGTGTCTGTGCTTAGCCTGGAACGTTTATAGTGCTAAAATACATACAGTCGCTAATATTAAAAAATCCTGTTACAGATAATGACATTATTCTGCAACTCCCTGAAGCTCGTCAGCCCGAACGATGTGCCAGGGTTCTGCGGTGCATGGCTGGAGTTTATAACCAACACACCTTTCATATATCATATGCTGTCAACCCTACCGCAACAGAGTGTTAGTTTTATTACAGCATATACATATATTCAGCATTTTAACACTAAACCTACCACGACGGGTCAAATGACCCATTTTAAGCTTTTTGTTAGAATTTCTTGTAAATAGCAATATCACATCGCCATTAGCCTTTACTACTTTTATTTAAAAATACATCAAATGTGTTTTTAAATATTTACTTCTCTCTTGTTAATTTATTTACCGAGAAATATATGTAATCTGCCCTAACTACCGCAACGGGTCACTTGACCCGCTGTGGTAGGAATAGGTATACATGAATTATCGGTAGGTTTACTGTTAAGAATTATTTTAGTTATTTTTCATTCCCCAAATATATCTTAACGTATCTTTTCCTCAAAATTTTCCCCCTAGATCCCCTAATTTCCTTACTCTCAAGTTCGGTTTTATATTGTTATAACTCTTGTTAACTTATTTAGTTACTAATTCCTCAGTAACTTAATTCATGGAAGAATAAATTTAGCAACTTTTCCTGTTTTAATGAATAAAATCAATGTTTTTTCTGTGATACTTACTACATATCATTCGTTTTCACGGTGATTAAGTGCTAAGTTTACTTTGTAATAATACCCGTATAATGAGCTAAGGCTTAATTTATAATTCTAATTTCAACTAGAAGTTGTTTTGTATGTGTAGCGGAGTTTCTATAAATTCTGGATTGATACAAAACTACTGAATAATAGAGACACTCTGACATTACTGTGAATCAGCATAAATGTGAAATTATCGATATCGGCCAATATATCCTGATATCGACAGAGAAAGAGTAGTTTTTGCGATCGACCCTCCACTCCGACGCAGCCTTGAGTTTCTTTCGGCGTTTCTTCTCAAGGTAGTCACTTCCGAAACGCTGATAGATCACCCGTAGGGTTAGTACTTTATTTGGCTGGCGGTCTAAGTCGAGGTTCGTACTCACGGGGGTAGCCTTGCATTGCCACCCGACCCATATACTCGCTGGCTGAGCACCTTCTGTGCTCGCCCCCTAAGCCTGGTTGAACTGTAAGCCTTTCCCGGCAATCAGTAGCTGGTACGCAAAAAAAAAATAAACGATCGTCCGTCTGAGCGCTCCTGCCATGAATTTGGCGATTTCCACTAGCGTTATTGCTAATTAAGCCGTGGTGGCTGCCGGCAGAATAGAATAGCACCCCCCTCTTCTTGCTGAGAAGTCGTAAAAGGCGACTAAGGTATCTCTTGAACACCGCAATTCAACCAGGTGTTCAGAGAAGGACAACTCGACCAAACCTGCATTCCGCTCCCTCCCGATTGTACTGGTTCTCCTTTCCATCGGGCCTGAGGGAGCACGGACGAGAGAGTGCTTTTCTGGCTGCGCGTCCAGTTATTTATTTATTTATTTTAAAGGGAAACATACAGCAATATAAAAATGATAATAATATACACAAAAAATGTTACATAAGCCAGCAAAGTTTCCACAAAAATTAGTACAAAAATAAAAATCAAGCTAATAAATAACAATAAAAAAATCAATCAAATATACATACATATATTAGGTCCTTACATATGAAATTGGCGTTTTGTATGGGAGGAACAAAAAGTCGAATATTTTTTAATATAATATATTTAATTAATCAAAGTATGAACCATTATTTTCTATGCACTTTTGCCATCTCATAGGTAGTTCATTGATCCCTTTACTAAAAAAACCAGTCGGACGGGAATCAATAAAATCTTTGAAGGCGATTTGGACTGCCCCATCGGAGTTGAATTTTTTCCCTTGCAAGAAGTTATCCAAATTTCGAAAAAAATGGTAATCTGTTGGAGCAAGGTCCGGGGAATACGGAGAATGTCTTAGACTTTCCAATTGAAGCTCTTCTAATTTAGTAGCCGTCTGTTGCGCAGTGTGTGGTCTAGCGTTGTCGTGAAGCAGCAGTGGCGTGGAGCGATTGACCAGCCTAGGTTGTTTAGCCGCTAGCTTTTCCATCATGGTTTGCAATTGCTGACAATAGACATCAGCCGTAATAGTCTGGCCAGATTTGAGAAAACTGTAATGAACAATACCGGCACTAGTCCACCAAACGCTTACAAGTAACTTTTTTGGGGTTAATTTTCGCTTGGGGCAGGATTTGGCTGGCTGGCCAGGATCCAACCATTGCGCTGAGCGCTTCCGATTATCGTAAAGAACCCATTTTTCATCACAGGTAATGATTCGGTTTAAAATACCTTCATTATTGTGCCGGTTTAGTAATGTAACGCAGCAGTCGACGCGCGTTTGCCAGTTTGCTTCAGTCAATTCGTGAGGTACCCACCTTTCAAGCTTTTTAATCTTCCCAATTTGCTTCAAGTGAATTAAAACAGTTTTATCACTAACATCGCAGCCTGCAGCTAACTCGGACGTGGTTTGCGATGGATCCGCTTCCACAATAGCCTTCAACTCTTCATTATCAACTTGAGTCTCAGGCCGTCCACGGGGCTTGTTCTGCAGGTCGATATTTCCAGAACGAAAACGTTGGAACCAAAAACGAACTGTGTTTTCTTTTGCAACACGACCGCCATACACATCATTCACCCTTCGAGTTGTTTCCGCAGCACTAGTGCCACGGCGGAACTCGTACTCGTAAATAATGCGATATTTTAAGTTTTCCATTTTGTAAAATGAGTGACGCAAACAGAAAAAAAACAGAAGAAAAGAACAAATGAATGACGATCATCGAAGCACAAATACATGAGTCTATAGCTGTACAAATTTGAATTTGGAATTCCTTACCAAAGAGGAGAAATTTGTGATTAAAGTGGCCAGTACGAAAAACGCCAATTTCATATGTAAGGACCTAATATAAATAGTACATTTATGCACTTAAATATCTCCTGCGCAATTGACTGTTTCCGAAAACTGGATCTCGAATTTCTTAACCGGTGTTGAAACAGTCGCCGTAGCCGAAACCGGCTAGGACATCATCATCATCATCATCATTGCTAATTGTATCTTAATTTGTCTAAGTATTTTATTCAGTAAAAGCTCACACGAGAACGTCTTTCGTAGGGCTGGGATATGTACGCCACGTTGCTGTTTGATCTACTAAAGTTCTTTACTCCGTATACGAACACAGACACGGTGCCGCCGTACGGGCCGTATTTGTACAAAGGCACCCTGAAAATATTTAACATCTTATCGAATGATTTCCCCGAGTTCCTGTGCCTCTATAGCCAGACCCTTTGCAACGAGATCCCATTGAACTGGACCGACATACGAAACATGGTTATGTGTGCCTGCCCGCGGAGCATGCGCACGCTGGACCCTGCCACACCGAATTTGATGACGGATCAACTACCGGAGTTGGCTGAACCGCCTGAGACTGTCCTAAACTACAGAACACTGATAAAGGACCCGCAGTTTAAGATGCATCTAGATAAATACCTACAGTTCCGAACGCCGGTCTCTTTCCTGTCTGAGTTCACGCGTTTCCTGCAGGTGAGGGGATTTCATCATATTAACTCGAGCATATGATTTTTAGAAGTCGTTATTGATTTTTGCACTGTTATTGATACTGATTTGCACAAATATCTCATCACGCTTCGTTTAAAGAAACCGGAGTCATAAAAAACGATCGGCAGTAAACCACAATTCAACGACTCGGCAAAAGTAAAAATTAGACTTCATAATCCTAATTGAAATATGAGGGTGGAGGCAGAAAGTTAATTCCTCTACCTCCTTTTGATCTTTATAATATGGTACAGAATACAACACTAAAAGTATCATTATTTTTACAAGGCGTCAGTAAACGGAGTCCTATTAAAATAAGTTTGTACACGTATATGACGCATAGCTGATCCGGCAAACGTTGTTTTGCTGTATAAGTTATTGTAATATCTTCTAAGATGTTCATTGAAATTAAGTGATGTCAAAGACAATTTTGTTCACAATTAAATACTCTTAATCAATAACACATTTATTTGGATAAAGATTAATATTATTACGTTGATATAACTCTTAACAAATAATGCATTAATTTCGACCAAATTATATTACCATAAAAACGGTTCTAGTGAGTTAATCTTAAAAGATAGATATATACTGTCTGGGACATTTTTTTAGATCATTTCAAGAGGAATAATTTTTCCTACGTATATTTTTGGTATAATGAACCGTTTTTGCAATGCACGCAATGGAAGCCCTCAAGGATGAATAATTTTCCCCGTTTTTTTCACATTTTTCATTATTTCTTCGCTCCTAATAGTTTCATCGTGATATTATATAGCCTAAAGCCTTCCTCGATAAATGGTCTATTCAACACAAAAATATTTTTTCAATTCGAACCAGTAGTTCCTGAGATTAGCGCGTTCAAAAAACAAACTCTTCAGCTTTATAATATTAGTATAGATTAGATTCTTATAATGATTACAAAACGTGAAAGTTTAATGTGTTAAAAACGATTGCTTGTAGATCCAAGAGAACTCCACGTATCACTACGACCATCGTCTGATAAGCACGCTTGTGCTGTATGTGGGCACTGAAGCAATTGACTATATTCACAACCAAGGTCAAACGCCATCAAAAACAACCGTGATCAATTCAGGACATATGGATATATTCCATATTCTCATTATGAATCAGGACGTGGAAGGACGGTGAGTAATTTGGAACTCTAATGGTTGAGTCTCTGCCGCCGCTAGCTCTGGATCTAAGGAAGGTTCGAGACCAGGGCGCTAAATTCTAGAAGCGGCAGACGAACAAATCTCAGCGTAATCTCTGAACTATATATAAAAAGTGAACCAAGTTCTCCATAAAAAAATGGGCTGAGAAATTTGTTTTTTTTTAACCCGGAGAAAAATCCTGCATAGGACCGTCAGCGCCACTGTGAGGGCAGCGACCCCGCTATCTCTCTCATCTGGGCAGCAGATTCCTTCAAGTCTACTGCCCGGTGAGAAACTTTGTTTTGTCATTTAGATAAACCCAGTGGTACATGCCGGTATTCGAACCTACAACCAATCTTCGTTGCCGCGCATGGAAACCACAAAATCGAATTATAGAGTCACGTATTTCAGGAACCGGATCCAATTGGACGGTTGCCTGACAGTGATCGGTTAATGAATGTCATTGGCAGATGGACATTAGAATTCTTGACCAAAATGGCGTGAAACATCCCTTTGGTTTTTTTTTTTTCAGATATTTGTTCATGAAAACTTTGGTGGATCAGCTGCGCTATCCGAACAGCCACACACAATATTTCTCTTGCTGCCTGCTGTCCCTATTCGTTGGGATCGAGTCCGAAATAATTCTGCAACAGTTAACTACAATAATGTTGGAGAGGATCTTGACTAATACGCCCGTCCCCTGGGGCCTAATCTTCACTTTCGTCGAACTGATAAAGAATCCAGTCTATAACTTTTGGATGCACAATTTCGTTTACCGTGAACAAAACATCGAAAGGTAAGTTTTTTTTTATTAATATGGCGAAACAGATAACAGCCGTAGATGCATGTTTTATGATGTTTTCATAATTTACACGTACTTTTTTAATTATGTGGCTACAGTAGCTTGAAAGCAACTGGTATCCGTGCGCGGCAACGCGTATGGTCGAGGTTTCGATTCCCGGCACGTAGCTCTGAGTTTTTTCTGACTAAATACAATATTAGGCACCACAGTCTCTCCGGTGTTGGAAAACTTGTTGAAGAAGCCGGCATGACATCTGATAGAGATACGTGAGTGTTTTGAGAATGGCGATCAGTTGCATCACTGGTCACGTTGGATACGACATGTATGCGCAAAGTCTTATTAGTCTGCCTTGGAGATCGAGACCAGCGGGCATCGTATGGTAGGCTGACTGCGTAGCACTGTCATGCAGCACGACAGCTGCCTACATCGGGCATCTTTGCACCTTTGGGAGTCGAAGCTGTTCGCGTCCGTAGGCTTTACCCTAGTTACCCTGCACGTGACTCCTGGGTGGTGCTAAACGAGCAGCTGCGAGGTGGTAGGGCGTCGGTGCCCGTCTGGATCGCGACCACAGTACACGGGTGTAAAGCCCGTCATAGTGACCAGTTTCGGCTTGTCGCGTTTCGGGATCAGCTTGTGTATATCCAGTAGCTCATATACCTAGAGACCTTCAGTCGTGGTATATGTGGGCCGACATGACGATGTAGACTATCAATGGATTTACATCCTTTGATAGTCACTTTCGTTTTTGGACTACACTGTACTTACCATCAGGTACTCTGTAGTCACTATGACGAGCCAGTGTAAAAAAAAATATAAATATATAAAGCAGTTCTTTGTGACCCGGTTGTCGCTGCCGAGTCGCGATTGGCAGAATCTTAACCTCTTAACTGGGTATGACGAAATATTTCGTCATACATAAAAGCCTACTGTAAGGGGCATGACGACATTTTTCGTCATGGAAATTAATCGTAATATATTGAACACATTACGTTCTACGTTGTTCTTATCTATTAAATCTTAGAGTGTTTTTTTTAATTATTAATTTATAGGCGAACGCTTGACCTCAATCACACCTAGTGGAAGGTGAAGATGAGTCCGATGATGAACCGCCTCCGCCTAACAAATGCCTATTCACTCTTCTCTTGAAGACTCTCAGGTCATGAGATCGCGGAAATATGGCCACCGGAAGCATATTCCACTCCTTAGCCGTTCGCATGACGAATGTAGAAGCGAATCTTTTAGTGCGGATATAAGGAACATCCACCACATACGGATGGTATCCGACACGATGTCTAGTGGTTTTGTGGTGGAATGGGGCTGCTGGAATCAAAGAATGTAGTTCCTGAGAACACTCTCTACCGTGCAAACGGTCAAAAACCGCGAGGCAGGCAACTCTACGTCGATGCTCGATGCTCTGCATTTTAACCTTAGTCAAAGTATCATCTAAGTATAAGTCTACGAGCTCCACGATCAACTGAGTCCAAGTGGTTATATATATGCCATCATATTGTCTCATGCGTCATGAATTTTCATGTTCTTGTAATCTGCAACTTGAGCGCCATTAACGGGAAAACTATTTGAGGTGTGATATTACTTATCGCTGCGAACAAAAAGTCCCCATTCTGAAACGAGTTGAGCAATAGCTAATTCCCCGGTTAACAGGTTAATTGCACCTGTGTTGCCCACACTGTGTTCATACATAGATTTTTTATCAGAGCGCTGGTATACATGGCACAGTTTTGCACACCCGAGAACGCAAGAAGCCTCGCGATGGAAGGGCAGTTAATGGCCCAGTGGCGCACTCACTGGGCCTCTCTACAGCGTAGCGACATGATCCCAACAGCAGCTGCTCCAGGTTTGGACTTTTCTATTTTTCTCACTGTCTTCTAACTTTGCATGTCTTTTTTTAACTGACTCGACATAGTGACTATAGAGTACCTGATGGTAAGTACAGTGTAGTCCAAAAACAAAAGCGACTATCAAAGGATGAAAATCCATTGATAGTCTACATCGTCATGTCGGCCCACATATACCACGACTGAAGAATCCATATGATATATATATATAATGTCCAGGTAATATATTTTTCTTTCACATACATTTGAAATTATTTCCCTTTCGCACACCACGTTTTCTTGTACACGCAAAATATTGCTAGAAAGAGAGAAATATATTACCAAATATATAAGAATGAAAAAAATCTATAGATGTTTCGCGAAACACGAAATACTTCCTCGAGACGCACCATTGCACAACAGATATATTCACTACAATTCGTGTTAGAAGTACAGTAAAATGATACTCAATAACATCAAAATAACGCTATTAATTATCCTTTTGCACTCGAGACCGTTCCCGCGTGCATATATTGTGGTGAGCGAAAGTCACCTCTCGAGTGCAAATGGTTAAATATACACAACTATTTTGACTTAAAAGGGGTTAGTTCACCAAAGAAATTGGAACTGTGTCATTATTATTATTTTTTTGTGTCTGAAAATAGTAAATGTATTAATTTGATTCAGTGGTCATAGCAGAACATGTGTCTGACCTGCGTCGCGATTCTCGACAGACTATTGTCGTACGTTCAAACGAGCATAATATAATAGTACATTATGATACTAGTGTGCTAAGTTGGTCATTACGGATGATGAGAAATTATGCGCGATCAACACTACGCATGTTGTACACAAACGAGAAAAAAAAACAACTTGATAACTTTTAATTATTTAAAAAAATATAAGTACAATATTCACACTTTGGTGACGTGTTGCATTTCGTGTTTTGAACTTGAAGTCGATATTTTTGGTACAGCAAAAACTTACATATGCAATTGTCACAGCAACGGATATTTGGTTTAACAAAATATTATCTTTAATACTTCTGTGGAATTAAGAAATACCTGGAAGAATAGTCTAGCACAAAACGCGTGGATGGAAGTAATGAATCATATTTACAATGATTTCGTAACTTTGTTTCTTCATATAAGTACAACACAATATAATTAAAATCAAGGGTTCATAGTGCGTCAACTCGCTACAGATCACTGACATTTCATGTCATTCTATTTGAGAACATATTTTTGCTTTCATTTTTGGCGCGTGAACGTGGTTTCTTTATATTTAGTAATTCTATTATTATTAGCTTTTTTTTTTTATTGAGCTGCAAAGTGTTTTAATCACACGCATATCAATGATATGCCTTGTATACAGTCAGCCTTAAAATCTCTTTGTAGATATCATTATTCAAAATGTACAAGTTGCTTAAATTGAATATGCTCCTTTTATATACCTAATAATATGCATTGAGGTACAAACTTAAATGAGATATCACAGTATACTATTCGAGTGCGGTAACGTATTATGGCTCTAGTGCACAATTTACTTATGTGTCTACAAGCTGTATAATAACACACAGCTTACGAGCAAGTGTGATGACAAAGTTGTCCACAAACGGAGGTGTGATTTGAATTGGACTTGATTTAATTTCATTACAGACGCCCAGGGTGCTTCCGCCACCGGTTAGACGCCGTAAACGCTGATTCCCTCTACATCTGGCCATGGAAATACAATGCAGTGGAATCAATTCTTCAACATATAAACAGAACCAAAGGAATTCACCAAAATAAGAAATTAATAGAACTTATCACTAGATGAAGATGCACTCAGTTTAAGTTTATATTTCATCGATAAAATATCTCTGATTACTACACACTACGCAGCTCACGCAAATCGGTGTTAAATTTAAACTTCTTCTTACAATA
This sequence comes from Automeris io, assembly GCA_036320925.1. NCBI lineage: Eukaryota > Metazoa > Arthropoda > Insecta > Lepidoptera > Saturniidae > Automeris > Automeris io. Next base: position 2,493,680 of record JAUDJH010000036.1, read on the forward strand.
AGTAACAGCCAAATGTCGGATTTTGAGGGAAAGTTTTAAAAGTAATTAATGATATTTAAAATAAGGAGTTTGTTATCTCTTTAAATTCTCTTAGGTGTCATGTATTAAATGTCAAAAATTTCTAAGCTATTTTCAAGGGGAACTGGAGACAAAAATGATAGCGGTGTGGAATATGCTTCTAACTATTTCCACGATCTTATGACTTGGGAGCCTTTAAGAGAAGAGTGAATAGGTATTTGTTGGGCGGCCACGGTCGATAGTCGGACTTATCTTCATCTTCCAACAGGTGTGATTGCGGTATGATTGAGGTCAAGAGTCCCCTTGTAAATAATAAAAAAAATAAAAAAAAATAAAAAACCAAAAAAACAGTAGATTAATTATTATCTTGATGTTGTGAAGTAGTATGTTTGGATTTAAAAAAAATTAGCAAGTTAATATATTAATTGATGTTGTAAAGTAGTATGTTTGGATTTAAAAAAAATTAGCAAGTTAATATATTACTTGATATTGTAAAGTATAGTATGTTTGGATTTTAATCAAAATAGCAAGTTAATGTATTACTTCATGTTGTAAAGTAATGTGTTTGGATTTTAATCAAAATAGCAAGTTAATGTATTACTTCATGTTGTAAAGTAGTGTGTTTGGATTTTAATCAAAATAGCAAGTTAATGTATTACTTCATGTTGTAAAGTAGTGTGTTTGGATTTTAATGAAAATAGCAACTTAATATATTACTTGATGTTGTAGTGTGTTTGGATTTTAATCAAAATAGCAAGTTAATGTATTACTTCATGTTGTAATGTAGTGTGTTTGGATTTTAATAAAAATAGCAAGTTAATATATTTCTTGATGTTGTAAAGTATAGTGTGTTTGGATTTTAATCAAAATAGCAAGTTAATGTATTACTTCATGTTGTAAAGTAGTGTGTTTGGATTTTAATCAAAATAGCAAGTTAATGTATAACTCGATGTTGTAGAGTAGTGTGTTTGGATTTTAATCAAAATAGCAAGTTAATATATTACTTGATGTTGTAAAGTAGTGTGTTTGGATTTTAATCAAAATAGCAAGTTAATATATTACTTGATGTTGAAAAGGAGTGTGTTTGGATTTTAATCAAAATAGCAAGTTAATATATTACTTGATGTTGTAGTGTCTTTGGATTTTAATCAAAATAGCAAGTTAGTATATTACTTGATGTTGTAAAGTAGTATGTTTGGATTTAAAAAAAATTAGCAAGTTAATATATTACTTGATGTTGTAAAGTAGTGTCTTTGGATTTTAATCAAAATAGCAAGTTAATATATTACTTGATGTTGTAAAGTAGTATGTTTGGATTTTAAAAAAAGTTAGCAAGTTAATATATTACTTGATGTTGTAAAGTAGTGTGTTTGGATTTTAATCAATATAGCAAGTTAATATATTACTTGATGTTGTAAAGTAGTATGTTTGGATTTTAATAAAATTAGCAAGTTAATATATTACTTGATGTTGTAAAGTAGTATCTTTGGATTTTAATCAAAATAGCAAGTTAATGTATTACTTGATGTTGTAAAGTAGTATGTTTGGATTTAAAAAAAAGTTAGCAAGTTAATATATTACTTGATGTTGCAAAGTAGTATGTTTGGATTTAAAAAAAATTAGCAAGTTAATGTATAACTCGATGTTGTAATGTGGTGTGTTTGGATTTTAATCAAAATAGCAAGTTAATGTATTACTTGATGTCGTAAAGTGGTGTGTTTGGATTTTAATGAAAATAGCAAGTTAACATATTAGTGACGATTGTTGCATATGCCTAGAATATAATAACTGTCCATTGATAATTTTTGTCTCCAGTTTTTCTTTACTAATTAATACGTTAATATTATGTATCGAGAGCTGTGTTATCCTGATGAATTTATAACATAGTTTAAATCTCATTTTACATATCTCCAAAGGGAAATCTTTTCAAGCTATACTGTAGATTATTTTATTTACTTTTAGACAATATTGATATTAATTCTTCGTTCCGGAGCTATAATATTTTTGCATTCATTAACTTGATTATTCAACTAAAGGTTAATTATATTTTAAATGAATTATTTTTATTATAAAACCAAAGTTTATCTATTTCTTACGAGCTAACCCGTCGAACATCGTATCGCCTAACAGTTATCGATTGTCATGTTAATTTTTAGTTGCACCTACTTTCTATCTCCCCTTTTCTACCCTTACCACTCGTCGCCAACTCTATACATCCTTCCCTTTTCTATCTCTCCCTTACGCCTTCTCTTTTTACCTTCCTTCTTTGTAATATAGAGTTATTGGAAACACCTTATTATTGGAAGCATGTTATTATGGACATAAAATGCAACAAATTTAAGTCACACAATGTAGGACCAAAATTTAATAGTTTTCGAGACATTGAAATGTTAAGATTTTTTTTAGTATGCCATATTTCGAAACTTGACTAACGACAAACCCTTTTTTGTTTCCTGGGAGAAAATCCTGCATTGGACCATCAGGACTGCTGTGAGAGCAATGATCCAGGTACACACTTGACTATTACTCATTAAACACCCTCGGGTAGTCTCTCTAACCACTCTACCCGGGCCTGGGAAAATTTATTCATCCAGTTGCCCCAGGAACGAATAGCCTAATTGAGCTCCATCTCTGTGAGGTATGGGTATAAATAGCCCAACTCTGCAGACCTCTCTATCAGGTGGCGCGCAATAACCCCCGCGTTCCTTCTCATCAAAGCAACGGACTCCCTCAAGTCTACTGCCCGGCTGTTGTAACAGAGGAATATCGCGCTACTTTCGTGCTAATATATCCCTCTGACGACGATGTCTTAGCCATTGAACATCCAGGGTAGAAGGTTTTCCCTGTCCCTTTCGGCGACCTGCTTCTACTTCATGATCACTTCGCAGAAGGACTAAAAGAATGGGCTTCGACCCTTTTCTTATGGTCTCCTTGTACTTCAGTAAAATACTGTATTTAAACAATTTTACTTAAATTCTTCGAAGAACTTCCAGAAAATAATAATTGTTATTGAACATCCACATTACTGCTTCGTAATTCTTCTCCACCTCTTATCGCAGGCAAGTGTAAACAGTCTTCTCGATAACCTTTGTACGTCAATCTCTGGGTTTCTGCACGAGCATAGAGTTTGTGTCCTCGTTGATGGTCACAATTCGCAGTTCCAAAAAGCTCTGTACTTTCACCCACCCAGTTTCTTCTGCACATTAATGATATGCTGTCTTTAGGCTGTATACATTGAAATGCAGACGAGACCGTGGTTTATGGGAGTTATTGTAGCAGACCTACTTGTGGTTGGGAAGAAACCATCAATAAACAGGAAGACCTGGTTGTTGGGCTCAATCGGTCCTTGAGCCTCATTTCTTTATGGGACGACAAGAATTTGATTGTGTTCGATGCAAAAACATCGGTGTATGTATTTTCCAGTAAAAAAAACTCATTCTCCTCCCTTGCTAATCGCCAGAATGTGTCGCTTGCAAAGCGCGACAGCTTATTTATTTTAGGTATGGATATTTTCTGTGATTTCAACCTTAGGGATAATCAAGGAACTGATATCTCCGCAACATCTACTAGACTTGATATCCGGAACAAAATGCAAAATGTTTTCCCCGCCAAACCATCTGTACCTATTGTGTTTCAAAATACACGAAAATATTACAAACATTTCCTATAATAATTTGGTTTCATAAAGTAAATTCTAACTACTTTCTGTTTTATACATCTTTTTAAAATATTTACATATTTTTAACGTAACATTAATACTCTTTTGGAAAGCTTATTACATTTTACATTTATTCAGTAGTTTGTAGACTTTGTATCGTAGTAAGTACATTAATTGAAGTGTTAAAATCAGCTATACCTACGAATCCCTTAAAACTGAAATAACACGAAAACTATTGAATTTTCCCCGCTTAAATTATTGCATTTTCGTCCTATATTGTAGGCTTCCAATAATAGGGCAAGATTTCAATAACCCTGTATATACGTATAAGAAACAGAATCTCTTGCTTATTAGCAAGCCTAAACTGCAGTCTATAGCTGTTAATAAGAAAATAAATAAAACGTCGTCCGGCTGTTTCTTTCGAGATACGTTAGTGGCTCTATCCACTTTACACTTATATATCGCGGCCAACGTGACGCAGCTTATCGTTGTTCTCACACAAGTACAAACAAGTACAAGGCTCTGGTTCTAAAGTTTTACTAGGAATAAACCTTTTAAATTAAATCTCACATATTGATTTGCTATCAATTGTTACTATGTAAGTATATTAAATTATTTGTTTTAATATCATGTTTGAATGATATAGTCATTTCAATGATATTATTGTTTAAAACATAATTTTAAGAAACCTTTTTTTTGCAATGAATCTCTATTTAAGTAGTCCTATTTAATAAATATGTGACACTAGTAAACCCAGCGAACTTCGTTTCACCACCAGATGGCTTCGTTTTTTGTAACATTTCGTTTGGGGATTGAAAGATGAAATAAAATTTTTCCTTCTGACGCTATAACTCCAGAACGCACGAACCGATTTCCATGGTTTTGTTAATTTCACAGTGAACACAATACCGGTTTTTAGTTAGCGTTTGAAAGAACGTGCGCATAATAAATGTCACATGAAATTAACTGAGCAGAGTACAATGAGTAGCTGTCGAAGAATGTATAACGCATCGGCGCCATCTACTTAAAATACTGGTGCGATTTGCTCCACCACCATGCAAAACTATATTGGTTTGTAGTACATGCTATATATGGAGCTGTACATGAAAAATGATTTTCCCCGTTTTCCTGCTTTTCTGTTGACATTTTTCCTGAATTTTGTTTGCTACAAACCTCACGGAGCCCGAGACCTTTCCAACGAATGCAAAACCGTGGAAATAGGTTCGTGCGTTCTGGAGTTATAGCGTCAGGAAGGAAAACCGGACTTATTTTGATATTATAGATTAGTATATTCCCTGTTGTGTCATAAGTTACAATTTCACAGTAATTGCCACATATGGTTAGTATTGAAAAAGAACGAAATACGGTGGAAAATTTGTATTTACTTTTAAAATTGTTGTCATGTTTGTTCAGTGTTTTTTATTATGAAATCTTTAATTGTAACGGGATATAATCTTTCGCGCAAAGTTAAAGAATTTATATGCAGATATGTTCATTTTTTTAGCGGTGTTGTCAGGGTACACAACCTTTTTTATTTAAGAATTGAGTAGTCTAATTCCAAAACCTACTATAAAATATTTTTTCAAATCCCATAAATTTATAAAAACTTATAATTTTTCTTTGACTTAACAATCCCATTCTTATAAGGTATTTAAAATTATTGTTCTAGAGTCTAAAAGCAAAAAAGAAAAATTCATATATAATATTTGCTTTGATAAAAACATTTCAAATTACTATTAGGACTAGTAAGTCATTTTGTACGAAAAAGCGTTTTAGCGGGTTTTGAAATTAGACGCTTCAATTATTTGACGTTCGCTTTTTTCCTCCTCGACCAGTTCGTCGCTAGTGTCTTCTCGGCATAGATGGGCGTAACCATGATTACTTTTAATCAAGATTACATGAGTAATCATTAATCTTGATTACAGTAATCATTCAATTAATCATGATTATATTAATGATTACTTTTGAGTTCTGGCTGAGAGAGAGACCAATTTAAATTCTCGTTTATTTAATTCTTCAAGTTATCTTATTTCGAATTAGCTGACCCCGAATATCCGTCTCGTTGAGCAATTAATTATAAGGGTCTGTGAAGTTGTATACAGCAGAAAATGGGGCGCTTCCGTCCGGCGGAGAGGGGGGGGTGGCGTCCAGCGGAGAGTGGGGTTTGGTGTTCAGCGGAGAGTGGAGGAGTGGCGTCCAGTGGAGAGTGGGGGTGGTGGAGTCCAGCGGAAAGTGGGGGGGGGGGGGGGTGACTTCCAGCGGAGAGGGGGGTTGACTACCAGCGGAGAGGGGGGTGACTTCCAGCGGAGAGTGGTGGGAGTGTCGTCCAGTGGAGAGGGGGGTGGCGTCCAGCTAGAAGTGGGGAGGAGGGGTGGCAAAAAATTAGATAAACTTCCACTCATTTTGGCCAGTGATTTTAACATCAACTTCAGTAATGAAAAATCAAAACCATCAACCGGCGTGCATCTGTATACCATCCACACTTATTATTATTTTTATAACATCGGCCTCGTTCCCTTTTTTAATTATCTCGCCATCTATCGGAAATAACTATTATCACATAACATTTTTAATTTGTGATGGCTTTCATTAAGAAGTACCCAAATATTATTTAACAGATAGATGGCGCTATAATCAGTACATTGTATCAGGACCAATATGTATAATAAATATTTCTAAACAATGAGATATCTACATATATTATATTAAGCATGAATAATATTGGTTTACAGTAGTAATGGTGTCATAATTGCCACTCTAAGCGCCACCCTCCTCACTCTCCGCTGGACGCTACCCCCACTCTCCGCTGATTGCCACCCCCCACTCTCTACTGGATGCCACCCCCACTCTCTACTGGACGTCACCCCCCCCCCCCCTCTCCGCTGGACGACACCCCCCACTCTCCGCTGGACGACACACCCACTTTCCGCTGGACGCCACCCCCCACTCTCCGCTGGACGACACCTCTCTAACCTCCTTTCGCAATGCGCGATAAGAAACTTCGCTCCAATAAATATAGGCGAGCGCTGCTCTGCAGTCGGCAGCACATTTTACGTATCAAACAGAAAAGTAATCATAAAAGTAATCATAATTAATTGTTAGCCGATTAAAGATTAATAATCCTTAATCACCGAAAAATGATTACTTTTTTTGATTAATTTACAAAATGTAATCGTAATCGTTAATCATTAATCTGATTATATTTTGCCCATCTCTGCTCCTCGGACCCCTCGCGACGACATCGTATACGAACTCGAGGAAGACTTCGTGATGATAATGCTCTCGCAGAACCATTTACGTTAACTGTTAAACTTTTTTAGCAGTCATTTATATACTATGCCTTTTTTATCAGATCGTAAGAATCTAGATAGCCATATGTAAGGTTTTATCGATTTCTAGTGATGATACAATGGTGTTGTGATTTGTTAAGATTATATCTAAGCGGTTAAAAACATTTTTTTTATGTATTTTATGATAATTATCAATTAACGATTGCAAAAAAAAACATGATCTCAAATACATAAAAATATATTGTATATTTCAGTTTTCTGTGACATTTTTTTACCAATATATAATGTGGATTTGTTAACTATATAATTATAATTAACTTACAAAGTATTCTACGAAACATTAATTGTTAAAATTAAAAACGCCTATTTAATTATTTAAAAACCAGACAAAGTTACCATTTAATAGATTTTACAAGTATTATACATTTTTCGTTTTTTAATAGTATTATCTTTCCAATGTGTCGTTTTGTGAAATAATCTATTTTATATTACCTTATATTAAAGTAGAATTTAATTATTACCTTACTTATATTAAATTAGATTTTAATCGTAGATTTTAACTATTTCGCTTATATAATCAATTTCTCAAACTTCTAGATGTTGTGATGAAGTTGTGTAAAGTAATTAAAAAAAAAAGAATGAGTGTTGTCATAGTCCAATAAGCATTCTCTTCGAATTTGTCAAAAATGTTTTTAGTAATTTAGTGTAATTGGAGCTCAAGTATTAAGTACATAATATGTGTTAAATGTCGAATTATAAAATTATAATATTACAATTCACTTAGTCTTGCCATAAATATTATTACAAAGAAAAACAGCATTTTTTTATTGCACGTAACATTTATGACTATTAGAGTGTGTTAGTGTAATACGTGAATATAAAACCATTAAAAACATATAAAGCTCATTCGAAGTGGTCTCCATTGGCTGCAATATAGTCCTTTAAACGTTGAGGCCAGTTATCAATATCACCACACACTCCCGGCCGCCCAAGTCGAGGTCCGTACCCACAGGGGTGCCCTTGCGTAGCCGCCCAACCCATAAATTTCGCTGGCTGAGCGCCCTCTGCGTTCGCCCACCAAGCCCGGTTTTGTTGTGAAGGTCTTTCCCAGGCCACCAACGTAGGACACGCCGAAAAAAAAAAAAAACCACACACTCTTTCTTTGGGAAAATTCTTCACTACCGATCGTATGGTTTGTTTTAGGAACTCCAAATTATCATGGCGTTTAGAGCAGGCCTTCCTCTCTAAAACTGACTATAAATCATAATCCTGTGACTTAAGATCAGGACTAGATGATGGCCAGTCTTCAGCTCTGATGAATTCCGGAAAGTTCGTTTCTAACCAAGATTGGGTGGATCGGGCTTTATGACCCGGCACCGAGTCTTGCTGAAAGGACCATTCTTGGTTATTGAAGATGGTATCGTTAAGGGGCTTAAGTGTCTTCTCAAGAATGGCATTTTGATACACTTGTGCCGATGTTTTGGTACCTTTTTTTTTTACAAAAATATGGCTTAGTCACTCCTTTATAGCTAACACCCCACCAAACCATTACTGAAGTCGGATAATGTTCACGTTTTACTCTGTTGACTAATTGGGAAACTTCTTTAGAGCTTTTAGCATAAATACGGTCATTTTATTTCTTATAATATTTCTCAATTGTAAAAAATTCTCATCCTCAAACAAAATTTTTCTGTGACCTCCATTTGCGAACCGCTTAAATAGTTGTTTTGATTTTACCACTTTATTCTTTTTGAAATGATCAGTTAAGAAATAATCAGTGAGTCTTTTATATGCTGCAAGTCCTAAGTAATCTTTTAAAATACGTGACATGGTTTTAGGTGCTATCTTCATCTCTCGAGCTAAATTCTTTTACATCCGGACAGGATTTCTACGAATTATTTTCCTTACTGCTTTGATCGGCATTTTCGTACGAACATTACGTGGACGGCCAAATTTTTTTTTTGTCACAAACAGAAAAGGTTTTATTGCACCTATCAATAGCCCGGTACACGAATATTTGAAAAATACCAAGCATATGGATGATTTTAAAAATTGTATTTGGCTCTATACCAACTATATGAAATGCAATCACAGCGATTCGGTTCTCTTATCACCACACTCCATTTTAATATCACAAAATATTTTACAATATATTGGCGCGAAAATAAGAAAACACAATGATCAATCGTATAAAAATGACAGATTCCAAATTCAAAAGTAATATTTTGGTTATTTTAAATTGTAACAGTATTTATGGCCAGACTAATACTTAGTCTAGACATCCTCTACGCAGAAGGTTATAACTTTGAAGAATTGTTTTGTAACAATGATGATATCCTAGCCGGTTTCGGCCACGGCGACTGTTTCAACACCGGTTAAGAAATTCGAGGTCCAGTTTTCGAAAACAGTCAATTGCGCAGGAGATGTTTAAGTGCATAACTGGACGCGCAGCCAGAAAAGCACTCTCTCGTCCGAGCTCCCTCAGGCCTGATGGAAAGGAGAACCAGTACGATCGGGAGGGAGCGGGATGCAGGTTTGGTCGAGTTTTCCTTCTCTTTACACCTGGTTGAATTGCGGTGTTCAAGAGATACCTTAGTCACCTTTTACGACACCTCAGCAAGAAGAGGGGGTGCTATTCTATTCTGCCGGCAGCCACCACGGCTTACAATAAACAACAACTTTGTAACAATAAATACTTAGTAAATAAAAAGTTTCTATGTGCTAAAAGTTAGTCCCCCAACATATGGCCTTTATATAAATGGCTAAAATTATATATATGACCTTCTGCGTTTGGTGTCGACATTAGTGCAGTTAAGGGTACTGTTTCACTGGGCGCATAAAACAACAATTTATATTTCCGTTAGGTTAAGATCGCTTGAACCAAAGTAATTTTTCCGTGGCCTCTTTTTCGTCGCTCTGAATGGGTTTTTAATATTTTTTTCGCAAACAAGATTATATTTTTGACCTATTTACTGATTTTGTATCTTTCCTCTCTTTGTGACAAATATAACATATACTACATTACATTCGATGGTAAGCCCGATGCAGACACAAAAACGAAAAACTCGTATACAGTGGCACGATCTTGCTGTCTTGCATAAATATGTTTGCACTTTCGTTTAAGAAATACATTATTGTAGAACGAAGATATGGTTCTGTCGAAAAAAAGTTTAAATTCACTGGGTGAGCCTTTTATGCGCTTGCGCAGTGAAACTGTAAATATTGCGAGAATTGGAATGTCAAGATATTTTGTGAGCGTTAGTAACGCCCAGTGGAATACTCCCTTAATGTTAGGTTAAGTCTGGAAGTCATATTGCGTGTTATGACTTCTTATGAAAAGTTTAAACTATATTCAATGGGTTGTGTTCAAACACGTATATTAATATATTTTTTCTGGCCGCTTTTTAGGCTACAGAAAAAATATTATTCTTATTCGTTTGACGTCGGTGTTGATCCTATGGGAAACCGTGGGAAACATTTATGCTTAATGATTATTGAAGGCAAACCGCCCTTTTATATAGGATAAGAACATCTGATGTAGCGAACAGATTTCGATAACCGTCATTTCGAATCTGTCTACATCGTAATTATATCTATTCTAAGAAATTATAAATGTGGCATGTTTTATTGTATGTCGATAGTATTTAATATATAATTATAGGTTAAGCTATCCCAATTGTTCTAAATAAGGCGCTAATTACATTGATTCAGCTCGTTATAGTTTTAGCCCGAATGAACAAAACTTTTTCAGTTGCATTTTCATATAGAGTGAAGTAAAGCTATTTACTTTGAGCGACATCTATGGCGATATTGAGTTAGTTCGAAATATTTGCACATCTTTACTGTAACATTGATGATATAAATATAATGACTTGAAAAAACGTAAATTAAGTTAAAAAAAAGTAAGTGCCAAATAAGTTTCAAAAACTGATAATCTGTAACAAACAGATGTCTCTATGGATTTCGAAATTGTAGTTATAAATTAATCTCGAATTAGGAACTCTTTTATTCTTCTTGCACAATTGCAAAAACGTGCATAGATCCATTAGAACATTTCTTAATTAAACACATAATTATGTAATAATTTTGAACTTCAAGTTTTTATATAAATACAAGATTTCTGAAACGTATCAATTCAAGTGCCAACTATTTGAATTGAGCTGAATAAGTGTATTTAGACCCTTATATTTATAATAATTATGGAAAGAAAAGAAAAGGCCGTAACTGACTAAAATGTTTTTTTATCACAGCCAAAAAAAAACAGTTTTTTTGTTTTAAATTCATCCCATCCTGTGCTTCATGGTACCATGTTATGCTCTTAAAGATAAGAAAGTTCAGTCCTGTCCACTTGTTGATGTCGTCTAGGCAGGTTTATCTCGGACGACCTGGGCTTACTTTCCCCAGAATCTTGCCTTTGAGGGTTAACCTAAGAAACTCATGTTGGGATGCGAAGACCAATTTCCATCTCTTGGTCCATGACATCAGTTCTCATTTGCGATGAACCATTGCTAAGACTTTGGTGTTTAACGGGCGTTTCCAATATTCAATCTACGATAACAGACAGATAGCTATTCCCTATCCTCAATAATTAGCTGTCTGTCTCTTAGAGTCGTCCCTATAATTCCGATAAGCGCTTCGTATTTCCAGTTATCTGTAGATATGTTGGCTTACTATGGCATCCTATACATTTCAATATATGCAGCACCACTGAAGGAAGTTTGTGCAAATATTTATCGTTTTAACGAAATTTAAATATAATTTTAGTCCATGTGTACAATATTTGTTATAAAATAAGTATTGTATGATTTTATACAGCTGCAGCTATTTATTATTAAGTAATAAGATATCGAAAAGTAATTCTTCTACAGCTGTTTTACTTAAACGAAATCTTTTTTTTTTTTTTGTTAACTCGGAGGAATTCCTATATGGACCGTCAGGGGGCGGTGATGCCTGCCCCTGTGAACTCTGTCTAGGGAATTTTGAATATTTTCAGTATTCCTTGTAATTACATGCAATTTTTCTGTAACGGAGAATAATTTTGGAAACCCTTAAATTGTTATAATAATCGTAGTGCTACAGAATCCGGAAAACAAGTGCTTAAAGAAAAAAAAAATACTACGGTGTTAAAAAAACATTTCGGGTAAAAAATGTCAGTTACGACATTTTTGAATTCTGCTGTCGATATATGTATATGTAATTTAAATGCCGTTAGAGTTTAATCGCAGATCAATACCCTCGAAGATTTTGGCATTTCTGAAGAATGGTATTTATATATGGAGGTTGTATTTAAAGTCCGAATTTGCACAAGAGGGTTAAACTACGATCAAATCGTTCGGCATTTATGGGCTTAATGGAAAGCCTGATTTTTCGATGTCGTAGTAAATGTTGAAAAAATAATCGTGTTTTATTTTCCGTCAGCTTAAAGCCACAGAGGAAGTCCGCAGCGCTAGTTTTCGTGAAGGGCCGGTTTTGTTACATCTTATCAGAATTATAAACAATGAAAATATAATAAAAAGAAAGCATATAGCTGAAAACAATACACTTCTCAAAATTAAATAATACTAAATAAACTATTACAACAATTATTAACTATCACTGGAGATACAAAAAGAAATCCTGAACCGGGATAGGCTGACCCACTCTGATGTAGGTTGAGTTTCTTTCGGCGTTTCTTCTCAAGGCAGTTGCTTCCGAAACGCTAGTAGACCACAATAGGTTTCCCTGGCTGGCCGCCTAAATCGAGGTCCGTAACCACAAGAGTGCCCTTGCGTTGCCTCTCAACCCATAAATTAGCTGATTGAGCATCTGAAACGAGCCCTCTGTACGCCCGGTGAAGTTGTAAAGTTCTTTCCCGGCCAATAAAATATAGTCCTGTCAAAGAAAGCGAGAGACCGAAGTCAATCACTATGACGGTCTTTGCGCTTGTGTACTATGGCCGCCACGCAGTTCTGGCAACCGCTCTAACACCTCCTAAGATAATCAATTTATGCTTGACTCCAATCAGTGACGGAAAGCTATGAGGCTGATTATGCAGTGGAACCGCAATAAACCGAATCACTCATTCATGGCAGACTCCAATGTTGTGTAAAGTTGGGAAACCAGATCCTGGCAGCGAATTCCATAATGACGGTATACATATAAAATAAAGGCTCGAGGCGTCCATCTGTCCGCGATTTTCATGTAATATAGCAATAGACAGAGTAACTCATGAGGAAGGTTTTAGTGTATAATTTGTTTTTTTTTTAATTGGTTGATATATATGGATAATTGTTGATAATGTCAAAAAAATCAAGCAGCTTCTTTTATATACTGGTGCGACATAGTGACTACAGTGTACCTGATTGTAAGTAAAGTGTAGTCCAAAAACGAAAGTGATTATCAAAGGACGAGAATTCATTGAGTCTCCGTCGTTATGTCAGCTCACATATACTGAAGGTCTCTAGGTATATGAGTTATTGGATATACACAAGCTGATCCCGAAACGCGACAGGCCTAAGCGAGTCATTATGACTTTCTTTACACTCGTGTGCTGTGGTCAAGGCCCAGTTCAGGCAATCGTTATTGTCTAGAAGCTTTAATCGACAACGCTGCTTTATCTCTTTGAGATATAACAAAATGATGTATAGTGGAAATGTTCTTCATTATTTTATTTTTTTTATTACATGCAGGCTTGCGCTTGACCTCAATCTCACCTGCTGGAAAGTGATGATGAGCCGACGATGGAGCGCGCTCACCCAGAAAATACCGATTCACTCGACGTTTGAGGATTCCCATGTCATAAGATGCTGGAAACACCGACGCAGGTAGCGAGTTCCACTCCTTCGCGGTTCGCAGTAAAAAGGAGGAGGTGAATCGCTTCGTGCGAGCAGCAGGAATGTCAACCACAAAAGGGTGCAAACCAGCACGGCGACTCGTCAATTTATGGTAGAAGGGGTTTTATACAGGTGAATACCTCCCACGTCTATAGAGTAGACGTGGGAGATATTCAGGGAGGATATTTATTATTATTATCAAATAATAGGCGTGCAGCTATTAGCTGATATGCCTATGTCTTAGCTGGTATGGTGTATGGTATTTAGCATTCGATTCTAATTCTAAATATGTGAAAATAGTTATAATTAATATTTTCTTGAAAACAAAGTACATTGTAGTCAATTTATTTTGAGACAACTAGCAAACCCGGCGACTTCGTTTCGCCACCAGATGGCTTCGTTTTGGTTTTAGTTAGCGTTTTAAAGAACGTGCGCATAATAAATGTCACATGAAATTAAATGAGCAGAGTACAATGAGTAGCTTTCAAACAATGTATAACGCATCGGCGCCATCTACTTAAAGTACTGGTGCGATCTGATTCACCACCATGCAAAACCATATTCGTTTGTAGTACATGCTATGTATCAGAGATGGCGCTGTATGTGAAAATGTTTTTGCACGTTTTCCTGCTTTTTCTGTACTATAAACCTCACGGAGCTCGAGACCTTTCCAACGAATGCAAAACCGTGGTAATCGGTTCGTGCGTTCTGGAGTTATAGCGTCAGGAAGGAAAACCGGACTTATTTTTATATAATAGATTACACACATGACAGAATTTATAACAATTAATTATTAAGTAGGTATTTTGCCTGTCCTAAGCCAGACTAAAGTGCGAAGGAAAAAGGAGTCAATACCTGGTTACCACAATTTACATAAAATAAACTTTATTTACTTGGCATTCAATCGTGCACGACTCGCTATACTGTGTCTCTATATTTTTAATGCACCAATTCTCATTTGTTCCTTAATTTTTCCTAATGATTTGTTAGGGAAAATAGTTGTTTACATTTTTATCCTTTACAATAAGGTATGAAATTACTATATCCTAAAGTATCTCTCTCGTCTATAAAATAACGATGTATATAGTCTATAGAATAGTATATGACTTTTTAAATCTTTTAACAATAGCTGATGATACCCTTTCTAATTTTTAAAAAGTGTTCACCGACAATGCAGTAATGGGAAAGATGTTTAGATAGAAACAGTATTATTCCTTATCAACTTAAAGCCATTACATCATATACTTATATTATAGTGAAGTTGTCTATATGAACTAGCGGCTGTCTACTGCACTTTTATATTATATATACAGTGTAACCTCCATGTAACGTCACTCGATTTAACGACATACTCCCTAAAGCGTCGATATCACTCGGCTTTGGTTGGCTTAGCTTGTTTCCCATACAATGATACACTCTATATAACATTACACCCACTCTCAATATCGAAAGCAATGTAATAATATTAAATTTAAGTGCTTTTTGAGTTGCCAAAATTAGTAAAAACTGGGCAGCTGTGTATGTTCTTTTGTCGCTTTATTATCCTAGCCCGTAATAAACTCGACTGCCAGCATTACACATACCGAACTTTCTAAGAAACCTGTTCTTTAGTTTACTGGTGCAGTAAAAAAACGTCAGACAAAAATAACAGACTATACTCAATAGCGATAAATAAGAATTGTTTTTTATGTAATTACTAACACTAGTCTGAAATATTTTTTCTGTTTCTAATACAGATTTTTCTTCTCTCCATTTAACGACAACTTTCTATAACGTCAAAATATGCACAGTCCCTTGAGGATCGTCCATATATACCATCGTTATATAGAGTTTGCACTGTAATACTATTCCAACATTTACATAAAATTTTTCCTTCATTTCTATACTAATTTAAAACAACATTTCTTCACGAAATGTTGTAATCTCCAAGACATAATCCCCTAGAAAAATTCCTTCTAATTATTGACTGGATAGATGGCTCTCATCTCGGTTACATTTTTAAGTTGAACACACCAGCTGAGACACAGGCATATCAGCTAATTTCTGCTCGCCTATTATTTGATAATAATAAAAATAATAATTTTCAAATCAAATGGTTCTTCCTTTTTTATTATTCTCTATTTCTAAACATTATTTTTTACTTAACAGTCATCACATATTTACTCCACAGATATGTAACCTAATTTCACGACCTCTTTATACACAATTACTTCATTACTCGTATTATAAAATAAATATCGAAGGAGTTATCAGTAAATAAAAGTGACGCGTGCAAGAATAAATTTCAGCGAGGGATTCACATCCCCGTTCTGAAAAAAGCAAAATGTCATCGTAACCATTTTTCATTAATTTGATTACATTTTGATCTATGAATCATAGGCACTAGTTATATATCGACAATAGATACTAATTATAGATATCCCACATTATTTCTTAAAAGCATTGGCTAATAATATTAATTTTAAAATTTAATTTAACATAATGTAAATATGAAACGATTTTATAATCAGTTTACAAACACACATAAGATCAATGTTAAATTAAACACACTTGCTCACTAATGTTCTCTTTTAAACCGGCAGCGTATACAAAATAATATTTATTTTCTAGACCCTGGCCACGTACCCATAATATTAACCCAACAGACTTGGTACAAGAGGAAAGTGATCAAGGTTAGTCTTATACGAATTTATTTTAAAATGTTTAAATGTATGATTTGTATGTACAAACAATTACTAGCCGTAGTTAAAATTACCTATGAACTTATCAATAGGAGGCTAAGACCGAAACCGGAGCCGAAACTTCGGTCCAATAAAGGGCCTGTTCCAGCGCCCATTGTTTGCGTAGGGTCGCCGCCGAGCGCCGCGGCGCCACAGTCGCGCAATCACCTGCGTCGCCGGCTGATTCCGTTATAACACAGGGACATGCGCCGACGCGACGCTTTACTTACAATCCTGCGCAAAATAAAACCTTTATCATCGATTTAAAGTGATCTTATGTGCTTAACGAGACTCAAGCTGCTATATCAAACCAGTGGGTAAGTCCTTTACTTTGTGTTTTGAAATTTTAACCACAGATAATGCATACATATTTGTTTTGAAATTTGCGCGCACGCGGCTTGACATTGACAGATAAGTTTGTTTATGTTTCAAACGTATTCATTATTCGCATGCTCAATTTCAGTTTTCATTACAGGGGATGTTTTATTTTTTGGATTTAAGGATAGGATTATATGTTTAAATATCAAATGCAGCGTTGATCGTAAACGCTTCGTTAAGTTCCTTTGCGTTTGTCAAGGCTCGATTGTCCGGTATGCATGAGTCAAAAAAAGTTCTTTAAATGTTTAAAGGAGAGAGGGATCTGTGCGGTTGCCATAAGGGTGGTTTTAGCGTGCTGGTTATATTAGCCTTGAGAGAAAGGGACGCGGACGTCGCGTCGCCGCGCGCCGCCTACCTGGGTAGGTTTGCATTCGCACCGCCGTTACATAGACTATAGAATCAGATCAGACACACTACGCTCTGTTTATTTTACGAAGTCTCCTATGACAGTTGTCAGTTATATAGCACTATAGTAGGACCGTTTTAAACAGCCGTTGAGTAATAAACGTCACTAAAAATAGAAGGGTAATAGGAATGGGCTGACTATTTGCGAAACGTCGATAATCTATATACGAGTATGTAAAAATGAATCGCAAAATGTGTTGCTAAGCGCATAACTCGAGAACAGCTGAATCGATTTGGCTGATTTCTTTTTTGTTGTGTTGGATGAAGTCTGGGGAAGGTTCTTATGAAGCGAAACAACGTAAAAAAATACGAGGAAAATAGTAAAAACAACAATTTTCTTTTCCCATACAAACCACTCTGTCCCCAGCTGTCAAACATATGATGTCAATCAAAACAAAACAAAAGTGCGTTAGGATTGTTTCTAGTATGCTTTCAAGTTGATTAGAGATAGCATGTCATTAATGAAAATTATAATTTATACGCCAAGTAATTAAACAAAAAAAAAGGTGTCTCATGAGGCATTACAATAAAAATATCATTACCTTAGATATGACATAAGTCTTTCAATGCAATTTTATTTCTATTAGACTGCGACAGACCAATAACTTTTGGAAAATAAAATCTGACGAGGCAGCTATTAACATAAAAAAAAAACAATGTAACTTTTTTTAGAGAAAACGAGCAGAACAAGGTCTGCCGGGATAGCTAGTAACGAATATATATTATATAATATTTTATTTGCATTAATTTCATAATGCGTTGCTTGATTTCGTTTAACGTGATTTCGTTTATACATCATACGTTCAAGTAGTACTTAACCCTTAAATGCATGTATTTTATTTACACTTTAAAAAATATATACCTTGCAGATAAGTACACTAGAATGCAGGGAAAAATAGGAAAGAATATATATATTAATATTTTTTATACTAATTTATTAAAAAACCCTATGTTACAGATATGCAATACTATGCATTTACTTTACACTATTGTATTTAAGTGGTATGATGCAGTTTTACATCATTATGCATTTAAGGGTTAATAAAATAATTGTATACATGTTACTTGTTTTTTTACTACATTTGCAAATAAAATTCGTATTGTAGTATATGCCCTGTGATAGGGGGGTCGTTCAAATAAAAGTGAAGAGATAATAATGCAGGCCGGCATGATCGCTGTGCCTGTCGATATGTTTTTCTTTACTGTTGATAGTCGTTGTCGTTTTTTGGACTGTACCACGCTTACCATGAGCATCTTATCTACGTACAGTCACCTGTTTTGTGACATTTGCAGTCGATTTTTAGTCTACGCCGTGCCATTACATGCACTGTTGTAATTTTGCCATGGTAGTATAAAAAAGTCTACGCAGATATTTGTCTCATGCAGTAGCGTTCATTCCATAAATACTTTCAAGCATTGCATACCGTTATGATAAATAAGTCTGGAGTAAATTCCTTTAATTTAAACAAAAAAAGGAACCCTTTACATTTATATCTATCCTATTTTCACGTAATCTATCTTCCCTGTGAAAGTAATATAATATTTATTATCATTATATAATACTCAAATTCATTATGTGAAACTGCCTACCCTGGTCAAATATCCTATGCACGTCACTGGTCTCAAGTGGAACCAAAAGCACGACATACGTCATGAAGTCGCTCAGGACATTACTGATAACTTAGTCGTCAAAAATTGAATGTGCCGTCTATGTTTATACAGTCTATGGCCAGTTTATGTACAAGAGGTAGACGCTACCAGCCCGGCTATGGCTTGGCGTGTACGATATGAAATAACATGAACATGTAATTAACTATTGTTAGACTTAAAACCCATAAAGTTATTCACTTAATTCTTTTTTTTATGCGTTCCTTTTAAGAATAAACATTGTTTCATTAAAACAATAAAGCACGTTTTAATTAAGTCGATCTTTATACCTCGACATTTGAAACTGTGAATTATTATTGTGTTTTCTGTGGTTGAAACTATAGGACAGGTAACAATATATCGAGGGGTGAAAGGCTATTTGGTTTAAGCGACATTGTTTGGTGATATAGTATTATATATATTTTTAGAATCGGTAAGAAACGCTGATTTCGAAAATATATATTACCATATCACTAAAAAAAATCGCTTAAACCAAATAGCCTTTACCCCTCAATATCATTGCGTAAACCCGCTAGCGCGTTTTCTACCGTCCTTATCATGGCGAGTGTTAAGAATCATTTGACTTTACCCTACCCTCTCCTTCCTTAATAAAATAAAAAAAAAATCCCGTGCGCGGGATTACGGAGTCACATCTTTGCCGTAACTCACATCCCGTCATTAATGAAAATTATAATTTATACGCCAAATAATCAAACAAAATAACGTGTCCCATAAGGCATTATTATAAAGATATAATGATTTATTACCTTAATATCTTAGATTAATACCTTAGATATGACTTAAGCCTTTCAATGCAATTTTATTTCTATTAGACTGCGACAGGCCAATAACTTTTGGCAGAATGAAATCTGACGGAGCAGCTATTAACATAAAAAAGTAACTTTATTTTAGAGAAATGGGGCAGAACAAGGTCTGCCGGACAGCTAATAATATATAAAAACACTGTTAACTGATGACTGAGTTGATGGTGAATGTCATCAGATTTTCGTTCCTTGGAGGTCATTGTCGTTCATGTACTGCTTTTTACTATCCATTAGTTGCAAGAAAGTCATTTAGTAGAGAGAGTATACACAAGAAGTATAAAAAATATTTAGGCTATTTCTGGACAATTTCGTTGACTGCCTATTATTGAATAAATAGCTCTTATCGTGTCTCCAGTTATCTTCGTAAATTAAAATTTGTTATAAATATTTAAACAGGGCAGAATACATAAATCACTCTGATATGTCAGCGAAATTAAGCACAAATAGTGTAACCTACGAAAGGAATAAAAATAGAAATAAATCTAAAAAAAAGTCATCAAAATTTGAATCGGACTTTTAGCATGACTTGAGGTGGGAGGCGAACAATTGCCAGAACTGGGTCATGACCAGTAGCGTTCATTCCATATATGCATAAAAGCATTACATGCCCTGACGTTAAATAAGTCTGGAATAAAATGCTTAAAGTTATGCAAAAAACGAAACAATTAATGGTCATATCTACTCTATATTCACGCCGTCTATCTTTTCTATGAAATCAATATAAGATTTACTATGATAATATATTATTCAAACTAATAACCTGAATACTGCCTACCCTATCCAAATATGCTATACACGTCACTGGTCATGACCACACTACACAAGCGTACGACTCACCTCGCCTGTCGCGTTTCTGGATCAGCTTGTGTATATCAAGTTGTTCATATACCTAGAGACCAGTAGCGTTCGTTCCATAGATGCATGCAAGCATTGCATGCCCTTATGATAAATAAGTCTGGAATAAATTGCTTAAAGTTAAACAAAAAAGGAACCATTGATATTCATATCTATTCTATATTTACACCGTCTATCTTTGACTTCGAACCTATGAAAACAATATAATATTTACTATCATAATATAACATTTAAATTAATTAAACGAATTCTGGCTACCCTGTCCAAATGCACGACACTGATAGAGACTTTCAGTCCTGGATATATGGGCCAACATAACGATAGCGACTTCCAAAGGATTTTCATCCCTTGGCTTTTCGTTGTGGATCTTGGACTACATTATACTTCTAATCAGGTACACTGTAGTCACTAGACGAGCTAGTGTAAAAAAATACCTCAAATATTTCATGAATATGATAAGCGGGTTCCAGAGATGGGCAAAATATAATCTGATTAATGATTAACGATTACAAAATGTAGTTGTAATTTTAATTTTCTTACTTTGTAATCATATTAAATCCATTTAAAACATTAAGAAATCATAAATGTGTATACAATCTGGTATTATGTAGTGTTTAAAACATAAATGAGCAAAATGCAGTCATATTCATGCTAAAAAAAGGAAAATGTAATCGTAATCATTTTTATTAATCTCATTACATTTTGCCCATCTACGGCGGGTTCTATGATCTATGACGCTATCACAAAGTATTCATAACAATATTTTAAAAGAAGCCAGAATTTATGTAGAATAGAGGGCTGAGAGAGAGAAGGGAGGGAGGAAATAGGAAGCGCGGGAGGGGCAGTAGGTTAACACGAAATTCATCTTTACTCCAACGTAGCATCGAGTTTCATTCGGTGTTTCTTCTGAAGGTGCTCGTTATCAAAACGCTAGTAGATTACTGTTAGGTTTTTTTTGGGGGTTATTCAAGTCGATGTTTGTACACGGGTGCCCTTGCGTTACCACATAACCTATAACTCGCTAGATGAGCACCTTGACCTCGCCCCTCTCGCCCCGTGAAGATGTAAAGGCGTCTCCGGGCCAACATAATTCTGTCCTGCTGACAACAAAGCGACATTCACGGCGGTACATAGTTCGCAGGGTTAGATAGAAATAAAATAAAATATTAATAGCTAGTAATGTTTATAAAATAAAATTGTGATTCCTAAAACATTATATATGTACTTGTTTTAGCAATCTTCTCAATACTATTACATATATAGATAAAACATACTATATGACCCCAAAACGACTATAATTTCACGTTTTATAAAGAACTAGTAGTACTGATATACTGTTTATTCCGAAACGGGTATAGCGTGGTGATTTTTTGAACTGGCATCTGTCTGTGTATTAACTTACTAAATATCTTAAGCTATTCGAATCAAATACGTTTCTTGTATCACGTAGCTTGGTGGTATAATAGTTCCAAAATTGACCAAAAGATGGCAGTGTTTTCAATAAATTAATAATTATGTTTTTATTTACCTGAAAGGCATAGTTCTCTTATGCGACGATCAAAAGACGAATGGAATTGAACTATGATTCCCGATTTTACGATTGTAGATATAGTAGCTTATATATATGCAGCCAGTACTCATCCGTAGAAACACGAATGGTTTTAGGTTCGAATCGCAACACGTACCTCTGGTATTTTCCAGGTTTATTACGGAACTAGCTGATCCGGCAAACGTTGTTTTGCTATATAAGTTATTGTAATATCTTCTAAGATGTTCATTGAAATTAAGTGATGTCAAAGACAATTTTGTTCACAATTAAATACTCTTAATCAACAACACATTTATTTGGATAATGATTAATATTATTACGTTGATACAACTCTTAACAAATAATGCATTAATTTCGACCAAATTTGATTACCATAAAAACGATTCTAGTGAGTTAATCTTGAAAGATAGACATATACTGTCGGGGACATTTTTTTAGACCATTGTAAGAGGAATAACTCTGTCATACATATATTTTTGGTATATTGAACCGTTTTTGCAGCGCACGCAATGGAAGCCCTCAAGGATAAATAATTTTCCCCGTTTTTTTCACATTTTCCATGATTTCTTCGCTCCTAATAATTGCATCGTGTTGTTATATAGCCTAAAGCCTTCCTCGATAAATGGTCTATTCAACTCAAAAAGAATTTTTTAATTCGAACCAGTAGTTCCAGAGATTAGCGCGTTCAAACAAACAAACAAACAAACAAAGAATCTCTTCAGCTTTATAATATTAGTATAGATTAGACGCTTCATGCTCACCGGTGAAAGAAAGCATCGTGAAGTAACTCGCATGGCATTTAGTAGGAACGTCATGTGTAAGTGCCCTGAGAACGGCGATCAACTGTGCTACTGGCAGAGATGGGCAAAATGTAATCAGATTAATGACGAACGATTACAAAATGTAGTCGTAATTTTAATTTTCTTGCTCTGTAATCATGATTAAATCCATTTAAAACATTAAGAAATTAGAAATAAGTATACATTCTGAGATTTTGTAGTGTTTAAGACATAAATGAGCAAAATGCAGTCATATTAATGGTAAAAAAACGCATAATGTAATCGTTAATCATTTTCATTAATCTGATTACATTTTGCCCATATATGGCTACTGGTCACTTTTGGCACGTCGTATAAGTGCAAACTGGATACAGTCAGTGATCTCTATCTCTACCCACCCTAGGGGATATAACCTGACAATATATCATTTAGTTTAATTATTTCATTTTTGAAGTGAAACTTCTGTAGAATCGTGATTTCAAACCGGTTGCAACGGAAAAATGACAGGTAAGAGACACGAATACAAAAATTAGTGAGCCAGAGCGAGAGACCAAATGTTGGCGTGTATGTGCGTATTACAGCTTTTTAGTAAGAGGTCAGTGTGGTCTGTTATTATTTAACAGTGTTTGTGAGTATTTTTATATCTTGTTGTGCTAAATAATAAATTTTATAATATGCCGAAAACTAATGCCGAAATGTGTCGTCAGTATCGACGCAAAAAAAACAAATTAAAATTAACAAAAAAAAAACTAGGAGAAATTTCCACAGACCATAGTCGCGAGTTTCGTGCGTGTACAAAACAATTATTGAACAATCAAGATAGATGTTCAAATATAAGTATTAATAAACACCAATAAATTATGTAACATATTTTAAATCTAAGTTTTAAATAAAATATATTTTAATATTAATCAAAATACTTTCATTTTTAAACAAATACACTTTGTAATTATCCTACCCTTGTTATATATACATTCATCTCATTAATTACTAAATTTACTGAAGTTTCACTTCTATCGTTTGTTAATCGCACACACACCTTTTTTACAAGCAGATGTGCAACTGTGGCATTTAGGCTAAGATCAGGTCACATTCCATCGAGGAAGTTTGGATATTGCATGAAACAGGTCGATTGACCTCTTAGTAAAACCTTTTGCTAAAATTGACGATTTCCATCACTTCCTGGTAGAAAGTGACAAGCAAAAGAAGGAAAGATCCCTGGTTGTAATAAGATGAACCTTAATTTATATGATGTGCCTACATACATTCTTATGTTTGTGGGCATTATTATGTACTAGCTTTTGCCCGCGGCTTCGCTCGCGTTAAGAAGTATTATAATTAATTAGATATAGTTTTTGTGGCTTTACTTTTGTTTAGCGTGTGTAAAAAATTAGGGCCTAATATGTCATTAGGCGCTAAAACTATCAAGCTATTATATTATATTATAGTCGAAAATCTGAGAAGATTTGTATAAACTTTCATCCCCTATTTATCCACTTGGGGTGGAATTCATCAAAATCCTTTCTTAGCGGATTAAACTCTGCAGCCGCTGGAATGATATAGGACAACTATGTATTTTTTATTTTTATTATTAGTTTATTTAACCTCTTGAGAGGAATTGACGGGCCTTGCCCGCCAAGATTTTCTGTACTAAATTCAAATTTGACGGGCGTCGCCCGCAGTTATATTTTTTATCAAATGAATCTCTTCAAAGTTGTGAAAATAAAACATTATTATTGTTGCACGTGGTTTTTTTATATTCTAGTTAAATTGACCATAATAGAATTGCGCTAAATTAAATTTTCTTCACGCGTACTATTCTTCGAGATTTAAATGTAAGGCAACGGGTTAATTTTGTTTGTTTTAATATCTTGTGTAGTTTTAAGTTACGGTATAATGGGACTAGAATGTTCTAGAGAACACGTTAGCGTTTAAAAAATAAAGAAAAAAATATTTACTCTTTCTAAGCCAGGAAAAACGAGTCAGACCTGTGTACTTAAAATTATGTAAAAGTTATTTTTATCTATTTACCAATCAATCGTGTGCCGCGCACGCTACTGTGCCCACACTTTTTACGGACCAATTCACATTTGTTCATCGAGTTTTCTTTATGATTTGTTATAATTGTGAAATATTATACACACTTGTAGCCTATTCACTTTCTATACATTTGTTTCTGTCCTTATAATTATCTAATTCTTTTTTGTTCCGCGGCAGGAAATCCTGCATAGGACTAACAGGGTCGCTGTGAAGACAGTGATCCTGGTGTGTCAGATCTTTACTGAGTAAAAACCCCTCGGGTGTCCCTTTAATTGCTCCACCCGGGCCTGGGAAACCAAATTCATTCAGACATCCGGGGAGCAAAAAATCTTTTAAGGATTTTTTTTCTCTGGGAGGATTGCATCCCTCCAAAACCCCTCTCTAAGGCTGTGGGCCGGACATTGCGCACCATCTCCCTCTCATCCGGGCAGCAGACTCCCTCAGGTCTACAGCCTGGCTATTGTCACTGAGGATGTCACCCACGCTCTGGGCGAACGTGTCCCTCCGGCGACGGTGCCTTGGGCGTCTAATGGCCAGAGAAGATGTTCGCTCACAGAACCTTTCCTCCCCGTCGTCGAGGTCGTCCCCGATGTGTCATCCCCCAGGTTAAGATCTATTTTCCACTACTTTATATTACAGTAAGAAGTAACTAACAACTATTTTAAATAATACAAATATCTTCATTCGTTTATGTAAGTAATTTTATTTACACATTTCATACTAACACTCTTGATATTTGTATTGTATATCGTGTCGTAGGATGTAAACGCTTTAAAGCTGGAATCGCCTCACAATACAATGCGTAGGCACAGACCGCGGCGTGAGCGTCGCGGCTGGCACCTGCAGTCTGGATATCACACTAGACGCGATATCACGCTCCTCCCGCTCGCAGTTCGTACTGCTCTCATGCGTTGTTTTTGCGTTTATATTTCTTTTATTGTGCTATGTACTATATTTATACTTGGACTGTCATACGTATGCTTACTTGTTCTTACTGTGAATTTATACTGTGCGGTCCATTAGACACCTATCTACTTGCTGTTTGGATTTTCTTAGTTTCCATCTATCGTCTCTCGTTTCTACACGCCATACCTACGCTATTGGCCTAAGGTAGGTCAACTTCACCACTATAGTCTGTTATATAAGAGCGTGGTTACAGTCACATGTAGAAAAAAATCGTAGCTATCTATTTCTTTTTTTATGACGTAGGGGACACCTATGTCTTCCATGTTTTATACAAAGAAATAGCTGTTAGTCGAATTCAGTCGCTCTTCGAGTGATTTTTCGAAATGATTACTGTATACGCCTCCTGCTTCGATGCAATTCTTTTATGTTGGCATCAAAAAGGACACAAATTAACGTAAGCAGCTGCTGCAAAATACATGTGGAAGTTAAAGCAGTTCGTAAGTAAGTGGGTGAATTGCTAAAGAGGTCAGTCATGTAGATAATTTTCCTAATTACAGGAGTGCAAGCAAAGTGCAAAAAAAGACGAAAAAAGTTTATCGCATTTGTTTCGAAGGATCCACCTTTGACTCTATGTTAAGGTGCGGTAAAATTTAAAGTAGAACGTGTCGACATATCATACGGATCGATTCGTAGGCACTTCCTTGCAAATAAAGCGAAGTATCGGAGTATTTTAGAAAAGCCAATGCTAAGTGAAAAACACGTTGAAAAACGTGTGGCATGGGCCATGGAAAAGTTGGACCGCGATTGGAGAAACGTGTTTTTTCAGATAAAACTTCCTTTTGGACATTTTCGTGCATCAAATACGTCTGGACAGTCTCAACTAGTAGACTGCTCCACCGAACTATTAAACAACCCGTTAAGGTTGGTATGTTTGGGGGTGCTTCTCAAAGAAGGTATTCGGAACTTTTCACTTACTTATCGGCAATTTGAAAACCGAGAAATGAACAAAATCTATCAAAAGGCTTTATTAGCATTTACTAAGCAATGATTCCTCAGAAAAAACGAGAGCTGTATCCTTCGGGAGGACAATGGCCCGAAACATCGGATTCGAGCGTTTACCAAGCAGAAAGGACAAATGGTATTGTCACTTTAGATTTTACATTTCCTTCACAGGATGTGAATTTAATAGGAGATATGTAGGCCCTAATAAAAATGCAGCCTCGCATATGCAAGCCATGCAAGCAATTTGGATCAACTTTCTTGTCAAATTCGGAAAATTTGCAGGTCCTTTCCAAAAAAATATGCCGTAAACCTTATGGAAAGCATGCCCCGACGGTGTCAGACCAAAATTATATTGCTACTAAGGTATTTGCATTGAGAATTGACGACCAATTAAACATTAAAGGTGCGAATTTTAGAAAAATCTATTGCTTTTATTATTTAACAGTGACCAAGCTCTTATGTAACAGCCTGTACTTACCTCGTAAACACTTTTATTAGTGGCAAGTATGTACAAATTATTGTAATCTGAAATATTTTCCTCGTTTATAAAAGCACCCTGTATACATGCTTGTCAGTAAAACAAAATGCGCATGAAGTTTTCTCTTGATGGAGACATAGAGTGGAAAAAAACGCGTTAAAATTCATACTGCGGTCAAGGTCTTGAATTGAAAAACAGGAATCCTTGAATAAACTGGGTTTCTTTTACAGCGTACGATGTTATTGCTCGAATCGCTTAATGGTAAAGTTTTACACAAAAAAAACTGTCAAGATACTTACTAACAGATATATATATCTGTGGTTGTTTACTGTATTTGCTGCTATACTGGCCGCATAAAAAATTGTTACATAAGAGCGTGGTCATTGTTACATATAGAAAAAAATCTTTTCCTTTTTCTATGACATAGAGGGCACCTCAGTCCTCCATACTTTATGGAAGGGATCAGCTGTTAGTCGAATTCAGTCGTCCTTCGAAATAAGTGCTGTTAACACAGGATCTTCGAGACATTGTTTTATGGTCTCAAGTAAAATGATCCAAATTAACGCAAGCAGCCCCTTTTTTTTCACCCGGTGGAAATCCCTACGGACCGTAAGGGGAGCGGTGAGGGCCGCTCCCCCGGTGTGTCGGACCTGCCCCGACTAAAACCACCGGGGTGTTCCTTCTCCCGTCTGCCAGATGCTAAGGGCAAAGCCGAGCCATCTTCCTCGGCATCCGGCGATCGCAAGCAGCCCCTGTGAAATACATGGTAAAGTCGAAACAGTTCAAAAGTAACTGGGCTAATCGCTATGAGAAGATCGGTAACGTCGATGATATTCCCAATCGGGACTCGAAGCTGCTCGCGTCCGTAGGCTTTACCCTAGTTTCCCTACACGTGACTCCTGGGTGGAGCTAAGCGAGCAGCAGCGAGGTGGAAGGGCGTCGGTGCCCGTCTGGATCGCGACTACAGTACTCCGGTGTAAAGCCCGTCGTAGTGACCAGTTTCGACTTGTCGCGTTTCGGGATCAGCTTGTGTATATCCAGTAGCTCATATACCTAGAGACCTTCAGTCGTGGTATATGTGGGCCGGCATGACGATGTAGACTATCAATGGATTTTCATCTTTTGATAGTCGCTTGCGTTTGTGGACTACACTGTACTTACCATCAGGTACTCTGTAATCACTATGTCGGGCCAGTATATAAAATGTGCAAGAACCCGCCAAAAAAGACGAAAAACAGATTCTCGCATCATTTTTAAGGATCCTACTATGAGTCTTCGTGAAGATGCTGTAATATTGAAAGCAAAATGTATCCATATATCATACGGAACGAATCAAATGCATTTAATTGCAAGTAAAGTGATATATCGGAGCACTTTGGAGAAGATAATGTTAAGTGAAAAACTCGTTGAAAAACATATGGCCTGGGCGAAGTAAAACTTAGACGGTGATTGGAGCAACGAGACTTTTGTCTGATGAATCTTGCTTTTGGCCATTTCCGAGCGTCAAATACGCCTGGACATCATCCACCAGTAGACTGCTCGAACGAACAATTAAACATCCCGTCAAGGTCCATGTTTAGAGGTGCTTCTTAAAAAAGAGTTTCGGAACTTTTCACTTACTTATCGGCAATTGTAATGCCGAGTAACGAACAAAATCTATCAAAGGCTTTATTACTATTTGTCAAGCAATAGTTCATCAAAGAAAAATGTGAGCTGGATCCTTCAAGAGGAGTATGACCCTTTTTTTTTTTGTTAACCCGGGGAATTCCTCATAGGATCGTCAGGGGGTGGTGAGGCCCACCCCCGCGGTATGCCGGACTTTTACTGACTAAAACCTCCGGAGTGCCTCTACACTCGCGTCTGCACCAGCCCCCGGGCACACCGAGGACCTCCAAGAGGGCTGGCACGAGGAGTACGAGCCGAAACACCCGAATTCGAGCGTGTAGAAAGAGCAAAATGGGGTTAACACCTTAGATTGTCCATCTCAGTCGCCGGATACAAATTCAATAGAAAATGTGTGGGCTCTAATAAAATTGCAACGTCACAAACGCAAGCCATGTAATATGGATAAATTCTCTCGACGAATTCAGAAAACTTGGAGCTCTTCTTCAAAAGAATATCCCGAAAACCTCGTGGAAAGCATGTCCCGACGATGTCAGCCCATAATTGGTGCTGGAGGAGATTGAACTGGCTACTAAGGTATTTGCATTGACTATTGATAACCCATTAAACAATAAATGTGCGATTCTTCCAAAAATCTATTGTTATTATTCTTATTCAACAGTGAGCACACTGTAATAGACTGTAAGCGCAAAGTAGATACAGCCACCCTCAAAGGAATATAGCGTGAGGACATATTATTATTTACTGTATTCTTATTGACAAATTTAAGTTTTATTTTAAATAAAATGAATTCTTTAAGTAATAATATTTTTACAATTAGTAAATATTTTTAATAATTAGTTGCGCAGAGATATCGCCTCGCTAAGCATTTAACTTAGCTTTGAATGCGGACTGACCTTATTGTAAAATAGGATTTTTTAAAACCTCAATGGTTTTCCATGCTATTATATTGATAAATAAATTAAAAAAATATATATGTTTAACCATGTCAAATTTCACACAGCTCTCATACACTTAATGCTCATTGTATAGATAAAAAGCTTTGTTTTACGTATCGATATCGAAATAATTCCGCGCAAGATCGCGGTTAGAAGGTTGTTAACGATATGAAATTGTTCAAAGCGAGCACATCCCTAATTCGCAAAAGATTATACCTCCGCTCGGCGGGATCTTTGGCAAATAAATTATTTTCTGACGTAAAAATTATATTTTATTATATGTTTTAAAATACTTAATATGGTGGTACGGCATCTTGAAGGTTGCGCTCGACCGAATCGTCGGCTATCGTTTCGGCATTTATTGTTACGGATGTGCAAAAGTTTTAAGCGCAAACATATACGTATGTATATATAGCTGACCCCGCAAACGTTGTTTTGCCATATAAGTTATTTCTAGTGTAGACAAACTAAGTAACTTATTGTAAATATGTAAGAATAAGATAAATAAAAATTTTAAGGATGAACAACCCTTATCACTTAGGGGTATGAAAAATAGATAGTAGCCAATTCTCAGACCTATAATATGCATATAAAATTTGGTAAAAATCGGTAAAGCCGTTTCGGAGGGGTAAGGTAACTAACACTGTGACACGAGAATTGTATATATATATATATGGTATAGATTTAGTTGCTGTGTTGGCCTAGCGGATAACGAGCCGGTATCCATACATATAAACACAAATGGTCATAGATTCGATTTAACAGCTCTGGGTTTTACTTGATGAAGTACGGATTTAAGTATAACATACCCACAGGTGAAAGCAAACATTATGAGGAAACCAGTATAGCTTTTGATAAGAATGTCATAAGTAAAGGTTCCAAGAGCAACGATTAGTTGCGTTAATGTCACATTGGGCAAACCATAGTGTGTTATATTAATCCTATCCGACCGAATGAGGTATATTGGTGTCATGATTGCATTACATAAATATATAAAAAAATAACATTCTTCATAAATATTAAGTTATTGTTATATAAAATTTAAATTGTAACACGACCGGGGCCCTTCACGAAAACCAGCGCTGCAGACTTTCTCTGTGACTTTAAGCTGATGAAGGTCCCATTTTCGCCATGTTTATATGTTTTTTGTATTTTCTTTTGTTTCTGTATGTTGTTCGTGTTACTGCATTTAAATTTTTCGTTTTTTGTTAGTTTGTGGCGAAATTTTGAAATATTTTATATGTAATCTAAGCTTATATTACAAAAATCAGTGTAAACGAATAATTTGCCAAACAGCGTTTGAGATATACATCATCACCCGTTTGACGATATAATAGAGTGATTTTTAACTTTCCTTTCTTCCTTTATTCACGAGTTACACATTATACCATGATTACCATGTAAGTTTTCTCACTTTTTATTTGGATGTTTTTGTTTGCTTTTTTGCTAATAAAGGTATTCTAAACATAATCTAATATCGATACTGAGTAACAACTTAACAGGTTAGATGGGATTTTATAACATACTAGCTGTCCCGGCAGACCTTGTTCTGCCCTATTTCTCTAAAACAAAATCACATTGTTTTTTTTAATGTTAATAGCTATTGTCCTGTCGGCTGTTTTTTGAAAATTGTTCGAAGGAACCTGGCCTTAATGCTATATGTATAAAAATTTACAATTATTGACATTAATATTTATACGTCACTCAATTGTGTTGCCTTCCCGGAACCCGTTCACTGACTTTAAACTTTATGGTATGGTGTTAAAGTTCAAATTGACTTTTTAATAATATTACGAATTTTTTGTATGAGAATATAGAAAAGTGTTGTTTTTAGACGTTTCCAGACAATTTTTTTAATGTTTCTCTCCGTAATAACCATCCCCAGACTTCAACAAACACAACAAAAAAGAAATCAGCCAAATCGGTTCAGCCGTTCTCGAGTTTCGCGCTTATCAAGACATTTAGCGATTCATTTTTATATATAAGATAACACTGTGCCTCCGGCCCCGGTCAGACGGGTAGAAGGAACACCCGGGGGTTTTAACGGTGCAAGTCCGACACATCGGAGGTCAGCCCTCACCGCCCCCTGAGATCCTTCAGGGTTTTCCCCGGGTTACAAAAAAAGGGATTTTATAACAATGCAATGTGGATACAACCATTGTTGTATGTCTGCTCACCCCGAATGGATATAGCGTGATGATATATTCATACTAAAGTTATTGTATAATTATAGTATATTATATAATTATTTTAAACTAGAAGTTTGGTAATTTTAATTATACCGAGAAATTGTTTAATAGTCAAGATATATCTTTTAAAGTTTTTAAAATCATTGCATTAT
Source organism: Automeris io (assembly GCA_036320925.1). Taxonomy (NCBI): domain Eukaryota; kingdom Metazoa; phylum Arthropoda; class Insecta; order Lepidoptera; family Saturniidae; genus Automeris; species Automeris io. The sequence continues at coordinate 2,525,943 of JAUDJH010000036.1, forward strand.
TAATTTTTAGGTAAGCTGAGCCAGAATTTTTAAAGGTTTTTATACCATTTGCTTTCTCTTGGTTTAAAAGTTATTAACGATAGCCGTGAGGCTTCGGTCTTTGCCAGAAATCGACCATCGGTCCAACACTACTAGGAGGATAACCGTGGGGTTTATTATAAAATATATCATCGCATCCTGTACAATATCTTTAGAGCACGTTTGAATTATTACAATGATTACCTCTTATATAGAGTTAAACAATTTTAAGTCTCGTCTTAAAACGATCCAGTGTTTTAATCCAGCATTGGATTCCAGCAACGTTGCTGCGAATTATTTTGGCCAGTGTGCTAGTCTATTGGTGTCATACAGGTATATAAAAAAACTTGTTCTGACTGATATATCGTCGCAGAGCTTACACTACTGAAAGTAGAATTGTGATTTTTTTACATCGCCTTCCATTTTTGACATAAGCATCCAGTAAGAGTGGATCTAATGATATTCCAACCCTAAGAGGGTGAAATACGGGTTGCAATTCTGTATGAAAATAATACTATGAAAACTGATATTTAGATTTTAATCTATTATATAAAAATAAGCCGGGTTTTCCTTCTTGACGCTATAACTCCAGAACGCACGAACCGATTTCCACGGTTTTGCATTCATTGGAAAGGTCTCGGGCTCTGTGAGGTTTATAGCAAACGAAATTCGGGAAAAATTTCAACAGAAACGCAGGAAAACGGGGAAAATCATTTTCACATACAGCGCCATCTCTGATACATAGCATGTACTACAAACCAATATGGTTTTGCATGGTGGTGGAGCAGATCGCACCAGTATTTTTAGTAGATGGCGCCGATGCGTTATACATTGTTTGACAGCTACTTATTGTACTCTCCTCATTTAATTTCATGTGACATTTATTATGCGCACGTTCTTTCCAACGCTAACAAAAAACCAAAACGAAGCCATCTGGTGGCGAAACGAAGTTCGCCGGGTTTGCTTGTAGAGCTATATAAATGATTTTTTAAAATCAACTTCCAAAGTGGTAAAATAGTGGTTTGAAGATTTGTTAGAAAATCCGTCTAACTTAAAATAACCGCTATGAAAAGAGGTGTTTAGATTTATGGTATTAAATGGAAAAAAAAGTATTTTGAGGTTTTTGGAAAAACAACTCCCAAAGGGGTGAAATAGTGGTTGAAGATTTGCTAGAGAATCCGTCAAATTTTAAGTAAACAATGAAAACTGATATTTCGCATTTTGCTTAGAAATAATAACTATAATTTCGAGATTTTTAAAAATCATATTTACCGTGTAACGCCGGACCTTTACGGCTTGTATGTATTAAAATTGTAAGAGGACCTTGTTTTTAGGGTCATCATCATCATCAGCCCGTCCTAGTCCACTGGACATAGGCTTCTCCTAACAAGCGCCATTGAGTCCGATCTTCGGCTCTTCTCATCCAATCCTTTTCGGCCATCTTCCGCAGATCGTCGCTCCACCTGCCTCGTCCCACGCTACGTCTGCTTATTCTCAGTCTCCATTCAAGAACCCTCCTGATCCAACTAATCATTGATTCTACGGCATATGGCCTGCCCACTGGCACTTCACTTGCTAATAGAGAGCTATTTCGCCAACTTTGTTTTTAGGTTGAATCGTTTTAATTTGCCTTATAGAAAATCGAGGCTTAATACACGTTACTTTTATTATAAGGCTGGCCTTAACCATCAAACAAATTTCTCACAGGACAGTCAATTTAATTAACCGCCTCCATATGTATTTAGCCATATAGTGCGGATAAAATTTTCTAAGCATATGCTAGAAATGCGAAGTTCGGGTATATATGTAAAAAAATTAGTTGGTAGGGCAATTTTCCGAACTGGGTCGTGATCACTAGCTTTATATATTAATCACTGTGCATGCTGTGGTGCCCTATAATTGTGGGTGCATTTATATGTTCTATTTAAGTACCATGACCCTTTTGTTTTCTTGTCTAATGTTACCCATGTTGGGCACCCTATTATGTAAAATAAAATAATAAAATAAATCACAGTACACAAGTGTAAAGACCGTCATAGTGATGCACTTTGGCCTGTCGCGTTTCGAGAGCAGCTTGTGTATATCCAGTTATTCTTATATCGACCTTCCATCGTCGCAGTGATCATGCTGGCTGGCATAAATATCGTTTAAAGGACTCTACATCATAGAACGGTAGGTACACACTCACTGGAAGACCATTCTGCACCCTGACAACTCGGCTGCAGTAAGAGTTAGAGAACTTCTTAGTCCTAGCCGGGATGTGAGTTAGCTGTGACTACGTAAATCCACGCGCTTGGTTCTATTACGAAATAGAGAGCGAAGAACTACTAAGAACAAATAGGAGTGCAGTCACTCTATCCGCAGTTTTCACATGAAACAAGATGAGCGCTATTGCCCTCAATTTTAGGATGTGATCGAGCTCCTCCAAACTCAAGCGGTTAAGAAACGAAATCTTCAAAAGTAAGCATATAGATTTACATTCGCATATTACTTACAAAGTAAGACAGCTCGCGCGCTGTGCCGTTCTGACGGACCGTATAATTCTATGTCATAAATATCGACCGCAAATAATACATATTGGAAGCTGATCGTTTTGATTGATGTAAAATACTTGCGTAGCCAGTCTCGCCTATTTGACATAAATTCAGAGCTTGGGAACGGACTTTTGCTTTAGGTTACACGTTTAGGTTGTCGGCTGATTTCGTAAAATATCTTTTGATCCATAACATAATACCTAGAATCCTTCAGTCTTGGTATATTTGGTTCGAAATGTCAACGGCAACTGTTAATAGATTTTAATCCTTTGATAATCGCTTTCGAGTGCTCTTTGAGATGGGTAGCAGCACACAGGATACATAATGTGATGTTATGTATTATTCTTTAATTGTTATTTTATATAAATGTTTTTTGTGTGTTGTTTCCTTTGCCTCAATAAACTTTTTCTTTCAGTCTTGGATTACTCTGTACTTTCCGTCAGACATAAAGTAGTAAATTTGACGAGCCAGTTAAAAAAAATCCGTTACATGTATTCTAACACGCACTAGAGTTTTTAATTTCTTACCTCTGCTTGTATCAGGCTGTGGAATCTTCAAGTCAATGTTTTCCAGCCCTTCCTCCTATGATACTGACTCATTTAAATGCTGGGTCTTAATAGAGCGTAAACATTGGTTTAGCTTAGTAGAAACTCTGAAACAAGTAATTACTAGAAACCTCCTTCGCAAAAAGACGGGCACTTATGGTTATTACCTTTTTTATTTTTTACACTGGCTCGACATAGTGACTTCAGAGTACCTGATAGTAAGTACAATGTAGTCCAAAAACGAAAGCGATAAAAATCCATTGATAGCAGTAGCGTTAATTCCATAGATGCATGAAAGCATTGCATGCCCTAATGATAAATAAGTCTGGAATACATTGCTTAAAGTTAAACAAAAAAGCAACCATTTATATTCATATCTATTCTATATTCACGTCATTTCACTCTCCTATGAAAGCAATATAATATTTTCTATCATAATACATTATTCAAATTAATTACGCGGATTCTGCCTACCCTGTCCAGATACTCTATGCACGTCACTGATTGATAGTCTCCATCGTCATGTCGGCCCACATATACCACGACTGAAGGTCGCTAGGTATATGAGCTACTGGATATACACAAGCTGATCCCGAAACGCGACAAGCCGTAACTGGTCACTATGACGGGCTTCACACCCATGCACTGTGGTCGCGATCCAGACGGGCACCGGCGCCCTACCACCTCGCTGCTGCTCGTTTAGCACCACCCAGGAGTCACGAGTAGGGAAACTAGGGTAAAGTCTACGGACGCGAGCAGCTTCGACTCCCAAAAATAAGTAATAATTATTTTTATGAATAATATTAATGTTTTTGTCATTAGCTTAGATAGCAAGATTTTATTTTCTTTTTATATATATTTTTTAATTAAATCCTAAAATCGGTGTTTCAGTCCATGTAAACAAAAGTCCATGTGAAAATGGTAATTTTTATGAGTGTAGTGAAATTAAGACTACGAGAATTTTTACGGTACTTTAACACAAAAAGACATAAAAAAACGAGTATAACTGGGGAGGTTATACTTGCGCAATTACCACCAGGTGTCTAATGGTGTCCTATGGAATGTGTTCCCACTCAGCCAAGGTCACACGTCAGCCTCCTGATGTTTTGTGCAGGCATTTGTACAGAACATACTCGCATTTTAAGAGGTCTTCTTTATTAATATATAATAGTTTAACTATTAAAGGCTCTTTTACTTTAAGACTATTGAATCTCCTATGTCTTATCTATACTAATATTATAAAGCTGAAGAGTTTGTTTGTTTGTTTGAACGCGCTAATCTCAGGAACTACTGGTTTGAATTGAAAAATTATTTTTGTGTTGAATAGATCATTTATCGAGGAAGGCTTTAGGCTATATAACATCACGATGCAACTATTAGGAGGGAAGAAATAATGGAAAATGTGACCAAAACGGGGAAAATTATTCATCCTTGAAGGCTTCCATTGCGTGCGCTGCGAAAACGGTTCAAGATACCAAAAATATATGTATGAAAGAATTATTCCTCTTGAAATGATCTAAAAAGCAGTATATGTCTATCTTTTAAGATTAAGTAACTAGAACCGTTTTTATGGTAATCAAATTTGGTCGAAATTAATGCATTATTTGTTAAGAGTTGTATCAACGTAATAATATTAATCTTTATCCAAATAAATGTGTTATTGATTAAGAGTATTTAATTGTGAACAAGATTGTCTTTGACATCACTTAATGTCAATGAACATCTTAGAAGATATTACAATTTCAAAATAAATAACTAACTAAAATGCCCAAAATAACTATTCCACTCGGACGAAGTCGCGGACACAGCTAGTGTGTAATATGGAGTCCTTAAGCGTAGCATGAAAAGATATTTGTGCAGGCCGGCATGATCGCTGTGATCACCGCTAGGTTTTTCTTTACTGTTGATAGTCGTCGTTTTTTGGACTACACTATACTTGTCATCAGGTTTTGTATGGTCACTTTGTCGAGTCAGAGTAAAAACAAGATTATATACGGATTTCGGCACCGCTTGCTCACCGGAGAACGAAAGCATCATGAGGAAACCCATATGACATCTAATTGTAGTTGTATGCGTAAGCATAGATGAGCAAAATGTAATCAGATTAATAAAAATGATTAACGATTACATTTTACCTTTTTTACCATTAATATGACTGCATTTTGCTCATTTATGTTTTAAACACTATAAAATCTCAGATTGTATACACATTTATGATTTCTTAATGTTTTAAATGGATTTAATCACGATTACAGAGCAAGAAAATTAAAATTACGACTACATTTTGTAATCGTTCGTCATTAATCAGATTACATTTTGTTCATCTCTGTGGTCACGTTGGGACGTCATATAAGCGTAAAGTGGATACAACCACTAATGTATCTCTGCTCATCCCGAAAGGGGTATAGGTTAAAGATTATTACTATCAGAAGTTCTGGTTTTTACAAACGATTGTATTTATCAAACGTCCAACTATTACAAGGTATTACTTTTTATGCTTCTATGGAATGCACGCTACTGCATAATTGTAGGGTGATTATGGCATACGATCCACACCACATTCACACCTATTCATCCTCCTTTTAAAACTCCCATATCGTAATAATGTGAGAAAACAAACGCAGAGAGCGTTTTCCACTTCTCTGCTGTTCGAATTATGAGTAACTGGCTAAACAATAAATATTTTTTGTTAATACCTATGTGGGCAGAGCCGAGAGATGATACAATGTAGTGGACAAGCTACAAAGTGTTACATAGACAAGTGAAATCATAACATTGCCATCCGATTCAATTTACGAACCCCACCTCGGGGGTGTGACTGGAAACCGCCGATAATTTTTGGAGTACCTAACCGCCATATGATTCAGGTTTGAGTTTCTCAAACTGTTCCGTTACAGACATTGTAGAAAATTATTTGTCTAATACCCGCTCGGCAACTTATTGTCAATGTTTTTTTTTATACTGATTTTACAAAGTGTATAATTGCACGTGATGAAACTACAGAGACGTTTAAAAATGTCAGAAACCGCCAAGGGACGAAAAAGGGAAACTATAATAAATACAATTTTATAATCTTTTGTGCAATTTTTAATTTTAGGTTTTTGTATGTTTCAAAACGAATTCTAAAACTATATATTTTCATATGTATATGTATATTGATACCTAATAAATAAATCATCAAAAAATATTAATTTATTTTTTATTTATATTTGTATGGAACCGTCAAGAAACTCGCAATCATAAATGGGGTCATGCACGACAAAAGTTTAAGAAGCCCTGATTTAGATCGTTTGTCTACATTGGGAATCGCTAGATTTGGAGAATCTAATTTGACGTCACGTCAGTGTTTTGTCATCTTTTGCAGCACTATTTTGCCCACTGCTGGGAAGAGTTCTCCCTCGTATTATGCCACCATCCCCGATCCGCGAAGTTCATCCACACACCCCGCAACCGGGCATACCACGCTTTGTTCCCCAAACCGAGCCACAATTCACTGTCTAGTTCCACTATGGAGCCGTTACTCAATCTCTGACATCGCAGATCTAAGTACGGTGTTCACGATCTTGCAATTTAAATACAACCTTTGCACGCTTTATTGGTCCGTGTGCAGCTCTCATCCATCACATCCTATCTTAGAGATGGGCTAAGTTTTTAGAACGATAGGCAATATTTACAAAAAGAAAAATCTAAAGGAGAAACGGGGGGAAAAACAAATTCAGGAATTCAAATCGTTACAATTTACAATAAAATTAAAAGATCTCTTATTTATAGTAAATTAAATGATATGAACATAGAAGATATTTAAATAAAAAAATATTACAGTAATAGAGACATTTTTTTTTTATATATAGAAGGGCTTTTGTGCCCAGGCTCATGCCAACTTCATCATAACCTACAATAAAATAAATACTACAGTGTAAACTCCATGTAACGTCACTCGATTTAACGACAAACTCCCTAAAGCGTCGATATTACTCAGCTTTGGTTGGTTTAGCTTGTTTCCCATACAATGATACACTCTATATAGCATTACACCCACTCTCAATAACGACAGCAATTTCATAATATAAAGTACTTTTTAAGCTAACATGACTTTTTAAGTTGCCAAAATTAGTAAAAACTGCGCAGCTGTGTACGTTTTTTTGTCGGTTTATTATCCTAGCCCGTAATAAACTCGACTTACACATACCGGACTTTCTAAGAAATCCGTTCTTTTGTTTACAAATTGGGATTGCTTGCACGTGTTGACTGTTGTTAGTAGGAGTCATGGATTATCTATACGTTATCATATTCTTAGTTACTCACAAACTGTAAACATGGCAAGTAAGAGTTTAAAACTTTTTCTTTTTCTAATACAGATTTTTCTTTTCTCCATTTAACGACAACTCTCTATTATGTCAAAATAAGCACAGTCCCTTGAGGGTCGTTATATAGAGTTTACACTATATTTACTTTTATTTTTGGTAGGGAGCCATCAACAACGATATTTTTCACATACGAGCTGTGCCCGCGACTTCGTTCACGGGGGAGTAGTTACCTTTATTATGAGAATAATAACTTCCAGCATTCTCTGATATATTTTCCATGTGCAGACAGCGATTAACTACAATTTTATTATATGTTTTTCCACCAAATAACTTGAACAGTTATTTATGCTTTTTTTTTCAATATTTAAACGTCGTTTACCTGAACACACAACTTTTTTATTTATGAACCTGAAATGATTGAAATAAAAATAACACTAAATGTTAAAAGCATATTTTCAGAATACATCAGGGAAAATCGCATCTAAATTGTTTGAGTCGTTTTTTAGATTAGCAGGTACAAAAGCGTACATATATGTTTATATTGATTAACTTTTCCTTTACATTTTTACTGAACTACGTCGCGCAAGCGTAATATTTCTGTAAGGCAGTACATGTAGAAGGCTTCAAATGATTTTTAATTATATATTGAATTAAATATATATCTTGATTGAACATAGGTAATTATTATATATATTGATTTCTGTTTCGAGATTTGTCTAAGGTTTTTTGTTGTTGCCCCACGCAGTATAGTTTTTCCTTCACTAAATTGTAAATACCTATTTTAATTATAACTAACAGTGCAGGCATTTTTATCCAACACAGAGCGCTCAAGTGCTCGAATGGAATAGAACCAGAGCTGGGCAAATGTAATCTGATTAATGATTACCGATTACAAAACATAGTTATAATTTTATTTCTTGCTCTGTAATCACGATTAAATCCATTTAAAACATTAAGAAGTCATAAATATGTATGTAATCTGGGATTCTGTAGTGTTTAAAATATAGATCAGCATAATGAAAGTACATTAATAGTAAAAAACTCAAAATGTAATCGTTATCATTTTTATTAATCTGATTTGTAGCATGTAGACGCCGCCCGATACGTGTTTGTGTTAAACGCCCTAAAGGTCGTTAGGGTGTTACGGGAGGCACGGAGTAAGGGGTGCGCGCGCGCAAGGGATGCTCTAGCTAAAGCAGTCGACTACCGAGACCCAAGGCAAGAGTACGTGCGTGTGCGTCGCAGTTCGGTGTGTCTTAAAGTGCAAATAAACAGTAAAACGCCAAACTCCGTGACTTCCTATCAACACACCCACGACCACCGGTCATAGATCACATTTTGCCTATCTATGAATAGAACTGCGGCAAGGTTGAGAAGCGGAGCTTTGTTCATTCCCCGCTGTGATTCGGATGACATTGAACAGTCAGTTGTCGACACGGCTCTCGGAAACCGCAGGGCGTACTCTGCGGGCCCCTAAATATGCTATTATAACTATTTTAAAGCTATAAAATAATTATCGTAACCCGCTGTGACTGGATTCAGAGCTATTAATACATAAATTTTGATGAGTTTTCATTTTTTTACAAGGTATTAGCATGTTGATGGAATGCGTCCGATCTGAATCTGTAAGAGAGGCGTTTATGAGTGCCTTTGCTCTGAACAAACTAGACGTCAGGATGCTTAACAAAGTTTTAACAGAACCATTATCTTGATGAGGCGTCTGGCCTGTTCAGATCAATAGCCCCATATGTCACATGTTAGGTATTTCTGTATTAGGGTACGATGGGGCTGACATACGTAAATACGTAAAACTCCCTTAAATAAATAGAAAAAAAGGTATTAGCAGGATAACATTTAAAATAGATCGGCTTTATATAATATGGAAATCAATTTTAGTCCTAGGCTGAGATCTATAAACGATATTTTGAGTTTGCTTAGACTTTTCTCAAACTTTACAAATTATTTAATTAATATCAACGTATGTAGTAATACTACGATACCTTTAAATTCGACTTGACTCTACGTATACATAAAATAGACGTATAACAAAGTTAACGACATTGAAAGTCTGATAGCGCGGTTTGTATCGACCCTACTTACGATACCAAGCTCCTGAGTTCGAGTCCTGGTAGGGGTAAACTTTTCTGTGATGAGCAGATGAGCCTAATCACGAGTCATTATTGTATGTATCGTTTGTAGAGGTGAATATTACAGACAACTAAAAATGTTACTTATTGAAAGATCAAATTAAGAATTATCATAATTTACTTCATTAAAGTATTGTAAAATAATTTTAAAATGATTTTTGATTTCGTAGCATCAGATGAGCTTAATTAAAGTGCTTGAAACGTTTCATCGAATCATTGGAAAATAGTAGATTGGAAATAATAGGAAAACATTTATCAATAAGTTAAACTTCATCGAATGTTCGTTTAAAAGTATTCTCGCTTGAAGTATTGATGCTTGAGCGAGCTAAGGCTCTACTCAATTTTGCGACTTACGTCAACATGACTTAACACAAACCTGTGCCGCTTGCGATTTTTATCTGCACGAAAATATGATTACTACCACCATTGGAAACTACAAGAAGTTCACTACTTCAATAGATATTATAAAGCAAATTCCCCACCACGTCAGTTTGTTCGCGATAAACTAATAAACTACTGAACAGATTTTCATGCGGTTTTTACATATAGACAGAGTGATTCCTGAGGAAAGTTTATGGGTATAATTCATTAAAGTTATGTAAACTCGTAAATATTTTGGAGTTATAAATTTGTGTGCTAATTAATGTTCTGTTGTGGTAAATTTGGGATGGCAAGACGATGGCGACCGTCAGTGCATTCTTAACCCTTGGTATTAGCTGTTATTCTTGAACAGTAATAATATAGTTTTTGGAAAATCATCCCACACGTAGATAAAATAAGGAATTTCTACTGGGCAATACCAGGTCACTAGGTCAGCTAGTAATAAATACGATATATCTTTATAACTACACTACCTCTTGCCCGCGCCTTCGCTCGCGTTAAAAAGTATTATTTTTATTAATTAGGTATAATTTTTGCGGCTTTACTTTTGTTCAGCGTGTGTAAAAAATTAGGGCCTACAAAACTTCTTTGTACACAGTATTCTTAACTAATCTGTCAATCAGTGTAATCTGTCTTTCATCCCCTATTTTATCTCCTTGGGGTAGAATTGATCAAAATCCTTTAATAGCAGATCCCTACGTCATAACATCTACATGCATGCCAAATTTCAGCCCGATCCGTCCAGTGGTTTGGGCTGTGCTTTGATAGATCACTATTTCAATCAGTCAGTCAATCAATCAGTCAGTCAGTCAGTCAGCTTTGAGTTATATATATATATATATTCAGCTATAGGCATTTATAATTTATAATTAAAGATCTCCCTCTCACGCGGTGGAGTTGTAGAAGTCCCCTCAGGCCAACTAAATTCTATCCCGTCAAAAACAAACCCATAGATTCATGTTTGTCTCACTTTAGTTTCGCTTTTTCGTTACAACGACTCTCGAGAAATTTTTATTCAAATATTACAATTTCAAAGAAAAACGTTGCGTCTACGGGCGGCCTAACGCAGTGCAGCGATGTTTTTGTTCCGTTTTTGTACCCGATCATTTGTGCGAAGAGAGCGAATCGCTTGAACGTCGACGCTCCTTCATTAGGAATTATAAATATATAATAAACAGCGCTGGAAACTTTTATTTTGAAACGGTAGCCGATGCGCAGCGTAAATTGTTACGTTTCGGGGTGCGGTTTAACTTACAGCGGCTTGATAAAGAAGCAAGAGCGTTTATTGCCTCTTCATATCTGTGAAACTACATTATTATTACCAAAAGATTTTTAAATCCGATCACTTATAAATATCTAAATATAATTAAGGTTTATAGCATTAAAGCAAGCAAGTTCGCACATTGAGTGTTAGATAGAAGGAAGAGTAAAAAAATATAATAAATTTGCAATCTTAAAGTCGTTTGAAATATATATACTATTCAAATTAAATAATAAAAGCTATAAAATGTAAATCGTGCATGTCGAATCGCTCGTAGATCGCTAGGGACTAAGCTGCTGCATGCATTTTCTTTGTACATGGTGCACACCCGCCAACCCTCATAGGAAAAGCGTGGTAAGTTATATATCTAAACCCCTTAATATGGATTCCACAAATAAAGTGGAAAAGGGAAGGAACGCGTTTTCCCTACAGTGGCACAAAACATGCTAATAGTAATAATAAAAACCCTGTAAAAACCGAAACCAAATAAAAGGGGAAATACCTCGATCTGGCTCACGGGGTAGCCGACATGCTAGGGTGGCATCCAAAATAACCCTATTGTAATTTCTACCAATGACTTGATACCGGTAAGCTTTCTTAACCACATTTGGAGGTTAGTTTTCGCCACCAAAACGATAATGGTGCCTATGCAAAAAGCGGCTATCCTTTATACTGCACGAATAGTGCGTAAGTTGTTGTCTTTGAGGCCCTAATATCTCACCGTTTGTGCTTATGCTTGAGGTGTATCATCCTTTATGTAGTGCTAGAATTAGGCCGGTGGGTGAAGAGTTTGTAAAGGTATCAAAATAAAACAATAAAAATCAAAACAACTTTAATTATACTTTGAGCATAGTTGATCATGCACTCTCAATTAAAGATAAAATTTTGCTAACAATTATTCATATAATTCCGACCAAAATTTTTCTAAGAGTATTATTAATTACTGGTTTTTATATTCAAACTTTTTATAGTCAAACTCTCACTTCTTTCTGGTGATTTTTCGAAAATTATCAAAGGATATCTGTTTTAATGCATGTTCATTTAATAAAGTGAAAACGTTTACGAATTATAAAACAAATTTTATAACAGTCTGCCTACTGCTAGTGGCATAACTATTACAACTCGTTTGATATTTGAACTACAATCCTTTATTACGACGATTTGCCTAAAGTATCAGGCAATTGTAGGATGAAAAGAGCCGAAGGTCGGGCTCAGTGGCGAATCTTGTTAGAGGTCTACACCTAGCAGTGGACGAAAAGGAGTTGGTGATGATTTTTTAATGTTATAATGGCGCTGCAGCAGTCAAAACCTTGCTACTTTGGTTGCTTCAGAGGCATCTACTCGGGGCCTCTGAGCGACCGGTTAGCAACCCCCGAGAAGACGGCGGTGCGTTGTGACGCGCTCTGCCGAAGTATACTAGGTGGTATCGGGGGTGGCGGCGTCTCCCCCCCCCACCGTGATTGTGCCTGTCAAGCGCGACGTAGTGGGGCTGCGGCGATTTGATTACAGGACCCGCAGTCCCCACTAATTCGCAGAAGTAGTCACCTTGGGGTTTTTAAATGGTAAAAGTCCGGCACACCCCAGCTGCCACCCCCTTCGCGGCCGGGACGGTCCTATGAGGATATCCCCCAAGTAAAAAAAAAAGAGGCATCTACTCAGTGAATAGCTAAAAACATTTTTGAACAAAATAATGAATACACTGTAGTTATATTTATTCCGCTCCGCTTATACCGTAACCACTGTCAGTGACGACGAACCTTTTTTATTTCTTTCATTTACATTTTTTAAATTATTTAATTACACTTAATCGATACGAGGAACTTTTGAATACGAAATTGGTTTATATTTATTATGAATAACTATAATCAAAATCGATTGGTGAATCATCAGTCGGGCTTATGGAAATGAAATCATGATTATAGACGTGCTACCAGGTTTGAAAACAGTATTATTTTAACCTTATTTTACAATGTCGGACTTTGATGACTCCACTGTGAATACGCGAGTGTGAAAACCGTCGTAATGACAATTTTAGTCAATCACGTTTCGGGATACGCCACAGTTCCTGCTACTTCTTCTTAAAAGTTGGCATTATAATGCCGACACTTTTGCTGTTGAATTCCGAAATAGGTGACAGTAGTAACTTTCCATCACGTGCTCTGTTTGTCTGTTATATTTCGAAACATGGTGGTAAAATTATAAAAATACCGTTTTTAAGAATGTAAGCTTCTTTTGTAAAATATTTTTAGTAGAAGACATCGATATCAAGGACGCAGTGGGGCCAAAATTTTTTTTATTCGACAGCGACCTAACCATCTTTTATGGATGAATACGGGTATAAAAAAAAGCTTTCGATAGTCCCAGCATTCATGCCGGCCTGCACAAATCTATTCTTGGGACGCACTATGTAAGGGACGCAATATCGGGATTATTATTATTTGTTGCAGTAACTTGATTAGAGATATAACATAGTTTACTCTAATGATGTAACAGAATTAATTGTTTTACAAGCGTGGCAGGGAGAGGACATCCAAAAAGGAATCTGCTACTTTTAAACATTATGTTCATTAAACATGATTTTAATTTTATTTTGTAATATTAGTTAGTTACGCTAGTATTTTTATTTTATTTTGTGATATTAGTTATGTAATTATTTTCATTTTATTATGCAACATTAATCAGTTACGCTAGTATTACCTTATTTTGTAACAATAGTTCAGCTGGTGTTTTTCTACAATGATATATTAATACATACATATCGTTATTCCGTATCCCTTGTGAGGTGACCATAAATGTATTTAGGTTTTATTACGAGTATGTCAGTCTATACCAGTGGCGTGCATCCCATAGAGGCAGAAAATCATTATCATATTTTACTTAGACCTTTAATATTTTTTTTTGGTTGTGTACTTTGTGTATGTGACTTAGTGTGTGTGTATAAATGTGTATGTTAACTGTCTCTGTCTGAAAACGGCCCGATAGCCTCGACTACTTTCTTCCTGAAGGACCCGCAGCTCTCGTGGAAAATATCCACATGTGGTGTTCTCGTGTTGTATGTGTGCACACATCTAGCAAGTGTAGCCTGACAGGCGTAGTTAGACCGTTTTGTTGGCTCGTGGAATAGCAGTGGCTGACGGGTGCGTCTTGATGTACTTAGCCCTATTTGCTCTAACAAGTATGGACAATCAATTTTGTTGTTCAATAAATTATACAAAAACATAAGGTCCAAAATTTGGCGTCTTTGTTTTAGTGTTAAAAAATTTAAATATCTTAAATTATCAGTTTTACTCAAAGAGTCAAGCATACCACGCCTTTTAAGTAAAGATAAAAATTTGTTTTGAATATTTTCAATTCTGTTAATATGTATTGCGTAGTTGGGAGACCATATTACCGATGCAAACTCCAACAGACTTCGCACATACGCGCAATACAGTGTTCTTAAAGAGAATATGTTTTTAAAAGGTGCTGTTATCCTAGATATGAAACCCATCATTCTATATGACTTTTGAACAATAAGATCAAAGTGCTCAGTATATAAACAAACTAATCCAGAAAAACGACAGGCCAGGGCGAGTCACTATAACGGTGTTTATATCTATGTACTGTGGTCACGGCCTAGTTCGGGCAATCGCCTGGATCGCATGTTCGGGCATTTGCATATCCCTGGTCTATTGGATTTCAAGGCAGGACATCGGCTGCAAAGGGCTAGCCTATGAACTCCGTCCTAGACCTTGCGTCCGAAGCAAGCTTATCGGATCGTGAGAAGTAACAATAAATACGTCAATTTGGCGATCGTTTTCTCGTGATCCCCAACTGTTCATTAGAACGTTGGGAGAGGGGCACTAACCATACCCGAGCGTAAGTTGTTCACCATATTTATTGAAATTACTAATAATTTGATTGTGGTGGGTAATGATTGACTGCAGCTCGGTAGTCTACTGTTGCTATAATATTAAACTTTGCTTTTTGTTACGATGGTTGAATTAGACGCTTTATATTTAGCATTTTCATGATTCAACATAATATAACATAACATTTGTTGCTGTGGTGCCTAGTGGATAAGGAATCGGTTTCCATGCGCCGCAACACGAATGGTCATAGGTTCTATTTTATAGATTACGTACGGATTTACGCACCACGTGCTCACCGGTGAAGGAAAATATCGTGAGGGAGCTGATAGAATTATATATACTGGAATAGATTTGTTTAGAATACTAAAGTACATGTTTAACTGAACCGGCTTCCTTTTTATTCAGCCACCGCACAAATGATTACTAAGACCGGTGGTCGTGGGTGTGTTGGTAGAAAGACACGGATTTTGGCGTTTTACTAATATTTGCACTTTAAGGCATACCGAACTGCGACGCACACGCACGTACTCTAGCCTTGGGTCCCGGTAGTCGACTGCTTTTGCTAGAGCATCCCTTGCGCGCGCGCACCCCTTACCCCGCGCGTCCCGTAATACCCTAACGACCTTTAGGGCGTTTAACACAAACACGTATCGGGCGGCGTCTACATGCTATATTACATAATTAATAGAAAAACAAGCACGAGAGTTTGTAAATTGTTTCTATTGTTAATAGATCGTTGAAAGCGGCAGCATTTTCCAACATTATTCATTACGATAGCATGCGATGGAGGAAGGAAGTAAGCTACGTTTATATTTTGTGTGACAAAATACCTAGCGGTTTTGATACAGACGCAAAAACTCAACAGCTCGTTGCCGTAGAGATGGAGTCGCGCTACACCAAAATCTATCGATAGTTACAGATACGTTCTTTTTTAAAGGCGATTTTAAATCATAATTGGAACCGTCTGTAATTTATTTAAAAGTAGGCTATAAAACTATAATTATATATTGACATTTCTGAAACAAATAAATGTGTTTGTCAAAGCAATCAACTGAAGATTTATTAGTTTAGTCTTCTTTTAAAATATTACCTTACACTATAATTTACTCCTTTGTCGTAGGTGTTTAGAAAAATTACTTCATACACTGATGATACCTGACACACTGATACACTGATGAACTTGATATCATTGATGATTTAACAGTGATAAATGAAAATCTTAAAACCAAGACCTAGATAACGCGATGACAAAATTAAGCGTGTGAAAGAGATAAAATTATAACAGGCACACCTGTTATAATTTTATCCATGACTATCACATGCTCAAATAGCCCAATCTGAATCAACTTTTTTAAATGTGGGTCGCTTTGAGATTTCTTTTTTTATAAGAAGCTATCAGATTTTTTAGGTTATAATTACGTAATAAATGTTATGATTTCTCATTATATTAGCTGTTCAGTTTTTGTAAAAATAAAAAAAAGCATTCAATTTATATAATAAAGCAAAATTTATTCATAATTGTTAGTTATTAACTAAATCACTAGTTGCAAAGGTTTGTTAGCTCAAATTTTAAATTTTATACGTATTTTCCCTGAAATTATAATTAAATAATTTTTTTATTGTATATAAAAATTTACACCGTAATATATATTCTGGAATAACTAACTTATTTCCGACCATAAGATAATAGGTTTTGTGAGATATCTTCAATTAAAAGGTTTTTAATTAATGTGTCTCTAACGTTACTAAGTATTTTGAACCGCTCCAGTTGCGCAGTTATACCTTACTGAGCGTTTTCATCCGTCTGTAACACAGAGAGTGCTCTGAAGGGTTATTTAATCCTTTATCGGCCCTCTTCCCATCCATAAAAGAACCAAACTCCCGGGATTGCAGACACACGACTACACCGTAACTCATATCCCGGCTAGGACTAAGAATTTTCTAAATCTCACTTTTACTGAGTCGTTGAACTGTAGAATAGTCTTCCGGAGAGCGTGTTCCTACCGTCCTCATATAGGGTCCTTTAAACGAAGCGGAAAGAGATATTGGTGCATGGTCACTGGGACTATCGATAGTTTTTCTTTACTGTTGATAGATGTAGTCACTTTTTGGCCTGTACCATGCTTACCATAAGGTGTGGCCATTATGCAAAACAGGATTTGAAAAAAAATATATTTGTAATGATTTGATTATTTCGATAAAGTTTAGTGGTCGACAGTGAAATTTCCCATCACTAACATTTAACATTAGAACATTTCGCGTCGCCGCTTATCGGTTACGTTTTACATTTTTATTGCAAACGGATACGGGTGGCACTGTGTCGACATTATTATTTCTCCCTGCAATTATTGTTTGAGAGGCTACCTTAGCTGTTAGGGTTATACTAGAAGCATGGACTAATAAAGAATATAGACATGTCATGTACAACAACTCCGACAAAATGAGAACAGACTAATAAATTGCACTTTTTTTACACTGTCTCGAGAAATTGACTACAGTGCACCCGATGGTAAATACAGTGTAGTCCAAAAATGAAAACGATTATCAAAGGACGAAAATCTATTGAGTCTCCATTCTCATGTCGGCTCACATATTTATTTATTTATTTATTTATTCAACGGTAACTACGCAGCATATTATAAGATTATATACCAAAAATAGGAAACAAAAAATAAAAAATCTAGAATGCCAATAACGTAGTACACATTAAATTTTGGTAAATGTTTGGGTCGCTCCCCACATCATATAGTGAGTGTTGTTTGCGTGATTTGTGAGTGTTGTGTGAGTGCATTTGTGTGCGTGTGTGCGCTCATATCGGTGTTGTATGAGATTCATCTAACTACAGTCCAGAAATAATAGTTTTAATGACCTGATTACGGCTTAAGTAAAACATATCGATATCTTTAAAATATTTATTGTAGTGAGCGCAACATCTATAGATGACCGAGTTTTGGGCATAACAGTACTTTGCAAGAGGCAAGGCGAATGAGCAAGGATTTCGAGTTCGTTTTGTGAAATATACCACGACTAAAGGTCTCTAGGTATATGAGTTACTCAGTGACGTGAATAGGGTATTTGACAGGGTAGGCAGAATTCGCGTAATTAATTTGAATATTATATTATGACACTAAATATTATATTGCTTTCATAAGAGAGATAAATGACGTGAACATAGATTAGATATTAATATTATATAAATGGTTCCTTTTTTTGTTTAACTTTAAGGGCGGCTTGCACTAACAAATTAAGTCCAGTTTAAGCTTTTATAGACGCTCATTAATCGAAGTATATTAATTCCATCTTAATGATGATTTGAGTTTAAGAGTTGTTACAACTGGGTTGTTATTCAGTGCAAGACTATAAGTACAGTTAAGCGCTAAATAGCATTTTATGTAAGTCTAAACTAGATTTAATTTGCTAGTGCAAGCCGCTCTAAGTAATGTATTCCAGACTTATTTATCATTAGGGTATGCAATGCTTTCGTGCATCTATGGAATGAACGCTACTGGAGTTACTGGATATACACAAGCTGATCTTGAAAAGCGTTAGGCCAAAGCGAGTCACTATGACGGTCTTTACGCTTGTGTTCTGTGGTCATGACCCAGTTCGGGCAATCGCAACCACCAAAAAAACTTTGGCTTTGGCTGCAAGTTACGCCAACAGGCTCAATCGCTTCAACTTGTCGATATCGATGTATAATAACGAATGAAAGGTAATTTAAAAAATGTAATCAGTAGAGTCAGACTTATTTCAAGGCTTGCTAGAAGAACCTTAGCGCTTATCAGATGTTTTTATTTGTCGAACTATGAATACACTTAAAATTATGTTCGTTTTCGATCCTGTATCGATAAATATACATAATCATCGTTACATAAATCTTAAATTTGTCTTCACGTATATATAATATATAAAAGCGATTTACTCAAATCATTCTGAAATCGCATCCGGCGAACGTCGCTCCATCCAATATCGTTTATTAATTTATCAAGTTGTCGGTGAAAATTAAATAAAGCTCCCCACGAAAATAAATTGCGTAAGGCGAAAAGCGCCGTCTAGTGACAATATTTTAAATTATATCAGTTTATGAACAGCCAATGGGATGAGGCCGTTTGATATCGTGTCGTTACCGACCAATCGCGTGCGATTATTTAAATTTGGAATTTTACGCTTTGTAGATCATATTCCTTACAGTACAGAGTAGCGTAAGGAAAACCGAACGGGGGAATATGTATTTACCTTACTTAATTGATGCATTAAATGGCTAAATAATTGACAACCATACACTAAAACAACCATTTCTAGAGTAGATTATTTTATATATTCATTTTAATTAGAAATTTGCTTCTACATTCATCTTACAAACAGCTAAGGAGCTGGAATATGCTTCTAGCGAGCATATTTCCACGATCTTATGACTTAGGAGCCTTTAAGAGAAGAGTGAATAGGTATTTGTTGGGCAGATGCGTTTCTTCGTTGGAATCATCTTCACCTTCCACCAGGTGTGATTGAAATAGAGCGGTCACTAGTAAATCATAAAAAAAAAGATAAATGGAAGTTATGTGGTGACATATATTTTGCTGTGTAAGGCTAATAAAAGTTTTATGCACTGAACGCAACGTTAGGTTATTTATAGTTCAATGCATTCTAGGTCTAGGTTAATCTAGGTCATGCGCATTATATTATACAACGCGCACCAAATAAGTAATAAAGAGGATTCATGGTAAGACTGCGTTTGATTCACAAGCCTCCCACAAGCGTTAGAGGCCTCCAACACTAACAGTGACCAGCCACCATAATTGGTGAACATGAGGTGATCAGCGCGGTCCGTTTTAGGTGACGAGCCTCGCGCTGCTTGCCTCCCCAAGGTCAAAAGTATCTTTTATACATAGATAATGACAAAACAGTTTTTGTTTTCCTAGGACATTAAAGTACTACATGATATCGATGTGAACTAAATTAAACCCGATATATTAAACCGAAAATTAAACTAAAAAATTTTTGTCTGGTATAACATTTACTGGTACACACGGTTTATCATAAGTCTCGATAGAGTTAAAGTTTTGAAATTGGACATACTAATAAAAAAAAATGTCTCGAAAATTATGGCATTCCGCGCGTTCATTGGGGTGGCTTAAATTAATACATTTTAGATTTTCTATCACATGCTTCCTGTAAAACGATGAGTTTCCAATATCATTATATGTACGCAAGACTAGATTTGTTTTGATAAAAGCGCCTGTTACAACAAAATCCTCGCATTTTTCCATTGTTTTAAGAAATAACATTTACGAGTATCATTATTTGCCAATAAACTTAATTAATGTTTACTTTTCAGGTGTGATATTAATTCGATTTCACGTCTGACGGGACGTAAAAGGGACTTCCGGAAAATAATTAGATCCTGTTGTGGCGAGGGTAAGACTCCCTTTTTCTTTTTTCATATATTTCTAATGCCATAGGGTCTTGAGTACACTGACGTAGACTGTGGTAGCAGACAGTTATAATCAATAGATATAATAAATAATTTACTCTATAATTTTATTTAAGTGAAAAATGATTTAAGTGTTGCTATATACAGATTGATTTTATAGACGAGGAAGATATTTCAGTATACAATAATTTGTACCTTCTTATAACTAATAAAAATGTAAATAACAATATTCCCTAACAAATCATAAAGAAACATTGATGAACAAATGAGACTTGATCCGTAAAAAGTTTGGACACCGCAGCGCGTGTGGGGCACGATTGAATGGCGTGTAGATAAAAATCTTTTTACGTAATTTTAGATAAACAGGTAATTGACTCGTTACCCTTTCGTACTTTATCCTGGCTTAGGAGAGACAAAATACCTACTTAATCATTAATTGTTACATATTATATCATGTGTGTTGTTTGCGCCGTTTATTATATATTTTAAATTTATATTTTTTATTATTTTATATTTTAATATACTCGTATGTTCTTTTATATTATATATATTTTATCACTGACGACACACACTCTCAGCATTTTATCCCCCTACCTACCTTATCAGTTTCTTTTCTCTGGGTTCGAACCCTTCGAAAACTTGTAACGCGCTCGCTTTATAAAACTCTTAAAAACGCTACAATCCTGTGTTATACAACTGTGAAAACACGAACGCTCTGCTAACCCATCAACGCGTGAAATTGTGGTGTGGACGCCTGAACCAGCGCCGTGGACCGGGACAATATACAAGTAAGTTCGTTCCCGGATTCCCTTCTTCTTCCTCGCCAACTCACACGCACCATGTTTAATTGCCCCTTAATATGTTGACTATAAATTGCTTTGTTTTAATGGAAATATTAAGATATCACTATTTGAAAGTAGAATCGAATGCTGAATATCCTCCTTGAATATATCTCACGTCTATAAAATCATCCTGTATATTGAGGGGTTCACAGATGATAATTACGACACAAATTATAACTAACACTACTAACAATAGGAAAAAAAGAAAACTAATAGAACTAACAGATTTGAATTGCAAACATTTAATATAGAATAACAAAGGTTTGTTTTTTTTTTTTTTGAAGCTGACTATCTACATTGTGCCGGGAAAGGCATTTACAGTTCAACCGGGCTTAGAGGGGCGAGCACAGAAGGTGTTCAGCCAGCGAGTTTATGGGTTGGGTGGCAATGCAAGGGCACCCCTGTGAGTACGGACCTCGACTTGGACCGCAAGCCAATAATGTACTAACCCTACGGGTGATCTACCAGCGTTTATTATTATTATTATATATGCCACCTTGCAGAAACTTTTCGCTTGCGCGATGTAATATGTTAGTAAAACTGTATCAAAATCTTTATTCAATATACACGGCCCTGTACGCGTTTATGCCCGCTAATCTCAGAATTCACTTACCCGATTTGGATGCGGTTTTCATTATTGTATTGTGAAAAAGTAATTTTAATATTTCATGTTCATTTTATGTCAATCTTTCATAAATAAAAAAAAATATGATTTGTCAGATGATGTCTAAAAAGATATAAAAAAAAGCTGGAAATAATTATTATCATGACAAATTATTACTTCCACGCGAACGAAGTCGCGGGCTCAGCTAGTTTTTACTAGAAAGTTTGATCTGACTTACTTTTTTGCTCTTCATTATATAATAATTATGCATAAGATTTTTATTAATTTTAATAAATAATCATATTCGCATCATTAATGGCTATTAGTTGCGGCTTAATGGAGTAACACGTTCAAGGGTCGGACTGGGTTTTTATAACATGCTGTATGTCATGGAACTGAATGTACGGGTAGAATATACTAGTTTTGGACGTGAAGATTTCACTTCTATACAAGTAACTATAGATAATATTTATCGGTATTTAGTTTGGTGTAAAAAAATACATAATACACATCGAGATAATTGTCGTTTTGGAATTGAAATACTTCGATTAAGTATCAGTAAATGCCATTAATTGTAATGTTAAGAATTTTTTTTTTTTTTTCAAAAATGCTCAAACAACCGAATTTGGGCCGCCATGTGCTATATACGTCGACGCCAGAAGAGTTTCGAGCTATGTCTGCAAATAAAATACTACAGTTCTTTAAAATTATAGGCCTGGACAAAGAGCTTTAGGTTGAGTTTTTAGACGGTACTTTGAGATACCTTAGCAAAGTCCTCAGAAAATAAATTGGTCTTTGACAGAAAATTGCAATATAGTAGATACTTGAGTAAAGTCTAAGTATTCGGAGAGCCAACACTAATTTTACAAAATCTGTGATTTATCATATTCTTAGATATTCATTGAGTAATGCACATTATAATGTTTGAGTGAATTCTAAGTAAAGTCAAAAAAGCGTCTATTAATGTCAGCTTTAAATATAAGGTGGCGATTAAAATATTTTTTTAGGTTTCAGTGAAACAGGCCGAATTATAACGCGGGGCATGGATAATAACTATAATCTGTACTTGTTTTGGGAGTCGAAGCTGCTCGCGTCCGTAGGCTTTACCCTAGTTTCCCTACACGTGACTCCTGGGTGGTGCTAAACGAGCAGCAGCGAGGAGGTAGGGCGTCGGTGCCCGTCTGGATCGCGACTACAGTGCATGGGTGTAAAGCCCGTCATAGTGACCAGTTTCGGCTTGTCGCGTTTCGGGATCAGCGTGTGTATATCCAGTAGCTCATATACCTAGAGACTTTCAGTCGTGGTATATGTGGGCCGACATGACGATGTACACTATCAATGGATTTCCATCCTTTGATAGTCGCTTTCGTTTTTGGACTACACTGTACTTACCATCAGGTACTCTGTAGTCACTACGTCGAGCCAGTGTAAAAAAAAATCTTAGAACTGAAACCTTTAAGCTCGAAAACGACATAGTTTCACCCGGTATACCTAAAATACAGTGACGTGCATAGGATATTTGCACAGGGTATGCAGAATTCGCGTAATTACTTTGAATATTATATTATGACAGTAAATATTACATTGCTTTCATAGGAAATATAGATGGCGTGAATATAAAATAGATATGAATATAAATTGTTCCTTTTTTTGTTTAACTTTAAGGAATTTATTCCTGACTTTTTTATCATAAGGGCATGCAATACTTGAATGTCTCTATGGAATGAACGCTACTGCTAAAATATAGTTTACTCATGAAGAAACATACTGAATGCGTGGCTGAAGATGTAAAACCTTTGCCTTTTCCTCGTTGGAAAAAAACTAAACGTTCTATTCATCCAAGATCGATTGGCAGATTCATTTCCCAATAAAATTGCATTCTTTCTCCATGAACTGTCGTTCGTTGCGCAGGTTTTTTCAAAGGTATTTTCATTTCCCTTTAACTGTCGTATTAACATTGGGTCGCGACGCCGTCCTTGCTTCCTGTAGGAATCGTTCTGTGAAATAAAAAGGTATATTTTATCTTTAATGTCAGAGAAAAAAGACGATCGGAAATCTATTGATTATTCTGGAAATCACTACAATATGAACTGCGTATAATTTCTTTCAAGCAAGGCCTTTTTTTTTTTTTGTTAAATCTATGGAAATCTGCATGGACCGTTTGGGTGGCGGTGAGAGCTGCCGTCCCGGTGTGGTTAACTCTTACCGATTAAAACCACCGGGGAGCCAAACGCTGCCTTCTCTTGGCCTTCACCGGGCCTGGGGAGCCATATACTTCCTACGGCCCGGTGAGTGATTGGCCTTAGGCAGGCCTCCACTCTGAGAGGGAATATAGGATGATACCCTCCTCACTTCCTCTCGAATGAGCAGCGTGTGGGCACACACACACACACACTACTCCTTACTCTGTCGGGAGGACATTATCAAATAGAACTATATTTAACATTATTTAAAATATATTTTCTTATATAACCATTTATGGACACGATCATTTTCGTAAATATATATATATATATATATATATATATATATATATATATATATATATATTTATCTTTAAATGTAGGCGAGGTGACCTAAGGCTAAGATTCTACTTGAATTTTGCTTAAACTCTACTTAGGAAATAAGTCCGTTTTAACAAAATCGAGCAATTAGGCAATCTAAAACGACGACTATCTTATCAGGAAAATACGGCTAAGAAGAAGAAAAATATGAATTTCAGTATAGCCTAAGTATTCACAGAGCAAAGTTTAAGTTGAGAACTCGGTTACTTGCCATGATGATGATGATGTTGACTTGATGTTTTGATGATAAGTAAATAATATATTTTGCATAATTTTTTTTTTTTCGTTGTGGTGGTCTAGTTGATAAGGTACCTGTATATATGCGCGGCTGTGCGAAATATCGTAGGTTCGAATCCGTGTACGTACGCAAATGTTTGTTTTCAGCTGATTCCCACGCAAGTTGCATCCGCCACCTGTGGACGTGTTTGCTTGTTTGGCATGACCTTGATTTTTAATATTTCACGGATTAGAGCGAATTTTTATTTTGTACTACTCTAAGACATATCATCCCGTTATCTAAATATATATAACTCAAAGGTGACTGACTGACTGACTGACATAGTGATCTATCGACGCACAGCCCAAACCACTGGACGGATCGGGCTGAAATTTGGCATGCAGGGAGGTGTTATGATGTAGGCATCCACTAAGAAAGGAATTTGATCAATTCCACCCCCAAGGGGATAATATAGGGGATGAAAGACAGATTACACAGATTGAGAGATTAGTTAAGAATACTGTGTACAAAGAAGTTTTGTAGGCCCTAATTTTTTACACACGCTAAGCAAAAGTAAAGCCGCAAAAACTATACCTAATTAATAATAATACTTCATAACGTGAGCGAAGCCGCGGGCAAAAGCTAGTATTAGATATATTTTATATATTTTTGGCTATTTAAGTTGCCATTGTTAAGATCAAATTATGTTAATAATACTTTTGTTTTTCGTGCCTGTGATCTATTGTATATAATAAACGTTTTTCTGATATAGATATACTGTCTTGTGCCTTTGGGCCCTTTAAACGAATGGTGAGAGAGAAAATATTACCTTAGGTTCAATTTTTTTCTTTACTGTATTTCTTTTTATACGTGTACTGTTTATATGTAATATATATGTAAGTATATTTGATTGATTTTCTCTTATTGTTATTTTATAGCTTGATTTCTATTTTTGTACAAATTTTTGTAGAAACTTTGCTGGCTTACGTAACATTTTTTGTGTATTTTTGTTATCATTTTTATATTGCTGTATGTTTCCCTTTAAAACAACTAAATATAAATATCTGTTTTGAAATAAAGATTTGTTGTTACTTTAACAATCAATGTTCAATTTAATTTGATTATTATTATTTAGCTTTTACTGAGAATTAAATACAGTCGTCAACTAGTCGGAACACCACTAGAATTTATTCATATGTTTAAAGATGATGCGTCTAACGCAAGTCTGTATGATTTTCGATCGTGAGTCGCTCAACTCATACGAGAACAAATAGCAATAAAACGGGCCCGTCCCGGCCCGTGTTTATCATAAGCTAATGATTGTAAAAGGCGGGACACAATAAAGTAATAGTTTATTGGCGCAGTGTTTGGACTCGCGCGCGTCACAGCCGCACCCGGTCTGCCTTCAGCCGGTGTTGTTACCTCGGGCAAAAAAACCCTAAAGATGTTATTAATATTTTCTAACACTAGATTGCACGTACTACCTTTTTTGCTTTGAAGCTTGGCACGTCTTTGTGGGGAATCCTTTGTCCTGTGAAGACACAATGATGTGCCAGATTCTGATATTTACTCATCAGCGAGTCTTCTAGATTGGAAGGATGTAGTTTAGGGTAAAACAGATCTAACATACTTTGTACAACAAAAACCATATATAAAATAAATTTTAAAAAATCTCTTAACTCTTTCAAATTAGAATCATTTTTATTCTCTGACTAATGCGATGTAATTTTTAGGATTAACTTGGATTAGCATTAGTATGGACATGAAAAGTATTTCTAACAGTGTATTAGATGCAGAGGTGGGCAAAATGTAAGCTGATTAATGATGAACGATTACAAAATGTAGTCGTAATTTTAATTTTCTTGCTCTGTAATCATGATTAAATCCATTTAAAACATTAAGAAATCATAAATGTGTATACAATTTGGAATTTTGTAGTGTTTAAAACATAAATGAGCAAAATACAGTCGCATTAATGGTAAAAAACGTAAAATGTAATCGTTAATCAGTTTAATTAATCCGATTACATTTTGCCCATTTATGATTAGATGAAGTGATTTGTACGCATATGAATAAAACAGTTTCAGATATTAATTTATATATTTTAGTATATTTTTGTCTTTATTTGTAGACGTCTGGTTCGAATATATATTTATACCTATATCCTCGCAATTGCAGGAGGTTATATTAAAAGAAAGATAAACCCTAAAAATTACCACTTTCGGTCTTTTAATACTTCCAAATTTAGGGGTAAAATCTCTAAGTTGGTATCATTGCATTCAACCAAGTCCTTTTTTGCTAATTTAAATATACAAAAATGTGGCCGCTCTCATATTACTAATTGTGCCCGGTGTTTGCCGTTCTCTTATAAATATTAAATAACAGCTGTTTTCCCTACGACTTTGCCTGAGCTGTCTCTATAGAAAAAGTTAAACGTTTTGTCAACCATACGTACGATGTTATTTTTATATCTTATATATAAAAATGAATCGCTAAATGTCTTGATAAGCGCGAAACTCGAGAACGGCTGAACCGATTTGGCTGATTTCTTTTTTGTTGTGTTTGTTGAAGTCTGGGGAAGGTTATTACGGAGAGAAAAATAAAAAAAAATGTCTGAAAAAGTCTAAAAACAACACTTTTCTATATTCTCATACAAAAAATTCGTAATAATATTTAAAAGTCAATTTGAACTTTAACACCATACCATAAAGTTTAAATGTTAGTGGACGGGTTCCGGGAAGGCAAAATAATTATTGAGTGACGTATAAATATTAATGTCAATATTTGTCAATTTTTATACATATAGCATTAAGGCCAGGTTCCTTCAAACAATTTTCAAAAAACAGCCGACAGGCCAATAAGTTTTGGCAGAATGAAATCTGACGGGGAAGCTATTAACATTAAAAAAAAACCAATGTGACTTTGTTTTATAGAAATAGGGCAGAATAAGGTCTGCCGGGACAGATAGTCATAAATAATAATGGGATCTTAAAATAGTTAAAGGAATATATTTATTTTCGCTACAATTATTTCACAGTTAAAACATCATAAAGGACAATAAAAACTTCCTGGGCGGTGCGCTTGAGGGAGAGTGCCACCCAACTTATCCAGGCGAGAGCGGTGAGTGACGTGTTCTCGCACACCGCTCCAAGATATTAAGGTGTGCGAGGGGTGGCTCCTTACACCACTCCTCGCAGTGCAGAGATGCGGCCTTACAAAAGGCCAGACGTTGCCGAGGGTCGGAGAAGAGGATGACGCTGTACCTCTGGCCCCGGTCAGACGGAAAGAAGGAACACCGCGGGGGTTTTAATCGGTGCAAGTCCGACACTGGGGGGCAGCCCTCACCGCCCCCTAAGGTCCACTAGGGATTTCCTCCGGGCTATCAAAAACAATAAAATCTTGGAACCGGCCTCGAGTGGTCTTCCAGTTTCCTATCGACTATACTCTGGAGAGTGCCCTCCTGGATTACATGACTTAATTAAATCTTCACCTTTTCCTTTTTTATACTTGGGGTAAGTTCTCATCGGTCGGCCCCAGCCCCACGCGAGTTTGCGCGCCCGAGGTATAAAATACTTGTACCTGCTAAAAACCCCAAAGTAACTTCCGTATGTAGATAGAGAATGTTGGTTCTGTGATTAATTCTCCACACCCCGGACATGCCGAGCTCCTTGAGCACTATCTCGGGGATGAAAAAAGGTTTTTTTTGTAACCTTTTCACCATAAGTTAACATGACACCGTGTTACTCCAGTATTTATTGATATCCGAAGTGTTTGTACGATGCGGTTCGCTCTATCCTTTGTATTACATAACTTCAGAAGTGGAATTCGCTGCCAAGTTCAAATAACTGTTTTTGTTGGTCAAGTGCGCTCCGTCACCGACCTCAATATCGCTTCCTATCAAATCTGTTTGAAATCAAGCAATCTTCAAATCAACTCTCTTTAAAAGGTCAACTTAGGCAAGTGTAACAATTTCAAATACATCGGCGTATTGACGTTTTTTATTTAAGAGATATATACTAAACAACCTTTAGACTAAATACTTTTATATTATTGACTGTATCAACAACACGGAATAAAGTTATAATATTTAATTACCAGACGACATTTTTTTTAAACGATTAATCTACTGGTGATTTCGCAATTATTTTATAATAATGTAGATTTGGTTTAAATTGGATTCTATGAGGCTAACTACAAAATAATACTCGTAATACTTTAAACGCAATGTTTTGAAAGTTCACGCCTGGAAAACAAAGGATTTTATTACATTTGCCATAGGTGAGACAAATATGGAAGGTTTGCTACGTTTCTAAATTTTATTTAAATTATATTATATTTGTTAAGGAATACACAGACTTGCGTATTTGATAAACGAAACAAAAACAAAATAACAAATGTTTTTAATAAATTATTTATCTATTTAACCAATATAAAGCAGAAATAATTAAATGAATATATTAATATAGTTATATATAGACTATAATTATCTTAGTTGCCGGGCAGTAGACTTGAGGCCCGCTGCCCGGATGAGAGGGATGCGGTGCACGGTGTCCGGCGCGCCGCCTGAGGAGAGGTTTTGGAGGGGTGCGCTTTATTCCTTCCCCTCCCAGAGAGGTAGCACCAACAAGGCTTCTTGACTCCCTGAAGAGGGACTCCCCGGGGGATTTTAGTCAGTAGGAGTCTGACACACCGGGGTCACTGCCCTCACAGCGTCCCTGATGGTCCTATGCAGGAACTTCCCCCGGGATACAAAAAAAAATTGTCTTAGTTGACCTTCATAATAATATTAAAAAATGGCTCTATTATTGCTGATATACCGGTGTTTTTATTATTCGAAAAATCTAGATCAAGTCGCCTTAAAAAAATAGCTTTCTTGCAAAGGAGAATTATTATGCAACCTGTTAGAATACCGTATCGATATTTGGGCTAAAATAAACACTATATACATTGTATTAAGATTTAACATGTATGATGATTTATAATGTCAAAATAATCTATACAGTTTCCACTGCGTTGTCACTGGGCTATTGTCGGTCGACTTGTACTTTCCATACTGCAAAAACAATTTTATATTTACCTACAAAGCAAATTGAAATAGTTCCTAAAACTATAACCATACGGTTGTATGTATATAGCAGAGCGGTATTAATAATGCTGTGCGTTTGACAGCAAGACAGGTAGGATCAGGGATAGGGTTGTCAAACAATAAAATAATATTTTTTACTGACCGATCGAAAATCAATTTTTCAATTTTGGCAGTTACCACCTATTAAATGAATAGGCTGTCATGATCTAATATTTAAACAAGCAAAAATAAGAAAATCGTTTGTTGATTTAAACACGTAAACAAAATGAATATGAAAGTTTGACGGAAGAGTTTTATATGAATATGAGAGGAAGTAAGAACCAATTCATTCCGAAGTTGATCAAATATGGTAGACAAGGTTTTGATTGAAATGTAGTTCAGGAGTAGGCAAGATCTTCGAGAAAGCATGAAGATATATTCATATGATCAGTGGCGTGCATCGGATAGAAGCATTAACCCTTTCTAAACGCTAGTAGATTACTACAGGTAGCCCATGCCTGGCTGGTCGTTAAAGCCAAAGTTACTACACATAGGTGTGCCCTTGCCTTGTCACCCACTATAACTTGCTGGCTTAGCACTTCAAGTGCTCGCCCCTCTCGCTCGGAAAAGTAAATGCTATGAAATAAAAATAACAAATTTGATTATGTAGAAAAATCGGATTTTTTTGAAGACTAAATAAAAATCTTTTGTAATTTCTTCCGTATTTTTTTCAATTAACTATTTACTACAACTGATGATGATTATTTCCTAGCCGGTTTCGGCCACGGCGACTGTTTCAACACCGATTAAGAAATTCAAAGTCCAGTTTTCGGAAACAATCAATTGCGCAGGAGATATTTAAGTGCATAACTGGACGCGCTGCCAGAAAAGCACTCTCTCGTCCGAGGTCCCTCAGGCCCGATGGAAAGGAGAACCAGTACGATCGGGAGGGAGCAGGATGCAGGTTTGGTCGAGTTTTCCTTCTCTGCACACCTGGTAGAATTGCGATGTTCAAGAGATACCTTAGTCGCCTTTTACGACACCTCAGCAAGAAGAGGGGGGTGCTATTCTATTCTGCCGGCAGACACCACGGCTCAACTACTACTACTATTTATTACTCGTTTGATTTAATGTTATTTATTAAAAATTTGCGCATTTAAGATTAAAATATAGTTATAGTGTGAACCCTGGGGCGAGGGAGTACACGCCTGGGACTCACGAATCGCGTACAGCACGACCGTCACGTGTAAAGCATTATAATAGGGTGACCACTTTAGCACGATTTCGTTCGATCGTTTGCCTGTTTGATTACACATACAATCGCCGTGTCCCTTTCGGGGGAAGGATAAGAGGGCACATTAGCAGATGTTTTAGTTTTTCAACGTAAGTAATATATTAAATAAAACACGTGGTATACATATACGTTTTTTTTAATTACGTTCTTAGGTTCAGGACATGTGCACTATCTAAACCTTAGACGGTTTTTTTTTACGTCTCGATTCTCTGAAACCGTTGAGTTCAAATTAAGGTTTCAATACCAAATATGAAGTGTAGCCGACAAAAAATGTGCCAGTGCGAAATAATATTGTAACAAGCTAAAACTACTGGATCTTTTCGCGAATATATAGGTGTTTTTATGTTTATTTATTTATCTACTATCTATGTATAATTTTTTTATAGTTAAATAGAAAGGGAATATCAGGTTTTTATATTGTTTGTTGGTTGTTACTATAAAGCGTGTTTATTTTTTAATAGAACGGTATAAAAAAGTGAAATGAAAAACATTTAGATGGTATAGAACCATGGCACAGTATAAATGGTAAACATAAACATAAAAAAAAAACACATTTTTTTACTTTCACAAAGTTGTTTTAACCTCTAACTGCTAATTAGGAATATAAAATTTCGTGTATTGTTTATTTTGTATTTATTATTTTATAAACTGACGACTATTATAGCATTCAACGAAAATGATGGTACAAAATAACATATGTGAAGATTTATATGAAAAACTTTAACTGAATTTAACTAATTTCCGCTGTTCAGATTTTATTATGCTATACAAGATAATGATTTTGGCAAAAAGTTGATTTCAAATTTGCAAAAAAAAATTAACCAATTTCTTAACACGTTCACGCCGGCGTGGGCCACCCGTGGCCCGCACCAAACTGTCTCGTCGGGCGGCGCGGGTCACCGGTGGCCCGCACTAGACTGTCTCGTCGGGCGGCGCGGTCCATCGGTGGCCCGCACTAGACTGTGCTATTAATCAGTACGTAACACCAAATATTTAGATCTTTAAGTAAGTAAAAATAATTTCCACATAGATGATAAGTAAAATAATGTAAGTTTAACGCAAACATTAAATGATAGAGCAAAAAGCTTTATACGAAACCGCCACAGGGCAAGGAGCATGAAATACAGCGCCGGCGTGAACGTGTTAATACCGTAACCAAAACTTAATGGTGCCAGTTTTATTTTCGTACAAATAGAGCTAGAGTTCTCTAAGACCTCACACCCCATCCCTTAACTCACGTCCCGTCTAGGACTAAGAAGTTCTCTAACTCTTACTTTTGCCGAGTCACTGGGCCTAAGGAATAGTTTTCCGGCGGCGCGCTTCCATCGTCCTATGACATTGACTCCTTTAAGTGAAGCGTGAAGAGATATTTCGCTGCAACTATCGATAGTTGTTCTTTTAGCCGTGCTGGCTGCCGGCAGAATAGAATAGCACCCCCCTCTTCTTGCTGAGGTGTCGTAAAAGGCGACTAAGGTATCCCTTTAACATCGCAATTCAACCACGTGTTCAGAGAAGGAAAACTCGACCAAACCTGCATCCTGCTCCCTCCCGATCGTACTGGTTCTCCATTCCATCGGGCCTGAGGAAGTACGGACGAGAGAGTGCTTTTCTGGCAGCGCGTCCAGTTATGCACTCAAATATCTCCTGCGCAATTGACTGTTTCCGAAAAGTGACCCTCGATTTTCCTAATCGGCGTTGAAACAGTCGCCGTGGCCGAAACCGGGTAGGATATCATCATCAGTTGCTCTTTACTCGACATAGTTATTTTTGTTTTCGAACTGCTCTAGGCTTACCATCAGGGGTGTTGTGGTGTCGGGATAAAGAAAAGACCGTATTGTCATATCTCTTATTGCTTAGCAATTCCCGATACTATTTTGGTTAAAACAAACACTATATAAATATAGATAAAGTTGTGACCTTCAGCTAAATGAACTGGATCCTATAAAATACTTATTGTTTATTGTTTATGCATCTACGGCATTTGAAATTAAAACATTTTTCTGCAAATAACGCACGGTCAATATTTATTTCGAAGAATCTAGATCGCAATAAACTCCACATAGAGATGGGTATAAATGTTGCAGTGTATATGATTAATGCGTGTTTATATAAAACAACTATAGAACAAAAAAAACGAAATCCAAAATTGAAATTGTTTAAATTTGACGTTGTTCATCGTTAAGCAAAATGAACATCTAAGGCTCAAATTTGTAATAATATTAATTTGAATTTCCGAATATATAATAGGAACTTTTAGTATAACTATAGTATTCGCAGAGCTTTGATAAAATCATAGCTCGTGAAAAAAGAAAAGCGAAGCTATTAAGTTATGACTAAGTTATGCTTCCATATCAATTAATCCTTTTCATTAGTCTAAGAACTGATTTTTATAAAATATCCGAGCACATGTCGCATCTAAAATAATTAATTTTACGTGATAATAGCTTTTTAATATTCACAAAGACTATAATTCCCGATGTATATCGCCAATGTTATTGTGCTACCAATATGTCCCTTTCGGGTCGGACAGGGCTTTGAAAACATACAGTATAACACCTCTCACTATAATACAAAGTATATAAATATGAGAAACAAATATTTTTTTCATCTAAACACTAAATAACTTTTCGTTTGTTGACCACTTGACCACTAGGTTGTACACAAGTTTCTTAATCTCTTTGAAACTATAGGCAAGTTACGGTAAAGGAAATAATAAAGAATTATGGGTTTATAAACATATGCTGCAGTTTTGCATTACTGTGCAATTGAGTGTTAAATCGTGTTCTAGAATGTTTATTGTAGTTGTTTGACAAAAAAACTGATATTGAGTATTGATAGCAACATATTTGTTTGTGACTACTATCCTGTACAGAGCCCTTTTAATCGGTTCCCTAGGTCATAAGTAGGCCACAGGTACTTGTACAGCTATGTACATAAAGGGTTAAACCCTTTAATGGAAATCAACTCTCTTTTAATCTATCATTCTATGTAAACGTTTGTTTATATCAGCACAAATTATGTTAAATATTACAGATGATTTTTATTTATTGTCCAAATAAAAGTTTATCTCAAAATACATTATAATTATTATTCCTTTAAAGATAAAAAAGGTGTGTGTGCAATTAACACACGGTAGAAGTGAAATTTCAGTAAATCGACAAAGGAATGAGATGAATATATATTACAAAGCTAGAATAATTACAAAGTTTATTTCTGGCTAACTAATTTTTGTATTTATATCTCACCACGCTGACTTCTTACTAAAAAGCTGTAATACGCACATACACACCGACATTTGCTCTCTCGCTCTGGCTCACTAATTTTTGTATTTGTGTCTCTTACCTGTCGTTTATCCGTTGCATCCGGTTTGAAATCACAACGATTCTATAGAAGTTTCACTTCAATATAAATAATATATAATACAATTACGCTATATCCTTTTCGGAGTAAGCAGACATACTTTCGTGGCTGTGTCTACTTAGCACTTAATGGCGAGTTCAATATGTACTTACCACCAACCATAATCAGTAACGCAGCTGATCGACCTCTACAGATCACTTATACACGGTTTTTTAAATAAATGCCATACCATAATACCAGTGCCCAGGATGCGTTCCGGCGCCTCATCGCATGTGCACTGGACTTACGTTTTGCGAGACGAGGCGGAGAGGGGTACGGATGTTACGATACCGGAGCGGTGCCGGTTTATAGTCTTTTACGCTATATATTTTTAATAATAGATCGCACTGTGCGGTACGTCTGTGACGTAACGACGTTTCGACGCCGTATCTCTAGTATACCCGCCAATGCGAGCAATATTTTCAGTGCCGTGTGTACTTGCGGTATAATTCGTGAAGCTATTTTGATTGATGGACTAATAAAAACAATATAGTCAGACCCATGGAGCAACCCTAACGAAATAAAAAGAATGATATGCGCATGAATGCTTTAGATTGCGTCAGTCCAATGCAGTTAGGTTTTAAAAGATGCACATTTTTAAGCTAACAGACTAACAAAGTGTTTTCCCGTAGCAATATATTATAATTTCTTCGTCTTTTTAGACAGTGAGGTTTATTGATTACTGACATTAACTAACATAAGTTTCATCATATTATATGTTAAAAATTGAGACTTTTGATATAGTTTTTCACTGTTTATGTGGTTATCTTTTCTGCATAATACACAATAACACGGCTAACATACTCATCGCCATATTTCGTAAAATCGGTGTTTTTTCCTAAATAGATTTTGTTTAGATAAAAATAACAATATATCGTTACGCTCTATCTCTTTTAAGGTGAGCAGAAAAACATAACTGCCTGTAGACACTTTATTTAGATCATAAAGAAAAAACGATATGTCAAAGGCTTAAGATTCATAATACCTTGACTGATACGTTGGTGATGTAAAAAGAAATGTCTTATAAGTTCAAGGCGTGTATCTATGGCTCTATGAATCTGTGTAATTGTATGCCTAAATTTGGCAACGAAGCTTCTAAACGGATGAATTTATTTTGATTTAGTTTTCTGTTTTAAAAGTAACTTGATCGAAATTATTTGTTAATAATTGAAAGTGTGATAATCAGCGCTTTTCTGGATGGATATAAACAAATTTTATTTGTCTTACTAATTTGAAATTATACTACAATACAATAGAGACTTTGACCTGATACTGGTAGCATCAGCTGGAGTCAACAGGGTTGTGATCCGTGGTACCGTGTGCTCAAAGAAAAATTCAAAAGACCGCTGGATGCGTGATGCCTACTCTGTCAAAAGAATATTCATTCACACCAAATAAGCACAAATCAAATAGACCTCCGAAAAACTACAATAAACCGAGATAAAAAGCAATCCTTTGAAAACCGAAGCAGTTCCGATACTTGTTACTAGGTGGTTCTAAAGCGAAGGTGTGTCCGTGAAACACCGACTAGCGCCATCTAGTGGTAAACTTGCGAAAGTAAAATATATTTGCACGGGAATAGCGTATATAAAGAGGGTATTCAGCTCTTGGTATTGATCCTAATGAATAAGTTACAGACAGATATTTACGTCGGGAAACATAAATTTTATATACTTTAAAAATTGTAATTAGTATTTGATACGAGTCAATAGCTAGTGAAAATCGAGGCGGGAAATAAATCGATTGTTATTGGACTAAATGTATGGTATATCTTTGTCAATTTATATTCTGGTATTTATGTATGTGAAACTTGATACCGAATCCATTCGATTCCCGGTTGTGGACACCGCATGTAATCGCATTACTGCCAGTTTGCGATGGCAGCGAGTTGTCACTCGTCCGACGCGTCTCAACGAGCGTCCTACATGGGAATTCGATTAGGTGGGGTAATTGGAAAAGCCCCCATGGCCGTTTGCTCCAGATCCGGTTACGTGCCAGTCTCCTTTAAAATCTAGGATAACCTATCAACATCTAGACCTATATACGGGCAATTACATAAACACACAATAAAATTTATAAATGATACCTGATCCGTCAAACATTGTCCTGCCATATAAATTATTTCTAGTGAATATCTTCGGTAGTATAATATATTTTACCCGCGGTTTCGCATTGTAAAATAGTATCTAATTTAATTAAATTTATGGTTTACAATTTTGGTCATAGTAGCTACCAGATAAAAGGTAGATATATGCTGTCGCAGACTTTTATTTAGAACTATTCAAGACAAACAATCCTACGGTACATAATTTTTGTGTAACTACAATATGTTAGTTTAGACAGTGTACGCCAAGACAGCTCTCAGAGGCCAGATTTTTTTTCCAACTCAATTGACATGTATCGTTATATTACGACCAAAATTACATAAAATCATTACAAATTGTAGCCTATATGTTATTTTGATTTATAATCTATATTACTGTAAAAGTTTCATGCAAATCTGTCCAGTAGTTTTATCGTGAAATTGTAACAAACATACTCACAAACTTTCGCATTTATATCATTAGTATAATTAGTAGGATCCTACGATCTAACATCCTACGTTAGACCTTGCTTGAAATTTTATAGATGCGATTTATCAAACAAAATTATTATTAAAATACCAGAATATATTATTAATATACCAGAATTCAATATTTAGGTATCTAGCTTTAATAGTTATATCTATAGTTAACATATCTATATGTGAGTTCCATCGTTTGTATAGTGAGGAGTGGTATGGAGAATTATTTAACGTTTTAACTACAGCGCCATTTTAAACGCGTAATATCTATCATTGCTCGTTGGCGCATCACCACACTCTAAAGCCTTACAGAATCGCGACAAAGCAGCAGTTATCTAGAACATTTCTGTTGCGCCGTTTTTCATTAGAGCTATGACATGGGGTTCTTCTAGAGGGGAATGCAGTTATCTATAGGCGATGGTAGCCGTTTACCAGTAGCGCTTATTCCATAGATGCATGGAAGCACTGCATGCCCTAACGATAAATAAGTCTTGACTAAATTCCTTACAGTTAAACAAAAGGAGGAACCATTTATATTAAAATTTATTCTATATTCACGCCATCTATATTTCCTATGAAAGCAATATAATATTTACTATCATAATATAATATTCAAATTAATTATGCTAATTCTGCCTACCCTGTCCAAGTACCCTATGCACGTCACTGCTGCTTACTATTTGTTAGGCAGTCAGGCTGTTTGCCGACAAAAGTTCAAAAAAGCTCCAGTTGCTTAAAATCCCTTGATAACTTATTCCAGAAGCATAATGTACGAACACGATTCCTTTACGTTTTTATTATAATATAGCTTTAAAAAATCTAATTTACTATTAAGATTTTCTTATAATAATTATATTTAAAAAGCATTTCTACAACTAATAGTTTTTAATCACTTATTATCAAATAATACCAAGTAAGAATCAGTTTTAGTGCGTTACAGATATGACGTCGAGTTTTTACGATGTTTTGTTGATATTTATTTTACCATTTTTATTTTCTGTTATAGGGAAAAAGCGGAGGGTTTCTGGTGCAGTTGATAGAAATCAGGCAGGTGTGGTGGTGAACTCATATTCAAGCGGTTTTTGAGTGGTCACCTGGCGGTTATTAAACGGCCTTCGAGTAGTCTACGGGCAGACTTCGAGCGATCATCGAGTAGTCTTCGGGCAGTTTTCGGGCAATATTCGGGCAGTCTTCGGGCGATCTTCAGGCAGTCTTCGGGCAGTCTTCGAGCAGTCTTCGGGCAGTCTTCAGGCAGTCTTCGAGCAGTCTTCGGGCTGTCTTCGAGCAGTCTTCGGGCAGTCTTCGAGCATAAAGCTTCGTGCTTCCAACTCCATCATCACGACAGCCACACGGAAGCTCAACATTACCGCCACGTTACCACCCTCCCCTACTTCTCGTAATCCCAGGAAGTAAGTGGTATAGGGCTCAATTTATATTCTATATATATCTATTTATTACCTATCTTTTTTACAATAGCACAGCAGAGTTAAGCCGCTTGGTGGTAAGCAGAGTACAGTCAGAAATCAGTGCTAGTAATGGGATGAATGTCTATAAACAATCCGTAACTTGCTTCCGGGAAGTAATGATAATAATAAAATATCGTCACGCTATATATCTTTCGTTGTGAGCAGAGATACATTAGTGGCTGTATGCACTTTATCCTTATATATCATGGCCAACGTGACTAGTAGTTGATCGCCGTTCTCAGGGCTTACACATGACATTTATATTAAATGCGATGCAGGTTTTCTAACGATATCTTATGGGGCTACTAGCTGATCCGGCAAACGTTGTTTTGCTATATAAGGTTTTGTAATATCTTCTAAGATGTTCATTGAAATTAAGTGATGTCAAAGACAATTTTGTTCACAATTAAATACTCTTAATCAACAACACATTTATTTGGATAAAGATTAATATTATTACGTTGATACAATTCTTAACAAATGATACATTAATTTCAACCAAATTTTATTACTATAAAAACGGTTCTAGTGACTTAATCTTAAAAGATAGATATATACTGTCTGGTACATTTTTTTAGATCATTTCAAGAGGAATAATTCTTTCATACATATATTTTTCGTATCTTGAACCGTTTTCGCAGCGCACGCAATGGAAGCCCTCAAGGATGGATAATTTTCCCCGTTTCTTTCACATTTTCCATAATTTCTTCGCTCATAATAGTTGTATCGTGATGTTCTATAGCCCAAAGCCTTCCTCGATAAATGGTCTATTCAACACAAAAAGAATTTTTCAATTCGAACCAGTAGTTCCTGAGATTAGCGCGTTCAAACAAACAAACAAACTCTTCAGCTTTATAATATTAGTATAGATATATATGGCAGTAGTGGCTTAGTGTGTAAGGTCCACGCGCGGAAACGCGGGTGGCTGTAGGTTGGTATCCCGTACCTCTGGGTTTTTCCAGTTCAAGAACAAACTTAGCCCACAAATGCCTAAATCAATGCATACCATCCATTATACTTATACGTAAAATTATTTAGGCTATATGTTATTCATTTTATTGTGTTTTTTTATTGCTTATAGATATTTTTAATAAGATGTAACACGACCGGGGCCCTTCACGAAAATCAGCTCTGCAGACTTCCTCTGTGGCTTTAAGCTGATGAAAGTCCCATTTTCGCCATGTTTATATGTTTTGTATTTTCTTTTGTTTCTGTATGTTGTTTTGTTACTGCATTTAAATTTCTATTTTCTTTGTTAGCTTATGGCGAAATAAATACATTTTGATTTCATTTTACATGGTCACAGGTAAAGAAAAACATTATTAGAAAACCTGCATGGCCACTCCACTAATGTATTTCTGCTTACCCCTTAGCTTACTATATCTTTAATTTCTTATTGCAATAAATAAATAAACGTTACGCTACTTTTCAGAAAGATTCCTTAAAAATTAAAACGCTTTTGATGACTAATGACTAATGAATTTGGAACCGCCGTGAGTTTGGAGAGTTCCATGGAATTTAAAAGTGGATTGTAAGTTTTCTAGGTCTTTGGCTCATGTGATATAACTATTGCCACCCACCTGTTAGGCTGTTCAGCAGTCCTGAAGATATGTGACATTAACTTTCAGAACACAGTATATGCATAAAACCACCAAATATAAATTAATAAGGTGCACCGTGGACGAATACGTTTTGATCGCTTTTACGAGAATTTGGCAAAGTACACCCCGCCCCCTCCCCTCGGACTGGGTGGCATCCAAACGTAACAAAAGCCAGATAAAGCAAAATTTTGTTATCTGTGGCGTTACCACAATTATCAGTTGCATAAAATTTTTTGATTCATCAGTGCTTAAAAGCATTTTAAGATTTAAGGAATGTTTCTGCAACTAGACGTTGGTAGATGTAGTAATATTTCTATCACTAATCATTCGATAATTTCATATTGTTTAGCGTACCCCCTATTATAGGGTTTATGTACTCCAGAGGCTTGCGTATACCAGGTTAGGAATCACTGGTCTAGGTCCAACAACGTAACCAGC
This sequence comes from Automeris io, assembly GCA_036320925.1. Lineage (NCBI taxonomy): Eukaryota > Metazoa > Arthropoda > Insecta > Lepidoptera > Saturniidae > Automeris > Automeris io. Next base: position 2,566,471 of record JAUDJH010000036.1, read on the forward strand.
CACTAAGCAGCCATTATTGATTCAGAGTAGATCCGACGCCCACATTTCGCATTTGAATGAGGGATTACAAATTTTGTCATTCGTGCACGAGCATAATTGATCGCTTTAGTTGGCATCATCGGACGCTGTAATAATTGGGTTACATTTCGGTCACTCCAAAACTATAAAGGTTCAAGTGTTAATAATGCGAATTACTGTGTGCTACAAAGAAATCTTTAAAATACATCGAGCGTGTTTCTCAAAACGTCATTAGCGACATCTAATTGATGTAGACTGCATTTTTTCATTAAAATTTAGAAAATAATGTCGCTTTGCTTCAAAAATTATATTTCCATATTAGAAGAGATTTTTTGAGTTAGAGCTTTACATAAAATTACATTTTTATAGGGGTAAAAATGTAAAAGAAAATATTATCGCATATTTAAGTTTTGCATTGATTTTATTATTATTTTTTACTTTTGTTGGCAAACAGTCAGACGGCCTACCAATTGTTATTGTATTGCTAAACAAAAAGCACATTGGTTGGATTTTATAAAAACAATGAGGCGTTTTAGAACTCTTTAAATATTTTTTTCAGTTTTGTTATGAAATTTGCCGTAAATTACGTAGAAAAGCGTTATAAAGGATCGGAAATACATCTTGACATTACAGCACTTAGATAACCGTTTGAATAACGTTATGATATATCGGTTTCAATCGTATAACAATTAAATATGGCAGTATCACGGTACTAAACAATAGAAACGTGGTGCATTGTCGGTTATTAATGCGTAACAAAGTTGTTAATTAAACGCAATCGTTATAACCGAGCTCACAATAAAATTAGGTACGTAAAATGAAAAGAACTAATAATTTAATGTCATGTTATTAAACTGATTATAACTAAACAATTGTACGTGTACACATAAAGACATATTGTGGTCGTGTGACGAAAGTACAGTCGTGTTCAACTAACAAAACGAATAACATTCGCGCAATCCTTTTAGCATGCTATTTTTCAGTAGCGAGCATTACATATATGCATTAAAGCATCGCATCCCCTTACAATAAATAAGTCTGGAATAAATTGACAAAAGTTAAACAAAACAAAAAGACATCTATTTTTTTGACGACCTGATAGCGCAGTTTGTTGTGACCCTACTTTCGATTCTAAGGTCCTGGGTTCGAGTCCCGGTAGTGGTAAACTTTTCTGTGATGAGCAGATGAGTTTGTCACGAGTCATGGTTGTATATATGTATTTAAGTATCTATATCTTTGTCTAGTACCCATAGTACAAGCGAAAGCTTAATTTGTGACTAGGTCAATGTATGTAATTGTTAGCAAATATTATTATTATTATTTATATTCTATTCTATTCTATTTTTACGCCTTGTATTTTTCTCATGAGCGCGATATAATATTTACTATAATAATATAATATTAAAGTAATTACGTGAATTATGCCTACCTTGTCTAAATACCCCATGCACGTCACTGCTATTTTGACAACATAGGTTCTTGTGGCAGTTTGTTCTAATTATACATCAGTATTTAATACCAATTTGAGGTGTAAAAGCGACAGCGCTATATAAAAATAATGCTTTATCTCTTTCAATCCGATCAGAAACAGTAATTTATTTAGCTTTGGTCTTTTGGTAGTAGTGGCCTAATGTTTCTACATTAGGTAGTCTAAAAACAAGAAATGATTAATAACACGTACCTAAGTGTTTACAGTTACCTTTTGGCGAGCGTTTTTCCGTCGTCCTATATCGGGTACTTTAAACGAAGCCTGAAAATACATTTATGTACACCGCTGCGACTACCGATAAATTTCTTTTTTGCTGTTGATAATCGATATCGTTTTTTGGACTACCTTGATGTTGTTACTCCACGCCGAGACAGGATAAAAGAGGTGAAACTTTAGTTAGCGTCAGTACCTATGTACTGTACCTGGACAGCCGATGTTATTAGCAATGGCGGCTTGTAATTAAACGTAACCTGTAGTTATGCGAAACACGATTATAATTTCTCTTTAGGTCATCCTCGGTCGTGTTTAATGTGATGGCTTCAGCCGTAACTTACTATTTGCAAATTGCTTTACGATGACAATTCTCGTTCTGGTAATGTTCTCACTAAATACATGCTAACTATGCTCCCTATGTTTTTTTTTTTACACTGACTCGACATAGTGACTACAGAGTACCTGATGGTAAGTACAGTGTAGTCCAAAAACGAAAGCGACTATCAAAGGATGAAAATCCATTGATAGTCTACATCGTCATGTCGGCCCACATATACCACGACTGAAGGTCTCAAGGTATATGAGCTACTGGATATACACAAGCTGATCCCGAAACGCGACAAGCCGAAACTGGTCACCATGACGGGCTTTACACCCATGTACTGTGGTCGCGATCCAGACGGGCACCGACGCCCTACCACCTCGCTGCTGCTCGTTTAGCACCACCTAGGAGTCACGTGTAGGGAAACTAGGGTAAAGCCTACGGACGCGAGCAGCTTCGACTCCCAAAAATGTATGTTTGTCTTTGTATTTTATTTTGACTGTAACTAAAGAATTTACTCAAACATCATCAATTGTATAGTTGTGTGTGTTAATTGTGGCTATGATGGCTAGTAAGTAGACAAGAGGTCGGTATCCGTGCGCGGGAATACGAATGATCATAGATTCAAATCCCGGTACATAACTGGATTTTTCCAGATTATGTGTGGATTTAGGGACCATATACTTATTTACCCTTTAACGTCCATGGGACGGATTTTTTTATGAATTTGTTTCTCAAAACTTTAGACTTTAGAAAAAAATTTCTGAGGAAGAAGTGTTCAATGAAATTATTTGAAATTTCAATCTCGTGAATATCCGAAAAATCAGAAATAGGTTCAGAAAGTTCGGAAAAAGTTTGAGGATATTCCTTGATTAATTTAAAGATATTTTTGTTCTTTGTAAAATATAGCTACAGGCTATAGTTTCCGAGGAAAAAATTCATCAAGTTTACAAAAAAAAATCTTTCGTTCAAACCATTCGTAGGAGCACCCTTGAAAACATAGGACACAATGTTTCTCACATTTTTCCCGATCCAATTCACGGCATGCTATCAGCTCAAACTCGAAGCTTGAAAATCCGTCCCGTGTACGTTAAATAACGGAGTTTCACTCCAACGCGGCCTTGAGTTTCTTTCGGCGTTTCTTCTCAAGGTAGTCGCTTCCGAAACGCTGGTAGATCACCGTTAAGGTTCGTTTCACTGGCCGGCCGCCCAAGTTCTGTACCCACACAAGTGATCTTGCGTTGCCACTCAACCCATAAATTGATAAAGATGTAACACGACCGGGGCCCTTCAAGAAAATCAACGCGGCAGACTTCCTCTGTGGCTTTAAGCTGATGAAGGTCCTATTTTCGTCATGTTTATATGTTTTTGTATTTTCTTTTGTTTCTGTATGTTGTTTCTCTTACTGGACTTAAATTTCTAGTTTTTTGTTAATTTGTGGTGAAATAAATATATTTCATTTCATTTCAAATTTCCCCCGGTTTAGTTGTAAAGGTCTATCCCGGCCATAAACCTATTGCTCAGTGCGAAACTTAAAAAAAAGTACTGGCTATGATAGCCGGTAGGCGAGACTGTTCTTATTTTTATTTATCGCCTTATGTTTATTTGTAACTAAGCATGTTAATATAGATTTACTTAATCTAATATATTAATTTTGGGTCATTGTTACCGTATAAAGATAGCTTATTATATCTGCCAACAGAAGTATAAAAGATGAAAGTTCCACACAGAAGGTACGCGTTACAATATAACATATCTCTCGAAATTAATCTATTTAATTAGTTTGTATTGTGAAGTTTAAAAAGGACGGTTCCACACGACACCGTTAAGTGATTCGTAAAGTGAGCGCTCATTGCTTCGATTAAATGAATTAGTTATTTTCTTAATCAAGCAAATTAATAACGTTTGCTACCGACTTTTAGGGTTTTAGCGAATGAAAAGTACCTATGCCGATTCTCGATAAATTATTTCGAATAAAAAGTATCGTAGTACTAAAAACATCGGAATAAAAGTATCAATGGCGTAAATATATCGATACTATTCGATAAAATTGTTGAGTCCCTATTGTGTTGATTATTTTTTTTATTGACTGTGCTGTGAAGCTTTGTAATAACCTAATCGACCATCGAACCAGGACCGCCTTCGCTGAAGTGTAATATATACACAAAAACTGATAGTTTTTCAATCCTTATTTCAGCCATTTAGAGGTGAAATATCGAAAAAATATTCTTAAATTATAATTCTTATTGAGTACCTACGTCAAAAATAGAACTAAGTGCAAAAAATCGTGGTTCTAGCTTCAGTGGTTTAGGCTGTATGATTATATGTTAGCTAAAACAATTCTTTTTGTATCATAGATAGCAAAAAAAATTAATAAAATCTTTTTAAAGTAATTTTTAGTCGCGGCAACGAATGATCGTAGTTTCGAGTCACAACACGAAGCTATTTTTGACTAATCAAAATGATATTTTGGTTGTAGAGGTCTAGTAGATAAGGGATCGATTTCCATGCGCGGCAACGCGGATTGTCACAGGTTCAAATCCCAGTACGTACCTCTAGATTTTCTAGATTACGTACGGATTTACGCACTACATTGTGCAAAGAAAACATCGTGAATAAACCCACATATCAACTGATATAAATGTCATGTGTAAGTGCCCTGAAAACGGTGATCAGCTGTGTACATTCTATTTGGTGTAAAGCCAGTTTGTCGAGTTAATATATGTATAACAAAATATAATTACATTAAACATACAGAGAGTTATAGTTAAGAGCAACGACATCCGGAATTTGAACCTTTCTTTTAGGTGGCGCTGTACTTACCAACATATGTAAATTAGACACTATTATACTGCTATAAAAAGAAATACAACAATCGAGTATGAAAGTATCGCCATCGAACTAAATGTACTCAGTGCTAAAAAGTATCGTTCCTGATTCCGTATCCCTCAACTAAAATAACGCTTTGATATCTCGTGGTGTTAATATCGCTAATTGCTCACTCTTCGTTCGTTAAAGAGATTTAAAAGTTGCTGATGTTTATATCAGTATAAAATAATCGAATATAAAAGTATCGGTATCGGAATAAAAGTACTCAATGCCAAAAAGTAACAATACTTTTACCGTATCCGTACTTGACTAACGATTTGATATCCCGTGGTGTTAATATCGCTAATTGCTTACACTTCGCTCGATAACGAGATTTAAAAGTTGCTGATATTTGCCAATCCTTATAGAGTATACATTTGTCACCATTAACTGTATACATTTCGATTGAGCTGTGCACATGTTACTACAGGTAAACCGAATAAGTAGACGCCCTTTGAAGGGTACAGGGATAACGTCCAGTGACGTGTCTTCCATAAAAACATGGTTTTGTTTTACTTGGATACTTAAAAAAAATTACATAATTGGATGCCAAACACGAGTAAAAAACTTTAAGTAAAAAAAAAATAACCATGGTACATAAAATAGAACATTATAGCATGTAGACGCCGCCCGATACGCGCTTGTATTAAAACGCCCTAAGGGTCGTTAGGGTGTTATGGGACGCACGGGGTAAGAGGATGCGCGCACGCATGGGATGCTTGCTAATTCAGTCGACTACCGTGACCCAAGCCTAGAGTACGTGCGTATGCGTTGCAGTTCGGTGTGCCTTAAAGTGCAAATAAACAGTAAAACGCCAAAATCCGTGTCTTCCTACCACCAGACCCACGACCACCGGTCATAACATATAAATGCCCACAAAATTATAAAGCACCACAGCATGCACAATGACGAGTATATAATGTTAGTTTACATTGAAGAATATCATTGTAAAATTCCAAAAAAAGAAAAAAGATATTCATACAGGCATAGACACAATACAAAAAGATAATATTGTAACATAACTAATAATTATAAACGAAATTCTGTAAATTATTACAAAGAAAACACAAAAAAAAGAAATACAGTAACTTCCAACACGCTGTTCTAAATTCCGAAAGAAAAACAGTAAGGTCCACGTTATCAAATTTCGAGAGTGCGTTGCATTGCCTACAGATCCTGGGCAAAGAGGAACACTGTCCAAGATTCGTTTTAAAAAAGGGATGTTAAAAAAATTACTACAAATTTAGTAATTATTCAAATTGGACAAAGTATATATCGAAGGGTAAAAGGCTATTTGGTTTAAGCGACATTTTTTGGTTATATAGTAATATATACATTTTCGGAATCAGCGTTCTTTACCGATTTTAAATATATATATATATTTTGGGAGTCGAAGCTGCTCGCGTCAGTAGGCTTTACCCTTGTTTCCCTACACGTGACTCCTGGGTGGTGCTAAACGAGCAGCAGCGAGGTGGTAGGACGCCGGTGCCCGTCTGGACCGCGACGCATGGAGTGCATGGATGTTAAGCCCGTCATAGTGACCAGTTTCGGCTTGTCGCGTTTCGGGATCAGCTTGTGCATATCCAGTAGCTCATATACCTAGAGACCTTCAGTCGCGGTATATGTGGGCCGACATGACGATGTAGACTATCAATGGATTTTCATCCTTTGATAGTCGCTTTCGTTTTTGGACTACACTGTACTTACCATCAGGTACTCTGTAGTCACTATGTTGAGCCAGTGTAAAAAAAAAATACACTTAAACCAAATAGGTACAACCGGCAAGGTAATAATTTTATGCTTTTATGGAATGGGATGCACGCCTTTGATAACGTTAGAAGAAATCGCGCAAAGTTTGGAAAAAAAATTGTTGCGGTGATAATTTGATGATATAGACGGAGTCGTGAAACAAGTATAAAGACCTTCATAAAGCCTTGCTTCGACCTGTTGCGTTGCGGAACCAGCTGGACAACTAACTACTAGTATTATACAGGTGGTTATATAGACGAGAGAGATATTTCAAATTGCTATATTTGTGCCTTTTTTTTTTAACCCGTTGGAAATCCCTACGGACCGCCAGGGGAAGTGGTGAGGGCCACTTCCCCCGGTGTGTCGCACCTGCCCCGACTAAAACCACCGGGGTGCCAGCACTGCCTCTCCTCGCCTTCGCCGAGCCTGGGAATCCGGATACTTCCGACGATATTTGTGCCTTCTTGTAACTAATAAAAATGCACATAAGTATATTCTCCAAAGAAACGTTGATGAACAAATGACAATTGACCCGTAATACATTTTTTTTATAACTTGTAGGCGAACGCTTGACCTTATCACACCCGGTGGAAGGTGAAGATGAGTCCGATGATGAACCGCGTCCGCCTAACAAATGCGTATTCACTCTTCTTTTAAAGACTCCCAAGTCATAAGATCGCGGAAATATGGCCGCTGGTAGCATATTCCACTCCTTAGCCGTTCGCATGATGAATGTAGTAGCGAATCTTCTCGTGCGGATATAAGGAACATCCACCACATACGGATAGTGTCCGATACGATGTCTAGTGGTTTTGTGGTGGAATGGGGCTGGTGGAATCAAAGAATGCAGTTCCTGAGAACACTCTCCACCGTGCAACCGGTAAAAGACCGCGAGGCAGGCAACTTTACGTCGATGCTCGATGCTTTGCATTTTAATTTTTGACAAAGAATCGTCGCCAAAAGTCTACAATGTAAACATGATAGCGCGTGTGGCGCACGATTGATTGGCAAGTAGATAGTTTGTTTTGACACGTTTTCCCTTCGTACTTTATTCTGCAAAATATCTACTTAATAATTAATTAATGTTGACTATAATTTACATTCTTTTAAAGGAAATATCACCATTTTTACATATTTGTAATTAGAATCGAATCCTAAATATACTCTTTAAATATCTTTCTGGTTTATAAAATCACTCTGTAAATCTAGAAACCTCCTGTCTGGGTATATGTGGGCTGACATAGCAACGGCAACTTTCAGTACATTCTTATCCCTTTGTAAGCCATTGCTGTTCTGGGATTACACTATATTTTACAACAAATGCGCTAGGGTTGCTCAGCTGAGTCATTAAACTATTTTATCAAAATATCTTTCTAAATCATTATGTAAATAAGCTTCTTTTAGAACGTCATGATACAAAATATGGTAGTAATTTTGGAACAATATCGTTGTAAGAGGCCATAGAACTGCTACTGGTCTTTTCGAGTAATTACTGTGGGATGAGGGTGCGGAGGGTGGATATTTGCGAAGTAAAAATGAAACTGTAGTGGCAGACATTGGACATAGACTCTTTTAGCACAATAGACTACCTAAATCATAAATAAAAAGTGGTGATTCTGTCAAATAATTCAATGAATCAGTTTAGTTATGTTGCTATAAAACGAGACAAGTGTCACACAAAACAATGGGCGATTATATCAAATTTCAACAATCGAGAAAACTGCAATCCTTCGTATGTTCAATCCAGTCAATAATCTAATTGCCCAAGTCGAGGTGATTTCGATTAATCGATTTAAACCAAACTCTATTTCACTGAGTGAACTATTAACTCGATAATATCAAATTTGACAAAAGTCGTCTTCGGGCATTCGACTGTCTCCCCTAATATTTTATGTCCTGGAGACGGACTTCGGGTTGACTTTAAATAGACGGCCCTCTTGATGATAGAACCGCCAGTCCCCATCAATGCGCTGAAATACTCAACTTTGTGTTTTATTCTGTACTAGTCGGGCACAGCTCGACTATACAACCCTCATATCTCATCATATTATGGCTAGGATAGTCCAAACAAGATTTTTCTTGAGTTGAAAAAAACTATACATTCATTAGTCTACTTGCGAACGGCTAAGGAGTGGAATACGCTACCAGCGGCCATATTTCCGCGATCTCATGACCTGGGAGTCTTCAAGAGAAGAGTAAATAGGCATATGTTAGGCGGACGCGGTTTATTATCGGACTCATCTTCGCCATCCACCAGGTGTGATTGAGGTCAAGCGTTCGCTTATAAATTAATTTTAAAAAAACTTACCTTTAAACCAAAAATAAAATCAACTACTAGAGTCTTATCCCTATTCTTGTAGATATTGCTTTCCGAACAAGCTGTAAATTAAATTTTCTTTCTATTTGATGTTTTAAAAGATAAAAGGCCATTGCAATAATAGTGAAGAGATTTGAGAACACGTTAGTGCTATTCTATTGATGTTTTACCCAATACATTTATGATACATTGGACGTCTTATTTTGTGTAGTCTGTGTTGGTAGAGTAGGCGATTTATTGTTTTAATAATAACGCGAAGCGGTAACAAAGGGAAAAGTAGAAAGGGAATTGCGTCCGTAGGTACATCGAACTTACAATCTATAATTGATATGACAATCTAAACTATTTCTTTCTTTTGTCGTAATAATATTACTGATTTCTGCGTTTTGTGATCTTATTTTAGTTTTGTGTTATAACATAATATTAGTACTATGCATCCTACTAATATTATAACATAATATTATGTTGTAATATTAGTAAGATATGGCTAGTCTATTGTATAGTTTTTATAGGTCTATGCTCATGGGATAACAGGCATAGAAAAACAATTAGCATGTCCAGGTTTAGAGCTAATTATTTATCGTAATTAACTAAAGGTAATTAAAATTCAGGCCATATCGATACGAACAAAAGCAAATTTCTCAATGATTTTCATTATTAAATGAATCACAGTTAAGTAATTAAAATGTACGTATTTGTCGTTTCTTTATGTTAGCACTGTAACTGTTTTTTTTTTTTTTAATTTTTCTTGTTGAATCGCTGAGCTAGGTAAAGGTCTTCTTTGGGGCCGCGGCCGCTAAGGGTGAGGGCTCTGAGCGACTGCTTAGTGACCCTCGAGAAGTAGGCAGAGCATTGTGACGTGCTCTGCTTAAATACAATGAGCAGTGTCGCGGAAGATATCTTCCTCCGAGTTTGTGCCCGGCGGGCGCGGCGCGAAGGGGCTGTGGCGAATTGAATACAGGTCCCGCAGTCCCCGCCAATGCGCAGAAGTAGTCACCTCGGGGTTTTTAGTCGGTACAAGTCTGACACACCTCGGTTTCGCGCAACTCCCCAGTGCGACCGAGACGGTCCCATGAGGATTTTACCCAAGTAAAAAAAAAAAGGCAAAGGTCTTCTATAGTGGGGCTTCGCGAATTGTTTACGGGAACCGCAGTTCCCACTAATTCGCAGAAGTAATCACCTTGGGGTTTTTAGCTGCTACAAGTTAGGCGTCTCTCGGCCGCCACCCCCATGTATAGCTGGGACGATCCTTTGAGGATTTTCCCCAAGTAAAAAAAAGGGAATGGACTTCTAGGGGGCGTATCACAGTCCTATGATATTGGGTCCTTCAAAGCAAGAGTGAAGAGGTATTGGCGCATGTCATCATTATCACCACAATTATCGATATATTATCGTTTGCTATTGACAGCCATGGTTATTCCTTGATTGAACCATGCTTACTGAGATCGAATTGCCTTCTAAATACATTATAGCCACTATTATGTAAACAGAGTAAAATGTCACTTTACTCATTTGTAATTTTATTTATTTACTAGCTGTGTAGCGACTTCGTCCGCGTGAAATAATTATTTTGGGCATTTTAGTTGGTTATTTATTTTAAAATTGTAATATCTTCTAAGATGTTCATTGAAATTAAGTGATGTCAAAGACAATTTTGTTCACAATTAAATACTCTTAATCAACAACACATTTATTTGGATAAAGATTAGTTACGTCAATACAACTTTTAACAAATAATGCATTAATTTCGACCAAATTTGTTTACCATAAAAACGGTTCTAGTGACTTAATCTTAAAAGATAGACATATACTGTCGCGGAGATTCTTTCAGATCATTTCAAGAGAAATAATTCTTTCTTACATAAATTTTTGGTACCTTGAACCGTTTTTGCAGCGCACGCAATGGAAGCCCTCAAGGATGAATAATTGTCCCCGTTATTTTCACATTTTCCATTATTTCTTCGCTCCTAATAATTGCATCGTGATGTTATATAGCCTAAAGCCTTCCTCGATAAATGGTCTATTCAACTCAAAAAGAATTTATCAATTCGAGCCAGTAGTTCCTGAGATTAGCGCGTTCAAACAAACAAACAAACAAACAAACATACAAACTCTTCAGCTTAATAATATTAGTATAGATAAAAAGGTTACTTTCTTATATATAATCGTCGCTTGCAGTGTTAACTTATTTAGCCAATGGGTTGTCTTAGCCTGTTTTCTTGTGACGTTTTCTTTGTTTTTCATCATTTTCTTCAAAGCGTCAATATTGTTTTCTTTCAAGAAAAACAACTAGGTGGCGCAGCCGTGCTTCAAGTAATTGAATTATACCATTGATTTTCCATTAAAATGCTTTATGGAATGAAATGTAAAAGTCTGGGAGGGGCAAATACTTCTTTATCGCTCGCATAAAGTTAGATATATACCGAGCGCTGATCATTTTTCCGTCACATTTAGTTAACATCTGACCAGTGGCGTGAAATCCATGGAACTTTAAAAAGCTTTGCCTTTGTTGAGGCGAGACCATTCCCACTCCGATGCACCTTTGAGATTTTTCGGCGTTTTTTTCTCAAGGTACTCGCTTCCGAAACGCTAGTATATCACCGTTAGGTTTCTTTCACTGGTTGCCGCCGAAGTCGATGTCAGTACCCTCGGGGATACCCCCGTTGCGTACCACTCATAAATTTTCTGATTTTTTTTTAATTACACTGGCTCGACATAGTGACTACAGAGTACCTGATGGTAAGTACAGTGTAGTCCAAAAACGAAAGCGACTATCAAAGGATGAAAATACATTGATAGTCTACATCGTCATGTCGGCCCACATATACCACGACTGAAGGTCTCTAGGTATATGAGCTACCGGTTATACACAAGCTGATCCCGAAACGCGACAAGCCGAAACTGGTCACTATGACGGGCTTTACACCCATGTAGTGTGGTCGCGATCCAGACGGGCACCGGCGCCCTACCACCTCGCTGCTGCTCGTTTAGCACCACCCAGGAGTCACGTGTGTCTTTTTTTGTTAAATTAAACCAATTTATTCCAGACTTATTTATCGTAAGGGCATGAAATGCTTTCATGCATCTATGGAATGAACGCTACTGACTACAAGGAAGAAAAACTCTTAAACTGTTTAAAGAAGGACTTATGTAAAACCCAAAGGTAAAAATACACATTTACGGGTGTCATCAATCCTCGAAAACTTGTTGTGCTGTCTTTTGGGCACCATGTCAGGGGAAGCCAAAATCTCCCCTGATACCTGACTGACAATGTTTTGTGCACTGTTCACTCAAGACCTCTACACGGAGCGTCCACGATTAATGTCCCGATATAGCACGGCCCTATTGCCAAGTCGTTATTCATTTGTGTTCATTAATTTTTGTCTATTATTCTCGGTTATTAAAGCTGTTAGATGTAGGATAACACGAACCGATAAGCTATACCACAGCTATTATTTATTTTTATAAACACTAAAGTTTCTTGTTACTTATAGTGTTTTAAAGAAGACATTTATTGGGAGAATGTTTATGGGCAGATTTTTTTTTACACTGGCTCGACATAGTGACTACAGAGTACCTGACGGTAAGTACAGTGTAGTCCAAAAACGAAAGCGACTATCAAAGGATGAAAATCCATTGATAGTCTACATCGTCATGTCGGCCCACATATACCACGACTGAAGGTCTCTAGGTATATGAGCTACTGGATATACACAAGCTGATCCCGAAACGCGACAAGCCGAAACTGGTCACTATGACGGGCTTCACACCCATGTACTGTGGTCGAGATCCAGACAGGCACCGACGCCCTACCACCTTGCCGCTGCTCGTTTAGCACCACCCAGGAGTCACGTGTAAGGAAACTAGGGTAAAGCCTACCGACGCGAGCAGCTTCGACTCCGAGATTGTTGAATTACATTTGTTAGGAATGGGCAGCGATACTTGAGGGTCCACTGCCTGTGTATAAGAGAGGCAGGATGTAAGTGTTATCATATAGTGGCTATTACGACGGTTTTCTGGATTTAGTCAACTCCACTCACTCTCCATAATTTGAGGAGATCTGAGAATGCCGTCTGCATGCCGGTACCGTGGCAAACTGCGTAGCTTGCACTTTCCAAAGCGCGATAGGGAAGTCTTGTGATGGTAAAAAAGATGATATTTGTTGTTAACAGTTTCTAATTTAATGTTTATATAAAACGTTTTGAACTTTCCTTAGCCTGTATCGAATGATTAATATCTATTTGCTTCTAGCAAAATCTTTTAGCAATATTGAGCTATGCCCTATATTTTTAGAATCAGAGTATTTCAAATCATAAACTCAATGAAGTCTCAATCAAAAATTCCAGACGCCTTCGTTGGACGCCCAATACATCCGCCCGATACAGTGTGAGAATACGACTTTTTTTATTTGGGGAGTGTTAACATAGGCTGAATCCACAGTTCGTCTGCATGGCTGGTCTTCGCCAAAAGATGAGGAACACTAAAAGGATTTTAGTCAAAAGGACTCTGATATACCTCCAGCTAGCATTCTCGTGGAGATCGGTAAGGCAAACGATATCAATTGCAGTTGCAAAATTATCTCGAAAATCATAAATCGAACCGTTCATGCACAAAGCACTCTGGTTTCATAGATGGTAATAGTTACTTTGATTATTAATTTCTAGAAAATAAATTTCCTAATTTAATGCCATCTATTGTAAATATATAACAACTTAATTTCCGAAATATGACAGCAGATGGCGTTGTTTTATACTTCTTGACGCAAGCACAATTTTAACACCTACCTTTGATCACGGCAGCTTTATAGATTCATAAATATGCTAATTTGGCTATGACTTTTTTATAACTTAATTAATAACGTGTACCATATTCACCGAGATTATGATTTGTAACATTTTATACGGCACAATTTAATTGATGGTCTCATTCACTCGCGTGACCGTTCCGCGGAGTTTGTCGTACATTCATATAATTTTATGAGCGAAGTAAAATAATGAAAAATAGCACGTACCTGCCGTCGTTGGTTTTTCATGTCGTGTATTTGATTTAGAGATGTGTTGTTTAGTGTTGTATTGGTGTAATCATAAACGTGATGCTATCGGGGCTACTTTGAAGTTATTATTCGTTCAGGGGTGCTTGTTTTTTAAGAAAAAAATACGATTTTTTTACTGTCTTGGTATAGTGACCACATCAAACCTCATGGTAAGCATCGTTCAGTCCAAAAAATGGCTACGACTACTAGCAGGAAAGAAAACTTCTTTGATAGTCGCAGAAATCATTTGGGCCTGCACAAATATATCTTTACGCTTCCTTTAAAAGACCCTATATCTACATTGATTTATTTACGCGTCAAGTAATCAAACAAAGAATATCGTGGACCATAAGGCATTACAATAAAAATACCAACGCATTAGATATTAATAAAGTTTTTTAATATTATTTCAAAGGGTGAAAGGCTATTTGGTTCAGCGTCATTTTTCGGTAATATAGTAATATACAGGCTGATTTTATAGACGAGAGAGATATTCAAGGAGGATATTCAGCATTCGATTCTAATTCCAAATATTAGGTCCTTACATATGAAATTGGCGTTTTGTATGGGAGGAACAAAAAGTCGAATATTTTTTAATATAATATATTTAATTAATCAAAGTATGAACCATTATTTTCTATGCGGTTTGCTTCAGTCAATTCGTGAGGTACCCACCTTTCAAGCTTTTTAATCTTCCCAATTTGCTTCTAGTGAATTAAAACAGTTTTATCACTAACATCGCAGCCTGCAGCTAACTCGGACGTGGTTTGCGATGGATCCGCTTCCACAATAGCCTTCAACTCTTCATTATCAACTTGAGTCTCAGGCCGTCCACGGGGCTTGTTCTGCAGGTCGAAATTTCCAGAACGAAAACGTTGGAACCAAAAACGAACTGTGTTTTCTTTTGCAACACGACCGCCATACACATCATTCACCCTTCGAGTTGTTTCCGCAGCACTAGTGCCACGGCGGAACTCGTACTCGTAAATAATGCGATATTTTAAGTTTTCCATTTTGTAAAATGAGTGACACAAACAGAAAAACACAGAAGAAAAAAACAAATGAATGACGATCATCGAAGCACAAATACATGAGTCTATAGCTGTACAAATTTGAATTTGGAATTCCTTACCAAAGAGGAGAAATTTGTGATTAAAGTGGCCAGTACGAAAAACGCCAATTTCATATGTAAGGACCTAATATATAGGAATAGTGATATCTTAATATTTCCATTAAAACAAAGTTATTTATAGTCATCATATTAAGGGGCAATTATACACATGATAGAATAATTAACAATTAATTATTAAATAAGTTCTTTGTCTCTCCTAAGCCAGGATAAAGTAAAGCGAGTCAATTAACTGTTTATCTAAAATTAAGTAAAAGGAATTTATCTACATGCCATTCAATCGTGCACCACACGCGCTGCAGTGTCCAAACTTTTTACGGATCAAGTCTCATTTGTTCATCAACGTTGCTTTAGGATTTGTTAGGAAATATAGTTATTAAAAAATTTATTAGTTATAAGAAGGTAAAAATTATTGTATACTGAAATATCTCCCGCGTTTATAAAAACATCCTGATTACAAAAATATATACATTTTTGTAATCAGCGTTCTTTACCGATTATAAATATGTATTACTATATCACCCAAAAAATGTCGCTTATACCAAATAGCCGTTCACCCCTCGATATGTATATATATATTATTGTATTAAACAAGGTCGTTATTTATTTAAGAAAGCTCGAATATCGTGTGCGTAGGATGTATGAAAGTAATAGAAAAAAATTGGTCAAACACGGCCGAGTGTTTGGGCAAGATGGTCAAAAAACTACGCCGGTGGTCTCTACACACGGCCGAGAAGGCGACTTATTTGTTTAAATTATTATTAAAAATACTACGAAATACGAACCTGGGCATTTAAAATAACCGTTTTTGAACCCGATCGACCTCATCAGAATACGTGGTTTAATTTAAGTAATACCTACTATAGTTTAAACAATGGCAAATTTCCGCTCTAACAATTAGGCTATATTTATTTTAATTAAACTTTTGTCATTCACGACCCCATTTATGATTGCGAGTTTCTTGACGACCCCATACAAATATAAAAGAAAAATAAATTAATATTTTTTGATGATTTCTTTATTAGGTAACAATATACATATACATATGCAAATATATAGTTTTAGAATTCGTTTTGAAACATACAAAAATCTAAAATTAAAAATTGCACAAAAAATTATAATATTGTATTTATTATAGTTTCAAAAATAATAGTGGATTCTGACTATCTTAATTCGCTCGGATATATTCAAGTAGTTGCGTGGTAAGTATTAAATTAAAATATAAGTAAATAATTTAATGAGATCGACGTGCCTGTTTTAATTGCATAACAAATCAAATCTTGGTGGAATGTTTGAAACTGCTGGACGTAAGACCTCTTTAACAGTTTTTAGCGCTGATCGATATTGGGATATAATATATGTTCAATCAACAAATGCGCGTGTCTAGACGCTGCAAGTCCACTGTATTCCGCCAACTCTAGTGATATTATAAAATTATATATATAAATATTTGACACTAGCTTTTGCCCGCGGCATCGCTCGCGTTAAGAAGTATTATTATTAATTAGGTATAGTTTTTGCGGCTTTACTTTTGTTTAGCGTCTGAAAAAAATTAGGGCCTACAAAACTTCTTTGTATACAATATTCTTAACTAATCTGTCATTAGGCGCTAAAACTATCAAGCTATTGGGTAAACTTACTCGTGAGCAAGCAACATAAAACTGTCCCTGAGAGAAGCAATGTCCTTTCAAGTCAATACCCACAAATTTGAGAGTTTGCCCATGAAACTTGTTTATTGTCATGGCAAAGTAGACTTCACCTACCTACATGCCAAATTTCAGCCCGATCCGTCCAGTGGTTTGGGCTGTGCGTTGATAGATCACTATGTCAGTCAGTCAGTCAGTCACCTTTGAGTTATATGGTATATATTTAGATTAAAATCTCTCGCGACCGCAGAATTTTGCTACGCGACCCCATTTGGGATCGCGACCCATAGTTTAAGAAGCCCTGCTCTATAGTACTATAGCCGCTGGCTGAAGAACTCAGCTTACACACGACGGGTGACTGTATTTTATTCACCTGTATTATTTTTCTTTTGAAAACGATCGAAAATTGTTTTGAGCCAAAACTTTGGCTCTGAATGCTGAAGACTGCGTCCGTTTGCTGCGAAACACTTTGCTGGGAAGCTTGCCGTAGCGAAAGGGTTAATGATGCAAAACAGTTCTGCAAAAGTAAAGAGACGTGGTATTTCTTTGTTTCTGCCTACCCTAATAGGGATGTGGCCTGATGATAGATGTAATTTTTTGTTTGATTGACGATGCTCGCAGATACGGTAGAAGATAATTTGATGAGATGTTTACGGCTCAGCTCTTTTCTGGTTGTTAGAGATGTAAACACCTTGTACAATCTGCGTCTATTCCAGTGGCGTGCATATCATTCTTACACAAGGCAAGCAATCAGTAAAAAAGAAAATACTTCGGCTTTTTTATTGTTTTTGCTCTGTTAGAGGACTGTGAAAACGTGTTATTTTATTTATTTATTTTTTTACACTGTTTCGACATAATGACTACATAGTACCTGATGGTAAATACAGTGTAGTCCAAAAACGAAAGCGACTATCAAAGGATGAAAATCCATTGACAGTCTACATCGTCATGTCGGCCCACATATACCACGACTGAAGGTCTCTAGGTATATGAGTTACTGGATATACACAAGCTGATCCCGAAACGCGACAAGCAGAAACTGGTCACTATGACGGGCTTAACACCCATGTACTGTGGTCGCGATCCAGACGGGCACCGGCGCCCTACCACCCCGCTGCTGCTCGTTTAGCACCACCCAGGAGTCACGTGTAGGGAAACTAGGGTAAAGCCTACGGACGCGAGCAGCTTCGCCTCCCTAAATATTATATATTTATTATTTATATATTATTATATTTATTTCGATAACCACACATTCCCATTACAAATTTCACACGAGCTAGGCATGCCTGCCTTGCCCCTATGTCATTTACTTACATATTTTCTATGACATAAAAAGCAAACTTAAGTTCTATTTTCGCGCCTTTTCCTTATGAGACGTGAATAATTTATTGAAATATTTTCTCGGTAGATCGATAGAGTGCGTAACATTAAGTTACTTAGAAAAAGTGTGACATTATTTATTTATTATTGATTATTGTATTTATTATTCATTGATAAATTCATAATATTGTACATAGATACTCGTAAAACTTAAGGCAAGCATTGCTTTTATGCTTGTATCAGATGAACGCCACTGGTCTATTCAATATTACAAGGGCACAAGACCGGCATTCATGCGCGGCTACACCATTGGTCGTAACTTCGAAACCTGGTAGGTACAGCGGAGTTTATCAAATTACGTAAGGACTTTGGCACCACGTCCTCACCGGTGAAGCAAAAAATCGTGAGAAAACCCGCGCGGTATCATTAAACATATCCTGACAACGGCAACCAGTTGCGATCTGGTCCCGTTGGGTATGGCATATAGGCGCAAAGTGGATATAGACTCAAATGTATCTCTGTCCACCCCAAAAGGGATACAGCTTGACGATTTATTATTATTTTCTAACCAAAGTAGTGATGCCACGAATAGTGAATTGGCCGAATACCGAATACCGAATATTCGGCAACGCTGTCGGCCGAAGCGCCGAATATTCGGCATGGGATACATGCTTGTCGGGGGCGCGTTAGCTGGATTAAGGCAAGTTGCAACCTGTTTTCCTCGTTGCGTTGACGCGGCCAGCAAAGACAATACAATACCCAATACAAACGAAAAACAATACCCAAACCTTTCGTTATTTGCTAAAGTTTATCTTTCTTCTCCTGGAAGTAGCGTGTTTAGTGAGAGGTTATTTTCTGAGGCTAGTAACATTTACGATGAAAAGCGTAATCGTTTGCTACCAAAAAATGCTGAAAAGCTTATTTTCATTCATCACAACTTACCACTGATCAATTTTAATTACTAAAGTGTTATAATTTGGAAATCAATAGATAATTTTAAGTAATATAACGTGCCTTTTTTACATGATTTGGTATTCGGTATTCGGCCGAATAGTACGTACTATTCGGCCGAATACTGAATAGCAAAAAAAGCTGCCGAATACCGAATAGTTGCCAAATATTCGTGGCATCTCTAAACTAAAGTCAAAATATCATTTGTTATCAGTCAAATATGCACCTGAGACTCTTGGATCTTGCAAATAGACGAATAACAAATACATTAAATGTCTAAGGGCGATTTACTCACACAAATACAATGCTCATACAATATATATATATATATCGAGGGGTGAAAGGCTTCTGGTACGAGCGACATTTTTTGTGATATAGTAATATATATATTTACGGAATCAGCGTCTATTACCGATTTCAAATATGTATGTCAGTGGCGTGAATCCCATATAAAGCACAAAAAGCATAATTTTATTGGATTTAGACTTTTAATTAAATATATGTACTTAAAATCTGGTAATTATCAGCATAAGGGTCTAAAAATCCAAATAGGATCGAATGTCGAATGTTTCGTGAGTCGAAGCTGCTCGCGTCCGTAGGCTTTACCCTAGTTTCCCTACACGTGACTCCTGGGTGGTGCTAAACGAGCAGCAGCGAGGTGGTAGGGCGTCGGTGCCCGTCTGGATCGCGACCACAGTGCATGGGTGTAAAGCCCGTCATAGTGACCAGTTTCAGCTTGTCGCGTTTCGGGATCAGCTTGTGTATATCCAGTAGCTCATATACCTAGAGACCTTCAGTCGTGGTATATGTGGGCCGACATGACGATGTAGACTATCAATGGATTTTCATCCTTTGATAGTCGCTTTCGTTTTTGCACTACACTGTACTTACCATCAGGTACTCTGTAGTCACTATGTCGAGCCAGTGTAAAAAAAAATGTTAAATCAATATACGTTTTAAATACCCAAGAATTGCAAGATAGTGCTTTTTATGCTTCTATGGAGTGCCTGATGTATGTATATTACTATAACACCTAAAATGTCGCTATAACCAAATTTGTTGTTGTTTGTTGTTGGATGCTTTCATACAAGACAGTAAATTCAGTACAACCTGTACAACGCTGATTGGAGTTGTATACAAGTTGAAACTAGATTAAATTTTTTGATGCCGCCCGTAGTATAACTAGGTAATGCTTTTTCTGCTTTTATCGGATGCACGCTACTGCTATTCAGGTCTTTGATAAATTCAAAATTGTGTCGTAAGATATGTTATATTTGTAGAAAAAAATTAATTTAAGATACATTTTTAGTGCCTTAGGACGCTGATCGGCTGCGCTACTGGTCACGTTGGGCACGACATGTAAGCGCAAAGTGGGTATAACCAATTCTGTATCTCTGCTCACCACGAAAGGGTTATAACGTGACGATATAATAATACATTTTTTCTGCAGCAATTTATTCGAGCACTTGGACCACTCTAGCTCTGGCATCCTTAACGTTTCTGCTTACTTGACTCAGTTCCGCGGTCCGCAACAAGTCCATCAGCGGATTAGTTCCGGCCCGCGGACCGCAGCTTGATCACCCTTAAAATAGGGCTTAGGCTTCAGGTCCCGGGCCTGGAATGGTCGCGTCGAAGCCTCGTAGTAGTAGTTTATGGTGCGCGGGCGCCGCGGGGGAAGGGTGCACACCGCCCGGGGGCGTGGCCTCGGGGCGGCGCGCTCCCCGATAGGCCGACCGGCGACACAGCCCCCGCGCCGCCCCGCACCGCCCGCGCCGCGCAGCACCGCACAGTGCTCCGCGAGTCGCCGGTCGCGCAGCACGTCCCGTCTGTTGCAGACCGCGAGACCCTCACGCTGCCATGCCGGCCGAGGAGGACCCCGCCGCGGACGGTCGCGAGACGCCCCAGCAGTTCTGCCTGCGCTGGAACAACTACCAGAGCAACCTGACCACCTGCTTCGACCAGCTCCTGCAGACCGAGCTCTTCGTCGACGTGACCCTCGCCTGCGAGGGGCACCGCATGAAGGCGCATAAACTCGTCCTGTCCGCATGCAGTCCCTATTTCCAAGAGTTGCTGACTGACAACCCTTGTCAGCATCCGATTATAATCATGAACAGCGATATAAAGTATGAAGACTTGAGAGCGGTCGTCTACTACATGTATCGCGGGGAGATAAACGTGTCCGAGGAGCAGATACCGGCGCTGCTGAAGGTCGCCGAGGCGTTGAAAGTGCGCGGGCTGACGGACGTGAGCGCCTCCCCGCAGGTGCAGGAGCAGCGGGCCCGCAAGCGGTCCCTGAGCGGGGAGCGGCCCCAGGAGGCCCGGTCCCGCCGCCGCATGTCCGACGAGGGCCCGGAGCCGACCGACCTGACGTCGCCGCGGGAGCCCCCCACGGGGCCGCCGATGCCGCCGCTCGCAGACGACGCCGACATCAGACCAGGCATCGCCGAGATGATCCGCGAGGAAGAACGGGTCAGTATTCTCTCCTACACGCATTTCAACCAAATCCACACTTGTGTAAAACCGAATCCAAATTTGTGTAACGTGTAACATAGAGATACGTAGAAATACCTGTGCTACCATATTACACTCCCAACCTGGGTCCATACTTGTGTAAAGTTGGACTTAACCTTGTGTACATTATAATGTAAAAATGGATATTGATATTAAAATTTCACCTGTTTCACAAACTATAAATATATATTATTTATTCACTGTAATACTTTTTTTTGCTGCATTAAATATGTTAAAATGTTCAAAAAGTATAGACTGACTTTAAACTTTTGTTTAAAAACGTAACTATCACGGCCCAACTGTGGGACTGGCAGACAATTTTATTTGGAAATTAGTTCACCACTGTAAATTATGTGTAAAAATTATTTCCAGAAATACATTAACTCTCCACCAAGTTACCGAAACGCGAAAATTTTTAAATAAAAAAAATATGTAATTTAATGTAAACTCAATACTGTTTGTAGTATTGAAAACAAAGATAGAGAAAAAAAAACACTACAAATATTAATTTAATAAATGTTAATCTAAACAAAATAATCGCCAAAAAAATTACCGCGGAATTTTGCATATTACATCATAAGTTACACAAGTCTAGATCCGGCCTTAAATATGTTTGTATTCACAGATGAATAGAGTTGGTAGGGCGATTGCCCACACTGGCTCGTGACCACAGTAAAAACCGTCATAGTGACTCGCTTCGGCCTATCGCGTTCCGGGATCACTTTTTGTATATCTAGTTGTACATATATTTGAAGTCCTTCCGTCCAGTAGCGTTCATTCCATAGAAGCATGCACGCATTACATGCCCTTATAATAAATAAGTCTGGAATAAATTGCTTAAAGTTAAAAAAAGAGAACCATTTATATTTATGTCTATTATATATTCACGCAATCTATCTTTCCTATGAAAGCAATGTAATATTTAATATCATAATATAGTCTTCAAATTAATTACGCGAATTCTGCCTACCTTATCCAAATATCCTATGCACGTCACTGCGTCCGTCATAGTATATGCGGAATGATGTAGTGATGGAAGTATAAAAAAAATGTCCATTTTCTTAATTGCCGTCCTAATAGATTAAGTGTTAGATAGTTTGCCTACTTCGCTGAAGGTCTCAGATTCGAATCCCGGTCTCGTCATATACAGAGATAGTCTTTATTGCTGTGACATTGTTTCTGGATACGAATGTAACATAATAAAGGTAAGATCTGTACTATGCAGCAGCGAAACTGTTGGTCCAAATTGGTAACTGATTAATTATGCAACTCCATACTGCAAAATGCGGTTTATCTTTAATCTTTGAAACACATTCACGAGCCAATGTGTTGATTCCACTTTTGGCTCATACAGACGACTTTTCTCACAGAAAACGAAAATACGCGGAAAAAATCCGCGGACTTTTGTGAATACCGCAAAAAAATGATAAATAGCACTTATTTCCTATTCGTAGGAAATAATCCACCAAAATTACCAGATTAAAAAAATATTGTCTTGCTACAAAGGATTTTTATTAAAATCTATTACATTTTGCAATGGTCATGAAGGAGAAATCCAGTGATCAACTACTTAACAATGTATAAAAGAACTTTACAATAGACCACATATAGTAATCAAGATACGAATGTGTAATGCGTCGTTCGTATACTTTTATCATTGCGAACGAAAATCGTTCGTCTGCGAAGATTCTATTACGCATCGTTCACTTTGAATCTAAATTGTGTTTTTCTATACGTCACAATTTTTTTTTTAACTATAGTTTATGATTCTAGGGTACTATTATATCTATGCCAGGATACTTTAATTGGATAGACTAAGATACTATTCCGTATGGAAATATGTTACCGCTCTTTTTTAAACAAAGTTAATATTTATTCAAAAAATTAAATACGATTTATTATTCAAAGTATCCAGTATTGGAAGCAACAACTTTGTCCCAAATTTCAGCCAGAAAACGGATTTCTCGAATAAAGAAGTTAGGGTTTTCGACTCGATCAACTCATTGATCCATTTTTTGATATATTACAATTTTTAAGAAGCCGAGAGTTATACATTACTTTGATTTTGCTTTTTAGACTTTGCTCAGAAAATATGTCCGAATTTAACAAAATAAAAATAAAAATAATATAACTATAATAGAAATACAAGTGTAGCCTAAAACTAAGTCGAAATTGACTAAATCACAACTAAATAACATTTGACGTTAATAATATAATTATTAATGTTTGAGTTAAAGCTAAGTAAATTCAAAGTATAGTCTATACATCTCAGTTCTATACACGGAATAATTTATAAGTTATTCGAATGCACGTTTCGCAAGAAAATTTGACTTGAAACCTCCAGCTCAAAACCCGTTCACTTAACCGATGTGGAAATCGTTGAAAAATAACTACAATCACGCCGATTCCCTGTTAGAGTAGGCAGAAAAAATTAAACATCTCTTCCCCCTATTTTTGCAAACCTATTTCCTTCCCTTAACATTAAGTAATCCCTTCTTTGACTTGCTGATTCCGCGTAATTTTTACGTTGTCTTACTTCAGAACTGCTTTAATTTGGTCTCGTCTTTACTTTACTCATATTTATGCTGTAACTTTTCTGTTATCCTGGCATCATTGATCGTCTCTACCTTCTGGAACCATCGACGCATGCTTTTGTGCATCCTATCGATGACATTATCTTTCAAATCAACCATATTAGCTATATTATAAGTGCGTCGTATTTATTTATGCGTGCTGCTATAAATTCATGCATTTACTAGCAGTGTGTGGAATCAGGGAACTCTTTGAGCATAGCCGCCTTCGACTCCTTATAGGTTCTATGTACTTTTTCGGTCTTTAACCATAGCTCTGAAGTAACTGTTAAGGATCTACGGATAATGATAAGATATTGTTGAGCAGTGCTTCTGAAGATTTCACCATTATCAACCATAGATGGGCAAAATGTAATCAGATTAATGAAAATGATTAACGATTACATGTTACGTTTTTTACCATTAATATGACTGCATTTTGCTCATTTATGTTTTAAACACTACAAAATCCCAGATTGTATACACATTTATTATTGCTTAATGTTTTAAATGATTTAATCATGATTACAGAGCAAGAAAATTAAAATTACGACTAAATTTTGTAATCGTTACTAATTAATCAGATTACATTTTGCCCATCTCTGTTATCAATAATATCCTGTGCCCATTATGACGACGTGTATGTATATTTTCTCCTCGAAATCTCGTCACCTCCAACGTATTTGGAAATCGTCTTTGGGTTGGGGTCAACATTGGTTGGGAGATTTTCATTGCATCTTTGTCAGCCATTTTTTGTACTACGTTGATATCCCGTCGCTTGGCTCGTGTTTCCAGCTTGATACTCGTGTACTCTATAGGACGAACTCCCACAATGTACTTTTTGGGGCCCTTTGACTAGATTAAACACCAAAATCTACGTTAAAAAAACACTTTATTTCACATTTCAAATTAATTACATTTCTTATCCTCTTTTTCGTACCTTCTCTAACAGTCTGCTCTATTAAAAAAAAAGATTGTTTTGTCTCTTTCTATCCTTCATTCCTTTCGCTCACTTACATTCCGTTCTGTTCATTTACTACTTCATACATAATTATATTTCATAGAATTACATCCATCCTTCAATAAATAATAATGATATAACGATACGCTATATCCCTTTCGGTTAAATTAGTGACTTGCATTTCCATTGCGCTTATATGTTGTATCCAATGTGACCAGTAGCGCAGCTGATCGCCGTTTTCAGGGCACTTTACACATAATTTTCTATTAGATAGCACGGGGGTTTACTCACGATTTCGTCCTTTACCAATGAGGATGTGGTGCCTAAATGCGTACGTAATGTAGAAATACCCAGAGGTACGCGACAGGATTCAAACCTACGTTCATTCGTGTCCACTCGCATGGAATCCGGTCTATTATCAACAAGACAGCCACCCTCACAGCGACAAACTAACCTATTCATCATAGAAAAATCTCACCACTACACAATATAATTATTAATTAATTTTTAATTATACAAGTATCAGGTGATTCGTTATTGCTCAGTTTCTCGAATTCTCACAAGTTTGTAAACACTTTCCCGAATTATAAGTTGGGCGGTTCAAGATATGTTTAGGAAAAGTTTTCCCGCCGTGACTCCGCGTCTCTCGCCCCGGACACCGCTCGGAAAACTTTCCGTCCCGTACCACGTTACGGAGGTGTTTGTTTCACAGACAAACTTCAGCCCTTAAGTTCGGTTTGAAATTTCGACGCTTCGTTATTAGTTTTAAGTGCATACATCTAACTTTACATCCAAGAAAAAAATAAAAATAATATCTATTTTATAATGTATTAGTTAGAAGTAGTTTATTTCATTTTCTCTTATATTTTTGATCTTGTTTTATTTATATATTCTTATTATAGTATACATATTACTTTTGTAGTCGATTTGTTTATTTTATGTGATTACTTATTCAGTATTATTTAATTTTATGTGTGTATATTATTTTATGTAACGTATTTTCCTTTTTATTGTATTTTATTTTTCTTTAATTATCTTGATAAAGTGTAATACGACCGAGGTCCTTAACGTAAACCAGAGCCGCTGACTTTCTCCATTAAGCTGACGAAGGGCCCGTTTCGCCATATTTATATGCTTTTGTCGATAGAACCACTAATTTATCTCTGTCCACCCCGTAAAAGAAATAGCTCGAAGATATATTATTATTAGTTTTTATTTTATTTTTCTCTTTTGCATTTTCTTCTTTTCTGAATGTTTTTGTTTCTGTATTTTTATTTTTAGGCGATATAAATGTATTTCGTTTCATTGTTTTATGCGTAAATTTTTAATGTTCTTATTATAAATGTGAGTTTATCTATAACACAGGTTTAACTTCATTTTGTGGTGGTAGGGCAATTCCTAAAACTAAGTCGTAACGTCGTACACAAGGTTAATGACCGTTTTAGTGACTCGATTCTCATTTTTATACTGACGTGACATAGTGACTGTACCATGGCTGATGGTAAGCTGGGCGCTTGCAATAGTAAAGAAACCTATGGATAGTTGTATTTATCACCCAGGCCTAAGTAAATATCTCTTCACACTTCACTTAAAGGATACAATATCACATGACGGTGGTAATATATTCATTGGGTTAGAGCGAATTTACCATCCAGACTGATGAGTCGTTTTTTTTATAATTGACCGTATTGCGCGGCCGGGATAGACCTTTAAAACTAAGTCGAGGTGGTTGGAACACAGAAGGCCCTCATCCAGCGAATTTTATGGGTGGGCGGCTACGCAAGGGACGTTTGTGGGTACGGACGTCGACTTGGCCAGCCGGCCAGTTAAAAACGAACCTAACGGTGATCTACCAGCGTTTCGGAAGCGACTGCCTTGAGAAGAAACGCTGACAGAAACTCAAGGCTGCGTCGGAGTTGATGAGTCGTCTTCATCATAGTGTTTTAACAATTTTTATTATTTATTTATCATCAACATCATTTCCGACAAGTACAATAAGAATTAAGTTAGAGTTGTTGATAATATTTAGTGTTTCAAACCATTGTTTTACAGCATTGTGGGTACAATTTAGTGTTTCGCGAAGAAAACTAGGTCTCTCTCGTAACAAAAGGATATTGTTCTAGAACAATTAGCAAGCAATCGGCATAGATAAGTTAATGGTTATGTAAAAACACTGAGATTTATGCTGCTTAGATTTAGCTTATACTTTACCCAAATATCATAATATATTATTTAATTCATATCAAAATAATTTATTTTTTTGTAACCCGGGGCAAAATTCTACATCGGACTATCAGGCTCACTGTGAGGGCAGCGATCCCGGGGTGTCCTACTGATTAAAAACCCCCGGAGTGTCCCTCTAATCACTCCACCCAGGCCTGGGAAACCATTCGTCCAGTCGCCCGGGGAGCGAACAGCCTGATTCAGGCTTCCTCTCTGGGAGGGGTGGGTATAAAGAGACCACGCCTCCAGTACCTCTTTCATAGGCGGCGCGCTATACACTGCGCACCGCCTCCCTCTCATCCGGGCAGCAGACTCCCTCAAGTCTACTGTTCGGCTATTGTTACCGGGGGATGTCGCGCTCGCTCTGATCAAACGCGTCCCTCCGGCATATCAAAATATATGGTAAATTATCTCAACATAAGCTTGTCTCTTCGAATACTTAGGCTATACTTCTTTTAGTTTATATTATAAAATCGAGATTTTATCAAATATGAACTAATTACCTGAACATCGATGGAAGGTCTCTAGGTATATTGTTATAACAACTGGATAGACACAAACTGATTTCGGAACGCGACAGGCCGGGGCGAGTAACTATGACGGCTCAATTAAATAAAATAAAATACTTTTATTTCGCCTTAAAACATAAATTAAAATTAAGGGACATAATAGTTAGAAAAGAAGAAGAAAAACATATAAACATGGCGAAATGGGCTCTGTCACCGTCATGCCACAGAGGAAGTCTACGGCGCTGGTTTTCGTGAAGGGCCCCGGTCGTGTTACATCTTATCCAGATGATTAATAGAGAATAAATCAATAGAATGCAATAAAAAAATTAGAAACTTTTAATTAAGATCAATTTACACGTTAAAAATCAAATAATACTGTGTAATAATACTTAAATTATGTGTAACCACAAATAAATACTTTTTATGTGTATTTAGAAACTTCATGAAAATTATCGATTACTAATCTATGGCGAATATTAAAAAATAATCGAATGTTTGTAATAGGCATGCTATGAAAAGCCAGTCTTAGAGATAGATATATTCTAGATTAGCATTTATCTAAGATGCGGTAATCTCTGTCAAGAGCAAAACGATTATAAGGTATAATTAAACATATAATCAAGAAAAATGACAATTGAAATTTATTACACATTACGTCATATAATTTACAGGCACATTTTTGAAAGTCATGATGAAAATAAAATCAAATAGTCACTAAAATTCATTGACACTATAAAATAAATATTCCACTCGTATCATGACGAATGAACAGTTTTATAGGAACAATTAATCAGTACAAGATTCTTTTCTGTTTAACTTTAAGCAGTATATTCCAGACTTATTTATCATAAGGGCATCCAATGCTTGCATGCATCTATAAAATGAACGCTACTGGTCGGAATGGCCGTGTGTGGATTGCAAATGCTGTGTATAGGAGCAAAACAAGAACAAATACACGGCGCTGTTCCAACCGGAGTTGCTTTCGCGACGTAAGAGCCTCATCGGCAATGAGTCGCCAAATTCAGCGATCGATTGAGACCAAGGTTTCGAAACGGTGTTTGCCAGAGCCATCCTAAAGGTGGTAGAAACACCCTGTACACGAACGTCCTTGTTAGACTCCGAATTAATACGTCCTTTTCGATATATTCCTCAACGGGCTTAGATGTTTCCCATTTTTCTAGCATTTGAATTTCATAAAAATATGACAATCCTAGCTATTTTCATCTAGTGATACAGATAGCTGACCTTTTGCAGTTTTTTCGGAATCGGGGATATATGGTCACTGTGAAGTTGACGCCACCAAATCAGAATTCCGGAAAATAGAATATGTAATTTGATTTTTTTCTAACACTGACACGGCACAATGACTACACCATACCTGATGGTAAGCGTGATGCAGTCCAAAAACAACAACGACCACCAACAGCAAAAAAAATATCGAATATCGCTGCAATCATGCCGGCCTGCACAAATATCTCTTTACGTTTCGCTTAAAAGACCCAATATCATAAGAAGATGGAAACACGCTCGCTGGAAGACCATTCCACAGCCCAACGACACGGCAAAAGAAGGAGTTAGAGAACTTTTTAGTCCTAGCCGGGATGTGAGATACCGTATACCTGTGACTCCGCAAACCCTCGCGCGTGGTTCTATTCAGGAAGGGAGAGGGTGGAACAGGGTTAAACAACTCTTCAGAACTCTCGCCATGATACAGACGGTAGAAAACGCTCAGTGAGGCAATATCTCTACGTTTGTAGGTACATGTTTGTCTATGAAAAATATGTTTGTACACCGGTTATTAAAACTTATTAACAAAGCAAAACTTTACCATTTGAAGTTGGCATCACGTAGGTGCGGTATCTTATTACGATTTGAAAACTTTTGCGTATTAAAGGGGTATGCGGGTCCTATAATCAATACCTCACAACGACGTCATATAAACCCCTTTATTTGGTAACCCAGGGTAAAATCATGCATAGCATCATCCGAGCCGGGACCCCAAAGTGTTAGATTGCTACTGACTAAAAATCCCCGGAGTGTCTTTCTAATTACTCTACACTGGCCTGAGAAACTTAATTTTTCCAGTCGACGTGAGAGAGACCAGCTTGCTTAGTCTTTCTCTATGAGAAGGGTTGGAGTAAAGAGCTCACTCTTCCAAAGCTTTCTCAGGGGCGGCAGACTCTCTCAAATCTACTGCACCTCATGTAAACCAGTAGCGTTCATTACATAGATGCATAAAAGCATTGCATGCCCTAATGATAAATAAGTCTGGAATACATTGCTTAAAGTTAAACAAATAAAGGGACCATTTATATTCATATCTATTCTATATTCACGTCATTTAACTCGCCTATGAAAGCAATATGATATTTTCTATCATAATATATTATTCAAATTAATTACGCGGATTCTGCCTACCCTGTCCAGATACTCTATGCACGTCACTGATGTAAACCATGCTTTAGGTGCCTCTTATCGGAACTATGGGCCGTATTAAGCGAACTGAACGTACATATACTATTATAAAATACTTCTTATCGTGTGACATAAATTAATATCGAAGGTAATACTACATTTTTTTAGTTTCGCAAACATTTCTAATTACGAAAAGTTAATTGAATGAATCTATGGCCGTTATTAAAAT
This sequence comes from Automeris io, assembly GCA_036320925.1. NCBI lineage: Eukaryota > Metazoa > Arthropoda > Insecta > Lepidoptera > Saturniidae > Automeris > Automeris io. The sequence continues at coordinate 2,596,943 of JAUDJH010000036.1, forward strand.
TTCCATAAATCTTTGTTCTTAATATTTTAATTTGTTTTTATAAATCGGAACGGAAGTGCGAGTCGCCCCAGAGACAAGTTATTTTTAATTAGTGAGACTTATCACCCTGATATATGTAGCCAGTTGTTGTGTAATAAAGATTATTATTATTAGTTAACTTTATTCAACGTATATGACCGGCGATCATGGGTGTGGTAGTAGGAAGACACGGATTTTGACGTTTTACTATTTATTTGCACTTTATGGCACACCGAACTGCGACGCACACGCACGTACTCTAGCCTCGGGTCTCGGTAGTCGACTGAATTAGCAAGCATCCCGTGCGCGCACGCATCCTGTTACCCCATGCGTCCCGTAATACCCTAACGACCCTTAGGCCGTTTTAACACAAGCACGTATCGGGCGGCGTCTACATGCTATACGTATAAATAAATATGTGAGCCTACGAGAGCGATGCCTGAGGCCTAAGCCACCAGTAGTTTGGAGCTCAGAGTGAGGAACCTTCTAAAAATGCGTGCCGTATCAAGTAATACTGTTTTCTGTATCAACATCATTTGATCCAACAACCAAGCGAGAGCCGCTTGAGATGGAAATCGCGGCACTTTGCGATCAGCCTATTAGTCGGTACGCCTATCGGGACAATAATCGTTGTAGCTACACTAGCGATGCTACGAATAGTGAATTGGCCGAATACCGAATATTCGGCAAAGCTGTCGGCCGAAGCGCCGAATATTTGGCCGCCGAATATTCCTGGAAGTAGCATGTTTGGTGAGAGGTTATTTTCTGAGGCTGGTAAAATTTACGATGAAAAGCGTAATCGTTTACTACCAAAAAATGCTGAAAAGCTTGTTTTTATCCATCACAACATACCACTGATCTATTTTAATTACTAAAGTGTTGTTATTTGGAAATAAATAGATAATTTTGAGTAATATAACGTGTCTTTTTTAAATGATTTGGTATTCGGTATTCGGCTGAATAGTACGTATTATTCGGCTGAATACCGAATAGCAAAAAAAGTGGCCGAATAGGCCGAATACCGAATAGTTGCCGAATATTCGTGACATCTCTAATCTACAACCACAAGGTGGTAATCTCATGTACCAAGAATGAAGTCACTTTTTTTAGAAATGGATTAGGGGCGTTGCAAAGACTTCGTCATTTTAATTAAAGCTGTCGGCACCCGATCATCTAAATGCATTTCTTTGCCCAGTACTATTAGTACAACTGTAAGCTTAGTTCGGGGCTAGCTCGAAGTGAGTAATTGTTCGCCAATAAATAAATGTATAAAATCACGTAACGCAATACATTAAGTGCTTACAATAAGGATTGCTCATTGCCAATAAAGATAAAGCGGTTATTATATTAGCAACGGTTGTGACTTGTGAATCATCAGGAGCCAATTCGCCTCTTTATTTCGCGCTACCGATGTCTAAAGGTACGGGTCGGATTCTAACAGTCGCTGTACTCTGCGCTGCACACTAGCGATCCTGCAACGAGGGCTTGGTCACAATTAGTGATAAAAATGCCTGGGAATCTTCCCAAAGTGCCCAAAACTTCCGAGAACATTACGTATCTCATTGTACGTACCTATATCTTTTCGTCATCATTGATCCTCTTTGTGCTATTGAACCATATTTCGTTTGTAATACCGTTATAAAAATAAATTTAATTTATAATGTTATTACTCGACAGAGGTGCTTACTGTCTTTCTGCAAAACTTCAGAATTGAATTAGGTTATTTTATTTCACAAGGGCAATCAGGATTCGCCTCCTTTTTTTTACTGCGAACCGCAAAGGAATGGAATTAGCTTCCTACGTCTGTTTTTCCAGCATCTTACGACATGGTAATTCTTAAACAATGACTAAATCGGTATTTGTGAGATGTCGCGCCCCTATCATCGACCTCCTTATCACTTTCCATCGGGTGTGATGGAGGTAACATGCAAGCAATAAAAAAACTGTAACATGACATTCACTGTTCTATAAAAGTACAGATTCCAATATATTTAATCACAGTTGTACGATATTGTATTAATATTTGAACTTATCGTGAATGTAATAAAAATGTAATAAATATTTATAAAAATTCTATTAACAATAAAATTATTTAGCCGTGAAATTAAAATTTATTATACCGTCTTATTCAGGCAGTTTTGAAATAACAATTTATTCGCTTATAAATTTAATTATTATTAAAGTAAATAATTATTTTAAGAATAATTATATTAATTTTCAGCTAGTTGTTTAGTTCACGAATTTTCTACTGAAGCAATGAAGTCCCTCGAGAAGGCTCTATTAAATGTGTAGAATAGAATCTCATTCGATGCCAGCCTATGTGCCTTAAAACTGGTGCTCACGGTGCGTTGCGACAGGAAAGCAGCGTCGCTTAAAAATAGGCAAATATTTATCGCATTTGCGTGCATACGCATTGTGCGACACCGCTCCATCGAGTCTATTATTAAAAAATGTATCGGAATAGACTACGGAGCGTTATCGTTTTATCGTTATCGTTATCAATAAAAATGATTACGATTACATTTGAGGAGTCTAATTTCAAAACCCATTATAACTTTTTTTTTTAAATCCTATAATTTTATTAAAACTTATAATTAATCTTTGACTTAATAATCACATTCTTATAAGATATTTAAATTATTATTCTAGAGTGAAAAAGCAAAAAAAGGAAAAAATTATATATAATATTTGCTTTGATAAAAATATTTCAAATTGCTATTAGGACAATTAAATAATTTTGTATCTTATTTTACGTTTTTACCGTTAATATGACTGGATTTTGCTCATTTATGTTTTAAACACTACAGAATCCCTGATTGCACACACATTTATGATTTCTTAATGTTTTAAATGGATTGAATCATAATTACAGAGCAAGAAAATTAATATTACGACTACATTTTGTAATCGTTAATCATTAATCAGATTACATTTTGCCCATCTCTGTTTCCACCATCGCAACGCGTGCACGCCCCTCCGGGACGTCTTACGACGCGAAAGTCCAGGTGTCTGGTGAGATTAGGGGGTTGATTATGATTTCGTGGTATCGCTATGAATCCAAATTAACCTGATATATATCATATATTTATTATTTATATTGTATATAAAAGACAATTTCAGCGAATAGTAAAAATTGTTATGCATTTATGTCAATAAATTTCTTAGCACTAAATTAGGTTATTTTTTTATATTAGCAATAAAATAACTTATTATTAAATCATTATTTAAACTTTTAATTAAGATAAAAGTCTTTGTGTAATAAGGCCTAGAAAATTATAATGTTGTGAACGTGAGAAGGCGTCATAACATTGAATGAATGGATAATGTTAAACGACGTTGGAGTTGAGTGCGAAATTTAAATCCTTCGGAGTTTACGCACTGAGTCCGTTCAAAGTCCGTGAAATTTCGTGCCTAACTAGACGTAGATTTACTTAAATGGTAACTTACGGACTAACCAATTAGCATTTTGCATTGGTCAACTGTACCTTATGATCGGGTATAAGTTGTGAAACGTTAGTCAAATTACAAAGGTCCAATTATCAGCCAATAGAAGTATTGCAAAGATAAAAACATTTATAGTTAATTTTACTAATTTGTATAGAGCATTGCAAGCAGAGGTGCCATTACCAATTCTTGACCAACCGAAAAGTAAATAAAAGCACAACTATTTACCGTAGCGAAAATGCCTAGCATAAATTCAATTATATTCTGATTTTAATCCGAATATTGACGGTATGTACGCGTGAGCATTGAGTCCGAAGCGAATTCGAGCTACATCCAAAAAGTGGGGTGGACAGTAAAGGGAATAGGAGAGTAGGAGAGTTTGAATCGGGGCAGCACCTATGGTAGTTTTAAAACTGTTTTTAACATATCCATGCTGGCACTATGATTCATATTTCTCGGGCATAGACGACTGCGCTTAAAGCTCTATGCGATTAGCATAGAATAAGGGTTTCAACGAAAGATTATCGAACGATTACGGCTTCCATGCATTATATTAGGTCCTTACATATGAAATTGGTGATTTTCGTACTGGCCACTTTAATCACAAATTTCTCCTCTTTGGTAAGGAATTCCAAATTCAAATTTGTACAGCTATAGACTCATGTATTTGTGCTTCGATGATCGTCATTCATTTGTTTTTTTCTTCTGTTTTTTTCTGTTTGCGTCACTCATTTTACAAAATGGAAAACTTAAAATATCGCATTATTTACGAGTACGAGTTCCGCCGTGGCACTAGTGCTGCGGAAACAACTCGAAGGGTGAATGATGTGTATGGCGGTCGTGTTGCAAAAGAAAACACAGTTCGTTTTTGGTTCCAACGTTTTCGTTCTGGAAATTTCGACCTGCAGAACAAGCCCCGTGGACGGCCTGAGACTCAAGTTGATAATGAAGAGTTGAAGGCTATTGTGGAAGCGGATCCATCGCAAACCACGTCCGAGTTAGCTGCAGGCTGCGATGTTAGTGATAAAACTGTTTTAATTCACTTGAAGCAAATTGGGAAGATTAAGAAGCTTGAAAGGTGGGTACCTCACGAATTGACTGAAGCAAACCGGCAAACGCGCGTCGACTGCTGCGTTACATTACTAAACCGGCACAATAATGAAGGTATTTTAAACCGAATCATTACCTGTGATGAAAAATGGGTTCTTTACGATAATCGGAAGTGCTCAGCGCAATGGTTGGATCCTGGCCAGCCAGCCAAATCCTGCCCCAAGCGAAAATTAACCCCAAAAAAGTTACTTGTAAGCGTTTGGTGGACTAGTGCCGGTATTGTTCATTACAGTTTTCTCAAATCTGGCCAGACTATTACGGCTGATGTCTATTGTCAGCAATTGCAAACCATGATGGAAAAGCTAGCGGCTAAACAACCTAGGCTGGTCAATCGCTCCACGCCACTGCTGCTTCACGACAACGCTAGACCACACACTGCGCAACAGACGGCTACTAAATTAGAAGAGCTTCAATTGGAAAGTCTAAGACATCCTCCGTACTCCCCGGACCTTGCTCCAACAGATTACCATTTTTTTCGAAATTTGGATAACTTCTTGCAAGGGAAAAAATTCAACTCCGATGGGGCAGTCCAAATCGCCTTCAAAGATTTTATTGATTCCCGTCCGACTGGTTTTTTAGTAAAGGGATCAATGAACTATCTATGAGATGGCAAAAGTGCATAGAAAATAATGGTTCATACTTTGATTAATTAAATATATTATATTAAAAAATATTCGACTTTTTGTTCCTCCCATACAAAACGCTAATTTCATATGTAAGGACCTAATACTTTTAGCGCTGTTGTTGTGTGTTGGTGTATATGCCCAGACTAAAATATTGATTGAATATATACATAATTGTAAACACGGCAACTAGATAGATAAAGGATTACATAGAAGTCTAGGAATATGTTGAAATTTGTGCAAAATTTATATCTTTTTTAAGTATAAGTTAGTTATTATTTTCCTTTGTGTAATTTTTCCCATATACTGCCAATATACTAAATATATGGTCTAAATTTTTGGTGATACGCACGACCTATTATCGAAATCGAATCCGAGACACCTACGCACTAGCATGAAAGTGTTAATAATTTCTATAATATATTTAAGTATATTGGTTTCAATTATTTTTTACGTTGCGTGAATTACTTCATCTGTATTATGACGAATTGAAATCGAATGCGTAAAGTAATGTCTAAATCCGGTCCGATTTTTTTAGATCCGTACTTGCACGGATTCTATTCTGACTCAGTGCGTAACGGCTCTAAGTAGGTATCATGTCACGGTCGTCGATCTGATACGACGCTTCCGTTTAATATTAAAACATTGTAAGAGCGTTCCGTTCTCCAATCGAATGACTTTTCGGAATAAATTATTTTTAATCCGTCTATTTTCGAACGATAATATAAGGGAATTGTGCATGCTCTTTTATAATAATATAACAGTATACAAGTGTGCTAAGTTAATCATTACACTCGAGTTAATATTGCGTGAGTCGCAGCCGAGTGCCATTTGAGAGCAGAGTCTGTATTTATCAAAATGCACACGAGTGTAATACGGCGATTTTCATCACACTTGCAACGTAAAGATGTTCTTATACGTTGTCATTGACTTCCACTTATGGAAACAATTAGTGAATGTACTATATCCACAATCAGGTAGCAACTCGCGTTTTTTACCTTAATTAGTATTTTAAACGAAATTAAACTTACGCCATACTCTTCTACACTAGTTGAAGGTTACATTTTTTATATTAATCACCGCAAAAACTTACAATTAAACTTTAGAACTAGCGTACTAGTTAAAATGGCTGATATTCATATGTTTCACAGCGTCCTATACCGTGGGGTCCTTTAAGCGGAGCATGAAGAGATATTTGTGCTGGCTAGCATGATTGCTGCGACCACCGATGGGTTTTTCTTTACTGTTAATAGCCGGTGTTGTTTTAGGGTCTATACGATGCTTATTACCATCAGACGTGATGTGTTCACTGTGGTGAGACACGGTTAAAAAAAAACAAAATATTTTTCTTTTAACAATTTTTAAATTAAATTTAAATCGCTGTTCACAGGGTTCGTATTTTTATACCTATTTAGCTACCACAGATCGAGTAATACGTTTAAACTTCTCCAAAAAACATTAATGCCGTCTTCAGAATCTATGTGCTCCATGAATAGATCATAAGCGTTCTAATATTCTTGAATCGTTACATTGCAACGAGTTTTAGAGATGTTACTCTATCCGAATTCATTACCGACACTGTCGGATATCCGAAACGATTCGACATTCTCATATTATATTATATTATATAACATTCAGATCAATTATGGAAATCTGCCTACCCTATCGAAATACCCTATGCACGTCACTGCTAATAAGGATGTCACGTGTAAGTGCCCTGGGAATGGAGATCAGTTGCATTACTGGTCACGTTGGGCGCGACATATAAACGTTAAATGTATACAGCTACTATACTTTGTTCATTTTAAGAAGTCCCCCATAATATACAAAGAATAGGTTGGTTTTGTTTGTAAAAAAATATTTAGTATTTTATTTCGATTTTAGTTTAATAGTGTTTTCTACCCTAAACGATAAATATAAATTTTCTTTATTTATACTTAATATAAAAATTTACATTGAAATAATAATTGTAAGGGACTTCGTAAAATAAACATGGTATTATATATCACTGCTCACTCCGAAGGGGACATAACGTTATGATATATTTCAGTAGCGTTCATTCCATAGATGCATGCAAGCATTGCATGCCTTTATGATAAATGAGTCTGCAATAAATTGCTTAAAGTTAAACAAAAAAAAGGAACCATTTATATGCATATCTATTCTATATTCACACCATCTATCTTTCCTATGAAAGCAATATAATATTGGCTATCTTAATAATATTCAAATTAATTACGCAAATTTTGCCTACCCTGTCCAAAAACCCTATGCATATAACTGATATATTTTTACTGTTTATTATTAATTCGTAATGTTAATTGAATATATTTGTATAAAATATATACTCTGCATTTAGTGTAATGTATAAAATAATACGTTTTAATATTCATATCCGCAATCAAAGGCAAAATATATCTGTATTCACAATTATATCCGAATACGATATCTCTAACAACACTAGTTCGAAGACGACACATTTTAATGCAAATGTTGAATGCATTATCACATTTCACGTTTTACCAAGTGACAAATAACGGGAAATAAAAATCTTTTCATCATTTATGTGCATAAAAATACGAGATATTGTTTTGGGAACAGTTTGTTGCACCCCGTCGCATTACGGGATCTAGATGATGATGATCTAGATGTGCTCGGTTTTGAATAGATGGTGATATATCTTCAAATTATTAAGGCACGAACTTCTATTAGTCGTAGCTCGCAACGGAGATCCAGCGGCTGCCAGCTTACAATGTACCGGCTCTGCATTTATATACAGTGTGTAATAGAAACCTTTTTTTGGTAACCCGGGGGAAATCTCTGACGAACCTGTGTGTCGGACTTGCACCGGCTAAAACCCCCGGGGTGTTCCTTTTTCCCGTCTGACCGGGATTGGCGGTACAGTGTTGTCCTCATCTCCGACCCGCGGCGACGTCTGGCGTTTGTGTCGGCCTCATCTCTCTGTTGTGAGGGGTGGTTGTAAAGAGCCACCCCTCGCTCTCCCTAAGTTTTGTCTTGAAGCGGTGTGCGGGAACACGTCGCACACCGCTCTCGCCTGGAATGTAATAGAAACCCTATCCAACCCCTGAAAAGGTTACTCGGTATCTATATTAAATTTACGATGTCCTTTTTAGTTAAAGAGCAATAAAATCCGAATTAAATTATAATAAAGATGAATTAAACGGGGAAAACTTTCAAGGATTTTTGATGGTAGGGCTATTGCCCGAACTGGGTCATGACCACAGTACACGAATGTAAAAACCGTTATAGTGACTAATTTTGACCTGTTGCATATCGGGATCAGCTCGTGTATATCGAGTAACTTATATACTTAGAGACTTTCCGATGTGTTATATGTGGGCAGACATACCGATGAAAAATATCAATAGATTTTTCTCTAACCGTCAGGTACTCTGTAGCCACTTGGTCGAGTAAGTGTAAAAATGTAGGAAATATTTAGAAGAGCATGCATAGCTCATGAATAGAGAAAAAATAAAAGTAAAGGGTCATGCTAGTACTTCTTGACGTCAAAAAGGTCATGACAACGTTAAAACCAAGCATTATTTATCAATTAAAACGTATCATTAGTCATTAAAATGATTTTTTTAAGTTAACAGCATAGATCGCATGTGAAATATTCATATTTCTTCAATTTTATATGACACTAACTGTTTAATTTTCACGAATAATATAATTTTCCGTATTTTGGTAATATGATGATGATGTCCTAGCCGGTTTCGGCCACGGCGACTGTTTCAACACCGGTTAAGAAATTCGAGGTCCAGTTTTCGGAAACAGTCAATTGCGCAGGAGATATTTAAGTGCATAACTGGACGCGCAGCCAGAAAAACACTCTCTCGTCCGAGCTCCCTCAGGCCCGATGGAATGGAGAACCAGTACGATCGGGAGGGAGCAGGATGCAGGTTTGGTCGAGTTTTCCTTCTCTGCACACCTGGTAGAATTGCGGTGTTCAAGAGATACCTTAGTCGCCTTTTACGACACCTCAGCAAGAAGAGGGAGGTGCTATTCTATTCTGCCGGCAGCCACCACGGCTTAATAACGGTATTATCGTTTCACCAATATGCACCTATCGGACAGGGTTTTCAAAACATACTGTACAAAGGCGTCCAATAAAGACCGCACGGAGGCGAGCTTTACACGGCACTTGCATCGGCGGTCGCTTACATCGAACGCCTTATATTTGCATAAAAATCAATATACATTGCGACCTGGTAGCGGTCCCTCATCAGCCTCTGGCAAAATCTGACGCCTACCTTTACTTTTACCTACGTCCAGTGGTCATGCTCTCTCTGGGCACGTAGACTCTTTCAGAGCATCCTACGCTGCTAAGGTTTTAATATAAAATTGTGTAAGTTACGACATTGGTTTAACTTCGCGTAGGATTGTATGTAGGCGGCCGAAAATTGTTCCGCCATTGTATTGTTTCTTCACGAGAATTGACTAAATTTAATTTACATCTCTTATAGCGGTCAAGGTATGTGAGTATATACAATATTACCTAAACGATGTATTACAATACTTTAGGTTTAATTGTGTTTTCATATTTATGCAGGCCGGCATTATCACTGGGACTATCGATTGTTTTTCTTTAATGCCCATAGTTGCAGTTGTTTTTTGGTCTGCACCATGCTTATGGTCAGGTGTGCTGTAGTCACCTATGTAGTCAGGATAAATACGTTTTCTTATTAACCCCTATATTGGAAATGACGATTATCTGTACTAAATTCGAAGAATTTGACGGGCGTCGCCCGCGGTGTATTTTTATTTATATGTATTTCTTTCTTTTTATATATTACTATATTAAATAAAAACAAAAATATTTAAGTTTTATTTTGTGATAATTCTCAATATCATAGAATTGCGCTAGATTTAATTGTCTGCACGCGTACTATTCTTCGAGATTTAATCCTAAGGCAAAGGGTTGAGTATAAAAATTACAGTGGTGGCCTAGGAGATAAGGGACTGGTATTTATGCACGCCAATGCGAATAGACGTAGGTTCGTATCTCGTCACCAGTAGCGTTCATTCCATAGATGCATGCAAGCATTGCATACCCTTATGATAAATAAGTCTGCTTTTGTTTTTGTGATTGCTTAAAGTTAAAAAAAGGAACCCTTTATATTCATATCTATTCTATACTCACGTCGTCTATCTTTCTTATGAAAGCAGCATAATATTTACTATCGTAATATATTATTCAAATTAATTACGCAAATTCTGCCTACCTTGTTCAAATATCGTATGCACGTCACTGCTCGTCACGTACCTCTGCGTTGTTCCAGAATAAGTACGGACCTAAGTACCACAAGCTAACCGGTGAAGAAAACATCGCAACACACGGGGTGGCTAATAGAAATGTCACGTGTAAAACCATGTGAGAACGGCATTCAGCTGCACTACTGGACAGAACGGGTATGACCAGTGACGTGCATAGGGTACTTGTCAGGGTAGGCAGATTCACATAGTTAATGTGAATATTATATAATGATGATAAATATTACTTTCATAGGGAAGGTAGCTGGCATGAAAATAGAATATATATTCATATAAAAGGGTAACTTATTTTTGTTTAAATTAAAGAAATTCTTTCTAGACTTATTTATCGTAAGGGCATGCAATGCTTTCAAGCATGTATGGAATGAACGCTACTGGGTATGATATATACGCGTAAAGTGAATACAGCCATTAATGTATCTCTGCTCTCACCGAAAGGCATATAGCGGGACGATATATTAAAAATAGTAAAATAATTATCTTACGTTTATTTTAATATTAAAATAATACGCAGGGATTGATGTATATCTATGTGTGATGATGTATAACTTCGTTTTGAAATTTAAACTGATTGTAAAATTATATGAGTAAAGATTAGTTGAGAAATTATAAAGTAATAGCGACGTTTTTGTCATAGACATTAACATATAATAGACTCACCCACATCTTAATTCGCCCAGTTACAAAAACGCTCCTGAAAGCTTTAAATACTATTTAATCATCTATTGCATATCATTCATTAATCTTTATATATATACAATTCTCGTGTCACAATGCTAGTTACCTTACTCCTCCGAAACGGCTTAACCGATTTTTACCAAATTTTATATGCATATTCAGTAGGTCTGAGAATTGGCTACTATCTATTTTTCATACTCCTAAGTGATAAGGGTTGTTTACCCTTAACATTTTATTTTTAATTATTGGACAACATTTTTTCTCTACTACAAATTACCTAGAAATATGTTATATGGCAAAACAACGTTTTCCGGGTCAGCTAGTATTTTATAGTATTTAAGTGTATTTAAAATTTAAGGCATTTCAGGGTGTTATAAGCACTTGTCCTATAGTGTTGTGTAGAAACTAATCTCTTGAAGTTAGAAACATGCAATTTTAAAATTGGTTACTATTTCCGAGTATTGGGAGCAAATTTTTAAATTTCACTCCTAAGCAGGTGAAATAGGGGCTGAAAGTTTGTTCGAAAATCTGTTAATGTTGAAACAATCTTTATGATAACTTATATTTAGTGTTATGAAAAAAATTAAAAAGGAAAATGAAAATGAAAAAGTATTTATTTCGCCACAAATATACAAAAAAAAAATTAATGTAGCATTACAAACAACACACAAAAACAAAAGAAAATACAGAACATATTAACTAGGCGAAAATGGCTAGTTATTTTGGGTAGTTATAAAAAAAATGTGTTTAGATTTGTTTGGTAAATTGCCGTCTGTACCACGGCGAGTATTCTGAAGAGTTATTTATCCTTGTTCCATCATCTCCTTTCCATATAAGAAGCACTCGTGCGGACTTACGGAGTCCCAGCTATACGATATCTCTCATCCCGGTTAGGTTAGGTGCTCTAACTCTTGATCGGTCGATCCACGACCGGTTGGCTGATGTCTTTGGAGTCGTGGCTGCTCAGGGTGGGGGCCCTGAGCAACTGGTTTAGCGACTCTTGAGAAGTTGGCAGGGCATTGTGACGTGCTCTGCCTAAATACAACGAGCAGTATCGGGGAGGGTATCATCTTCCCCCGAGTTTGTGCCCGGCGCGACGGGGCTGTGGCGAATTGATTATAGGACCCACAGTCCCCGCCAATGCGCAGAAGTAGTCACCTTGGGGTTTTTAGTCGGTACAAGTCCGAGATACCTCGGTCGCGCAACCCCCCAGTGCGGCCGAGACGGTCCTATGAGGATTTTCCCCAAGAAAAAAAAAGTGCTCTAACTCTTAGTTTTGCTTTGTTATTGAACTATGGAGTTGTCTTCTGGCGAACGTGTGTCCACTGTTCTATGATTTTGGGCCCTTTCAATTCAATTCAAATATCTGTTAGTATTGTTCATTTTTTTCTTATTTCCTATTGTTAAATAGTCAAGGTTAAAATTAGAGTTGTTCTTCTGCGACTTCTCCCAGTTAACCCTACCTTGGTTTAAATCTAACCACTTTTTTCCCGCCACCGTAAGGAAATCGTCGCCCCATTTCTTTTTCGGTCTACCTCTATTTCTTTTGCGTTCGGATCCAGATCATTTTGTTGAGTCTATTGACCATCGTTTGTCTTTGTATCTAGAAATATTACCTATTACCACTTAGCCAGTTTAAATCAGTGTATTCCCAATGAGCTAACAAGATGGTCCCATGAGAATTTTTCTTAATTATAAAGACGTGTCATAACTGATATGTTAACAGAAAGTTCTATGTTACACTCGACGTCTTGCCTTTAGTGGTCTGCGTTTTTCGTGATAATACAACAAACGAAGCCGCCTTTACTAACCTCGTGTACATAAATGTGTAAAAAATTATAATAGTAAACATAATTGTTTCGTATAAAGTCGAATTACCCAACATATGAGCGTGTTATCTTATGTTAGAGAATTTGTCCAACGCAAATATCGGACGAACTATCCAAGTATTATAAAGCCTTTTTAAACATAGCTGTTTTTAATTTAAAACAACAAGGTGCTAGTTCCAGTGAATTAAGGTGTGTTTACACGTCGATTCTTGTGACCGCTCGTGTGTCAACAGGCTTATAATACCGTATGTACATGCGCTTATTGTGCCCTATACGTGGAAGGTGCTTTGTGTAATTTTTTATGAAGATTTTTACACGTTGACGGTTAGTGTGAACTTTTGTCTTTCCTATTAGGAAAATCATAGTTCTATGGCTTATTGCGTTTAGAGATCAACTTGTGTACATTCAGTTGTTCATAAACGTAGAGGCATTCTCTTATAGGATATGTCTGTTGGCATGACGACGCATCCCCCCCCCCCCCACGAGAGCTTCAGGAGCGATTTCACCAAAATCGAGTACGGCATATTTGGTCATAAATACCATATATTACACCGAACTCTGGTTGTACCTACGCATAAGATCTAGCAGGAACATTAAAAAGCAACCTATTTTTAATGTAAGTCTTCTTATTTCGAGTTCTGAAACCGTTTCGAGAATGAGACTTCCTAAATTTTTACCGAAAATCCCTCATTGTTATAAATTATAGTATTTAGAAATATGTTGATACACATTTGTGCCGAGCACTGGTGGAATCATGCCTTTGCTGACCAGCGTTAACGCAACGGTTCTTGCGACCATTTTTAGCCTACACTTTGAAGGTATAGACAAAGCTATTAGGGACAGTTTTTCCCAAGAGTTGTTTCATGGGATTTATAAAGGGGCAGAGAATAACGTCTTTAGTCGGCATCACAGTAGCAACACTTACTTTAAAGTTGGCTATAGGCGACGGAGATTGCTTATTATTAGGTAAGCTGTCCGCCTGTTTGTCGATTAAAGATTAAAAAATTATCAAGTAAACTCCGACGCAGTCTTGGGTTTAATTCGGCGTTTCTTCTCAAGGTAGTCGCTTCCGAAACGCTGGTAGATCACCGTTAGGTTCGTTTTTTAACTGGCCGGCCGCGCAAGTCGAGGTCCGTACCCACAGGGGTGCCTTTGCGTAGGCTGAACGCCCTCTGCGTTCGCCCACCAAGCCCGGTTTTGTTGTGAAAGTCTATCCCAGGATATAGGACATGCCGAAAAAAAAACAAGTAAAGATTCCACCATATTTTTTCGCTTACATTGATCCAATTTTTCGTATCTGTTTAAACAATAAGGAAAATTATGTTAAACAGTTTTAATGGGCACCGTTTTACTTAGTCCAATAAACAATGATAGCTTTGTTTAGATAATAGATAAGTATTACCTTATTTTATCTTATCTGTTCATAGCAATGCGGACTTAATTTTAGAGAAAACGACCGCGGCGAGTTAAAAAATTAATGTTTCTGATTATAATATTTACATTTCTATTATGTGTCTTAGTATTAGTGATTCTATGGGTATTTAAACTACATACGGTTTCTCATATTCCATTGAAATAATATCAATAATAAAATATCCCATCCTTTATTTGATTTCGTATACTACATTAAACATTTTATAAATATGATGGATCTCCGTGCATTCCATCAATACTTGAGCGAGCCCGGGAGTACCCAAACACTGTAAATTTACAAATTTGTAAAAAAAATTTAGAATTAAGAACTTAAATTTGTATGTTTACAGGGCTGACATGACTGCGTAGCCAAAACCCTTTTTTTAAGATTAAAAAAAAAACATTTCATTTTATTGCACTCCATAATGTTCCTAGGTAACTTTTAGGCTCAATTGCAAACCTTTTTTTTGTTTGTTAGACATGGCTTTTTTATTATTAGAAAAAGATTCAATAATATTTCGTCACGCTATGTAACTTTCGGTGTGAGCAGAAATAACTACTTACACATGGCATTTTTGTTGGATACCATGCGAGTTTCATTACAGAAGAAAATTATAATGTACAACATAGGAACAAGGAGTCGAAGCTGCTCGCGTCCGTAGGCTTTACCCTAGTTTCCCTACACGTGACTCCTGGGTGGTGCTAAACGAGCAGCAGCGAGGTGGTAGGGTGCCGGTGCCCGTCTGGATCGCGACCACAGTACATGGATGTAAAGCCCGTCATAGTGACCAGTTTCGGCTTGTCGCGTTTCGGGATCAGCTTGTGTATATCCAGTAGCTCATATACCTAGAGACCTTCAGTCGTGGTATATGTGGGCCGACATGACGACGGACACTATCAAGGAATTTTCATCCTTTGATAGTCGCTTTCGTTTTTGGACTACACTGTACTTACCATCAGGTACTCTGTAGTCACTATGTCGAGCCAGTGTAAAAAAAAACATGGATACAAACACATACATACATATATATCTTACCGCCCGGTGAAATTGTAAAGACTCTTTCCGGCAAAATGTCTGTCGACAAAAAAAAATCCTATAACATATCTATTATTATTTTTATCCACATTGTATTTACAATACAAATTACAGTTACTACCTAACAGTATCGTTCATTCCATAGATGCATGCAAGCATTGCATACCCTTATCTATACTAATATTATAAAGCTGAAGAGTTTGTTTGTTTGTTTGTTTGTTTGAACGCGCTAATCTCAGGAACTACTAGTTCGAATTGAAAAAATATTTTTGTGTTGAATAGACCATTCATAGAGGAAGGCTTTAGGCTATATAACATAGCGATGCAACTATAAGGAGCGAAGAAATAATGGAAAATCTGGAAAAAACGGGGAAAATTATTCATCCTTGAGTGCTTCCATTGCGTGCGCTGCGAAAACGGTCCAAGATACCAAAAATATATGTAGGAAAGAATTATTTCTCTTGAAATGATCTAAAAATATGTCCTAAACACTATATATCTATCTTTTAAGATTAACTCACTAGAACCGTTTTTATGGTAATCAAATTTGGTCGAAATTAATGCATTATTTGTTAAGAGTTGTATCAACGTAATAATATTAATCTTTATCCAAATAAATGTGTTGTTGATTAAGAGTATTTAATTATGAACAAAATTGTCTTTGACATCACTTAATTACAATGAACATCATAGAAGATATTACAAAAACTTATATAGCAAAACTACGTTTGCCGGATCACCTAGTGATAAATAAGTCTGGAATAAATTGCTTGAAGTTAAACAAAAAAAGGAACCATTTATATTCATATCTATTCTATATTCATGTAGTCTACCTTTCCTATGAAAGCAATATAATACTTACTACCATAATATAATAAATATATTAATTACGCGAATTCTGCTTACCCTGTCCAAACACCCTATACACGACACTGCTAACTACTAAACGTTTATAACCAAACCTCATATATTAAAAAGTCATTTATTTTTCTTATTTTTAGTAATACTTTCGAATTTATCTATAATATAAAAATGAATCGCAAAATGTCTTGATAAGCGCGAAACTCGAGAACGGCTGAACCGATCTGGGTGATTTTTTTTTTTGTTGTGTTTGATGAAATCTGAGGAAAGTTATTACGGAGAGAAAAATTTTTAAAATTCCCTGCAACTGTCTAAAAATAACACTTTTCTGTATTCTCATACAAAAAATTCGTTATAAGTCATTTTGAACTTTAATACCACACTATAAAGTTTAAATGTTAGTGGACGGGTTCCGGGAAGGCAAAACAATTGAGTGACGTATAAATACTAATGTCAATATTTGTCAATTTTTATACATATAGCATTAAGGCCAGGTTCCTTCAAACAATTTCTAAAAAATCTGACGGGGATGATATTAACATTAAAAAAAACAATGTGACTTTGTTTTAGAGAAATCGGACAGAACAAGGTCTGCCGGGACAGCTAGTAGAAAATAAAAATGAAATTATTATACAAAAAGATCAGCTGTTTTGTAATAAATAAATGTGAATTCTTTTTAAGTGCCTGTTTTAATTATAAAGTTACTTTACGTTATAAAACGACTTTTGTGAACTACAAAAAGTGCATATCGGGAATCCATTATTTCTATATTTAACAACTTCGAACAAAAAATTATAGATTATTTCATTAATACTACGTTCATGAAAGCATATTAAATTCGGCGGGTTATACAAGCGCGGTTAAAATGTCACACAGTCAGTGACTTTAAAATACATTTTTAGTCTACCGCAAATAGCTATTATTAATCTCTAATATAATCCATTGTCTGCACATATTTTTAAAACTTTCGTACTCTACCTAGAAAAATCAGCAAGAAATTCTGTTAGTAGTTAGTTTTTCTTTTAGTTAGTCAAGATATCGTCGTTGATTCCACCATGTTTGAAGACTAAGGTCTTCAACCAGTGCGTGCTACCTTTTATAATACCTTTTAAACGGTGTTTAGATGTTGAAACTGACATAAAAATTAATGTACACCCTCAAGATTTGTGTCAAGTGCCTCTGCGTGATCGAAATTGCCAGTCTGGACTGGTCGTATTTGTCACAGTATACGCAACCTTTAGAGTAAACTTCTGGAGGTTTTGGAGGAACAGCTCAGAACAGAAGCAGATGGCGAGATTTAAGAGTGGCTTATAGTCACCAATGGTTCGATGCCAGCTGATGTAATAATTATGAAGAGTTCTACATCTACATTAGAATGTATTCCCACGCCTTCAGACCTAGAGCAGTGGAAAAACACGCTTGGAGTCCAGGCTTCTTATCCACGGATGAAAATGGAGAAGTTGACTTTAGGTATAAGTCAGTGACGTGCATAGAGTATTTGGACAGAGTAGGCAGATTCATATAATGATTTGAATATTATATAATGATAATAAATATTATATTACTTTCATTGGGAAGATAGATAGCGTGAAAATAGAATAGATATAAATGTAAAGAGTTCCCTTTTTTTGTTTAAATTAAAGCAATTTATTCCAGATTTATCTATCGTAAGGGCATGCAATGCTTTTATGCATCTATGGAATGAACGCTTCTGACATTAGTGTATTATTTACTTATTTATGTTCATAGTAATTAGTTGAAAGATGTCGTACGCGTTTTTTTGGGAGGACAATTTGCTGTTGGCCTTTCGCTTTGACCGGGCGAAGGAGGCAAGCATTTGAGGAGGTTAGCCAGCGATATATGGGTTGGGTGTCATCGCAAGGGCACCTCTTGCCAGCCAGGAAATGAACATAACGGTGATCTACCAGCGTTTTAGTGACTACCTTGAGAAGAAACTTAAGGCTATGTCGGAGTGGAAAGTTCGCGGTGATTGTAAGTGCGAACGCGGCTTAGGTATTAAAGGTGATCTCGCTATAATTGACACTGATCATGAACTCCATACCTAACATGCCTCTATCACCGAATAGTGTAATCCGTACCAGAACAAAAATGAGACAAAACATCAAGCGAAACGACACATCGCGTTCACTTCGCGTGCAACGAATCCGAATTAATTAAATTAAACGACTACTTTCCTCAACGAAACGACCGAGAATCCTGTTATTATCAGAGACGGCGAATTAATTAATTTAATTAAAATACTCGATAAAAATCCTAAAATATTCCTTATTTAAAAGTTTTAATCGAAATTTATACTCGACCGAACGTAACGGTTGGAGAGAGATGGTAATATTTGTTGTGATCTTTTTACTTCTTTCTTTTTTCTTTTGATTTATGAGCGTTTTTTAATTAATATTTTCTTAATTACAACTTATTACTTATTAAAATGTTCTCTCTACGTTATGTTACTAAATTAACGTTATAACATAAGAGATATAGCAATATTCACTGCGTCCCTTTCGCTTATTTTATCATAACGTTCTCATATATTCTTTTGTTATAATTTTCCATTTACTACGTTCTTATTAAATAAAACAAGCTGTTACATATCCGCTTCGCTGACCGTAGATTAAACTTTAATAAATAGCCATTTCTTTTTATTCAAATCATAATTTTTATGTATTTATAGATATATTTTTATATCGATATTTACTCAAATTGATTGGTAGTTGATCCACAGACAATGAATATCATGTGAACTGTGGACTTGGGTGACGTTTTTGATGACCCGTGGGAAAATCATGCATAGAACCAGCAGTGCCGCTGTAAAGAAAGCAATCGCACAGCGTTAGACTCCCACTAACTAAAAACCTCCGGACTGTCATTCCAATCACTCTACCCTCGCCTGGGAAACTGAATTCTGAATGCAAACAAAAGAAGCCTGCAGCGCTGGGTTTCGAAAAAGGCGCCGAACGTTTAAACCTTCCTCATGAATGACTCTGCATCTTAGTGAAAATTGTATCAAAATCCGTTCAGTCATTTTTGAGTTTAACGCACACATACTAACAGTTGCGGCGGGGTCTTTGTTTTTTTAATATATAATGATCTAATCTGAAAAAGAGGAAATATGGCAAGTTATTGCCAAAATGCCAATCTCTGCATAGATATTTCTGACTAGGTGATTTTCTGTATCGGTTCGCTTCGGCCACTGTTCGCTGTCTATTTGGCAAGACCTTTATATTCAGTTATAGAGCCGATAATTGAATTCAGATTATAATAAGACTACACTAAACGGCAAGGAAACTTTACAACACAGCACTTCACAGTATAACCCAGTATTGTTTATTTGAAAATGTATGCAAGTTACCCCACTATACGACAACCCAACCTCACGACATTGTTAACTGCAGACATTTATAACCCCGTAACTTTGTTATTGCATAGTGCGGTCATTCTCATAGTCGCGTCCATGGCTTAAACAAAACGCCAGTACAAAACGTCTGCAGGTATTTTTCTATCTCGTGTATTTACAACTAGCTGACCCGGCAAACATTGTTCTGCCATATAAATCATTTCTAATGAATATCTTCTGTCTTGAAATAAAATGTGCATTGTAAAATAGCATATAGGTAATTTAATTAAATTTATGGTTCACAATTTTGGTCATAGTGGCTTTCACATAAAAAGTAGATATATGCTGTCGGGGACTTTTATTTAGAACTATTCAAGATTACATTATCTTTTTATAACTCCAATGGTTTAGGCAGTGTACGCCAAGATAGCTCCCAGAGGCCAGATTTTTTTCAACTTAATTGACATGTATCGTTATATTACGACCAAAATTACATAAAATCATTATAAATTGTATCTTATATGTTATACCGATGTATGATCTATATTACTGTAAAAGTTTCATGCAAATCCGTCCAGTAGTTTCATCGTGAAAGACTAACAAACATATTCACAAACTTTCGCATTTATAATATTAGTATGATTATTCTATCCTTTCAAATAAATGTGTGGCGCATGCACGCAAAACATTTGCCTATAAAATTCAAAACAAATAAAATAAAATAATCATAAATACACAAGGAAGTATAATCCCGGCGAAAGTTTTGTTCTCACGTTTTTCTTGTATATGTATATGAAAAATAACAGCTTGTGGGTATTCAGTTTCCATACACTTAGAGACCTTCCATCGTGGTTTATGTGGGCTAACGTAGCGATGGCCACTATCAGTGGATATTCGTCCTTTGGCGGACGTTCTTTACTTTCCATCATATGTAATGTAGTCACTAGTCCGAGCCAGTATATAAAAGGGCAATGGGTGCATCTTTGGGATAAGATCATCCTAAGCCCAAACGTGTCATGTGCAACTGTGGCCGACCAAATGATATCCTAAAGGTGCGGATGACTTTCATATATAAGATTCCGAATGGTAGAGGCTTGCCTGTTGGCGGGTATTGCTTACAGTAAATGAGGGTACCCCGTCATATTTAAACGTAGAAAAAAAAACTTTGTCATTAGTGGAATGAACAAGTATTAAGCCAGATTTCAAAAAGCTACTTTCAATTTGCTTAGATTTTACTCAAACATTACAAATTATCTATCAATCAATACCAAGTTATTAGTAAGTCGTTGATTCCGTCGGTATGAACTTGACTTTACGTAAACTTAAGCTATACTCAAGTTTCTAGTATATATTCAGTTTTTTGTTAAAGATACATTTATTTCCTGAGCAATGTCTAGGTAGCGCCTGTAAAAGACACCGAAGGTTTTGTTTCACTGTGTATTGTTTTGTGTCGTAAATTTCCGTGTGGCCTAGTGTAGTCATACCCTTATTGTGTCATGTAAAATCGAGCAAAGCAATTTATGGAATGACAATTCTGACGTTTAATATGTCGCCATGTTTATATATTGATTAATAATACATTTAAATGAGGACTCATTAACGAGCAATTCAATTTCGCGAGGGACAACGATGTAAATTTGTACAACTCATTTGTATTTTATACGAAATATTTATTTGGAATTACAATCACTACAATGTTATTATAAGATTATCGCAGGACCTGGCCTGTCCATTACATTATTAATCCTGATTGCGACTGTTTATTTTGTTGATCTGGACACGAAACAATCAAGTAATTGGTCCTTTAAATCGAATTTTTAATTTTAGCATTACATTCGCAATGTTCTAGGAATTATTATTTATTTATTTTAAAGGGAAACATACAGCAATATAAAAATGATAACAAAAATATACAAAAAATGTTACATAAGCCAGCAAAGTTTCCACAAAAATTAGTACTATAGCATGTAGACGCCGCCCGATACGTAATTGTCACCCTACGGGTCGTTAGGGTGTTACGAGACGTGCAGGGTAAGAGGATGCGCGCGCGCACGGCTCTAGCAAGTCAGTCGACTACCTAGACCCAAGGCGGGAGTATGTGCGTGTACGTCGCAGTTCGGTGTGCCTTAAAGTGCAAATAAACTGTAAAACGCCAAATTCGTGTCTTACTAAAACCACGACCACCGGTCATAGTACAAAAATAGAAATCAATATTAATAAATTTATAGTCTTTAGTCAGGCTGGCAAAGCAATTAAAAAGTCATTTATTTATTTATAAGTACACTTACACAGTCTACATTAACACATAAAACTATATAAGACATGAACAAGATACATTATAAATGCGACTATATTTAAAAGTGTAGACTACATACACAGAAGAAAATAAAAATAAAAATACGAGTAACACAAAAAGAAATAAACTAATCTAATTAAACTAATTAAAATTTATAACAGAAATAAAAACAAAAAAGGAGCACGAAAAAAATATATGCAACAATCCTCTCTAATAACATCCTTTTTTAATTTGTAAATACTTTCTTTAAATATGTCGAGATCTGATGATTTCGACATATAATTGTATAACTTTGTCATTCTACATAGGGGTGCATTTAGATTAAGAAGTATTTTTACCGGGGTAATAGTAATAAAATATCGTCAGGGTATATCCCTTACGGAGTGAGCAGTGAGACATTACTTGATATATCTACTTTGCGGTTATATGTCACGCCCAGCGTGACCCAGTAGCGTTAATTCCATAGATGCACGAAAGCATTGCATGCCCTTATAATAAAAAATACAGGAATAAATTGCTTAAACTTAAACAAAAAAAGGAGCCATTTATATTCACATCTATTCTATATTCATGCTATCTACCTTTCCTATGAAAGCAATACAATATTTACTGCCATAATATAATATTAAAATTATTAACGCCAGTTCTGCATACCCTCTCCAAGTACCCTATGCACGTCACTGGCGTAACCAGTAGCGCATCTGATCACCGTTCTCATAGCATTAGTACATATGATATTTCTATTAGATGTCTTACGGGATTCCTCACGATGTTTTCTTTCTCCAGTGAGTATGTGGTGGCTAGACCTAATCTAAAACCCAGAGATGCATACCACGATTCAAACCTACGACCGTTACCGCGCATGAAACCTGGCCCGTTATCCACTAGAACACCACAGACAGTTAGCTGATCAATCTTTACCGAGATGATTTCGGTAAATGGGTGATTTTGACTGAAGGAAAATTTTGACTGAAAGGCCATTTCTGAAAATAAATGACTACTCAAATAGCCCCACTTTCTTGCACTTTGGAATTGTTAAAAGAAAAAGCAAATGAGTCTACCACTGGTCTCTGCTTTCTGAAGCAGAATCTACCGAGAAGAGCCGATAAAAAACTCTGGTAGTTCCTTATTCTAGCATAATAAGGAACAAATGCTTAACAAAGTTTTTGCTACACATGAATTGAATTACAACCACATAACAACAGTGTAATTAGAAAAAAATTAAAAAATTAAGCGAGTTTAAAACATGTAGCTAAACGTAGCTGTTGTGGCCTAGTGGATAAGCGATCGGCATCCATGCGCGGCTACGCGGATGATCGTAGGTTCAAGTCTCGGCGCGTACCTTTGAGTTTTACCAGATTATTTAAGCATCTGCGGTGAAGTAAAAAATGTTGAAGACACCAGTATGGAATTTAATAGAAATTTTATGTGTACCAGTGCTGTTAGAACGCGGATCAGCAGCGCTACTGGTCACGTTGGATACGAGATATAAGCGCAAAGTGGATACAACCACTTGTGTAGTCTTAACTCTTTGCCCCCCACACCTGGTGTATTTGTAAAGACGTTTCCAGATCACCAATTAAATGCCTCGTTGAAAAAAATGCCTCGAATATATCACTGCTTTTCTTGTAAAGGGTATAGCGTCATGATATATTATTAAAACATGACATGAACTAAGTATCAACAATTTGTTCTTAACTACTTATGCCGCGTATTACAATATGAAAAAATATATCAAAATAATTTTGTAATATATTTGAAATGTAAAATATTGTATAAATGTAAATTCCGACTTTAAACAGTTTGTAAAAATGCTAAATATATTCACGTGGGGCAATATTTTAATTACAAATATCAAATGGAGATACATAATCCGGTCTCGGATCGCTGTGCAACGTACGTCGAACTGAATATTTTTTATATTAAAATTGTTGTTATTCGATTGACCTGATGGCATGTCCACGGATTTTATGTCTTTTTTTTTTTTACTTGGGGAAAATCCTCATCGGACCGACTCGGCCGCACTGGGGGACTAAAAACCCCAAGGTGACTACTTCTGCGCATTGGCGGGTTCTACAGGACCTGTAATCAATTCGCCACAGCCCCGTTGCGCCGCGCCCGCTGGGCACAAACTCGGAGGAAGATGTCTTCCCCGACACTGCTCATTGTATTTAGGCAGAGCACGTCACAATGCTCTGCTTGCTTCTCGAGGGTCGTTAACCAGTCGCTCAGAGCCCCCACCCTGAGCGGGCGGATTTTATGTCCTGCATCAACTAATAAGACCTTAGTTATATTTACATGCGTTAATTAAGACTAGGGATGTCGAAAATGAAAAAAATATCGTTATATCGATATATCGATATTTATTAAAATGTTAATATCGGCGTCGATATATCGAAGGAAAAATATCGACATATCGATTAAATCTCAATAAACACGAAAGTATTTTACTAGTATTCATTTTTATTAGACAAAATTGAAAAATATCAAGAACTAAAAGGCTATGTTCTAACTCTGAGACCTATTGAAGATATCAAACAAAAATAAATAATAAATAAATAAATGGCGGCAAATAATATACATGCAACAAATTCAGAAGTCAATACATCCAACGTAACAAAACATAATACTCAACAGTCATAGACAATATAGTTTTTTTTTTTCGTTCGGTCCTATCTTCTACAGTTTCAGATTTCAGCGACTTCACTATCATAAAAATTTAAAAAATATCGTTTTCGATACAATTTTCGATACTGGATATTTTGTATCGATTTATCGATATATCATTATAAAATATATCGCCCAAAAATATCGATATATTGTCTTGAAAATATCTATATATCGATGTATCGATATTTATTCGACAAGAAGACTCCGTTAATAAGATTTATTATTTAGACCTCGGTATAGGTATTCATATTGAATCACTTCGTCACTATCCATTTTCCGTTGTATAAACTATCGAGAGGTCAAGCTGTGTCTTCGTTTCTATAAAATCGATTTGAGCTTATCCTCATTTTTAGGGTTCCCATACCTCAAAAGGAAAAGTAACCTTTATAGCATCTCTTCGTTGTTCTGTCAAAGTATTTTTCTCAGTAACACACGGAGATATCAAGTTCAAACTAATATTTCATACTCAAGTCAGCAGTAGCGTTCATTCCATAGATTCATGTAAGCACTTTTTTTATTGTTAACCCGGTGGAAATCCCTACGGACCGTCAGGGGAAGTGGTGAGGGCCACTCCCACCGGTGTGTCGGACCTGCCCCGACTAAAACCACCGGGGTGCCAGCACTGCCTCTCCTCGCCTTCGCCGAGCCTGGGAATACAGATTCCTCCGACGGCTCGGCGAGCTGCATGTAAGCATTGCATACCCTTATGAAAAAAAGTCTGAAATAAATTGCTTTAAAAGGAACCCTTTATACTTATATATATTCTATTTTCATGCCATCTATCTTTCCTATGAAAGTAATATAATATTTATTATCATTATATAATATTCACATTAATTATCTGAATCTGCCTACCCTTTACAAGTACCGTATGCACGTCACTGCAAGTCACGTAATTGAAATTGTGAAAAAAATTTAAGTCAATGCAATGAACAGATAATTTAATTAATTTAATTTTTTTACATATTTAGTGGCATATAAAGCAATATACAGAGTGATTGTATAGACGAAGGAGATATTTAGGACACAATAATGTGTACTGTGATTTTGTATTTGTAGGGGGTTTCGCTCGTGTGATTATGTGGACGATGTTGATGTATGTAGAGCTCCTACTCACTTCGATTAAAACAATTACTTTATATTCCGATTGAATAAGCTTAAGACTTAATGCTTAAGACATAATCTCTGGAATAAAAAAAAATATTCAATTCGAAATTCAAAATCCCCAACCTTTTCTTTTTTCATTATTTCTTACAAAATTTCATTTTTTTTCTCAACGGCCAACATTATATTAATGTTATAGACATGTAACCTTTTTTAATTTGCTCATTCCATGCAATCACTACAATACAAATCTCCATGTAACTAATAAAATGTAAATAACTATATTCCCTAATAAATTATAAAGATAAGATGAAAAAAATGAGAATAAATTAGTAAATAATTTTTACAGCGACAGAAGGCCTGTAGGTATATAATTGAACGCTTGGTGTTTAGGCTGACCTTTATATTTGCTATAATACCTTGATTTTGCTCAAAAAATAAGTTTGTTTTAACAAAAAACTAAATATCTGTTAAATAGGAATTTGAGTATAGCCTGAGTATTCTGAGCATCCTGAGCATTTTTGCTTACCGATATTTTGCAATAGGGTTAATGCCCTTTTGCAAACCCATGATTCACATGAGGCCATGAAACTGAATAGTAAATTAGCTTTAATAAATTACAACAGTCAAAATAAAAATCAAAAAGAGAAACCGTCAACGAACAGTCATTTTTTGTTATATTTTTTATATGCCAACTGTACAAAAATGGTACAGAAATTCATGGCGTGTAATAAATGTAAATGCGGCTTTATAAAACAGTGTAGATACATTTGTACGGGTCAGTGGATGTTACTAAACATCTATATTACAACCGAAAGTGGCCATAAACCGGGCCCGGCTACCGTGAAGCAGTGTAGATCGTAATCTACTCCCGCCTTGGAACACGTGTTGCCTCGACTCGAGTCTTTCGCATGAGCGCGTCTAGACGCCTCAAAACGCCGTCAAAGAAACGCCGTCGCGCCGATGCGCGTATTGGCAATTATTGCCCAATGAACTGTTATAAAGCCGTTTTACATTCTACAAATACTTGCCTGCATTTAAAATTACTTCCACTCAATAGATTGTATCAAAGTTATTTAAAAAGATACTACAGTTACCTACAGTCACATTAAGAATGGGTGATAGATTAATTATTGCTGTTTCGTTTAAGTATCTAGTACATTTTTCAGGAATACTTTAGTTATCTGTAATTAGTATCAATTCTGGGTGTGGTGTGCGTGAACCGTTATCGATGCATGGTATCACGAATGGTCGTAAGTTCGAATCCCGGCACGTACATCTGTATCTCCAGATTAAGCCCATGCTCAACCATGAAGAAAATCACCGAGAAGAAGCCCGCAAGGCATCTAATAGATATGTTATGTGTAATTTCCTTGAAAACGGCTATCAGTTGCGCTACTGATTACATTGCGCACGACATATAAGTGCAAAGGGAATACAATCACTAATGTATCTTTGCTCACCCCGAAAGAGATATAGCGTGCCGATATATTATTATTATTGCTATCTATTGTCGATAACTAACTTGGGCACGTGATTATATTGTTTTAATATTTACAGTGGTATAGTTGATAACCCACAAGTAAGTAAATAAATAACAAATAAGTTGGCCTTTTTCTGAGGTTATAACGTATTAAAAGTGACTTTCAAATAAAACAGAAGAAACTGATTGAGAGATTATATTATTTAAAAATAATTATTTTTATCACGCAGAGAGGAGATATAACTTCATTTTGCTAAAAAATTTAAACAGTAGTAATCTCAGATGTGAATTATCTTAAAATATTGTAGTTTTATTAAATAACGTGTATTCTGTTAAGAAATGTTATTGCTAATTTATCTTCATACAATAATGGAAAAAACTGCTGCGTTTTTTCAAACGCCGACTAGGCGTACTGAAAGCGTCAGTGTTATTTTGACTTCCTACTGGTTCCCTGTCAACACCCAATGCCTTTGACACAGTGTTACAAAACTAACAAGATTGATCGGTCGGACCCCGGCAATTTGTTTCAACTAATCGTCGCCTTACTTTACATTTTTTTACATTTTTTCCTATCAGCTGTTTTATAGCGTTCTTAAAATTTACGTTTCAATAAAATTACGCATAATATTTCTTTGGCTACTGACTAGAATGGCTAATGCATAGGTATTAGTGATGTGCCTTCCAGTCGGTATAGTCGACAATTTGGCCACTTTCTTAGTCGGAATAAAGCGCCGACATTCCAGCTTCTTACTTTATATGTATTTCGTAGTAAAATGTATATAAATGGAAATATATGAAATAATTCAACTCCGATGCAGCTTTGATTTGTTCCGGCATTTTTTCTCAAGGTTGTCGCTGCCGAAACGCTAGTAAATCACTGTTAGGTTTATTTTTCTGGCTGGACGGCCAAGTCGAGGTTCGTACCTACAGGGGTGGGTACCCATTGCGTTGGGTGTCACCAAACTCATAACTCACTGACTGAACACCCAAAGTGTTCGCCTTCTTTGTCCGGTATGGTTATTGAAGACCTCTACGGGTCAGCATCATACAGTCGGGCTGACAAAAAAAAAATCATACCATAATATTTATAAGAACAATCCTTTATTTCACAATTCTTTTTAGATCTATAATAACACGCTGGGAATTATGTTTTAAAGTTATACAAAAACACTGCTATGACCTAGACAAAACAGAAAATCAAGACGTAATACGAAGTTAACAAAACGTGTCGGACGTTCGCAGGCAGCTGTTGCGACTTGTCTGCTAATCAGTTGTAAATGAATTGTCGCGGAAATTTCTGAATATCCCTAAGACCGTGATTGGTTTGACAGACTAGTCATCCGCTTTTAGCCGACTAACCGACTAATCGTCTAGTCAACCAAAGTTATTGTCGGCACATCTCTAGTACATACAATAATTTATTAATATTAGTTTTAATTTCAACTGAGTTTAAAATTTACTTGAAATTTGTAGTGTCTATTTATAAGTTCTCGGCAAAGTAATTTAACTGTACCTGATGCTAAGGGCAGAAAGTTCAAAAACAGAGGACTCTTTGTCGACTATAGCTGCAATCATGCCGGCCTTCTGAAAAGTGTTTTTTTAAAAATTAAAGGGCCCATTGTTAGAGTAGAAAGCCTGACGGCGTTAATTACTTAAAAATGCATCATAATTTTTTTGTTTACCCTTATACACTTATATTATCAAATATATTTATAAAAATATTAATAAGATACCATCACGCTATACCCTTACGTTGTGAGCAGATATAAATATCATATGTCGTGTCCAACATGAATAGGCGATCGCCGTTCTCAGAGCATTTACACATGACATTTCTATTATATGCCATGCGGGTTTCACGATGTTTTTCTTTACTGGTCAGTATGTAGTGTCTAAATCCACACGTAATCTGGAAAAAACCATAAGTACGTTTCTGGATTCGAATCTTTCCACCATTCGCGTTATCACGCATGAAAACCGGCTCATTTTTATAATAGTAGTGTGATTATATTTTTCTTTAACCAATTACGACTACTATACGATTCTTTGCAACGATCTATAATAACATATAATATATCTAGAATTAAAGTATCAAGCAATAAAACCACTTAACGTACAACCAAGTTTTAAAATCTAGTTTCAATATTTCAGGAAACAGATGGCTCACTTTCCATAAAATAATTGCGATGAAATATTGCTCATATATATATACTATACGACCTTGGAACTCTTCAACGAAGTTGATCACTGATCAATCACGCTTAACTATGCTCCGATTTCTGTATAGTACTTTAAATAAACCTTCCATAAAATATGTTCTATTGATAGACACGTATTTATAGCCGTGGCAACCGCCGGCAGAATAGAATAGCACCCCGTCTTCTTGCTGAGATGTCGTAAAAGCGACTAAGGTATCTCTTTAACACTGCAATTCAACCAGGTGTTCAGAGAAGGAAAACTCGATCAAACCTGCATCCTGCTCCCTCCCGATCGTACTGGTTCTCCTTTCCATCGGGCCTGAGGGAGCTCGGACGAGAGAGTGCCTTTCTGGCAGAACGTCCAGTTATGCACTTAAATATCTTTTGCACAATTTACTGTTTTCGAAAACTGGGCCTCGATTTTCTTCATCAGCGTTGAAACAGTAGCCGTGGCCGAATCCGGCTAGGACATCACCATCATCATCATCATTTGTAGACACACCCTCTTCGCTAGATGGCGCTAGTTTATTCAGAACTCTAAATCTATGTTCGCGGGCTTACTGAGTCATAGCTATATGGTAACTCACATCCCGGCCAGGATTAAGAAGTTCTCAAACTCTCATTTTTGCGGTGTCGTTGAGCTGAGTCCTTTAAACGAAGCGCGAAGAGAGATTTGTGCAGGCTGGCATGATTGCTGCTATTATCAATGGATGTTTGTACTGTTGATATTCATTGTCATTTTTGGACTACATCATACTTTCTGTAAGATGTGATGTGGTTACTGTATCTATTCAGGATGAAAATAAAATCTTGGCTGAACCAAAATGGGTCGAATTTTTTATCTGGTTGACTGTCGTTTTTTTACTTGTGTCATGATCTGTGCGCTACATCTGCGCTATTGAATAGCCATTGCGAAGCAAGGAACTACCGGAATCTATGTTTATTACCTTTATTGATTTATTGGTTTTATTATGAAAACACAAAACCACGCATTGAATTATCTGCATTATCTTGACTAGGACTATCTAATGATTGCGGTAATAAATTTCCAATTGGTAATTCTCTATAATATGTAAGAAAGTTATATCGAGGGGTGAAAGGCTATTTGGTTTAAGCGACATTTTTGGTGATATAGTCATATATATATTTTTTGGAATCGGTAAAAAACGCTGATTCCGAAAATATATATTACTATATCGCCAAAAATTGTCGCTTAAAGCAAATAGTCTTTCACCCCTCGATATATTTCAGTTAAAAATTCTAAACTAGTTATTAAGCGTTCTGCGTCTCACCTCAACCTGCCTGACTGAGACTGAGTAGTCTTCTGAGTCTTCTGAAGAGTTATTCTACCTTATTTCACTGACACATTTTCTTATTTCGCATCTGGGCAGTAGACTTGTAGGCGTCTGCTGCTTTTAGGAGAGAGAGGTGATGCGCAGTGTCCGGCACGCCACCCGTAACAAAGGGTTGCAGGACTCTTTACACCCACCCCTCTCAGAGAGGAAGCCTGAATAAGGCTGTTAGCTCCCCGGGCGTTTTGAAGAATCTGGTTTGAAAGGTCCGGGTGGAGTGATTGGAAGGATAACCTTTTTTTTGGTAGCCCGGGAGAAATCCATAACGGACCCTGAGGCGGCGGTGAGGGCCGTCCTCCAGCGTATCGGACTTGCACCGACTAATACCCCCGGGGTGTTTCTTCTCTCGCCTGCTGAGTGCCAAAGGCAAGGCTGAGCCATCTTCCTCGGCACCCGGCGACGTCTAGCCTTCTTCAGGACCCGCCTATTTAGTAGGGGGTGGTTAAATAGTCGTCACCCCCCGCGTACACCTAAAGGAAGGATACCCTGATGGTTTTTTTCAGCAACGGTCTGACACACCGAGATCCCTGCCCTCACAACGCCTTTGATGGTCCAATGTAGGATTTACCCCGGGTTAAAAAAAAGGAAAATGTTTCCGTTGAAATTTAACGCTAAATAACGTCTTATATAATTTTAAACTTAATTAATTTTGTTTGTACAAACTTCGCTTAGACGGTTAATAAATATATTGACTGCAAATCTGGTCGTTACTAAATTTCATGTTTCAGAATATAGGTTTGTACAAAAAAGTAATTCTATATGTTTATTAAATGTCCAAGTGAAACAAAATTATGCTTTTTTTATGATTTTGTGGGATATATTGAAATGAGTCATTGTGTTTATAATTTGAAGGAAAATTACCCGCCACAAATGATAAACGCGAGTTCCCAAAATACTTCGACAAAATCGTATCAAGTGTCGTTAAATTAATCAGTAATGGATTTCTCATATTATGACGTCAGTAGAGTAGGGAAATGACTAGTGTAGGCGATATCGACGTCACGTATATGCACGCCTCTAATGTGTAAAGCGAAAAATATCGAACCACTTAAGTAATGTCGGAACCATTAAACTCTCTCCTGAAGTAGGTTAAAAAAACTAATGTTTTAATAAGAAAAACCAACAATATACAATAGAATCAGTGGAAAATATTTGTTATTGGGATGACGTAGACGCATGTCGCGGGCGGGGCCTCACTGCAAGCGGTTAGAAAATTTTACTTTGGCCTTGTAACACGACTTAAATTTTATTGATAAATTACTACATTACTAATGAGTTTTTAACTACAGCAAAAAATAACAAAAAACATGTTTTTTTTTACTGATTTCAATTTTAAAGAAAATGTATTTGAATTTCACATTTTTATTTTAAAATATAAGTCGGCGCTCACCTTTTCTATAATATTTGAAGATTCTGCTGTCGGAATTATTTTTGTAAGTATATTTAAAAAAGTGGAGTTAATTTATATAGGAATATATTTGCGTTTTTATAGTTTTCATTACTTTTCGTTTTACATCGCTTATTTGTATTTTTATTTACATCATGATCAGCCCATCCCCTGCTGCACAAAGGCCTAATCTGATAAGTAGCATTCAGCTCGATCTTCGGTTTTTCTCATCAAATCCTTTTCGGCCATCTTCCGTAAATCTTCGCTCCTCCTTGCCGGGGGTTGCCCCACGCTACGATTACTGATTAGTGGTCTCCATCCAAGAACATGCTTGCTCCTACGACCATCGATTCTTCGGCTTATATGGCCTGCCCATTATTTACATATTAGATATCAAATAAGGAAATTATGAAAACAATCTCGGAATTATTGTTCTGAATTTCATTAAGGACTGCTTTTCTGAATATTGTAGGTAAACACTCATCCGCAACACTGTTTCTAGGTTTTTCTAAGAAACTAAAATATATGTTCTATAAATACGCTCTCCGCTGACACAGTGGCGGCAGAAAAAAATGATTCACGATTGGAACCGGCGCGTACGCTCATAATGTGCGTTAATTTCATCTAAAAATAACACCCATTCTTTGTTTGTTAGATTTTTACGAAATCTGCCTGTGTTTAATATATTTGTAATTCTTTAGTTTCTCTGTTTTGCTTTTTATTGTTATATTAACGTATGTTATGGTGTTATGTTTTCGGTTTACTGTCGAAATGTGTTTTATTGTCTATCCGTACGAGTAACAGAATTTAATTGAGAAAATATATTTGGAAATTGAGGTCAAACCTGAATGTGCTTTGTGAATTTTTGTTAATCGTTTTCATTTGGTTTCATGCCGTTTTAACTAACTTTTCTCTTTTAATACTCTTACCCGGTAACATTCTACGTTGTATTAATCTAACTTTGTATTCAACTTGTTGCCTTTAATTTCTTCTAATCATTCCCTTGTCTTTTTATTTAGTTTTAGAAAATGTGATCCTATTAAAACTTATATCAAGTTTACTATATCTTGTAAGATGCTTTGAAATAAACAATAGTATAAATGAAAAATATTCATACTATTTAGGGAAAAATTGTGATATTGTTATATTTGTGATGATAATAATATTACGGATCTCATAACGTTATACTACTTTTGAAAACATTGGGTTTTAGAAAAATTTTGAGTTTTTAAGATAATTTTAATAATATACTCAGTTTCACAATCTATAACGCTAATCTATATCTATAACACTAATTAATCTGAAATTTGTATGTAATTGACAATTAATTGGTGTTTTAAATCGTATTAACCAAGGAAAGATTTTAAAACTTGCGGTTCTACATACTGTAGGTTATAAGAATTTTGTAAATTGTACACTGGTCGGCAATTTTTCAAGCTAATGGTTCTTCAAATGTTAAATATTAAAATGTCCAATTAATGAAACATGACATGTTTGTCGTCTTACAATAGACTAAAGCCAGTTATGTATCACAAAACTTTTAACAACAAACCGAACGTAATCACAGATAAAAGCTGAAGCCTAAATTAGCTAAACTAGATACTACACGATGGCTGATAATTTATCTATCCCTTGTGCCGTTTCTTACTAGCAATACGTCCTTTTTCACCTGTATATATCTGAGATAGGAAGATATATTGTATCTAGTCGTATTAATAGTTTAAGCAATGAAATATATATAGCAGTAATTTTTAACGGTATCGGATAATAAAAAAATATCCAATAAAATAGACCATTTGGGTTTTTTATACAATAAATCGTAACTTCTGAATTAAATTTCTCAATAATTTAATAACTCACAAAAGAATATTAACAGTATTCTTTGTCTGTAAGTATTTATATAGCAAAACGCTAATTGCTCGATGAAGCGCCACCCTTACCTACAATGTTCTTGTTGTAAAAATATATCGGTCTACATTTTATTATGTCATGAAAGGAACATAATAGTATTCGATAAAATTGATTATATTTCGCGTAGTATTGTTTATTGTAATGGTGTTATTGTTTAGAATATTTGTTTTTATGTCCGGTATATAGCCCCTATAAATATTCGCCCGCCCACCGTTCTTACATTGTTTCTCCGCTCAATCTCTTACTGTGATGTGATTATTAGATGTAATACTATATCGTTACGCTATTCCCTTTCGGTGTGAGAAGTGATACATTAGTCGCTGTATCCAATTTACGCTTGTATGTCGTGACCAACGTGACTAATAGTGCAACTGATCGCCTTTCTCGGTCCACTTACACATGACAATTATATATCATGCGGGTTTCCTCATCATGTTTTCCTTCATGGGTGAACATGTGTTGCATAAATTCCTATTTAGTCCAACCGTCTACTAGTACTAGTAGTATTTAGTAATACTAGTACTATATTTACTAAAAAAAATCCAAATAAATAGCCATAAATAAATAGCCGTGGTGGCTGCCGGCAGAATAGCATAGCACCCCCCTCTTCTTGCTGCGGTGTCGTAAAAGGCGACTAAGGTATCCCTTTAACACCGCAATTCAACCAGGTGTTCAGAGAAGGAAAACTCGGCCAAACCTGCATCCCGCTCCCTCCCGATCGTACTGGTTCTCCATTTCATCGGGCCCGAGGGAGCTCGGACGAGAGAGTGCTTTTCTGGCTGCACGTCCAGTTATGTACTTAAATATTTCCTGCGCAATTGGCTGTTTCCGAAAACTGGACCTCAATTTTCTTAATCGGTGTTGAAACAGTCGCCGTGGCCGAACCCGGCTAGGACATCATCATCATCATCATATTTACTAAGCCACCATAGCTTCGAAAATGAAAAACTTTATTTTAAAATGATCTTTCCTTGTTTCAGGTAAGTTATCCATAATTACAGATTGCTGTGAAAGAGAATATATGTTCATGAATCTTCGATTTCTCTGGATTGGTTGGAGAGATAAGGTAAGTTAATGCGTATATTTAAAGGTTCCGGGCAGTAAACTTGAGGGAGTCTCCTTTGGGAGGGAGGCGGTGCACGATGTCCGGTGCATCGCCTGGGAGAAGGGTAGCCTCACCAAGGCTTCTTGTTCCCTGAGCGTCTGGATGAATTTGGCTTCCCAGGCGCGGGTGGAGCAATCAGAGGACACCCTGGGAGTTTTTAGTCAGTAGGAGTCTGACACACCGGGGCTGCTGCCCTCACAGCGTCCCTGATGGTCCTATGCAGGATTTTCCCCCAGGATAGAAAAAAAGGCATTTAAAGGTTCCTCTACACATTAACCCAGTAAAGTTTTTATTAACTTGTATCAGCAAATAGACAGTTTATCCACCTAATGGGAAGTTACCGCAGTTTATTTGTAATACAAAGAGAGCTTTTTTTTAATAAGCTAATGTTTTATTTATTTATGATTGATGACCATTCTCAAGCCAACTTACACGTGACATTTTTATTATATATTATATTTTTTGACGAGTTTTCCCTTCATCACTGAGCATGCGGTGACGAAACTCGTACTTTATCTGGAAAAACCGTGAGGTACATACTAGAATGCGAATCTACGCCCACTCGTGTTCCGGCGCATGGGTACCGGTTCCTTATCCACCAGGCCGCTAGTTACCAATGGAACCACGAAAAACATCTACAAAATTCTTGAGTTTTTTTTTATAACTTATAGGCGAACGCTTGACCTCAATCACACCTGGTGGAAGGTGAAGATGAGTCCGATGATGAACCGCGTCCGCCTGACAAATGTCTATTCACTCTTCTCTTAAAGACTCCCAGGTCATGAGATTGCGGAAATATGGCCGCTGGTAGCATATTCCACTCCCTAGCTGTTCGCATGATGAATGTAGAAGCGAATCTTCTCGTGCGGATATAAGGAACATCCACCACATACGGATGGTATCCGACACGATGTCTTGTGGTTTTGTGGTGGAATGGGGCTGCTGGAATCAAAGAATGTAGTTCCTGGGAACACTCTCCACCGCGCAACCGGTAAAAGACCGCGAGGCAGGCAACTCTACGCGTTTTTCTCTCTAGTTATTCCAATCCACTTGATATGCAAGTTTTATTTCTTAAAGTTTGTTCTTCACACGGCGTTACAAAATATATTGAGATGTAAAAAACATTTGAAACCGCCGGTTTATTATGCGTACGCATATCAGTACGCTTGTAATTGCGGGTTTATCTTTTGATCAAAGTTTTCGTACAAAGCGGTGAGGCGCTATGCGCTGTCAAATGTATTTTTTTAAGCAGAACATTAATTAATTCCCATAATGAAATAACACACGAAACGGCGGCGGGTTTCGAAATGATTTTAGTTTAAAACTTTAGTCAAGTACTCTTTTTAGATTTTTTAAAATAATAACACAGATCTGTAAGGTTTTGTTGTTGGCCAAGTGAGGGTCGTTTAAGAAGTATTTTTTTGCGTAGAATCCGAATCCGTCAGAATTGCTCTATCACGTCAGATTTTTAAAATATCTTAACCTAAACGTGCAAAAAAACGGTTGGTCAGGTTATACTGCGAATTTTAACCGCGCGGTTTTTTACCAGTAATTCTATAACACTTGGAATAATACAGCGCATGCAAAGAGAGAAAAACTTGCTCAAGTTTTTTATGAATTGTATTTATAAACATTAACAACATAAGCCCGACGCCAGACCTTGGGGACCGGCAGTGAACTTTTCGTTTGGCCGGCGTCGGTCCCTGAGGACCAGCATTAGGAGTTTCATTCGGTTGGCGTCGGTCCGCGAGACCGACAGTATTAAAGTTAAAAAATAAATATAGTATCAATGAAATGTGATCAAATGTAGTTTTAATGAAATTTATTGAAACAATGTAAACATAAATGCGGCTTATCTTTACACATATTACAATATGTAACAACTTTTTTGGTAATATTTTTAGCTTCCTTTCGTCCAAATAGTTTTGAATTTTTACTTTTATTTAACTGTTAGACA
Organism: Automeris io; assembly: GCA_036320925.1. Classification (NCBI taxonomy): domain Eukaryota; kingdom Metazoa; phylum Arthropoda; class Insecta; order Lepidoptera; family Saturniidae; genus Automeris; species Automeris io. Next base: position 2,634,065 of record JAUDJH010000036.1, read on the forward strand.
AGGGCGACAACCGCAATCAGCAATACCCTACAACCATAGATGGACAAATGTAATCAGATTAATAAAAATGATTACAATTTATTTTTGCATTTTTTACCATTAATAAGACCGCATTTTGTTCATCTATGTTTTAAACACTACAGAATCCCATATTGCTTACACATTTATGGTTTCTTAATGTTTTAAGTGGATTTAATCATGATTACAGACCAAGAAAATTAAAATTACAACTACAATTTGTAATCGTTGATCATTAATCAGACTACATTTTGCCCATTACTTGGCCTGCAATATTGTATCGCTCGCCGGCTGCCGGCTGAACGGAAAAATCAGCAAATTCAGCGCCGGGCTTAACATGTTGCAATATGGATATTTACATATCTCTGTACATCGCGAAAGGAATATAGCGTGACAATATATTAATACTATTATTTATGTCAATGAAATACTAAGTATATTGTCAAGAAATTAAATTATAGACAAAGAAATAAAAGTAAAAATACACGCAACCGTTATGTGGTAGACATTCCGGCTGCTCGCTCGAAGCGATTCCCCTCCTCCTTTTTGCTGAGAACCGCCAAGGAGTGGAACTCGCTTCCAGCGTCTGTTTCCAACTTCTTATGACATGGGAATCTTCAAACGTCGAGTGAATCGGTATTTGCTGGGTGAGCGCGCTCCATCGTCGGCCTCATCATCACTTTCCAGCAGGTGGGATTGAGGTCAAGCGCAAGCCTGTATGTAATAAAAAAATATAACAGACTTGTTAGCTGTAAGAAAAATAACGAAGACTAAAGACAATATTATGTAATTTTTTACTGTGGTTTTAAAATATCTTGGCTAGTGTACCAAACTAAGTAATTATATTATTTCTAGCAACTATTCTTTTATATTTCTAGCTTAGCTAATATAATTACGTATGTAATAAATAACCTAAAATTTAATAATCTCAGACGCCGGAGGAAACAAAAATTTTAAAATTATATTTTATTATTACATACAATTCAACTTACCTCCATAATAATGTAATTTATTCAGCACGTTAATAAACTATCGGGGTAAATTAATTCAACAAATTTTATAACGTTTTAAAAACATGTTAGGTACATCAATTCTACCTTGTAGCGGTTGCTTTTATTACAATTAAATGAAAACAGCTAGTTCATAAGATGTATTTCATTATTATAATTATTATTAATAGCGACATACAATACACAAGCCATCTATCGGCAGTTGCTAGTCTGTGAGCTTACACAGTAGCGTTCATACAATAGATGCATGAAAGCATTGCATGCCCTTACGATAAATAAGTCTGGTATAAATTGCTTGAAATTAAACAAAAAAGAAACCGTTTATATTTATTCTATATTCACGCCATCTATTTTTCCTATGAAAGCAATATAATAGTTACCACCATAATGTAATATTCAAATTAATAACACGAGTTCTGCCTACCCTGGCCAAGAACCCTATGCACGTCACTGGGCTTACACACCGAGGCGCAGTCCCACTCCGATGCCCCATTAAGATTCTTTCGGAGTTTCTTCTCAAGGTAGTCGCTTCCGGAACGCTAGTAGACCACTGTTAGATTCTTTCCCTGGTTGGCTACCCAAGTTAAGGTTCGTACCCATATGGGTAAAAGAAAGAAAGAAATAAATAAAACGTTTTATTAGCAGCACCCAGACATAAGTGACAACATGATACAATAGATTACATGAAAATAAACATAAAAAACATAAAAATAAATAAAAAATCACAAACAATACACAAGAAAATCTAGGCCGCCGCCAATAAGGACCCTGTCTCAGCTCGGTCTCAGGTGTCTTTGTGTTGCCATCCAATCACCAAATCTTGCTGGCTGAGCACTTTAAGTGCCTGCCCAGCTCGCTATGTGGAATTGTAAAGGCCCAGGTGGGTTCCATTTTTTCTATAGAGATCTTTTATGTCTAGTGGGTAGGTACTATAATTTTCGTGACATACAAAAATGGTGATTAGTATGTCTGATTATAATAATAAATGATATAAATTATAAACAAATCTTTCTTTAACTATTATTTAGTTACCATGAAGGTAAAATATGTCAGATTGAAAAATCCTCCAAATTCTTACTTGCTGGGTACCAACTGCAACACAAGATATCAGGATTGTGCTGCCGACCTCAAAGAGCGTTAGCACAGTGGCGTCTGAGCAATCAGTTCCCTCGAGATTCCGCTGAAAATCAGCGCCGAAAAATACCAGAGTCATCGAGCAGGCCAGGCTGACCCGAATACTTTTTGATATCGGTGACAATAGTAGACATTTGATATAATTTATTATTCTTTCATTGATTTATCTAAATGTGGATGCTGTTCGTTTTTTTATAAATAAACAATAATCCAGCAACAAGTAATAATCCAGAGGAAATACTACAACTAAAAGCACATTCTTTAAATATAAAGTGTAAATATAATATTTTCCCACATGCTTCATTCTAAACGGTACATAACGCTAAACTAATTTTCTTTTCAAGTAAATACTAAGAATACTACGTCAGCCTTTGCAGGGTTTCTTTAAGTCAAAGGGATTGGTTTATAGCATAACATTAAAGGCATATTTCTTGCTTACAATTATACCCTTTCTTTATACGTAACCGCAACCCTTTGCAACTAATTAAGGTCAAGATGAACTATATTAGCGGTGCTGGAAAATTTTAAGCTCGTGTTCTTAGCGGTGATTTTTTTTGTTAACCCGGTGGAAATCCTTATGGACCGTCAGGGGAAGTGGTGAGGGCCACTCCCCCCGGTGTGTCGGACCTGCCCCGACTAAAACCACCGAGGTGCCAGCACTGCGTCTCCTCGCCTTCGCCGCGCCTGGGAATCCGGATACTTCCGAGGGGGCATAAATGGCTGCGATTATAGCTTTTCACTTTATGGGACATCCCTGAACTAAGGGTTTCAACGAAAGCTTATCTATGGGTAGTGGTTTTCATACATTATTCTTTAATTAGTATTATTGTTTCTATATTCTGAGTGTATATGCCTGCACTAAAATATTGCATATATAAACATATAAACAATTGTAAACAAGCCTATTAAATAGATATGGGTTAAATAGGCGTCTAGAATTGTCTTGGAATTTATACAAAGTGTCTATCTTTTTGTAAGTTTCACAATCATCAGTGATCTATCGATAGTACGCGCCGCTTGATGCGGCAAAAATCTATGAGTCGCCGATGGTGCAAGGCGCTCCATGATGCAGGCAGACTTGTACGACCCTCGAGAAGTAGGCAGAGCATTGTGACGTGCTCTGCTTAAATACAAGAGCAGTGTCGGGGAAGATATCACCCTCCGAGTTTGTGACCAGCGGGCGCGGCGCGACGGGGCTGTGGCGAATTGATTACAGGTCCCGCAGTCCCCGCCAATGCGCAGAAGAAGTCACCTTGGGGTTTTTAGTCGGTACAAGTCCGACACACCTCGGTCTCGCGCAACCCCCCAGTGCGGCCGAGACGTTCCTATGAGGATTTTCCCCAAGTTAAAAAAAAACAGACTTGTACGAGCCACAAAAATGAATATAGAGTAACAATATTTTACTGCCAATGTATTATTATTGACAAAAATCGTCTTATTGAAATGATGTATCACTTCTGAAAAATGTTTTATTAAATACTCTTTGCAATGTATTTTTTACGAACGTCTGTGTAGTACGAATATATTAATTTCGTGTAGTTTATTACACCGTACATTAATTATAACAGTTAAATGAGCGTGCTGTAATAAAAATGTGGAACGTTCTGGTTTTTTTTTTATAATAATAGGTACGTATTTTTTTATAGATGCCGCTAGTGCTTGTGTTCCGTAGTAGGGTTGACGCAAAGATGATTTCGACGCTCGTATCAAGTTTGTGAAGAGAATGTTAAATTTAACAATAGTTCTCGAAAGAGAGATATTTTTTTTTTCGAATTAACGCGAGTTTATTGACCGGGAAAGGTCTTCACAACTTAACCGGGCGGGAGAGATATATTTAACGCTTGAGGATCGTATTTATTAGGAACATGCAGATACGTAGAGATGTCGGTTTGAAAGATACTGTCACCGACAGCACAAATAAAGGCATGATTCGCTAGTTCAGACACGAAGAGAGATCGAATGATACAAGAACGAAGAATCATTACAATATGATTGTGAGTGGAAGTAGCAACCAAGTCCGGCTGAGACTCACCTATATAGAGGCTAAATAACAAAATTCTGGAGGAGGGTAAATTCAAGAGTTTGGGGAATCGATGAGAAGGTATGAAGGTATTCATGAATGTCAAGGAACCGAAAGGGGTTTATAAAAATATAATAACCAGCGCTTGAGATTGAGAAAATTGATTTTCTACCTATGCGAACAGGAAATCGGCTTGATGATAGAAAGTAATGTATTTACTCTTCAAAATAATCAACGTTAAATGTAACAAATTATATGAGATTTTTGTCCAACGCCTTCAAACGGATCATCTCTGATAAATAAGGCTCTTTTTTTAAACTGTCTCGACACAGTGACTGCACCATAGCTGATGGTAAGCATGGTACAGTCCAAAAAAACGCCAACGACTATCGAAAGGTAAGAAAAAACCCATCGGTAGTCGCAGCGATCATGCCGGCCTGCACAAATATGTCATCACGCTACGCTTAAAGGATCCCATAACATAGGACGGTGGGAACACGCTCGCCGGAAGATCATTCCACAGCCCAACGACACGGCAAAAGGAGTTAGAGGACTTCTTAGTCCTAGCCGGGATGTGAGACACCGTATAGCTGTGACACCGCAAACCCGCGCGCGTGGTTCTATTCAGGAAGGGTCTCTACCCGTTTAAAGCATTAGAATGAATTTAAAGATTATTCCAATTTTATTATAAAATAATACAAAAATTACCAAACATCGAAGGGTGAAACAATATTTACTTTAAGAAATATTTTTGCTGATATTGATTTGTGTATATTTCTGAAAACGCTGTTTTTAAAACAAATATAACTTAACGTTACCTGTCACCCCTGGCTATAATGTACTCATATATAACAACTTAGAATTACTATAAAAGCCATATTAAAAAAAAATCACTTTCGGGCTTGAAATGATATACCGGTCTCATGTTCAACAAACGTTTTAGTAAATAAATTGTAAATAAATATTTTCGTCAACCCTGTCCGGGTGCAAGTTTACTTAGAGTCTCATACAAACAACACATGTAATACATTATATGGGTTAAGTAGCAATAAAATATCATTTTGTATAGTTCCTCGAACACTACGGATACCTAGTTGTTTCCGCTTTTACAATATTATACTCGTATACATTAAAGCTCGAAGGGAAAACTCTAAATAATCTTGTCACTGTTTGCTATGGTTGCGATTTGGTCGATAACATGCGCCTCCAAAGCAATATTTTTTTTATATAATTTATAGACGAACGCTTGACCTCAATCACACCTGGTGAAAAGTGAAGATGAGTTCGATGATGAAACGCGATCGCCTAGCAAATGCCTATTCACTCTTCTCTTAAAGACTCCCAGGTCATAAGATCGCGGAAATATGGCCGCTGGAAGCATATTCCACTCCTTAGCCGTTCGCATGATAAATGTAGAAGCGAATCTTTTCGTGCGAATATAAGGAACATCCACCACATACGGATGGTATCCGACACGATGTCTAGTGGTGTTGTGGTGGAATGGGGCTGGTGGAATCAAAGAATGAAGTTTCTGAGAACACTCTCCACCGTGCAACCGGTAAAAGACCGAGAGGCAGGCAACTCTACGTCGATGCTCAATGCTATGCATTCTAATTTTTGTCAAAGAGTCTTCGCCAATAAGTCTACGAGCTCTGCGATCAATCGAGTCCAAAGCCGCCAACTGATATTTAGCGAATTTTTTTTATTTTAATTGTTTAGTGGTTTGCTGTGTGATAGATGCGGCACAGTGCAAGCCCTCATAGTGGGTGAGGTCTGCAGAAGATTGGGCGTTGTTGAGCCGAGGAAGTTGGCGTAGCCGTACCCTTGGCCCCGGCAGAAAAATAGTAGAAACACGCATGGTTTTAGTCGGCAAAAGCGGCCGCTACACACACGGCGCGGTGGCTCTGCTAGTCCATGAGGATTTCCACCGAGACCCAAAAAAAGAAGCGAGCGGCTTGCCTTTGACACAGTTTTGATTATCGTATTTGGCTATTATAAAATATGTTCGCGCCCGTATGCGTCACATACTATGCCTCGATATTAGTCGACATGTATTTATCCATAGGACTGTAAGGCAGTGACGTGCATAGAGTATTTGAACTGGGTAGGCAGAATTCGCGTAATTAATTTGAATATTATATTATGATAGTGATGATGATGATGATGATGATGATGATGTTCTAGCCGGATTCGGCCACGGCGACTGTTTCAACACCGATTAAGAAAATCGAGGTCCAGTTTTCGGAAACAGTCAATTGCGCAGGAGATATTCAAGTGCATAACTGGAGGCGCTGCCAGAAAAGCACTCTCTCGTCCGAGCTCCCTCAGGCCCGATGGAATGGAGAACCAGTACGATCAGGAGGGAGCGAGATGCAGGTTTGGTCGAGTTGTCCTTCTCTGAACACCTGGTTGAATTGCAGTGCTAAAGAGATACCTTAGTCGCCTTTTACGACACCTCAGCAAGAAGAAGAAGAGGGGGTGCTATTTTATTCTGCCGGCAGCCACCACGGCGGATTATGATAGTAAATGTTATATTGCTTTTATAGAAAAGATAGGTGGCGTGAATATAGAATAGATTTTAATATAAATGGTTCCTTTTTATGTTTCACTTTAAGGAATTTAGTCAAGACTTATTTATCGTCAGGGCATGCAGTGCTTCCATGCATCTATGGAATGAACGCTACTGCTGTAAGATTGTAGAGATGACCTAAATTGTTTACACTTTATGCCGTACACATAACTAGCTACATCTGCTTACCTTTGCCATGCATAAGCACCGTTTCTGGTGAGGTGCATGCTCGTCCGAAGTCCGACCGATCCACTGGTACCCGGCGTCTGTTGCTGGGCACAACATCCATGGGCGTAGTATCTCCCGGCCGAAAGATATGTCCGTGTTCATGTTAATTTACAATTCTATTTCACATAGTTCCATTTTGTACACATATATTAGGTCCTTACATATGAAATTGGGGTTTTTCGTACTGGCCACTTTAATCACAAATTTCTCCTCTTTGGTAAGGAATTCCAAATTCAAATTTGTACAGCTATAGACTCATGTATTTGTGCTTCGATGATCGTCATTCATTTGTTTTTTTCTTCTGTTTTTTTCTGTTTGCGTCACTCATTTTACAAAATGGAAAACTTAAAATATCGCATTATTTACGAGTACGAGTTCCGCCGTGGCACTAGTGCTGCGGAAACAACTCGAAGGGTGAATGATGTGTATGGCGGTCGTGTTGCAAAAGAAAACACAGTTCGTTTTTGGTTCCAACGTTTTCGTTCTGGAAATTTCGACCTGCAGAACAAGCCCCGTGGACGGCCTGAGACTCAAGTTGATAATGAAGAGTTGAAGGCTATTGTGGAAGCGGATCCATCGCAAACCACGTCCGAGTTAGCTGCAGGCTGCGTTGTTAGTGATAAAACTGTTTTAATTCGCTTGAAGCAAATTGGGAAGATTAAAAAGCTTGAAAGGTGGGTACCTCACGAATTGACTGAAGTAAACCGGCAAACGCGCGTCGACTACTGCGTTACATTACGAAACCGGCACAATAATGAAGGTATTTTAAACCGAATCATTACCTGTGATGAAAAATGGGTTCTTTACGATAATCGGAAGCGCTCAGCGCAATGGTTGGATCCTGGCCAGCCAGCCAAATCCTGCCCCAAGCGAAAATTAACCCCAAAAAAGTTTCTTGTAAGCGTTTGGTGGACTAGTGCCGGTATTGTTCATTACAGTTTTCTCAAATCTGGCCAGACTATTACGGCTGATGTCTATTGTCAGCAATTGCAAACCATGATGGAAAAGCTAGCGGCTAAACAACCTAGGCTGGTCAATCTCTCCACGCCACTGCTGCTTCACGACAACGCTAGACCACACACTGCGCAACAGACGGCTACTAAATTAGAAGAGCTTCAATTGGAAAGTCTAAGACATCCTCCGTACTCCCCGGACCTTGCTCCAACAGATTACCATTTTTTTTCGAAATTTGGATAACTTCTTGCAAGGGAAAAAATTCAACTCCGATGGGGCAGTCCAAATCGCCTTCAAAGATTTTATTGATTCCCGTCCGACTGGTTTTTTTAGTAAAGGGATCAATGAACTACCTATGAGATGGCAAAAGTGCATAGAAAATAATGGTTCATACTTTGATTAATTAAATATATTATATTAAAAAATATTCGACTTTTTGTTCCTCCCATACAAAACGCCAATTTCATATGTAAGGACCTAATATTATCATACATAATACAATAACGTAAATTAAATTATGTAATATAAATTTTGATGCAATAAAATTATTATTATTATCATTTATTCAACATAATTACATTTTAGAATAAATACTTATATACAACATATAAATTTTAAAATATAAAAACATGTAGACCTACAGAGGCGAGGCCTAAGGCCCAAGCCACCGGTAGTTAGGAGCTCAGATTGAGGAACCTCCTAACAATGCGTGCCGTATCGAGTAGAACTGCCTTCTGTATCCGGCCCTTGATCCAACAACCAAGCGAGAGCCTCTTAAGGTGGTAATCGAGGCTCTTCGCGACCAGTCCATTAGTCGATACGACTATTGAGACAATAATCGTAGAATCTACATGCCACATACTGGTAATCTCGTGTGCGAGGTCTAAATTTTTTGATAGTTTTTTTTTCTCAGCTTATTATTATTATAATCAGGCAGTTAAATCCTTGGGTCCCTTCATGCTATCCCGGGTTCGGTGCCCCGACCGAAACCACTATATTAAACTGAGATAGTATGCGCACCGTCCGAATACAAGACCAACCGACAAGTGTATACGTCAAACATACAGAGCTGCCAACCCGGCGGGGTTCGCAAATGCAACCAAACACTTGCATCGACAAATGGCATGAACAAAATGCCTATAACTATTTATTTATTTCTAAATCGTCCCTTTCGCTTTCGCGCTCTTTTCTGCTTTCAGTTTTTTAAAGCTAATCCTTTAGTTAGGTGTCAATTTTTTTTAATCCTGATTTCGCATAGTGACTACACTATTACAAAATTATGAACACCTGAAGGTACAAGACGGATTCTACCTAAGACTGCCAGAACGGAATTACATTCAATTAAACTTTGATTGTAGTAATAATTACGAAACATCTAGTTGACCCGTGCAAAACCAGAAATCAAGACCTGATGCGAAGTAAACAATAGATATTCCAAAACGTTTACAAGCAGCAGATACGCCTTGCACGCGAATCAGTTGTAAATGAATTGTCGCTGAAATTTCCGAATCTCTTTCAAATGGCTACAAAGGTAATCGGCCAAACTCATATTCGGCACATGTTTTATTATTAAAGATGGCTCCTGAATTATAATGTGCTGTGGTCAGTCATAACGAATACATATGTATGTGGGAGTTTAATTCCATGTGTGCGTTCGTATGCTACTACCGTGAATTGACAGTGTTATTAAAGTCAATAATTGAGGACAAACAGACGAACAAAATAAGTTAAAGAGGAAACTAGTAGTTAGAATTGACGACGTCTTTACTTAGCGGCCGCCCATCACACTACAGCGTAAGACCGTGTTTTCATTATCCGATACCGATAAAAGTAAATCAACATATACTAGATAAAACACGATATCGAGAAGGCATGGAAAAAATTATTTCATCACCTTACTCATTCATAATTTCATTATTTAGTTACTTCTTTTTCGCTCGCATACTTTTGTAATAGTGCTATCTCAGTCTCGGTTTACGTGATTTTCATTTAACACTGTTAAATCACTACTATTTCACGAGGGTCTCCATCTTTAAAATTAACTACATAAGTCCTTCATTATTATAGTAATAATAAGTAATATTTATAAACAATTGATATTTCACACTTTCACTTACTTTCAAATAAAGCTTTCGTTTGTACTATGTGTACTCAATTCCATGACCACGGTACCTATAGGCCTACCGATATATACTGTCTTTAGGCTGCATTGCTCTTTCCATCAGGTGTAGTCTAAAGAAATCTCATCATCACGAAAAAGAAAGCTGCTTTCAGAATTCACACCCATTAATTTAGCTTAGCAGGTATAATCCCCATTATGGCGTTGTTGGGTTGTTACAGTGCCGTAGCAATGTAAAATCCAAAAATGTTATTGATCACTAAACACCAAATCTCTAATGAAAATCGCGGTCGTATGACAGACTAAAAAACTATAACTAAAGATCTCTAGGAACTTTGGTAGTTGGATGTACACGAACTGATTCTGTAATACGATAAAACTAAATAGCTCATTATGTCAGGCATATCTTCCATATACTGTGATCGTATTCCAATGAAATAATGATAATCGTGTTGCTGCTTCACCGACATACTGCCTTAATAAAATATCGTGTCGTGTTGTGTCTAAGATTCGTTGCTTTATCAATACGGTAGTTAAATGTAACCATAAAATTAAAAATGTATAAGTCTCTCCGGTTTGTTTATGGTCTATCAGTAATTCAGTGAGACCAGGGACATTGAGTAATAAGGTAAGGTACAAGGTTCAGACAGGCTAATTCTCTGCAACTCGATGTCTAAGTGCGCCTATTTTACGTGAGGCCGGGTTGGGATGATTTCAATCATCCCAGCCCAGCGCCTCCAGGAAATCCGCCAGGCGCCTGATGTTGCTGGTTGCCTCCTGAAATACTGAGGCAACATAATCCAGCGCGCGGTTTTTTTGTGCTTATGGTGGAATAAGCTAACAGAACAGTTCTGAGGTGAATTGATTACAGGACCCGCAGTTCGCACTAATTCGCAAAACAGTCACCCTGGAGTTTTTAGCTGGTACAAGTTCGGAGCTTCTCGGTCGCCAACCCCATGTGCGGCCGGAACTGTCCCATGAGGAATTTCTCCAAGTAAAAAGACGACACAAAACGCTAAGTAAAGTAAGCTTAATGTCATATAACGTATGTTACTTTAAAGAGAAATATTAGCAAAGGTTTTTTGTTGCATTCTCACGCTTGGCATTGCCCCACAAATTTTCAATATTTAACGACATAATTTACAGTAATCGTTCAATGAAAAACAACCTAAGTACCATTCATAATATTTGAATAAATCATGGGTCAGAGTTTTGGCAAGCAAAATTGTGTTTAACCTTGATACTACATTAAAATTCTAAACAATCATAAAATGTTGAAAAAAAAAAACGATTTTAAAAATATTCAATACTATTAATAGGGTAATCGAGATCATGTAGGAAACTAGCTTCGCTCCGCGACTTCGATCACGTTTTCATTACAGAAATATTGCCAATTACGCAATCTTGGAACAAATAATGTCTGCGATGGCCAAGTGGAAACGGTACCGATATCCATGCGTGGCACCAAGTGATCGTTGATTCGTACCCCGGCACATACCTCTGGGTTTTTCCAGATTAACTAGGAATTTAGGTATCACATACTCACCGAAAAACATCATGAGAAAACACGCATGGCCTGTAATAAAAACATAACGTGTAATTGTTCCGAGAACGGGATCCGTTACGCTACTGGTCACGCTGCGTATGCCATATCTGCTCAAAGTGAATACTGGCTGTATTAATTAACCCTGCTCACCCTGGAAGGGAAATAGCAACCCTTTTAACGACCTTCTCATGGTACATATACGTACTACATATAGAGCCTCTTAAATGTATAAACACACAGCGTATGTCATTAACACCCGGTTTAATGAAGAGTGTTACGAAGAGCTCCAGCTCTGTTTGTATTCTACCGATTTTATCTTGTTAAAAGTACATTTAAACTTATTTAAAACTACGAAATCCTTTGCCATGCCTGTATTGTTTGCTACATATACCTATGAAACATATATTTTAAATAGGAAAAGAAGAGAATACAAATAATACAAAAAAAATTAAACCACAAGGATATTGTGTCCAGAAACGATTTTGTCTATCTGTCTGTTTGAACAGATTGGATGTACAATTTAAAAACACGTGTTGAGGTGGGGTCTCTTTGTTGACGAGTTTCGCAATATAATCATAATAAATTATTTTTCCCATTCAATATTTTACTACTAGTTCCATATTGCAAAAGTGGATGGCAAATTTAGGTTTGTACTCTGTCATATGCCTAAGTACATGTATTTTTTAAAAAGGTGTATTGCCTCGACCTAATTTCCTCAATTTAGCATCACAGGGGAAGCAATTTTGATAGGGGGCAGAAGATATTAATTTTTACGGTTCACATACGATTAATTCTTTAAGATTATAATAGTGGCGAATTAGTATGGTACTTCTAAATACATTTTTTACTTTTTGTGGATAATAGAACTATAAAATCGATAGTCGCAGTGATTATGCCGGCCTGCACAAATATCTCTTTACGCTTCGTTTGAAGGACGCAATATAATAAGATAGTAGGAACAGACTCGCTGGAAAACTATTCTACGGCTCAACGACACGGCAGAAGTAAGAATCATGGAACCTCGCGACCACAGTACATGGGTCTAAAGCCCGCCATAGTGACTAGTTTCGGCATGTCGCGTTTCGGGATCAGCTTGTGTATATCCAGTAGCTCATATGCCTGGAGACCTTCAGTCGTGGTATATGTGGGCCGACATGACGATGTAGACTATCAATGGATTTTCATCCTTTGATAATCGCTTTCGTTTTTGGACGACATTGTACTTACTCTGTAGACACTATGTCGAGCCAGTGTAAAAAAAAAAACTCCTAATCCTAGGCGGAATATGAGATACTGTAGAATTTAATTAAAGCTAATATAATGTGCAGTGCCTATAGCTTTTTGTATTCAATTATCTTGGAATTGTTATTTTAAAGGCGATGAAAGAATGTTTTAGGCCACATCTATGTTAAATCACGTATTTCGGACGATGTGCCATATAATGGCACACAGAGCGGTAGACTGCGACTCAGCAACCGCTGTCAGTGTCGTGGTGTTTTTTTATTGGTGTCCCGGGAGAAAATTCTACATAGGACCCTCGGTGCCATTGTGAGGGCAACGACTCCAGTGTGTCAGACTGCTACTGACCAAAAACCCCCAGAGTGTCCCTCTAATCACTCCACCTGAGCTTGGGAAACCAAATTCATCAAGACGCCCGGGGAGCGAAATGCCTTGTTGAGGTTGCCTCTCTGGGAGGGGTAGGAGTAAAGAGCCCACCCTTCCAACACCTATCTCTCAGGCGGCGCGCCGGACTGTTTCCGTGGTGACGTCTACTTTAACTATCGTTTGTAATAAACGTCTAAAAGATATTTATTTTTTATTTTACACTTATAAAATTCCATACAATACAATTAATTTATTACAAGAGCTACGACTGATATGCATTAACACTGAACTGGTGTAATAGTAAATCTCATCAGATTTATAAATAATCGCTAGCAGCAAAGCCCCGCCTCAACCAGTAAGGACTTCTACGTGCATTCACAAACTGGTCGGTCGTTTTGTTTTCTCATACAAAATTGAAGCTTCGACGCGTCAGTCCTAATTGGTAGTAGTAGTATCACTACCGGTTTTCCTTTAAACGATTACCCACTTAGGAGGTTTGTTTCCACCTTCATTGCACTTAAGCTGTTATTTATATGGTGCTAAAGTGGTCACCAACAAATTGTTATGTTAAACTAACAACCTTACAATGGTCTAATCTAATATATTACGGAACGCAGGTGGCTCATAACAACACTTTCTTTAGAAAGTCTTTTATTACTTACAGCTACAATATATTCATTCTTTTCTTTAAATGTAATATTTGTTTATCTTTTACTGGAACTTTGCCAAGCCTTTTTTATGTAAAAGCAATTTTATTCTATAAAATACTGTGATAAAAAAAAAACAAATTTATACAAATTTATTTACTATTTAGATGATTTTCCGAATATATAATAGAAGAGTACTTAATTGAATGACGAATAAAAAAAGAAAAGTATATTTCTGATTGAATAAAAAATCGAAGATTATTTTACTACGATTATAAATGAGAAAATGTTGGTAGATGTTAGTTATTCAATCACGGGAGAACTACGAAACGGAACAGAATAAAATATACCAAAGAAATAAATTACACTCTAGAATAGCACATAGGCTACTTTTTATCCCAGAAATATAATCGATTCCTGTTGGAACTCGGATGGGTCCGCAAAGTGCAACTAAAGTCGAAAATTATACGAAATACGCGACCGAGGTGTGTCGGACTTGTACCGACTAAAAACCCCAAGGTGACTACTTCTGCGTACTGGCGGGGACTGCGGGACCTGTAATCAATTCGCCACAGCCCCGTCGTGCCGCGCCCGCCGGGCTCAAACTCGGAGGAAGATGTCTTCCCCGACACTGCTCATTGTATTTAGGCAGAGCACGTCACAATACTCAGCCGACTTCTTGAGGGTCGCTAACCGGTCGCTCAGGGCCCTCACCCTGAGCGGCTACGACCTCATATTACCTAGATCAAACCTATCTACCCAGGCTACGCCGGGTCATTACAGCTAGTATAGATTTAGTGTCAATTCGATTGGTAAAATTCTCATATTAATACAAATGACTCGCTTAGTAGTAAGGTATTTGGACAGGGTAGGCAGATTCATATAATTAATGTGAATATAATAATAATATAATATAATGATAATAAATATTATATTACTTTCATGGAGCAGATAGATGGCGAGAAATGGAATAGATATGACTATAAAGGGTTCCTTGTTTTTGTTTAAATTAAAGATATTTATTGCAGACTTATTTATCGTAGGGGCATGCAATGGTTTCATGCGTCTATGGAATGAACGCTACTGCTCCAATTCTACAAATATTCCGGATCTAGTTATTTGTGTTTATAAAAGCACCTATGACACAAAGTTAATCCTAGTGCGGGGACAATGTTTCAAATAAATAAATATTACGTGTGTTGTTAATATTTTCACAGCTTAAGGGACATTTTTTTTTTCTAGCGGGTTGATATGACCACCTGAATATTAATATAAATGATGAGCAGCTACCAGAGAATACGTATACTCCTGTTTATCTTCGGTACGCCCAATGTGCGTGTATTCAAATGTGTTCACAAACAAAGGGCCCTGTAGGTCGGGCGGTGTGAAACGCGCTCCGGCGCATCCACTACTATGTATTGTGCCTAATTGATACGCTGTTTACATTGACTAACCTATCTTGATACTTTCACAGCCCTTATCGATTTTCCTAAACCATAATCTAACTCTTATGACGTTTGTATTCTGAACGCGGTATATATAAATGTGTATGTGTTAATATTAATGATTTTTTAATGAATGAGATCGAAGCATTAAAATGCACAGGAAAAAGAGTGAGCAATTTATATTAATTAACCTCTTTTGTTGTATTGTCACGTTGATACATCGCATGTGACATATCTATAAATCGAATTTACGATATATTTTTGAGTTTGCTACAGACTTAATGGCGTGTTATAGTTAAAAATATAATACATTCATATTGATACAATTTCTGTAGATTACAGGATTGCAGATTCAGTCGAAATATGTAGCACGGAGTATTGATTCACCTTCGTACTCTTTAGTATTTAGAAAGCTCATAATGAGTACATAAATTAAGACATTACTATATAATTTTAACACAGACAGCTTACATGAACGTTATATAGTAAAACAAATATATGTTTTATGACATTATATATAAAAACTTTTACTATGCATTATAAATTTATTACCTCTTACAGTGTTTGCAATATATTTTAACGTTTTATGTGATAATAAAAGATGTACTGTAGCATCGTAAAAACGGATTTCACGCACTATGAAACAAGAATCATTTTGTTACAAAACCATGTGCGTTTACTTATTACGCATCTAGTAGCTTTCTATTTTTTACATGATAAGTTCATAAGTTCAATATTTTTACTAGTGAATACGCAATGTACTACTTATTGTTGGTTTTTCATATTTAATTTATTATGCTAAATTTATTGGCCTTTTAGACATTATTTCATAATTAATTATATTAATAAAAATACTTTTCTACAACAATGCCTTAAAAGCAGTGATTACAATGTTCATACAATTTAACATTAAAAAAAGTATTTATTTGTGAAATTATTGTCGTAGAAACTAGCACTAGGCATCTTACTACGTAAAAGTGTAAAAATGATACGCAATGTGCCGTTAAAACCAGCCTTATTAATGAAAACATAAAATGTAACAGTCGATCAAGCATCAAGACCTTTCAGACATCGCGCACAAAGCCGGCCCAGCGTTTAAGTTTACTTATAATATTAAGATAAATATTTCACATGCCTATGTGAAACTTCTTTATGGTTTGAGAATATCACTTTTAAATCATACTGTGTTCGAGGGCCGTGTGTTTTTATAACAATTAGATGAGTTTTACCCAAACTCATTGTTATGTAACTTAGAGCTGATGGTGAGTCAATATGAACCTCGATGTGTGGCTTCGGTCTGTGTCAGGTTGTTAAAAATGTAGACTACTATATTTTTGGGGGCAAATAGACTACCACGATTTGGGAGTTAAAAGCAAATGCCAACATTGGACGGTGGTCTCCATAGGCCACACTGAGAGCCAATGTTTGGTCAAACGAGTAATGGTAGATTAAGAGCTTTGCCCTTTATAGTTTTTTGTTGTTATGAGATTTGTTTTAACTCGTATTTAAGAATTTTTTTCTTTAAAATATACTATGTAAGGTTTTTTCTACGAACTTTAACAACATTTTAATAAAAGTAATGTAACTAAAGTATTTATTAAAAATATAAAATCTCTGATTGTTTATTTACGAATTGCTCTAAAATTTCGACACAATATTATAATATATTCGCAAACTTACGTTTTTTACATACATAAACGCCATCTACTGGATAAATCATGAATAGAAAACAGTTATTACTTAAAAATATTCAAATAACTTAGAAACTATTTGCATAATAATAAAAAAACTGTATAAATATAATATAATATTCAAAGACAGCAATTTATATATCTCCGTTGAATTGAAAAAAAAAATGAAAGTAAAATAAAGTTTTTTAAACGTCAAATAAAGCAACGATTATTAACACTTGAGGCTTCATCAGCAAGCCACTAGACTTTGCGCTCGCTATATGAAAATAATATTGCACTGTTTGTCAGTTCAAGTATTGTTATTCTGTTACTATTAACAAAGCTTTCTCTTAGTGCAGTTTACTTTTATTATTATCGGACAGTGCAAACCAAAGGAATGCGATTAACTCAAATAAATTTCTGTCTTTAGATATACTAAAATGAGCGACTGCAATTTTTTTTTTTTTTTGGAACTGTGCAATACGTTGATGGCCGGGGTAGACCTTCACAACTAAACCGGGAGGGAGGGCGAACACTGATGTGCTCAGCTTGCAAATTTATGGGTTGGGTGGCAACTCAAGGGCACCCCTGTGGGTACGACCTTGATTTAGACCGCCAGCTAAAATACGAAACCTAACGGTGATTTACTGGCGCTTCGGAGGCGACTACCTTGAGAAGAAACTTCCAAAGAAACTCAAGGCTATATCGGAGTGAATTCAAGGCTCAGTCAGAGTGGACGCGACTACCACAGTTTCTTGTCGGCACTTCTCGGTAGGTGTTTTTTTTCGAACAAATGGTGTTTTCTTTTCTTGACGACTAGCCTTAGATCGCGGCTTCGCTCCCGTAAAATGTCCATTTCGAGTGGGTACGAGGAACCATATGACGTGTATGCTAATTAAGTAAGGATCTCAGGTTGTGATATATAGCGCTATTTTCACTTTGCTTAGCAAAAATCCGGAAAAATAATTTCGTTTTGACAAAGCCTGAACACATAATAGGAACTTAAGTATAGCCATAGTATTCGCAGAGCCAAGTCCATGTTGATAAAATCAGTCATTTATCAAGTCCTTTGACATTCATTGAGTAATATAAATTGAAATGTTTTAGTAAAGTCTAAGTAAACTTATAGTGGCGTCTATAAATCTCAGCTCAAACTGAATTAGTATATTTGATAAATGTATATCTATTCCAACATTTTTGCTTTACTAGTATTACTTTATCGTAAATAAATTCACACTGACATTAATTTATTTCAAAGTGAATCCACACTTAACTTGTACTGCATATGGTTCAATTTTATTTTACACAAGTGATATAAAACAGAAAAAAATACATGTGAAATCTTATAATATATCGTCGAACTATGCCTCTTGCGTGGTGAGCAGATCTATATTAGTGGTTATATCCAGTTTGCGCTTACATGTCGAGCCCAACGTGACCAGTAGCGCAGCCTACCGCCGAAAGTATCTGGATTCCCAGGCTCGGTGAAGGCGAAGAGAGGGCAGTCCTGGCACCCCGGTGGTTTTAGTCGGGGCAGGTCCGACACACCGGGGGGAGTGGCCCTCACCACTTCCCCTGACGGTCCGTAGGGATTTCCACCTGACCGCCGAAAACGGTATGTCTTGTTTTTAAACATATGTACACAGAAATTCATGAAGGCAATAAAGAATCCAGTGATATTTTATATGCAACTAGTTGTCCCGGCAGACCTTGTTCTGCCCTATTTCTCTAAAACAAAGTCACATTGTTTTTTTAAATGTTAATAGCTATTGGCCTGTCGGCTGTTTTTTGAAAATTGTTTGAAGTAACCTGGCCTTAATGCTATATGTATAAAAATTGACAAATACTGACATTAATATTTATACGTCACTCAATAATTGTTTTGCCTTTCCGGAACCCGTCCACTGACATTTAAACTTTATGGTATGGTGTTAAAGTACAAATTGACTTTTAAATATTATTTCGAATTTTTTGTATGAGAATATAGAAAAGTGTTGTTTTTAGACTTTTTCAGACTTTTTTTTAATTTTTCTCTCCGTAATAACCTTCCCCAGACTTCAACAAACACAACAAAAAAGAAATCAGCCAAATCGGTTCAGCCGTTCTCGAGTTTCGCGTTATCAAGACATTTAGCGATTCATTTTTATATTATAGAACTAGCTGTCCCGGCAGACCTTGTTCTGCCCTATTTCTCTAAAACAAAGTCACATTGTTTTTTTTAATGTTAATATCTTCCCCGTCAGATTTTTTTGAAAATTGTTTGAAGCAACCTGGCCTTAATGCTATATGTATAAAAATTGACAAATATTGACATTAATATTTATACGTCACTCAATTGTTTTGCCTTCCCGTAACTCGCCCACTGACATTTAAACTTTATGGTATGGTGTTAAAGTTCAAAATGACTTATAACGAATTTTTTTGTATGAGAATACAGAAAAGTGTTATTTTTAGACAGCTGCAGGGATTTTTTAAAAAATTTCTCTCCGTAATAACCTTCCCCAGACTTCAACAAACACAACAAAAAAAAAATCAGCCAAATCGGTTCAGCCGTTCTCGAGTTTCGCGCTTATCAAGACATTTTGCGATTCATTTTTATATATAAGATATTGCGATGTAATTCTCAATGAAATATAAATCATGTTTATTTTAAACAGTCGTATCGACCATATCTTGTTAATTAATGTCGAAAGGCTTTCAACTCTAACTCAAAATTATTTTAATTGGTTTATACGCTTTTATATCTATGTTAATATTATTAAAAAGTAATGTTTAATTATGTGTACTGGGTAAACTTCGAGGTTACCCATTCGATTTCAATTTTTTTTTCACCTGTTTTTACAATCAGAGATGGGCAAAATGTAATCTGATTAATGATGAACGATTACAAAATGTAGTCGTAATTTTAATTTTCTTGCTCTCTAATCATGATTAAATCCATTTAAAACATTAAATAATGATAAATATGTCTACAATCTGGGATTTTGTAGTGTTTAAAACATAAATGAGCAAAATGCAGTAATATTAATTGTAAAAAACGAAAATGTAAACGTTAATCACTTTTTTTAATCTGATTACATTTTGCTCATCTATGTTTACAATGAATCTTCTAGACGAACATAGGCTATACAATTATTAAAATAATGAACTTAATTCCATAAACTTGTTTGTTTAAAAGCGTTTTCTGAATCTATTTTTGTCACCTTAAATATAGATAATATATTTCATTTCCGGTAAATGAAAACATCGTGAGGAAATCCGTTTGGCATCAAATAGAAATGTCATATGTAAGTGCCCTGAGAACGGCGATCAGCTGCGCTACTGGTCACGTTCGATATACCATATAAGTGTAAAGTGTAAACAGCCATAAATCTGCTCACGCCGAAAGGAATATAGCGTAACGGTATATTATTGTTATAAACTTGATGGAATTTGGATTCTGAGACTCTGATTATGATACTTACTACAGTTTAATATATTTATTAAATATCTAAGTGAAGCAAGTATTTATTCTTCTTTGAGATGCACGCCACTACATTATTGAATGCCATAAGTAAAACTTTACTTAGAAAATAAGTTCGTCTTTGATAAAATATTATATGAAATGTAAATAGGAATTTGAATATAGCCTAAATATAACTAGAGACCTTCAGTCGTGGTATATGTGGGCCGACATGACGATGTAGACTGTCAATGGATTTTCATACTTTGATAGTCGCTTTCGTTTTTGGACTACACTGTACTTACCATCAGGTTCTCTGTAGTCATTATGTCGAGCCAGTGTAAAAAAAAATATTCGCCGAGTCAAAACAAGGTTGATGAAATCGATGCCTCAGCATATACTTTGACATTAATAATGTATGAGTAAACCCCAAGCAAAGTCAAAGTATCGTATATAAACAAACAGATTTCTTTTTTTTTCGACTGGATATTGGTTGATGGCCGGATCAGACTTTCAAAACTAAATCGGTGGAGAGGGCGAACATTGAGGTGCTCAGAAGGCAAATTTATGGGATAGGTGGCAACGCAGGAACACCGCTGTGGATATGAATGTCGACTTGGAACGCCAGCCTAAATAGGAAACCTAATGGTGATCTACTGTGTGTTTCGGAAGCATCTATCTTGTGAAGAAATGCCGAAATTTAGTATCATAATGTAATAATCAAATCAATCACGCGAATTCTGCCTACCCTGTCCAAATATCTTATGCACGTCACTGATGGTAAGGCAACTATCGAAATAACGGCGAGAAGCTGTACGCATGTAACTGGCGACCGTCTCCAGTTAAACAAAAAGCCTTAGTATTAAACAATAATATAAAGAAACGTAAGGCGCGCTAATACAAAGATAATATTCCTAAACTTTTCCCATTTTAATGCTGTAATGTTCAAGCAAAGTTTAAATATGAAAAAGACATATAAATATAAAATAATGATTCTTTACGCATTAGTGAGTCATTGTAAGCGTGCCGGACAACTTTCACTCCTCGTATCGCGGAAATAGAAGTTAAAACAAATGGAAAATAAACTTTTCATATAAATATAACCCTCATAGCGGCCGTGGCTAGGGTGTAGAGGCCCTCCAATAAAAAATATAATAACTTTTCTTTTTATTCGACGTAATGGCGACGTTTGTTCCTAACGTTGCTGTCTCGCTCGCGCGGATTATTGCACTGGGGCGCTGGGAGTAATACAGGACATGCGCTCAAACTTGATGCAGTATTTTATCATTGCTAGTTACAGAACAAATTAATATGCAATCACGGCTGTTTTTTATAGGGTACTGGAATACAAAATTACTAAGTGATAAATAACAGAAAAAAATGGTACATGATTTCGTATTCCTGGAATCTTTGTTTTTCTTTCACCTGCATCCTTCAATGCAAAGTTATAAGAACCTGCCAAATTGCATCAATATTGGATTATAACTTACTCCATGTCATTTATTTATTTATAAGAACACTTAAATGACAAAAGCATAAACAAGATTACAAATACTATATTTAAAAATGTAGACTAATTACACAGAAGGAATGAAAAATGAAGCTACGAGCAACACACGGGTAGAAACAGTAACAAAAAGAAAAACACTAATCGAATTTGCAAAAAGAAAAAACAAAGCAAAGGGGAACCTATTCCGCTATCCTCTCGAATAACAACTTTGTTTGATGTTCAAAATATTATCATTAAATATATCGTTGTCAGTAGAACTCGACATAAAATTATTGTTATAATATCTGGCAACATCAGATATACGACGCTCCCTGTCTAATTTTATGTGTCTCTCTCTGTCTGTTGATTGTGCCGTGTGCTCTGCTAAATTATAAAATTAAACTATTCTTAAAGTATTTAAGCCTAGTTTTATTAGGTCATGGGCCCAGTCCCATGTTTCACTGTTTAAAATAGTTGTGTTAGTATTTTGCGCGTTAAAATGGCTTCGAACTTTCTTACAAACGTTATAAAATTGAAAGGACGTGAAAATTACGACGATTGGGCGTTTTCAGTTCAAAATCTATTAATACTGGAAAGTGCGGAAAAATATTTAAATAAGGAAGGAATATCGCCAGAAGATAAAGAAGCAGACGCAAAAGCACGAGCTAAGTTGATTTTGACAATAGATTCATCGTTATTTGTTCACATAAAGAATACAAAGAACACGAAAGAATTATGGACAAAATTAAAGAGTATGTTCGATGATTCAGGATTTTCGAGGAAGATTTCTTTGCTTCGTCATTTGATTTCCATCAGATTAGAAGATTGTGAAAATATGACGAATTATGTGACTCAAATTGTAGAAACTTCACAACGATTAAACGGCACAGGATTTGAAATCAACGATGAGTGGGTAGGCTCATTATTATTAGCCGGTTTACCCGAACAATTTATGCCGATGATTATGGCCATAGAGCACTCCGGAATGAATATAGATGCAGACTCAATCAAAACAAAATTACTTGATATGAGTTCTATGGATGTGGGTACATCAGACTGTCAAACAGCACTATTTGCAAAAAGTTTAAAAAAAAAGTATAGTGGCGGCGCTCGTAATTCCGGCGGGCTGTCATCGCATGAGCAAATGTCAAAACAAAAATCAACAACTAAAATTATTAAATGTTATAGATGTAAAAAAGAAGGACATTACAAAAGTCAATGCCCAGAAATAAAAGAAAAGCAGATGAATGCTTTTAGTGCAGCATTTTTTAATGGAACATTTAATAAAGAAGATTGGTACGTTGATTCGGGAGCAAGTTTTCATATGTCTTCTAACCAAAAAAGTTTAACAAATATAAGACAGTTCGACCAAATGAAAGAAATTATTGTGGTAAATCAAGTGTCAGTACCCGTTATTTGTGCAGGCGACATGCAAATCACAACTTTAGTGAAGAATTCTCAGTTTATGGTTACAATAAAAAATGTGTTGTGCATACCTAAATTAAGTACAAATCTTTTGTCGGTGAGTCAGCTGATAGAAAATGGAAATAGGGTGACTTTCAACAAGCACAGATGCCTAATCCATAACCAGCAGAATGAGCTCATATGGGTAGCTAATTTAGAAAATGGTGTGTACAGATTGGTTATTGTAAAACCAGAGAAGATGTTAGCAGCAGTCGCACAAAACACTAGTACAGTATGGCATAGACGATTAGGACACTTAAACATGCATGATTTGTCAAAAATGAGAGATGGAGCTGTCACGGGAATGTCATTTACTAATAAGAATCCAATTAATAAGAATACATGCACAGTATGTTGTGAAGGCAAGCAATCGCGTGTAACTCAGGTACAAGGAGTACTGCACCGTTGGACACAATCCATGCAGATGTGTGCGGACCCATGGAGACCACTTCAATAGGTGGAGCGAGGTATTTCCTTATATTTGTTGATGATTATACCCGTATGGCATTCGTTTATTTTCTTAAACAGAAAAGTGAGGTTTTCAAGTATTTTAAAGAATTTAAATCTATAGTGGAAAACCAGCAGAATAGAAAAATCAAAATTTTTAGAACAGATAATGGTTTGGAATTTTGTAACCACGATTTAGAAAAATTTTTGAAAAATGTAGGCATTGTTCACCAAAAGACCAATGCATACACTCCAGAACAGAATGGTTTGAGTGAACGGATTAATCGGACAGTTATCGAGCGAGCTCGTTGTTTATTATTTGATGCAGGTTTATCAAAAATGTTTTGGGCTGAGGCTACAAATACTGCTGTATACTTAAGAAACAGGAGTATTGCATCAGGACTAAATAATAAAACACCATATGAGCTATGGACAAACAAAAAACCAGATTTGAGTCATATATATATATTTGGTAGTCAAGTTATGGTTCATGTTCCGAAAGAAAAGCGGCATAAATGGGATACCAAATCCAAAAAGCATATCCTAGTTGGCTTTGCAGAAAATGTTAAAGGTTACAGAGTATATGATCCCAATAAGAAACAAGTGTCTATCAGCAGAGATGTTATTATACATGAAAATTTAGAAAAACACTGTTCAACTAATAAATATGTCACGGTTTCAGTTGGGGATATACAAGCAGAGGATAGAGACAGCCATGCTGAAATAAAAAATGAATATAATTTAAGCCAAAGTGAGTCAAGCATTCCTAAAGAATTTTCTAATTTAAATTCAAGCTTAGAACAATCAGATAAGTCTGAAGAAAGTGAAAATAAATTGTCTCCTGAACCAGTAAGCAGCAAACGTGTGAGGAAACCACCAGAGCGTTACGGTTATGCAAACCTGTGTACTAAGGTGGGTTCAGATGTCACAGGTGATCCTACTTGTATCCAAGAAGCTTTAGCATCTCCAGATAAAGACCAGTGGATTGAGGCAATGAAGGAAGAGCTGCAAGCATTCGAGGAAAATTATGCATGGGTTCAGGTGGATGAGTTACCGTCTAATAAAACTTTAGTACAGTCCAAATGGGTGTTTAAAAGAAAAATTAATAGTGATAACAGTATAAGGTACAGAGCACGCCTTGTGGCTAAAGGTTTTACCCAAAAACCTGTGATAGACTATGATGAAACATTTTCCCCTGTTGTAAAACATTCAACTCTTAAATTATTATTTGCATTGTCAGTTCAGTTAAATTTAGATATAACACATTTAGATGTGAAAACTGCATTTTTGAATGGCTATCTAAAAGAAGATATCTATATGGTACAACCAGAAACTTAACCATAACTAAACCATTAACTTTGATTTAAACAAGAAAAAGGTTATTGTTAAACTGAGTAAAGCTATTTATGGACTAAAGCAGTCGGCTAGATCTTGGTATGAAAGAGTAGAACAATGTTTATGTGAGTTAGGGTTTAAAAAGAGTCTTTTAGAGCCATGTATGTTCATAAAAATTAATAATGATATAAAAATTATAATTGCCTTATATGTTGATGATTTTTTTGTTTTCTCAAGTAACAATAATCATAAAGAAACAGAAAATTTAATTTCAGTGTTGAGTTCCAAGTTTAAAATAAAAAATTTAGGACAAATTCAACAATGTATAGGCATGAGTGTTAAAATTGATAAAACGTCTAATGTTATTACTCTGGACCAGGAACAATATATAGAGCAGTTGCTTAATAAATTTGATATGTTAAATTGTAAAGTAGCTAGCACACCGATGGAATGCAAGGTGGATATTGAGAGCTCTGAAACTCATGATCCAAAGCTTCCATATCAACAGTTGATTGGTAGCTTAATGTATTTTGCGGTTCTTACAAGACCAGATATATCTTTTTGTGTTAGTTTTCTTAGTCAATTTAATAATAATTGGAAAAAGGTTCATTGGAATTATACAAAAAGAATACTTAGATATCTTAAGAAAACTAAAAGTTATTGTTTAAAGTATGAAAAGGGGCAAACAGAACTTGTTGATTATGTTGATGCTGATTGGGGAAGTAATACTGTAGACGGCAAGTCTTATACAGGCTATTGTTTTGTTATGTCGGGTTCAGTTATTTCATGGGAAAGTAGAAAACAAAGAACAGTAGCTCTTTCAAGTATGGAAGCTGAGTATATGGCTATAGCTGAGTCTTGTAAAGAAGCTATATATTTAAGATCTTTATTGTATGAATTAACTGGTAATCTAAATCCTGTTTGCTTGTTTAATGATAGTCAGAGTGCACAGAAATTGGTGGCAAATTACTCCTGCAATAGAAAAAGTAAACATATTGACATCAGGTATCATTTTATTAAGGATGCAATAAGAAATAAAATAATTGATTTGGAATATTTGCCAACAACTGCTATGCCAGCAGATATCCTTACAAAAGCGTTAAATAATGTTAAACATTATGATTGTATGAAGGGTATGGGCGTTATATAAAATAAATATTGTCATTTTATATAGAAGTTTATCTGATGTAGTTGGGGTGTTATAATATCTGGCAACATCAGATATACGACGCTCCCTGTCTAATTTTATGTGTCTCTCTCTGTCTGTTGATTGTGCCGTGTGCTCTGCTAAATTATAAAATTAAACTATTCTTAAAGTATTTAAGCCTAGTTTTATTAATTATATAGCCTAATGGTTGTATTGCGAGGATATTTAAAATTTATATGTCGCACCAGCACGTATAGTTTATATTTGCAAACATATTTTAGCATTAGCGCTTATCGCAGAAGTTTTAGCATAAAACTTTACATATAAAATGAAATCAATAATAGACATTTGAAAAATCAGATAAGAATTGTACTGAAAGAGGCCTATTCAATACAAATCAATACAAACAAACAAACAAAAAACACACAAACAAACAAAAAAACAAAAACAAACAAACTTATACAAACTTCATCTTCATAAAAATTTAGCCATATTGTAGTTTTTTTATAGGTAGATGTCATATCATATAAATAGAAACAAATTATATATTAGGGAACTCACGTTTACAAAATAATGACCAGTTTTTTGCAGCTTATCGAAACGTAGAAATAAACTAATGGGCGTTAACCATCATTTTAGTAATTTTTTCATATAAAAACAATAAATATGCGTTCATTTTAGATATATCAATCAATTTTATATTTAAGACGTAATCTAAACCGAAAACTCCATTATAAAAAAATATTTTCTTATTTAAAGTGAGTCTTTAAAATGTAAAGACATTTAGTACCTCAGTATTTTACACTTAATTTTGCCCGTGGCTGTGGTGGTCCAATGAATAAGCAGTGGTATCCATACGGGGCAACGTAAATGGTCGGATATTCGAATCATGGCACTTAACCTCTGGATTTTTCCAAATTAAGGCCGGATTCAGACTCATCAATAAAGAAAAACAACATGAGGAAACACTGAACAGCATTTAATAGAAATATCACGTGTAAGTGACGTGAAAACGGCAAACGAGCACAACGTGGATTCTGCCACTAATGCATCTCTTCTCGCCCCGGGGAAACTATCGGAGATTTATAATTATGCTCGCACCCTCTTCATTCGAATATCCTTTACTGTTTTGAGAGGGTGAACATAGCTTGTCTTTCCAACTGACCTGCGTATGCCTTGTATTATTTGCATTCTGATTATCTAAAGTATTTCGTTTGTAACTAAATGTGTTTTATCACCGTAATCAGTAGCTACATAACTACATAGCTTAAGTAGTTGATTGCTACTAAACTAATCCATAAATATTTATATAAATTAGATTTAATAAAAGCACCACAAGTAAATATTAGAAATAAAAAAATATTTTTCTTGTGAAACAGATTATCTCTAAAGACGTTTTTCAGGTACATGGTATGTCTTAAAGAAGTATCATTTCACTGGATCCCAGAACGATACTAAGTACTAAGGAGTTTCTGTCACTTTCCAGCTGATTTTTATTAGACTTGACTATAATTGCCAAAATGTCCTACCAGTTATAACGTACGGAATCGAGACATGGAAAGTAACGGTTGGGCTAGTTCAATAGTTTAAGGCCGCTCAGCATGCGATAGAATTAGCTGTTAGGTCTCTCTGAAGGATAAAATCCGAAATGAGGTTATACGATTTAGAAGAAAAGCTATTGATGTAGCTCTCTATATTATCAGGCTGAAGCGGGAGTGCGCTGGCCACGAGTCCCAAAGAACGGACGGTTGTTGGAGCAGTTAGGTTTCGGAATAAACAAACATAGCATCGGGTGCCTTCCGGCAAGGTAGGCTACCTTTTTTTTTTTTGTTAACCCGTTGGAAATCCCTACGGACCTTCAGAGGAGCGGTGAGGGCCGCTCCCCCGGTGTGTCGGACCTGCCCCGATTAAAACCACCGGGGTGTTCCTTCTCCCGTCTGCCGGATGCTAAGGGCAAAGCCGAGCCATCTTCCTCGGCATCCGGCGACGTCCGGCCTTGTGCAGGCCTCACCTACTAGGCGAGGGGACGGTTAAATAGTCGTCGCCCCCCGCGTACACCTAACACATTTCGGGGAGAGTGGTGTAGAGAGTCACCCCCACCCCCCCTCATCTCTATGAAGTTGTCATCAGAGCGGCCTGCGGGAACACATCGCACACCGCTCACGCCAGGATCTGGGCGACGCACTCCCACAAAGCGCGCCGCCCGAAGGTAGGCTACCTGCGGAAGGTGGCTGGAATGGATTGGCTGAGGAAATCAGGCTCAATGTCGCTTATTGTTTTATACATAATAAAATAGAATTTGCTTCATCGTTGTAGTATAAAATTTGGAGATATTATAATATAGGTATTTTTAATTGACCTGAATAATTAATAGTAATATGTTTTGTTGTTAATAATGTTTTCCAACGCGACTGTTCATAGGTTCGTATCCCAGCATGTAGGTCTGGGTTTTTCCAGACCAAGTATTTATATTGATGCCACATGTTTGCCGATAAAGGAAAACATCGTGAGGAAATCGGCATGGCATGTAATAGAAATGTCATGTGTAAGTGCCATGAGAACGAAGTTAAACGAGTTTGGGAGTCGATGCTGCTCGCGTCCGTAGGCTTTACCCTAGTTTCCCTACACGTGACTCCTGGGTGGTGCTAAACGAGCAGCAGCGAGGTGGTAGGGCGCCGGTGCCCGTCTGGATCGCGACCACAGTACATGGGTGTAAAGCCCGTCATAGTGACCAGTTTCAGCTTGTCGCGTTTCGGGATCAGCTTGTGTATATCCAGTAGCTCATATACCTAGAGACCTTTAGTTGTGGTATATGTGGGCCGACATGACGATCTAGACTATCAATGGATTTTCATCCTTTGATAGTCGCTTTCGTTTTTGGACTACACTGTACTTACCATCAGGTACTCTGTAGTCACTATGTCGTGGCAGAGTAAAACAAAAAAGGACGGCAATCAGCTGCGTGGTCACGTTGGAATGTCATATAAGCATAAAGTGGATACAATCAGTTATGTTTATCTGCTCATCTCAAAAAGGACACAGTGTGGTGACATGTTATTATTACATCAAAATTGAAGAATTTTGAAACATAAATTGTCAAACTATGTTACTCTCCTTTGGGGACGGAATATCGAAAATTTTCTCTTAACGGTGTTTTCGTCATAATAAACTAAACGTCCAAATTTCTTGTTTCAAGCTTCGGTAATTCCGGGTCTACGATTATATGTCAGTCAAGACAAGTGCTTTTATATACATATATTACTTCACTATAATTGTAACCACTCTAGTTTTGTTGGCCATTGTGTATTCTGTAGCTAGCAGATACAATTTGGAACGTCAAAAGGTCAAGTCAATTTAACGAATAAAGTACCTTTGCTACTACGATTCTGTTACTATATTAACAAGGTAATATATAATATTATTATGACGTACGGAGCCAAGACGTGGACACTAACGATTGTGCTAGTCCACCAGTTTAAGATCGCTCAGCGAGCAATGGAATGTTTTGTTTCCCATTTCTCTCAAGGATAAAATCCGAAATGAGGTTATCCGTCTGAGAACCAAAGTTGTCGAAATAGCTCTCCATATTAGCAAGCTGAAGTGGCATTGGGTAGACCATATACGCCGAAGACGATCGTTGGAGCGGGTGGGTTATTGAATGGAGTCCGTGAGCCAGTAGACGTAGCGGAAACGGCTGGAGAGGATTGGATGAGAAGAGCCAAAACCCGGGCTCAAAGGCGTTTGTTAGGAGAGATATATGCCAAAATAATTGTTCATAAACTGATTATTAATATCTTTAAATAACGAAGATGAAACGAGTAACTGATTATCATGGATCAGTTCGCGAGCTAAAGTGAGTGTACCATAAAACTGTTTGAATTGTTGTGTGGTCTCTGTAAAGTGTAATGTGGATAAGTCAATTGGATTTTCAACTGCTATTAACACTGACATCGCGCCCGATGTCGGTGCTACTAGCGTCTCCCATAACTACTCCCAAATTATTGTAAAATAATCTAAAAAAATCCCGAAAATATTTTCTAAATTTCTATTTCTAAATTATAAAATCAAATTGATGAAATTAGTCCTTTTTTTTAAAAATAAGTGAATTATCAAATACGTATTTATTTATTTATATTCAAATATAAAAAAAATCAAATGTTCTAAATAAGAAAGTAAGTACAGAATAACGAAAAGGTCAGGTCACATTCCATCAGGCAAATTTAAATATCTGATGAAGCTTGTGGAGTCACCGAACTGCAGCACGTGTAAGGAAGTAGATGACGTACAACATTTGCTGATGGAGTGTATCCGATCTCAGTCTGCAAGAGATTTACTGATGGGAGCCTTTAGCCTGAACAAATTTGATGCAGGCATGTTCTGCGGAATTTTAGCAAGACCTTACTCAGCCGAAGCAAAGGAGTTGTTCAGGCTGAGGGCTCCCCACCAGAAATAAATGCTAGTAGTGCATGTTTAGGATACGATGGGGCTGGCATGGGCCGAGGCACAAAAGCCCCTTAAATAAATAGAAAAAAAAAGAATAACGAAAACAATTATATATTATGTTGTGCATAATATATAATAATGAAAATTAATGTAAAATATTGTTCCAGTATTAGCCCACTTAAGCTCACTGTTGGGTTTCGACCTTTTCTTTAAACTCCAATAGGCCACGTCTCTATTTTTTGAATTATTACAAGTCCCGTTTTGAATGCCGTCACTTCATATTGTCGCAGAACGTTCCACTTTACAGTTACTCATTCAGGGTTGACAGCATTCTAAAACATTAATTTTTATTTCTAAAACTTACACTTTATCTATATCACTATTCGAATTACAATTTTATATATAAATGTAATCTTGTAAATTGAACATTTTTTCTTTTTTGAATACCTACAAAAATCCTTTATTAAATTAGCCATTAAATTAAATTACCCAAACTTTGTGGTAAAGCACCAAATTTGGCAACATTACCCGTTGCGCGCGGCAACGCTACGAAACCTAACACAATAAAGTCTCGAATCAAACACGGCACAATGCGATGTTTGGACAAAATGTTTGTTTAGTTGGACGAAACTAAAAAAAAAAAAACGTCGAACAGAATGTCTTGGGCTCTATTTAAACACATATAATTTTCGGCATTCCTAAACATATAAACTGTTTTTATGTCTGAATAAACTTTGTTTTATTATTTCTGTCATTCTGTGTTGGTCGGAGAATTTCTGTTCAATTGATTTCCTTGGCTTTTATTATGGAAGTTTTAATATATTATAATAGTGGAATGCTGCACATTAGTTGGGTACAGAAGGTTTCCAATGTTAGGGTACTCCAGCGCGTTGGTAAAAACCGTGAATTATTGCAAATCATCAAGACGAGGAAGATCGCGTATCTTGGTCGCGTCTTACGACATGAAAAGTATCGACTCATCCAGTTAATAATCATGGGCAAAATAGACGGAAAGCGACGCGCTGGAAGGAGAAAGAAATCGTGGCTGCGCAACATCCGGGAGTGGACCAGTATTGCCAGCGTAGAACATCTGTTTCGTTTGGCTCAAGATAGAGGGAAGTTCGCTGAGCTCACGGCCAACCGCCTGTAGTGGAGAGGCACACTAAGAAGAAGAAGATAATGGTGGACTAGTTGATATGGGCCGGTATCCATGCACGTCGACGTAAGTGGTCGTAGGTTCAACTCCCAGCACATGATTTGGGTTTATTCAGATTAACCACTGTAACCAGTGTAAGTAATTATTTTACTTGCGATCTAAACACGGATTATTTACAAAAATCTGCTTAAAGACTATTTGAATGATTCAATTAATATACGCTGCTTGGGATCGATAGGGGTCAAGTCTCTTTTGACCTACTAGTATGATTCTTTACTTTTTCTTTTGATCACGAGTTACGCGCGCTCACAGTGCTGCCAAGTAAGTTTTTCCCATTTAATGATTTTTTTTTATTTTATTCGGGTATCTTTTGCTTTTCAATTTAAGAGGATAACCTAAATAGAATCTAATACTGATACCGAATAACGCCTTCTCGGTTAGGACAGGGTTTTTATTACATACTGTATAAAAATGTGATTTCAAACTAGTATCATGATATTATAAATTTATTGTACTCTTTATATTTTGATATTCAAACTCCGTAATTTTTTCTTTGCACAAGAAATATATTTAACAACGTGAGCCCAATTTTAGAAATGTTTTTACGTTCTTAGGGTGACTTGCCCCAACTAATTAAATCTAGCTTAGACTTGTATTAAATCCTAATTAATTGAAAATGTTTAATTTGACCTCAATAATGAAATAAGTTTAATAGTTATTTCCGTGCCATTACAATAAGTACAATCTAACGCCAAATATAATAGTATTTTATATAAATTTAAAGCCGCCTTTCAACTATCATGAATCATTCGTAGATTAATTAATTTTTATAAGCATTTTAAGGCCGATATTTTTATAGACGCAACTTCAAGTTTTTTGTTATTACTAAATATATGTCAAAAGATTTGGTAAGTGATCATTTTTTTCAATGGCTATAATCAAGTTCCTATTATATATTAAGTTTTTTGTTTAAACGCATTTATTTTTTGAGAACTTTGCTGAGCAAAGGCGAAATAGCGTCTGTTAATCTCTGATTATGATTTAAAAAGAGTTGTAACACTAGATATTATTGAAATTAAAATTCGCTGGTTTTTGTATGCTATATTAAACATTTTAATAGAATAAATAGTATTTCTTTTAAGTTATTTTCTAGATTTGAAGTTATGACCATAAACATGTGTAAATAGAACATAGTAAAATTGATACTTTTTACACTGAAAAAATATAGAATTATGTATAAATAATGTAGAATTCGTAGAAAATTAAGAAAACCGAAGCAAAATTGTCGTTTCTACAAAACTAACTTGTGACTGTCGGATAAAATTCGCAATTACTACCTTATGCTCGCGATTTCATCGACTTTGTAGACCGGATCTAGTTACACATTGCATAATTCAAATATCTTTAAATGACACTCCTACTGCTTCCAAGATAGCTTACAAAGATATTTCGCTGAAATTGTTAACACAATATGAAAATAGACGCACTTGCGTAAAAGAGACAACGCTACTTGAAGAGTATACACCATCCCATTTCTTTAAACATAACTATATTACGCTTATTATTAATATGGCACCACTAATCGTAGCCTAGACGTGATAGCTATCTATTAATATGGCAACACTATTTCTTTGTCTTGATATATAACTTCCGCGAGGTTGAACAGTCAGTCGTCTGCTAGCTCCCATGCGAAAAACAAGTGTAATGGAGATTATCAAAGTGAGCCAACTAAAAGTGGAATTGATTATCAGTATCCAATTTAATATAATTCTGAGCGAGTTGTACAACCACTAAACCAAGACTACAATATCCTTTCATCTACGCCGTGGTACGGATATAGAGTAGACTGTAACAAAAATGTAAGAGAACATTTTACGCGTAATATAAATTGTCCCAAAATTTGATAAACATATCGTAGAGCCTAACTACGCACGATCTTGCATTATTTTCTCAATTCGTTATTATTATGTTCTTTTATATTATATTATACAGTTTGCCTTAGGGCTTACCGGTAGAATAGCATACTGCCTCTCTCTCCAATAAGATGCCGTAAGAGCCGACCACGGTATACAGCAGTAGCGTTCATTCCATAGACGCATGCAAGCATTGCATGCCCTTATGTTAAATAAATCTGGTATAAATTGCTTAAAGTTAAACAAAAAAGGAACAATTTCTATTCATATCTATTCTATATTCACGCCGTCTATCTTTCTTATGAAAGAAATATAATATTTACTATCATAATATAATATTCAATTTAATTACGCGAATTCTGCCTACCCTGACCAAAGACCCTACGCACGTAAAGGTAGACCTAGCATCTAAGCTGCTGCATGCACCGTCTCTACATATAGTACACACCAGCCAACCCGCAATAGACAAGCGCGCATGTTTAACTGTCCAAACCCCTTCCCATGATTTCCACAAATATAGTGTAAAAGGGAAGGGGTGTCTTTGCCCTGCTGTGGCACGATACTGGCTAACTAACTAATGGACTGGTCGCGAAGAGCCTCGATTACCATCTTAAGAGGCTCTCGCTTGGTTGTTGGATCAAGAGCCGGATACAGATGGCAGTTCTACTCGATACGGTACGCGTTGTTAGGAGGCTCCTCACTCTGAGCTCCTTACTACCGGTGGCTTGGGCCTTAGGCCTCGCCCCTGTAGCTCTACATGTTTTTATATTTAAAAATTTTATAGTATTGTATTTATAATGAATAAAGAACTATTATGATACAATCAATAAACTCTTCCGTTTAAATAAGAAAATTCTTTTGTTAGAGATCAGCTGAATAAAAATAACGAACTTAGGTTCGTTTAATCTGTACTAAAGATATACTTAATTTTATAGTAAGAAAGAAAGGGACAGGACTACGAAATCGTGCCTGTTAAAAGTTTTTTAGTGTATTGATAACAAGTTACGTATTTTTATATAATGCGAACAGAGGTACAGATGAAGGTTAGCCTATATAAAAATCGTTCATCCGTAAATAATCCCTGTTATTTTATGCCGGTAACGAATTAAATTCTTTTATTTTAAGAAATAAAAGAAATGATTAGGTTCTACTTCTAAGAGGTTTCAAAGAACCCCTTTTAGAAGTTTTGTCTGTGTGTGAAGTAAGCGTTTCGAAAACTGGTATTTAGCTATTTGGTTAGTAATAAAAAATACCTGTTTTAATTTTTTTTGTTTTAAATCAACCCTCTTTGTGTCTATTATTTATACCCGAGCAACGCCTGGTCAGCACAGCTAGTTATAAATATAATAAGATGTTTAGGGGATTTCGAATTAGAGTCGTAATGTGTATTCGTACGCTATCATTTGGACGTAGTATGTAATTGTGTGTGTTTCGATTAAACATATAAATAATATGTTGTAAACCTTGTTATTGACGTTATTTCTTGAGTTATTAAAGTTATAAATAATATCGAAGCCCTATCATTTCATGTTGCGCATTGTTGAGGGTTTCTTTTGTAATTTGTTGATTTTCTTTTTTATAATAATATTTTATCTTACCTCGCAAGCTTCGTAGAATATTTAAATGGCTAGTATATGAGTCATCATTTAAATTGTGTATTAATACGTTGCTATGAAAACTCTTTATCTTTTTTGAATATTTTTGTGGCGGAGAATGATACTTATGTAGATCGAAAACTAGTATCTTCAGCTGAGATTTGTAAACGCTACTTTAACTTTACTTAGCCTTGACTCAAACATTATAAATTATACTATTTAATTAATGTCAAAGTAAGTCATTGATTTCGTAAACTTGGCTCTGCGAAAAATTGGGCTAGACTCAAGCTCATATTATAAATTCAGTTTTTCATTAAAGGTGAACCTATTTTCTGAACAAATCTTAATTAAAGTCAAAGTAGCGTGTATAAATCTCAGCCTAAGAGCCGGAGCACACGGCGTTGCGGTGGCGGGAAAAACATACCGCATTGGCAACGCCAGAAAGTTGTTTCGACACAGCTTATTAAAAAATGTATTGACAAAGCAAGCAACCCCCCCCCTGTCTCGTCTCGCGAAACTCAGGTCCAGTACGCGTGCGGCGTGTCGCTGGAACGCACTCTGTGCATGGCAGTGACGCGCATAAGGTATTTGGACAGGGTAGGCAGAATTCGCGTAATTAATTTGAATATTATATTATGATAGTTAATATTATATTGCTTTCATAGAAAAGATAAGTGGCGTGAATACTGAATAGATTTTAATAAAATGGTTCCATTTTTGTTTAACTTTAAGGCATTTAGTCAAGACTTATTTATCGTCAGGGCATGCACTGCTTCCATGCATTTATGGAATGAACACTACTGGTGCATGGGTGTTTTATGTAAAACGACATCGCGGCAGTGCGCCAGAGCCGCTCCATTGCCGCAACGCATCATACGATGTACACCCCGACTGTAAATCCTCTGATTTAAAGTTATACGTATTTGAAATGCTTCGTTTGATAGTTATAAGCAGTGTACAGAATTCCTTTTTCTGAATCATGAATCTTCCCGAGATTGAAGTGAAACCACTAATACAAGTCACCACTGTTTAATTACTGAGCATATAGTACGTAAATCAATACTTATCTCTGTTTCTCTCTTATTGTCTCGTCATTCCTCTTTTCACAATAGGGCACTTTTGCCTTACATACATCTGCTGTGAACAAAACTATAAGGCGATGCAATTTTGCATAACGCCATCTACCGAATCGATATGCATTCACGCCATAGTTTGTTCACAGCAGCTGATTAATGTTCTTTACTCGAACAAGCAGTCAATTGAGTTTTTCGTCGTGACTCGTGAGTGAACTCGAACATAACTAGAAGTTCTATTGTCATTAAAATAATTGTATTATAATATAAAAAAGTTAATAGGCATCCATACGGCGTATGTATGTTGGTCATAATTATAGCGTGTTACGTCCCACGGTCAGATGGTTACGGTTTCTATTCCGGTACCAACTATTCTATAGCAAACGAGCTTCGCAGAATTAAAATTTTATATATATACTAGCTTTGACCCGACGTTGTCTGGCTTATAAAGTCTCCGGATGCATATCTCACTGTTTGTTCTCGATTAAGTCTAAAACTACTGAAGGGATTTTTATATGTTTTTTAGCAATAGACAGTAAGTTAAACTTCGATCTTGAATAACTTTTGACTGAGTTGATTTATCAAAAATTGACTTTAGACCTTTTTTGTAGATCGTTAAATTCTCTACAAAAATAATGAATGGGTATTGCAATACGATATATCGTTCATTAGTTATAGAAGTCAAAAGAAAAAAAACTTTTGTCCTGTGTTATTCTTATGGGAAATCGAAAAGTGCGATGCGGACAACCTAAATATTAACATTAAAGGCTCATATTTTCAGAGGCCTATTTTGGCATTAAAACGAAACTTTTGAGCGTGGTTCCGAGGATATATTTTTTAAACGCCCTAATACATATATATATATATATATATCGCCATCGATATTCAAAAAAAGAATAAAGAACATTGATTGTAAGTAACAGCGGCAAAATGGGGGCGGGAAAATGGTTAGAAAAGGATGAGGTGAAGGGAGAGGAAATACGGGAGGTGGGAAGAAGGAAGAGGGGCAGCAGGTTAAAATGACAAACATGACGGTACGAATTCAGGGTCAGACATATAATTATCTGTCATGCAGTCCATTTTTTCTAGTAAGGTACCAATAGATGGCGCTGTGTTAATATTGAAAGTTTTTAAATATGCACCAACAGATGGCGTAATTTATTTTTGAAAAATTGCTCAATTGTAAAGTTTTCTCAATACTGACATTTAATAGCAGTTTCAACTTTTCTTGGATTGCGCTGTTCTTACTGTTTACCACAGAAATGGGCAAAATGTAATCTGATTAATGATTAACGATTATAAAATATAGTCATTTTTAATTTTGTTGCTCTGTAATCATGATTAAATCCCTTCAAAATATTAAGGAATCATAAATGTGTATTCAATTGACGATTCCGTAATGTTTAAAAACGCAAAATGTAATCGTAATCCATTTTCATTAATCTCATTACATTTTGCTAATCTATGCTGTTAGACACAGTTGGTCGCTTTGCTGTACATACGTGTATAAAAATTAACTTAATTTTGTTATATTTCTATGATACCTATTCCTATGATACATTTAATTCTAGTTCATCTGCATGAATATATATTTATTTTATTTTTTTTTTATTACCGAAGTAAATAGCCAATAAAAAGTCCAAGCCAATACATATATAGATTTATCTCTGGGTGTTTCCAAATTAAGTACGGATCTGCACAATATGCAGAGAAACAATATTAAAGTAAGATTGTAAAACACTTAATAGAGACCGTAGTATGGTAGTGAGTAGATACAGTGGCGTGCATCCCACGAAAGCAAAATAACATTACCTTGTTATACTTGGTCAGTTATTAAATATATCAACTGACAATCGGATAGTTCCCAGAATAGCGGTCTCAGAATCAAATTTAAATCAATATATGTATTTTTTAAATGCACAATTATAATCACATAATCCTTTTTACGCTTCTATAGGAGGCACGCAACTGAACTAATGTTATACTCGTTAGGAGACGTCTACAGCCACTTTCTATCAGGTTGGATAGCAGCCATTTTGCCATATTTTGTTGTAGAACACGCCGCCAACAGAATATAGTCGGAGTAAACAGTTATGGTACACAAATATACAATATTATGCATTATACAGAATAACGTTTTAAATGCCGAGGGTCAAAGTACGCTGGTTTTGTAACAGACTCCATTCTTGCTCCCTCTGAAACGAGAAAACAATAAAATATTCAGAGGTCCTTTTTAATACTTAATTTTCCATAACGGAAGACTTATTACAGAGTTCAGAGATATAATTCGTGAACAAACTCTCTTACCTACATATTTAATAGAATAGATTTATACTAAAAAGTACTTTTATAACATTTATTCGATTCATTGGCGCTGGTCAATTATTTTTTTGTAACCAACCAGGTTTAAGGTTATTTTTGAAAACCAAGCTTACAATTTAATCTATCAAATTCGATATCACGATGGTTATATTTATTATCTCGATCTAGGTTGGAATATATATTTATGAAATGCTTAAATTTATTTCGTTATATTTCGTTGCTAATTTCCATAATTTTCAGTTATGCTTATATCTACCTACAAGCGTTTTTACCGTCGAAAATTTGTCCAAGTAAGTATTGATTTTCTAAAAAATATGCTCACCCATCAAAAACCGTTATTATTTTCCTTGATCTCACGATACTTCTAACTTTTAAAATTGTGGCGTTAATAATCATCATTTTATTTGTTTTCGTGACTCTTCGACGCTGGTACATTGGCCCTCTGCGTATTTCAAAGAATAATTTAAAAAGATGCGACATATAATTTAGGCTGTATTTAAAATTATTTCGGAATATTTGTAGTTTTGGGGACCTTTGGATCAGAATAAACACTGAGTAAAGTTCGAAAACTCCTGTATTGTACTTTTTTAAAATAATTTTTGTTCTTCACACTTTTACTACGTTTTAATACAGAGCGCACTTGTCGAAAAATAAAACCGTTTATCCTCTTTATCTTTCTATCTTTCCTTCCTTCCACTCACATACGTTCCGTTCTACGCATTTACTACTTCATGCATAATAATATTTTACACAATAACATCCATCCTACATATGTATTTAGTTTTATTCTTGTTAAATAAAACTATTTTGTAACTTAATACATTTTATTTCTTCGATGACTATTTAATGAATAGAGCTTTGACATTAGAATCTCTGCTATAATATTTTAAAGTGTTATACGCAAATAAAAAACAAAAGGTGTTATAATGTAATATATAAAAAAATAAGAATATATCGGGGTGTAAAGGCTGTTTGTTTTAAGTGCCGTTTTTGGCGATATTCTGTAATACACATTTTCTTATTTATTAAATATTTATTCTTCTTTTTAAATATTTATTCTTAAATCTTTAAAAATATCACTTAAGGCAATTAGCCTTTCACCCCTCGATATATATATATATATATATATATATCAACTCTCACATCGATACTTTTCTATGTAGCTTATTAAAAGAACATATTTTTGAAGTAGTTTGCGAACTTTATGTCGTTTTTTTTTTAAATAAACAACATTTTCTGTAACATTACTTGAAATTAAATTTGTTTTTTCTATTACTTCTGATAGTGATAGAACTTCGAACTTTGTATAGATGTAATAGCTTCATATGTCTGCTACCCAAATACGTCACACCGGGGCGTCGCCCTCACGGTATTCTGACGGTCCATGATGATTTCCCCCGAGCTACAAAAAAAACCTCGTTTATCACATATAGCCACTAACACGATAAATTACCAATAACCCCTGTATAATAGGAGCTTGAGTATAATCCAAGTATCCGCAATATCAAGCCATTGATGAAATTGATGACATATGATCATTTAACATTTATTAAATAATATAATTTGTAATATTTGATTAAACTGTAAGCAAAGGAAATCCAAGCAGTGTCTGAAAATTTCAAACAATTTTTTTTTTATTTACATGTGGTTGGTTGTCCTCTATTACACCTAATGGAAGGGGAAGACCAATCCGATGATGGAATGCGTCTGCCCAATAAATGTCTATTCACTCTTCTCTTAAAAACTCCCAGGTCATAAGATCGTGGAAATATGCTCGCTGGAAGCCTATTTCACTCCTTAGCTGTTCACATGATGAATGTAGA
Source organism: Automeris io (assembly GCA_036320925.1). Taxonomy (NCBI): domain Eukaryota; kingdom Metazoa; phylum Arthropoda; class Insecta; order Lepidoptera; family Saturniidae; genus Automeris; species Automeris io. The sequence goes on from JAUDJH010000036.1 coordinate 2,674,679, forward strand.
AGCTAATCTTTTCGTACGAATATAAGGAACACCCACCACATACGATTGCAAATTATGCGATTTTAAGGTCTTTATTCTATGTGAATAGATGAATAAAAGTAATATAGGTGTCACCACTGTCGATTCAGGCTGCGATTTAATAAAACAAACCGTTGCTTTGTCGCCACTCATAATTTATTAATATTGTGGCAGAGTATAGAATCGTGTGTTACACAACGATACCGTGATTCAATACTCCGCCAGCGCCATCTCTCGAATAATCAAAACTACATCTCACTATCAATTCAACAGTAGGCATATACACGAATGAGTGAAATCGTCGCATCTGCGTTTCAAATCATTGTTAATATTATACATGAATCAATTTATTCGAGAGCTGCGCGCGAGCGACTGCATATTTTTCAATTACGTCAATTTAAAATAATACTTAATTCGCTATTGTGAGTCATTGGGAGCATTGTGTCAGTCTCGTTTGGTCGGTGGCCCGTGCAATCAGCTCGCTGTCTGTAATGTCCATAGACCACTCAGAAGGAAGACGTCGAATAGTCGTGAAATATAGCGGGGCTGCAGGTCAGTTGGGCTCTGTGGCGCATTGGACGATGGTCAATTTCAGGTCTGTCAGAGTAATTAGCAAGGTTCGACCGATGCTTGAGCATTAGTCAAAGAAATCACTTTCGGAAATCCTTTCGGTTTTGGCTAAACTGGCTTTTTGAATTGACAGGGCAATTGCGTAAACTGGGTTGTGACCACAGTATAAAAACCGTCATAATGACAGGTTCCAGCCTGTCGCCTTTCGAGATTATTTACTTATATGCAGTTGTTCATATACTTAGAGAATTTCCGTATATGTGAGCTGGCATAGCCATGGCGACTGTCAACGAAGTCAAGGTCTATACTGTACTTTCCATCAAATGCACTGTAGTCACTTTGTCGAGTCAGTATAAAAAAATGGATGGCAGTATTGGCCAGAGGTTTCTATTAAACACCAAATTTGAATAATCCGTTACGCATGCGCACATTACGTGTACGCAGTAGCGTTCATTCCATAAATACATGAAAGCATTGCATGCCCTTACGATAAATAAGTCTAGTATAAATTGGTTTAATTTAAACAAAAAAAAGAACCCTTTATATTCATATATATTTATTTTTACGCCATATATCTTCCTTGTTAAAGTAATATAATATTTATTATCATTATAAAATATTAAAATTTATTATGTGGATCTGCCTACCCTGCCCAAATATTCTATGCACGTGACTGCGTGTACGGTACTTCGATAGCTCCGCAACAGCGGCACGGACAGCCTAAGGAAGTTCTCTTACACGGTTACCAGTTCGGCAACTCCTCATTCTTCTTTAAGAAACCCTTCCCTAATTCTTCTTTAAGAAACTTGTGTCTTCAAAGATCTTACCTTAGGCACACTTGTAGACTGAGTATTGGAATAGGAAGGATGAAAAACCTATTTGTACGTCGTTACTCGCGGAGTGGATGGAGCAAGTGAATTTAATTGACAACCCATACGGTGTTGTCAGAGCTAATATCAAAATTACCTGTTTATAAAATTTGAATACGGAATACAAGGTAATTTTAATCATCCCTAAGTTTAATTTTATAGGTTGAACCTTATCAGGAACCTTGAATTTATAAGTTACATAAATATTTGTTATTCACTTGTACTTACTTAATCATGAAATAAATTTCATATGATTTCTAATCCGTCTTCGGCCAGAAATCAACCTTCTGTCGGACATTAGTAAGTAGAATCAGTTTGTACACGCGCGAAAATTATTCTCTCTCTTTCACACAGAACTCAACTTATATGCCTCGAATTTTTGCACACTCATAGAATACAGATTTCAGATTTGTAAAATTTTACCTTAAAGAACCCAGTGGAATTACGTCGGCCGCGACTCGGCACTTACAACTGACTACCGTTGTAAAACTGTAGAGCGACTGAAAATCAGGATAATCGCGACACGCAATTGCGACGAACATCACAAGCAGTAGACACACAGGAGTATTTTCGAGCGCTTGTGTCAAGATAATAAAAAAATACTATGACCGGTGGTCGTGGGTGTGTTGGTAGAATGATACGGATTTTGGCGTTTTACTGTTTATTTGCACACCGAACTGCAACGCACACGCACGTACTCCAGCCTTGGGTCGCGTTAGTCGACTACTTTAGCTAGAGCATCCCCTGCGCGCGCGCACCCCTTACCCCGTGCGTCCCGTAACACCCTAACGACCCTTAGAGCGCTTTATCGCAAGCACGTATCGGGCGGCGTCTACATGCTATAATACACTTTTAGGATAAGTAAAACGAGTCGCGAATGCCAGAATCCGACAAGCGCCTTAACAAAGCTCGACGATCGCATCACAGTATATCCTAAGTAATTGTAATCTGATTAATGATGAACGATTACAAAATGTTGTCGCAATTTTAATTTTCTTGCAGTGTAATCATGATTAAATCCATTTAAAACATTAAGAAATCCTAAATGTGTATGCAATCTGGGATTCTGTAGTGTTTAAAACATAGATGAGCAAAATGCAGTCATATAAATGGAAAAAACGTAAAATGTAATCGTAATCATTTTTATTAATCTGATTATATTTTGCCCATTTATGAGTATATCATAACAAATGTCCATATGACAAATAACGTCCACACACCGCGCCTACCGTAAACAAATAAAAAACATTATTACAAAAAGGCAGATTAAATAAAATATCAAATTTATCTTTGTATTTATTAAATGTATATCCTGTTTTATATCGCAAAAGGCAATGTGATATACATATAAGTTGCAGATGCTATCGAAATAAATTAATTTAAAGTTGAATGTATGCAAATTGTGGAACAGTTGCTTTACAATGTATAGTAAGCTTGAGGATAATAAGTGCAGTTTTACCACGCCTAGAATACGCATCGGCTTATTTCGTAACAGCCGAGTTTTGTCGCATGAAATGTAATTTACATGATAGAATAAAACGTTATGTCAAAGCGTTAAGATCCATAATACATTGACTGATATATAAATTGGTGTCCAAGCATGGAGCGCGAGCCGTATGTTCTCACCTGTATTCAACGAAGGATTACTCATTTGTCGTTGTCATGGTCATCAGGACTTGTTGCTTTTGTTGTTGGGGCTAGTGTTGTGGATAGTTTTCTGATGAGCGGGGTTGAATACACATCGTTTCGGTCGTTAGTTTTCATGTCAATCACTAACTATACAGAATTACTTTTTTTTTTATTCACATCTCAATAAGACTCAAAAAGTCATATCTAGTGCCGTAAAGCTTAATATAAAAATAAAAATATATTAAATTAAATTTTATGAGGCGGCAAAACTTCAAGTCGTCTTGATTGCATCTTCTTCTGGTTTCTTGTTGTGACGGTCAGCTGGATATCCAATTGTTCTCTGAGCTTTTGTCGTGGATGTGGGCAACAGTTGAATGCTCTGCCGACCCTGCGCGATGGGGAATCAATGGCTTGACGAGACACTAGCGGAGTAATGTATCCCTTGGACCGCTGAGATTTCCCGCTAGTCTGCTTAGTTTTCCTTGCCATTTATATTGAGTGCAAAAGCTTAGAAATAGTACAATAAGCAAGAAATGAAGATGGATATGAAATTGAAACTACATCAGAGATATTAAAGCGTGACGGGAAGACGTGACAGGAAATTTAATAAGAGTTGAAAAGAAAAGATCCCAGACATGGCTGTATGGCTTTGGTGAAAGCCTTTGCCTTCCCCACAAAGGGGAGAATGAAAAAAAAATATATTTTGGCTCGGGTTAACAGCCTCCAATCGCTTAAGGTATGCGACTGCCAGAATCGGAACAGCGCTTTTTGACGAGAGTTGATTTTTGTGGTCGAGAGATCATGTACTTGATATATTCGTAACTTTCTATCGTGGCGTTACTGTAGCGTAGAAAACAGTACCTATTAAGGTTTTAAATGAAATTATACTGGGTAGTAAGTACATTCTTTTTCCATGGGCAAGAGTTTAATGTAAGTACAAACGAGCAAAAAAGTGTAAAATATATTTTATTGGAATTATTTCTTTGGTAATATTATTGGACAGGATAATTGGGATTTTTGGTTACTGTTTTTCATAAAATAATAAGCTTTTCCCACTTATCATAAAAATGGCTACTAGATATATATTATTCAAACCTTATTTTTGTAATGAGAGATATTATCTTTATTGTTTACTCTGGACCTTCAGTTTAATTATTAAATACGATATTTATAGATTTAGATCTTTAGTACTGGTAAAGAAGTTATTTATTGGGTATTTTTAACTTATAGACGAGTCATTGGAATAAAGTTAATTTAATAAAATCTTTAACTGATTATTTTTTGTATTACAAAGCTGCTATAAATATTCCCATTTTCATTGATTTCTAAGTTAATAACAATTATTTGTTACAATAATTATAAATAGTGACACTATAAAATGTGAACCGAATTAATAAGAAGGGCACTCCACAGCATCTGGCAACACTAGGGGCGAACAATTACTAAATAACTGTGGCTGTGATAGCCCAGCGGATAATGGACCAGTTTCCATCCGCGACAATGGCGTTGTAGGTTCGAATGCCGGAACGTACATCTGGGTTTTTCCAGATTACATACGGATTTAGGAACCTCATCAAAGAAAACATCGTGAATATTCCGCACGGCATCTAATAGAAATGTCGTGTGTAAGTGCCCTGAGAACGGCGATCACCTGCGCTACTGGTCACCTTGGGCGCAATATGTAAGCGCAAAGTTAATACAGCCACTTATGTACCTCTGCTCACCCCGTAAGGGACATGGCGTGACCGTATATAATTATCATAATAGTAAATACAAAATTAATCAGAAATATTTGTCGAATAATATCATCTAAATAATCTTGTTTCTGTTTAATAAAGTTATAAAAACGTTTTGTTTGCGATAATCCGTACCGGTTATTTAAACGCATATAGTTAATTTTATGGTGACTTCCCACTGTGCGTGATTGAAAATTTCAAATAGCAACATCACAAATCTACTTTCTTTTGAAAGATACAGTTAAAACAGATACACCTAGGCACGCAGTTTGTTGTTAAATCTTGTAGTAGCTGGCTGGCGGTCCATGTCGCGGTTCGTAACCACGATGTACCATTGCGTTGCCACCAAAACCAAAAATTTACCTTAGTGTTCGCCCTCTTGCCCGGTTTAGTTGCAAAGGTCTATCCCGGCCGTCAACATATGCACTGTTCGAAAACAAAATGCGGTAGGTATATACGAAACGCGCAACTCCTTTCTACGTATGTCGCGCGCGATAGCGTCTCTTCTCGTTACAGCTCATGATATATCGCATCATGGGATGTCACCCTAACGTATATTTTAGTTACAACTAGTGTCCTACTGACAACTTCGGGCGTCTTCGGCCAAAAAAGTTACATTAGGTAAAATATTCAAATGAACTGAAAAAGGTATTTAAAAGGAAAATCATCGGGTGGTTGAGAGATACGCAGTAAGTTGTTGGTGTGATTTTTCTTGTGATTTTTCTTTTGACTATGTTTTCACTTTGATTGATCTATTTATTCTTATTTGTTAATGTCTTTATTTTATAAGTCGTATTATTTATGTTTTTGATGCACGATGCGCTGGCCTTAACGGCACAAAAAATTTTTTGTCGATTGTTTTTTTTTTACTGTGTTGTAGTGTGTTGGCTACTGGCCGCCTTTAATTATGTAAAAATAAAATAAGATAAAGCCGAAGGATTCTAGCAAACTTTAAATTAAAACTAATTGATGTGTCTGTGAATGTTAATTATCTGGATCATGTCACTATAAACTTAAGAATTAACAATTCTAATATTGCTTTTACTGACTCATCGATGTTAGATCACAAACATTATTGCACAACTAACTCTTAAAATAATAAATGTTGGCTACCAAGCAATAGATTATATTAAATCAAATACATTAACAGATGCAATTGAAGTTACAATTATGAATGACAACTGCACTTTATTGGAAAATAGGATAAAAAATAACTGCGTATACAAAAATACTCAACACCAGTAGAGATTTCTATCTCTCAACAAGCATATTATTCTCGAAAATAGTATAAAATTAAGAAACTATCTGTGGACGCAGCATAAGAAGAATTTGACAAGCTAAACTTTAGAAAAGGAATTTAAGGCTGCGATTTATAGACGCTGTTATGACTTTTCTCAGCAAAGTTCTCAAAAAAAAAAAACGTTTTGACAAAAACTGAATATATATCATAGGAACTTGAGTATAGCCATAGTATTCACAGAGTCAAGTCCATTTTGATAAAATCGGTGACTTACCAAATCCTTTGACATTCACTAAAAATATAAATTATATTTTAGTTAATTCTAAGCAAACTTAAAGCTGCGTCTATAATTCTCAGCCTTAGAGACCAAAGAGATATTGTAGCATATTAAATTAATTATATTTTGTATTTTTCATCATTAATATAATTACATTTTATCCATCTATGTTTTTAATCTCTAAGGAATTCTCAATTGTATACAAATTACTTATTAATGTTTATTTGGGTTTTAATCATGATAACATATTAACGAAATTAAAATTACAATTACATTTTGTAATTATTAATCTGATTACATTATGTCCATCTCATATTGCTACATAAAAACTTGGTCTTCAAATTATTAAAATCACCTCGCAACTTGTAAAAAGATGGGTAAAATGAGGCCGCATCCAAAGTTTCGGTCGGTCACTAGTTATAGCGAAGATAATCAATGCATATAAATAAAATAACTAGTCTATTGTATAAATTTAATAATATACGTTCATTAGCATGTTTATCAGACTGTTACATAGGTATAATTTAGTTAATGTGACTCAATGTGCAACTTACATTGTGCGCTTTTTATTATTAACTCAACCTGCATGTTTTTGTGTATGAATGTTGTGGAAAGTTTCAATTCTTATTTTTTTATTATGAAACTAAGACCGATGGCAACAGAATTAGTTTTTTATTATAACTTGACGTTACTTCTTCTATTTTAGCTTAGAAAATTAAATACAGTGTAACCTCCATGCAACGTCACTCGATTTAACGACAAACTCCCTAAAGCGTCGATATTACTCGGCTTTGGTTGATTTAGCTTGTTTCCCATATGATATACTCTATATAGCATTACACCCGTTTTAAATAACGTCAGCAATTTAATAATATAAAGTACTTTCTTTATCACCAAGATGCCTCAATATCGCAAGATATGAATAAAATCATTTAAAAAACACAACAAAATTACTTGTGCAGCAAAAGACGTTAGACAAAAATAACAGACTATACTCAATAGCGATCAAATATGAATTATTTTTTATGTAATTACTAACACTAGTCTGAAATAAACTTTTTCTTTTTCTGATACAGATTTTTCATCTCTTCATTTAACAACAACTCTCTATAACGTCAAAATATGTACAGACCCTTGAGATTCGTTATATAGAGTTTGCACTGTATATTGAATTCAGATGTCAAATGTCATCGAGTGTTGTTATTAGATGTAAGTTTAATTTTTAACACGTCGTGATCAGATTACACAAGTACAAAGACTATCGAAGAACCTCGTTGAGCTGACGGGTTTCGAGATCAGCTTGAGTACGTTCAGCTGTTTATTCGTGGTATATGTGGATCGGCATGACAGTAGCGTCAATGGATTCTCAACCATTTGCGGTTGATGTCGTTTTTGAAACACACTTTACTTTCCCTCAGATGTAGGGAAGATATTCCATTATTTTAACATGCTTTAAAAATATTTTTCTTGATAAACATTTTGTACGCAAACGTAGTTTATCGATAAAACAACAGAAGGTAGCTACATCAGCACAAATACTGTCCAGCAGCAAGTTAAAAACACAGTCATTAATGTATCTGTGCTCATGCTGAAAAGGACATAGCGTCATTATATATTATTGTATTTATTTACGAAGGAAACATGAAGCAGTTATTAATTAAAAAAAAGATTCATCCTATAAGTTACCAAAAATTATTATAGAATTCAAACATAAACCAATCAAAATTTTTCGCACACGAAATTACACACACTATAATGTGAATTTCACTGGGGTAGTCTTTTGAAACTTGTGATTGCTTTAGGAATTTGAAAGACCGTCCTATATGGGTTAAATTTCTCATCAATCGAACTCCGATTGGTTTCTTATGGAAAACTCCTAATTTACCACCTAGATAGAATAGACCACCTGCTTCGTAAGTGTAAAAAAGACTCCAAATACGGTCAAAATATTCGAGGTATGTTACTGGTTTCACGAGACAAATTTTTACTATGCAGGTGTCTATTGTTTAACTTTAGACGGGTATACTAATAACAAGTTGTTGACCCGGCGTTGCCCAGGTAGAAATAATCTACCTACTTCAGGTTGATTTTCCTAAAATGTTGACAGCTAATTTTTATTATGAAAGATAACTCTAAACATTGGCTTTCATAGTACTTACATAAAAATTAACGGACTTTGAAACAAATTCTGAACCTCTATTTCACCCCTTGGGTATGCAATATTAAAAAGTTATCTCTTACTGGATCCCTACATTACATAGTATAATATTAAAAGCATTTATTTGGCACATAACATAACATATATATTAGGGCATTAAAAAAAAACCTCGGATAAAATTACAGCAATATTCGAGAGCGAAAGATAATAATGATGTTGTAATTTTTTTTAACTCTGAGAACTTAGAAATAAACTTTTCGTTTGTTTTAAAACCCGCAAACTTATAAATTTGAGAGTATTATAAAAAAAAAACAGCTGAATTGAGGGTAAGTTAAACTTCGATCTTGAATAACTTTTGACTGAGTTGATTTATCAAAAATTGACTTCAGACCTTTTTTGTAGAGCGTTAAATTCTCTACAAAAATAATGAATGGGTATTGCAATATGATATATCGTTCATTAGTGATAAAAAAAAAACTTTTGTCCTGTGTTATACTTATGGGAAATCGAAATGTGCGATGCGGACAACCTAAATATTAACATTAAGGGTTCATATTTTCAGAGGCCTATTTTGGCCTTAAAACAAAACTTTTGAGCGTGCTTCCGAGGAAAAAATATGTATATATATATATATATATATATATATTTGTTAAACGCCCTAATATATATAACACAGCAGAATCGGTTAATATAGAAAAAAACAACAAAAGCAAATATCCTGTAAACACCCAAATACCCAATGACCAAATTTCATGTTTATACTTCTTACGTTTAGCTCTATGATGACGACAGTTAAAACAGATATTTATGGTTATGCATACATCATACATAGTGATAGGAGCGCTATGCATGACGGTACTACCAACTAAATATCAGATACCTTCAGGAAAATATTTATTTATTCTACTTTGACCTATCGAATTAAGACCAGCCATTTTCTATTTCAAGGAAACTCAAACGATCGATCGCAAGAGCTTTTTCACAAGAGTCGATCTGGGGAAATATTTCATGATAACGTCTATTCAAAATGATGTTTGATGTCTACTTAATTAACATTTATGTTGAATCACAGTGAAGCCAAAGTGCACGTTTTCAATATGATGATCACCCTCTGCTAGCCGCGAAAGGTGGTTCTAGTAATTAATTACAACGTCTTTATGTAAAAACCTTTAAAGATGTATTTTTAATTAGTTTTTCTAACTTTTTTAGAGCAGTGACCTTTGTTTACTTGGGGAAAATTCTCATTAAACCTCCCCACCCACTCATGGGGATGGTACCAAGGGTATTCCGGTCTTTTACCGTCCAAAAACCCCAAGGTGACATCATCCACACTAAAACGGTACTGTAAGCCCCTTAATCAATTACTCCATAGCCCCACTGTGTCTTTTACTCATTAAGCACTGTCTAGGAGAAAGGCATCGAAGCGCTCCTGTACCTCATACGCCTCACAGGATTCAAGATGGGTCACGGTCACCCCGCTTCACCAATTCTGATGTGTCGTAAACTGGGCACCCAGGACACCCAGCTTAAGCATCCGAAATCGTAAAAGCATTAGCCAATCGGTCTTTAATGAACCAAACGTTTGGAGTTGATGCGCCAAGGGGATTGCCAATGTTACGACGTCTTCGCCTCCGAGACGCATCAATTTTTTATCGCTACCCCCCTACGGCTTCCTTTTGGGGCTTTTCGAAATTTAACTAATTATACACTAAAACCTTCTAATGGTGAAAACCATATGAAAATGTGTTTAGTTGTTTTTGAGTTGGAAATAGACCGACAGACATGGCGAAGAACTTTGGCTTATCCTACTAGTAATATTATTAATACGGAAGTTTGTTACTCTTTCACGATAAAACTACTGGACGGATTTGCATGAAATTTTTACAGTAATATAGATTATACATTGGAATAACATATAGGCTACAATTTGTAATGTATTTTTGTAATTTTGGTCGTACTATAAAGATACATGTCAATTAAGTCGGAAAAAAATTTGGCCTCTCAGAGCTATCTTGGCGTACACTGCTTAAACCATTGGAGTTACACAAAGATGATGTACCGTAGGACTGTTTATCTTGAATAGTTCTAAATAAAAGTTTTCAACAGCATATATCTACCTTTTATGTGGAAGCCACTATGACAAAAATTGTGAACCATACATTTAATTAAATTAGATACTATTTTACGATGCGAAGCCGCAGGTAAAATATATTATATAATAATAGAGAAGATTTTCATTAGAAATAATTTATATGGCAGAACAATGTTTGCCGGGTCTGCTAGTAATATATAATGATGTATTTAGCTATTTGAGTGCAGAGGAGTGCGATAACGCTCCTCTTGTTTTTTTTTTAAAGACTTTTTTTATTTTATAAATTTAATAATAAACTTGACAAACCATACTTTTTATGTGTGTTTATTTTGTGAATAAATTAATTATCTATAATACGTTTATTCTTTTTATATAAGCTTAAATTTCTGAAACGATGAAGTTAAAAACATCATGTGTGCCAAATCTAGACTACTGAATAGCGTGTCCGTATGTAATTTTTAATTTGTGTCTATCTTTATTCGCTGTACGGTTCAACATTAATTACTCAATTTATATTCAAGTTGCAATGAAGAATGCTTCTGTATTATTTATAACTCCGAAGTGGAACGCTACATTTTATGTTGTATTACATCTTTTTGCTGCGAAATTATAAATTGTTTTATACATTTTCTTTAATATCTCAAGTAATTACGTACTATGAATATCTATCTATACATACTTTTGTTTTTGGCGAGTATCAATATTCATGCTTTACTATATATAAACTCAAATTAGTGTTATTTAATAACCGGTTTAAAAAGGTTATGGTTCTTATATAGAGATCGGTATTCCCTTATACAATACGATACCTAAAGAGATATCAGAGTCATCAGCATTAAAACTAAAAAAAAAACTACTAAAAACACATTGCTAAAAAGGCATATTATTCCATCAATGAATGCATAATTAATAGAAAGTAAGTAAAAAGTAAGTAGTTTAAGTAGTTTGTGCCGTGGTGGCTGCCGGCAGATTAGTATAGCACCCCCCTCTTCTTGCTGAGGTGTCGTAAAACGCGACTAAGGTATTTCTTTAACACTGCAATTCAACCAGGTGTTCAGAGAAGGAAAACTCGACCAAACCTGCATCCTGGTCCCTCCCGATCGTACTGGTTCTCCATTCCATCGGGCCTGAGGGAGCTCGGGCGAGAGAGTGCTTTTCTGGCAGCGCGTCTAGCTATGCACTTAAATATCTCCTGCGCAATTGACTGTTTTCGTAAACTGGATCTCGATTTTCTTAATCGGTGTTGAAACAGTCGCCGTGTCCGAATGCGGCTAGGACATCATCATCAATAAAAAGTGTGGTTTTAATATATGCAATTATTTTTCACCCTCGACATTTATTTCTTTGTGTTTCGTATTCGAATTTGTGTGTTGGTAACTTTGACTGCACACTGGCAACACCGTACAGGTTGTCGATTGAGTTTTGCACTCGCTCGAACCGTCCGCCGACTAAATAACATATAAACGTACAAATATCAAATTTTATCGAACATCCGATCGCAAAGTATACAAGTGTGCTTAGGAAGATCCTTCAAGACACCAGTTTCCTGGAGGAGAAGCAGGGCCCCCTGAGGAGTCGGTGAACTGGTGGTCGCGGTAAGTGAAACTCTTTAGGCAGCCCGTGCCACTGTTTTGAAGCTATCGCAATACCGTTTTTTTTTTTTTTTTTTCGGCGTGTCCTACTTTGTTGGCCTGGGAAAGACCTTCACAATGCGACACTTTGTGTATTATATTGGTACCGTATAATGTTAGAAACAGCAATTATCAGAATCATAATTTGCCGATTCGTTGGGCCTGAGAAATAGTCTCCCGGCGGCGTGTTCCCTCCGCCCTATGATATCGGATCCAATGAAATGAAATGAAAATGTTTGCCAAATGTGTTTTTAGATGATGCAAAAATAACCGTCCAATTATATATTTATGATAAAAGACCGTAACGCTACGCACCTTACGAGATGAGCAGAGATGCATTAGAAGCTGTTATCCACTTTGCGCTTAATTGTCGTATGCCCTGAGCACGTACGGATTACGGAGTATAGATTTAGGCACCATATGCTCACCGGTGAAGAAAAACGTTAGGAAACTCGCATGGTAGCTAATAGATATGCCATGTGTAAGTGCCCTGTGAACGGCGATCAGCTGCGCTACTGGTCACGTTGGACACAACATATAAGCGCAATATGGATACAGCCATTTATGTATAACATCTCTGCTCACCCCAAAAGAGATATAGCGTAACGATAAATTATTCTTATGCGTATTATTTTTATACATTATAGATTCTATATAAATGCTTCAAAGCGTACTCAAGACTCGTTCCATACATTGTAGCACTTGATGTCTAAATTGGTGTTGCCAGATGAGTCGTCATTACCTAAATGTTTTAATTTTTTCATAAGAGTATTTGGGCTGTATGTTTAAAAATACTTGTCCTGGCTGACATATTATCGTAGATACTAAGCTACTACAGATAGAAACATGTAATAATTACGTTGCGTTTTTTTTATGACATACATACGCACCCACTACGGATGGTTTTTTTGATATTCCAATAATGAAGTAGAGATTGAAAATTTGTCTGAATATCCGACAATTTTCCGTTTTCCCTTTTGAGGTACGGTACCTTAAATGTAGTGTACGATTTTTGTCATCATTTATTGATAAATATACAGGCTGATTCTATAGACGAGGAAAATATTCAAAGAGGATATTCATCATTCGATTCTAATTCCAAATATATAGGAATAGTGATATCGTAATATTTTCATTAAAATAAAAGTAATTTATAGTCAACATATTTACGACAATTACACACATGATAAAATAAAGAACAATTAATTATTAAGTGTAGGTATTTTGTCTCCCCTTAGCCAGGATAAAGTACTAAAGGATAACGAGTCAATTACCTATTACCTAAAATTACGTAAAATGAATTTTATCTACATGCCATTCAATCGAGCACCACACGCGCTGCGGTGTCCAAACTTTTTACGGATCAATTCTCATTTGTTTATCAATGTTTCTTTATGATTTGTTTGGGAATATTGTTATATACATTTTTATTTCTTATTAGAAGATACAAGTTATTGTATTCTGAAATATCTCCTTTGTCTTTAAAATCATCCTGTATATGGCTAAATGGATTTTTTAAATATATGCTGATTGTAAATGTATCATTTAATAATTATGGACTATCCATTGTTTTAGCCAATACAAATAATTGATAATCGATAAGGGACCTGTGTCCATGGTAGGGGTTTGAGAATGGTCATAGATTCGAATCTCGCCACGTACCTCTGAGTTTGATGACCAGATGAACCACGAATTTAGGCACGACATTCTCACAGGTGAAGGAAACATCGTGGAGAATCCCGCATAGTTTGTAATAGATATGTATTGTACAAGTGCTCTGAGAACCGCGATCAGCTGCGTTACTGGTTACGTTGGGCCTGACATAAAAGCGTAAATTGGGCACAGTCAGTAATGTATCCCTGCTCACCTTGAAAGGGATAAAGCGAGGCGATATATTATAATTAATTACAAATAATCATAATTTTGGATTTACTAATGTGATTTAGGGATAAATTATACATACAATTAATTTATAGAGTCATTCTCTGGCAACTCAATTACGCTCGACAAGACGATATCGCCCGCCGTTTTGGCGTGCCAAATATAACTTTAAAATATACGTTACCGCATCAATTTAAACGCATTCATTACCGTGGCAATGAAATATTAACTACAAACTACATACAGTACGTATTTATATGTATTAATGTTAAAAATATATTAAAAAAAACATTGACATACGCGAGTTTACTGTAACTGAATAATTCGCATTTTCAAGGACATGGACTTACAAACGGTTTAGAACCCTAAAATTTGCCCAGAGACAAACACACATCACATCACACGTCTAAACACACATGTGTTCTGTCGATTGTACTATTGGGAGTGCCCTGAAGAACTGTCCAATCTGGTACCTCCAATATCATTTAAAACACGTACAAATCGCTATTATCCATATAGAACCGCGATAATACAGATTTTCTCTAGAACATTTCTGTTGCTTACTTTGGAGTTGTGTAATGAGCTGCTGGGTGCTTTTTATACCAAAGCTAATGACATGGGGCTATTCAATAAGGGTTATGTAATATCCTCCTTGGTTGGCAACGCAATAGCAACGCACCTTGTGTGGTAGTTGTCCAAAACCGACGGTTCCACTTACCATCAAGTGAGCTGGTAGTCTATTTGCTGACAGAAGTAGCTAAAAGTTGAACGCGCTTAAGGTGCATTTCTTGATAGACGACATACGACGAAAATATCGCGCGACATTTACAAGCATATCGAATTCCGTCGCGTATAATTGTTTTGGTGGTAGGGTGATTGCCCAAACTGGGCCATGACAACAGTACACAGGTGTAAAGACCGTTATAGTGACTCGCTCGTTTCGGGATCAGCCTGTGTATATCCAGTAACTCATATACCTAAAGACCTTCAATCGTGGTATATGTGGGCCGTCAACTCGCTCTATATATTTTAAAATAAAAGCAATTTTAATTATGTTAATTATGTTATTTAATTTCAATCGACACAAGTAATTTGACATTAGGCCCAGGGCACATTGCGAATTTGTCACGGTAATTTTATTTTGCGACCAATGCGTGCAAATGTTTCTAAGTCGTGCATAATTCACGGTAAAAAATTACGCGGCAATCATTGCAAAATTTAAAAAAAATTACAAAAACATATTTAAAGAAGGTGAAATAGATTTTTTTGCCGCCGGGCTCCGAGGAAGCTGGCACGGCCTTGCCCTTGACCCTGGCGGACGGGTAGGAGGAACACCCCGGAGGTTTTAGTCGGTACGAGTCCAACACACCGGGAGCGTCCCTCGCCGCCCCCTGAAGGCCCACAACGGGCTTTACCAGGCTTCCAAAAAAAAAATTAAATATATTTTGTTTATGATTTTGAACAAACGAATTTCATGGAGTCAGTTACAATGTTATGTCTTTAATTATTCACAAAAGGATGGTATTGCAATTATTTTATGAATTTTTTAAATTGAATATATATCATTTCGAGCATAAATGGGCAAAATGTAATCAGATTAATGAAAATGATTAACGATTACATTTTACGTTTTTTACCATTAATATGACTGCATTTTGCTCATTTATTTTTTAAACACTACAGTATCCCAGATTGCATACACATTTATTATTTTTTAATGTTTTAAACGGATTTGATCATGATTACAGAGCAAGATAATGAAAATTACGACGACATTTTGTAATCGTTCATCATTAATCAGATTACATTTTACCCATCTCTGATTTCGAGCAGTAACTGATGCAATTCTAGTACAAAGCAGTTAGTTATATTTTTGATATGCTTGACTTACTCACAGTGCCTACACACGCAACTATCTCGATGCAAAACTAAATTAATTTCTTTCCGTAGAACTGTGCATCCGTAAAAAAGTGTAATTTTCATTCGATATTATTCGTATATTGTATGAAACACGCTCGGTTATGAAATACTTTTCTTTTGCATCCGTCTCTGTTAGCAATGTTTAGAATGCATAGTAAGTTTTTCTTTCATAATAAATTGCTGTAAAAATTTCTTCCGTTTGATCGTTTAAACGTGATATTTTAATAATTAACACGTTCAATGCAATATTTATTTTTTAAGTAAAAGGAAGGCAAACTGGCGAACATTTTTTTTTACACTTGTTCGACATAGTGACTACAGAGTACCTGATGGTAAGTACAGTGTAGTCCAAAAACGAAAGCGACTGTCAAAGGATGAAAATCCATTGATAGTCTACATCGTCATGTCAGCCCTCATATACCACGACTGAATGTCTCTAGGTATATGAGCTACTGGATATACACAAGCTGATCCCAAAACACGACAAGCCGAAACTGGTCACTATGACGGGCTTAACACTCATGCACTGTGGTCACGATCCAGACGGGCACCGGCGCGGCGCCCTACCACGCATTCTACCTGCTGGGAGATTGGTAGGTAGTCAATGTTATTCTTGGACTGGTATACTGTCCTTTAGGTGCGGCTTAGTCATATTTTGTGCGATGTCGCAACGATCGTGTACACAGGCTCTTTATCCAGTAAGCCAGAATTTTGTGCGATGTCGCAACGATCGTGTACACAGGTTATTTATCCAGTAAGTCAGAACAACCACAAAAGCCATGAATTGTTGTTAGTTGATAAATATGTAAATGTTACAACATGAGCTTTGATCAAACGCTTTAGTAGCGGGAAACTCCATAAAATAGCATGCTATCTCAGCAGTAAAATATAAAAAACATCAATGGATCTCATAAAAATATTTATTAACATAATTACGGTATATATTATACATGTTTTCGCAAAACACTGTACGAAACGGCTAATTAACACACGGAAACAAGAGTGCAATAGAAAAACAACGTGCAATTAAAAATTTTAATTTTATATTAAAGTTAATTTGTATAAAATTGTAATGAAAGCTATCTACGAACACCGCGTTTTTGAGTGTTAAAATAAATGTTATCTTTTAATATATATTACCCTGTGATGTTATATATCGTAATAAGTTTGTTGTTTTATATAGTTATTACGCACCTATTTTTTTACTTAAAGAAAATCTCTATAGGATATTCTCGGCAGCATATTAGGGGGATAGCGACCAACTAAAACCCCAACGTGACTATTTCAGCGCATTAGCGGGAACTGAGGAATCTGTAACCAATTCTCCACAGGCCTGCTGCGCTGCGCCCTCTAGGTATGATCTCGAGAGCCATGCACTGCCACACACGACCCTACGTGGTGAAATTCGGCAGATCGCGTCACGACGCACCGCCAGCTTCTTGGGGATCGCTAACTGGTCGCTCAGAGTCTTCACTCTGAGTAACCAAGACCCTGAAGATTTGATACACTCCCTAGTATTTGGCAGGCGGCCTAAGTCGAGGTCTGTACCTACAAGGGTGCCCTTGCTTTGCCACTCAACCCATATATTTGCCGGCTTAGCACCTCAGTGTTTGCCCTCTCACCTAATTTAGTTGTGAAGGTCTAGCCCGGCCATAAAACACACTCTAACCGAAAAAATAAACTCCCTAGTAGCATTTTTGTTACGCCGATAATTATTAGTTGAATCTTTGGTTACTGTTCAATTGGTAAACGGTAAACAAAGGTCCAACTAATTATTGTTACCATCCACAAATTTAAAGTAGCTCAGCATGCTATGGAACGCGTTATTCTTGGTGTTTAACTGAATGATCAAATAAATAATGAGCTGTTTCGTCAGAGTACTTAATTATTCGATATAGTTTAAAGGATTAGCAGGCTGACAAGTCTAGGGCCCATCATATTTACTGAAGATTCAATAACCGCTGGAGTAGACGCTGAGAAGACGTCTCGAATATCGCAGTGTACGACGCAGTGTGGAGCAACGATTTGCACAAAGTTGCAGGCATTTGGCAGGTTGGATGAGAAAAGACTAAGATTGGGCTCAGTAGCAAACTTTGCAAGAGGCTTATATCCAACAGTGGACAAATATGAATTGATAATGATGATCAAAGGCGAGTAATAGCACCACTGATAGCACTGCCGACTATAAATGCAAAAAATAAACAACTAAAGTCAGTAGGACCATTGTTGGAATGCCTGGAATTGAATGGTCGTGTGTTTTTAGCAGATAATTGAACTTTTGCGATAAATGTGATTAACTTTACCTAACTTTTCCGATTGTAAGACACAGTTGTCTAACCAAAAATGCTGCTTGAGCCGGTTGTTTTTAAATGGTCTAAGGACATTTACGCACTACATCTGATACTAGTCTATCAAAATACCTTCCGAAATAACTGTCAAACTATTTATATGGCGACTTACATACAATAACCATGTCTAAGCATATTGAACCGCTTCCATTTCGTATAGATGTTGGCTCACTGAGCATTTTCTACCGTCTGTATCATGGCGAGTGTTCTGAAGAGCTGTTTAACCTTGTTCCACCCTCTCCCTTCCTGAATAGATCCACGCGCGCGGGTTTGCGGTTTCACAGCTGTAAGGTATCTCACATCCCGGCTAGGACTAAGAAGTTCTCTAACTCCTTCTTTTGCCGTGTCGTTGGGCTGTGGAATGGTCTTCCGGCAAGCGTGTTCCCACCATCCTATGATATGGGATCCTTTAATTGTAGCGTGAAGAGATATTTGTGCAGGCCGGCATGATCGCTATGACTACCGATGGGTTTTTCTTACCTGTCGATAGTCGTTGACGTTTTTTGGACTGCATCATGCTTATCATCCGGTGTGGTCAAGTCACTGTGTCGTGTCAGAATTAAAAAAACATACCGCTCTTCAATAGTATGGCAATCAGAACAAAACTTTTTATAAATGTAAATTATTCTTTCGGTATAATCACTAACGTGAGACTAAAACAATCCTTTTTCATGTAGGATACGTATTGTGACGCGCACGTAACAAGGGTCGAGTGCAACCGCAAACAGATTTCAAATTGTTATCAAATTGTAAAGGGCACGGGACACCGCTTTGGTTCGTGTTTCAGTGATTTCCAACTAAGCGTAAACTCCAATGAATTTCGCTCCATCACATAATTTTATTGAATTTGGTTATATTTGCTTTGATTTGTAATGGATCAATCGAATAACTGTTTTTAAGATTACAGCCAACTAAAATCAAATGCCACATTTTAAACATTCGCGCTTTGTATTGACTATAGTTTTTTTTTGTATCTCAGGAAAAAGTCCTGCATAGGACAATCAAGGCTGCTGTGAGGACAGCGACCCCAATTTGTCAGACTCCTACTGAGTAAAAGCCCCCAGAGTGTCACTCTAATCTCTTCATCCCGGCCTAGGAAGCCAAATTCAAGGAGACGCCCGGGGAGCGAAAGGCCTTGTTGAGGCTACCTCTCTGGAAAGGATGGAAGTAAAGAGCTCACCCCTCTAAAACATGTCTCTAAGGCGGCGCGCTGGACACCAAGTACCGCCTCCCTCTCATCCAGGCTGCAGACTTTAACGGGTCTTATGATTCAATCTATGTCACCTTGTAACAATATTGATACTGCGAGTGTTGTGTCAATGATGATTACTATAAACGATTATCAAGAACAAATGAGAGTAGAGGAAGGAAATTCCCGCCCCCGACCAAAACGCCGCGGCAGATTTTTTCTTTACACTGGCTCGACATAGTGACTACAGAGTACCTGATGGTAAGCACAGTGTAGTCCAAAAACGAAAGCGACTATCAAAGGATGAAAATCCATTACTAGTCTACATCGCCATGTCGGCCCACATATACCACGACTGAAGGTCTCTAGGTATATGAGCTACTGGATATTCACAAGCTGATCCCGAAACGCGACAAGCCGAAACTGGTCACTATGACAAGCTTTACACCCATGTACTGTGGTCGCGATCCAGACGGGCACCGACGCCCTACCACCTCGCTGCTGCTCGTTTAGCACCACCCAGGAGTCACGTGTAGGGAAACTAGGGTAAAGCCTACGCACGCGAGCAGCTTCGACTCCCAAATCAATGTGATCGTGACATTGGCCTTGTTGTAACCAGGTTGAAACGTCGAGCTATAATTAAAATTAAGATATTTCACGCATAAGCCATGTTAAAATGTTTATAATGATAATCCTCTTTTTTTGGTGTCCCGGGGTACATAGGACCACCAGGGTCGCTGTGAGGGCAGCGACCCCGGTGTATCAGACTCCTACTGACTAAAAACCCCCGGGGTGTCCCTCTAACCGCTCCACCCGAGCCTGGGAAACCAAATTCATCCAGACGCCCGGGGAGCGAAAAGCCTTGTTGAGGCTGCCTCTCTGGGAGGGGTAGGAGTAAAGAACCCACCCTTCCAACACCTATCTCCCAGGCGGCGCGCCGCACACTGCGCACAGCCTCCCTCTCGTCCATAATGATAATCCAACATTGACAATATCTTATAAAACGTACCTGTATAATTTATTTTGTATATTATTTTAGTAATATAAATTATTATTTTTATTTACGTTTTTTCTTTTTGTTTTAGAATATTAATATTCGTTATTAAATACCAGTAAACTGGTTAAAAGTAATTAGTAAAGTGCTAGAAAGATGTAAGTGTGGTTGGTATTGTTTTATACCCAGCCTTAATCAACCTGAAATGAAGTGACATTGGAGCGTTAAATTGCGACACTAGTTTAATATGTATTATCGGAATGTTCAGCCGTGCAATCTTATTCGACGTCTAGACTCGCTCCTTGGATGAATCAAATCCATTTTATTCGCATCGCTTAGTTATATCGCACTGAAATGTAAAATTGTAATTCGTTGCGTTAAAAAAAACATTTAGATCAAATAAGTGTAGGGAATTGTGTAACAGACGTTTTTAGATTTGTTTTAATAAATAATAAATTGTCACTTCCGGGGTGAGCAAAGATACATTGCGTTTATATATCGCACCCAACGTGACCAGTGGCGCCTGTGATCGCCGTTCTCAGGGAACTTACAAAAGACAATTTTACTAGACGACATGCGAACTTCCTAACGAGAATTTCTTCGCTGTACAAAATAGGTAAATTATTGGGATATTGTTCACATAAAAATATTAAAATTGCGATTTAAAAATCGGAGGGTTAAAAATTTGGCGTTATAAGTATTTTTTTATGCCGAGTTGTAAAATAAGTCCAAAATATATTGTTTATCAAAAGATCTGAAAAGAGACACCCTACTTACCTAGCGATATGAAATATATTTTGATATATACATAGTTTTTTTTATAAAAGCGGTTGATCTGTTTTGGAGGAGTGTGACCACAAACACCATGATACGAGATTTTTATATATCGAATATTTTATCTTTTATTTGTTCATTCTTTTTGTTTATTTGTTTATATTCTAACGAAATAAACTTATTTCATTTCATTTTACTTTTCATATGCCATAAAACGAAAGTAAGATTGACACAATACTGTTATAAAAATACCGTAGAGCTGGTCGCCAGCAATCTAGTACTTTTATAAAACCACTAAAATCTGATTTCTTTGCGTCAAATGCTCTCTGACTTTTAGCACTGTGAAACCGTGTTAAAATATCTTTCCCACTAATGCACAATTTAACTCGGCTGAGGGAACTTATTCTTGAAAGCTGAAACGCAGGTAAGTGTAAAATCTTATTGCCTTGGTGCACAGATAATGCTTCATAGATCCTATGTCTGGGTAAATTGAATCGCTTCTTTCTAGGTCTTGCATCTTGAGCGTGTCAGGAAGATATTCTCGAAATATTCAAGATATTCTGAAGTTTCGCTGGTTGGCGTGGTCACTGCGATTATCGAAAGAGTTTTGTTGCTGATTGTCGTAGTCGACACATCATACTCTCCACCAAGTATGATACTGTCACTAAGCCGAGTCGATATAAAAAAAAATAGTTCAACAAAGTATCTACGCCATATCTCATGGAAATTAATGTATATTCTAAGAATGTCAGTGGCTATCAAGCAATAGCCGAATAACAAAAGATCTTGCATTCCACGAAAGGAATCAGTCAATCAGCTCGTTCATTATCAGTCCTTGGAATTTAATTAGCAATTTAACTTAACTATAACGTAACGAAATTCACTCAAGACATAAAAAGCTATTAACTAGTACCTTTTATAAACTATATCTGAAGTAGAAATTTTACATTCTACTTTCCAAGAACAGAGTCAGTCAAACAGCCACCTTATTATCAGTCGTTCAGGCTGTAAGTTATATTGTACAGAAACTATAAGATAACTGAGCTTTCGCATAAGAAATTTAGGAAAAAGTAATTTACTAGTACATTTTAAAACTACATCTGAACAAAAAATATGATATTCTACTTTCCAAGAACAGAGTCAGTCAAACAGCAACCTTGTTATCAATCGTTCAAATTGAAAATGCGATAAATAGAGAGACCATAATGTGACTAACTTCTCTCATAAACAAGTAATTAACTAGTACATCTTAAAACAACACCTGAAAAGGAAATTTTACATTCTACTTTCCAAGAACAGAGTCAGTCAATCAGTCCATTCATCATCAGTCCTTCAAGTTAAGAGTGCGGTAAAAAATAAATGGAGACCAAACCCTGACAGAGCTTGATTTCATTTGTTATCCCACTATTTGTACATGTTATTGCCGGATATTAATGCTTTCTGGGCATAGTTTAAAGAAGACAGTGGGTTAGCTTCCTAGAGCACTTAGTGTATTACATTCGTGTTGATACTATTTTGAAGGTATATTTTTTGATACGTATAACGCCAAATTTGTACTTATATTGAGGATAAATAGATGAAGAATAGTATAATTCTGTATAAGATTATAATATAACAGTAGAAAGATAGAGAAAGAAAGAATAATATAATTATTTTATATTAATTGAGATTTCAATGATGAAAGAGTGTGCAAAGTGTGGTAGTAGCTTCATCGCATAGTAATATCCATAAACCACCAGTCATGCTTAAGAATATGACACTATGTATAATCTAGTTAAAATATGGTAAACTAATGAAGTTATCAAGTTTAAAATTGGCATAAAGAATATATACTTATTTTCTTTTTAGTTGGAATAGGAATGAAAATGTAGATACGTACGTGACATCTAGCCAAATATAACACGGTCTGAAATCAAAAACTCAATCTCAACACACTTTAAAATTTCCTTTTATATTTCCAGCATAAAACTCAATTACAAGCCACTGTGTAGCTATCTCGTTCTATTCTGATTGCAAAGTTTTATTTCGATGCCGTTTGTAATTTAAGGCTTGGCTCAGACGTATGTAATGCATAGTGTAAAGTGTGTAATTTATAATGTAATGTAAATCTGACGAAATACCAGTTCGTTTTATCGTAACATAACATATTAAGATGTGAGCATTTGTATAGCTGGTATTGCGAACATAGCCGGCTAGTCAATTGCTTTAATGTTACGTACCGGTCAGTCGGCATATTTCCGTAAGGAATCAAGTTCGTCCTGAATGGTACGCGTACATTGCGTTGAAACTCTCAATTCGAAAACTAAGGTGGTTTCTTGTGTGGATGAAATGGCTAGCACTGCGATTGTTCCCGAGAAAAGGATAGTTGAAATCATACTTTTACGATTTGGCGGTGCATCGCGCACGGAGGACGGACGAAGAGTAAGTCATTAACAGATCGCATGGGGTTGCCAGGGCTAAATTGAAATTACCCTTTTAACTTATAGTTGAAATACGCAACGCGCGATAAATACTATAATAGGCAACTATTACCTTAAAGAAAATCTTTTCATGACGAAACAAATACTGATATACAAGATATACTTTAAAAATTTCACAGTGCGAGAGGCGCCAGGTTTATTAATTGTTTGAACGCAATGACTACAGATTTCGGCTTTAGTTGCCATCAAGGAGGAGCTACGGATAGTAATCTACCGTTGTTTTCGTAGCAACTATTATATCTTGAGTAGAATCTCTGAAAACCACTCTAGGCTACTCCGAAGTGAGAATTGTAAGATTGAACTCAAAGTAAATGTTACACTGATTCATCATCATCATAATAGCTGTAAGACGTCTATTCCTGGACTTAGGCCTCTTCTAATGTTTTCCAGACCGACCGGTCAGAATTGACCCGCATCCAACGTCGCCTTGCGATCTGTATTAGGTTATCTGTCCACTTTGTAGATGGACGTCCCCAAACTATGCTTACCAGTACGTGGTATCCACTGAAGAACCTTCCTGTCCCATCGGCCATCCTCTTTACAAGCTTTTTGTCCTGACCACTGCCAAAAGTACCGGGATTTATAGGTGAAATTTATAATTAATTAAACTTATGAATCTTGCGGAGTTTAGCGACCGTGTGCAGATTGCGCTATGGTCCGTCTGGAGTTAAAGCGTGGGGCTCGATTGTGTTATTAGTTTCATACGCGGAGGTCGTCGACACGGTTCATTGTAATTTATAATTTATTTTAAACTGTATCACTGGAGATTTCACAACTCTTTGTTCGCGAATTTAAGGAGCGGCGCTCGATTGTTGCGGACCCGGTTTCGGTGAATCCGAGTTTGAAGAACGAACTTAAGTCTAAAATACGTAAGAATATTCTCAAGGAATTGGAGTGTCTTCTTCCGCATAATTTTTAGACCGCTTTAGTCGACTAGAACGCTCCAGAAATTATACAAGTAGTCCAGTGGTATACATCCCACAAAAGCATTTTCTTATTATAATTTGACATTTAGTAAACAAGGTGCTTTAAAATCTGTTATGTGCCAGAATATGAGTTGCACATTCTAAAATGGATTCAATTTTAAATCAACAAAAGTGATGATGATGATGAGGTCCTAGCCGGAGTCGGCCACAGCGACTGTTTTAACACCGATTTCTCTGGTTATGTGAGTTTTCGGAAACAGTCAATTTCGCAGGAGATATTTAAGTGCATAACTGGACGCGCTGCCAGAAAAGCACTCTCTCGTCCGAGCTCCCTCAGCCCCGATTGAATGGAAAACCAGTACGATCGGGAGGGAGCAGAATGCAGGTTTGGTCGAGCTTTTCTTCTCTGAACACCTGGTTGAATTGCGGTGTTAAAGAGATGCCTTAGTCGCCTTTTACGACACATTGGTAATAAGAGGGGGGTGCTATTTTATTCCACCGGCAGCCACCACAGCATAAATAGATAAATAAATCAACAAAAGTATCAAATGTTCAAATAAAATAAGATAATGTCTTTTTATGCTTACGAACGGTAGCGACTGGCAAGGGACGGGAATCCATTGAGAGTTGTCGTTGTCATACCGGCACACACACACACATACTACAACTGAAACTCTTTGGGTAAATGAACAACTGGATATTCACAAGCTGATCTCGAAACACGACAGACCCAAGAGAGACATTATCACGAGCTTGCACCAGTTTTACATGATGACGACCAAGTTTGGACAATGACACTGTCACCTTAAAAATGAGATCAGCTCCAAAATTTGAAGCATCTCTGATTTTCAATAATTTTAACAAAGTCATATCGAGGGGTGAAGAAAAGCTTTTTGGTTTAAGCGACTACGCGGGCCGGGATAATTCTTGGACTTATGCCGTTGCACAAAATGCACCCTCGTAGGCGGGATGATTTTTATTAATATGGGATTGCGATATTTGAGACAATTATCAAAGTACTTACCGTAGCGGTATTCGGGCACTTCACAAAATCACTCACTTTGTATGTGTTTGTATGCGAATGTGGAGTATGGGTTTTGAGAATTTGTGTGTTGCGAGTTTGAAGTAATTAATATGCGATTATAATGGAGATGGATGCGATGTGATGTTTGTAGTTTGAAATGCGAGAACGATAAGTAAGAAGCGAATGAAGTACGCCAGATGGCGTTGGGGATTGAGTGCGTTTACATTATTAATTTTAATGATCTGCGGTTGCCCCTTTTGGCGTGACTAACGACATTTTTTTTGGTGATATAATAATATATATATATATATCACCAAAAAATGACACTTAAACCAAATAGCCTTTAACCCCTCGATATAGTCTTACTTGACACCCTGGACAGGTTGCAGCGGAGGGCTGTTCGCGTTGTGAATGATCCTGAAGTGACTAAACATCTTGAACCGCTTCAGTTGCCCAGAGATACTGCCTCACTGAGCGTTTCCTACCGTCTGTATCATGGCGAGTGTTCTGAAGAGGTATTTAACCTTGTTCCATTCTCTCTCTTATATAAAAGAAACGCGCATGGGTTTGCGGAGTGACAGCTATACGGTATCTCATATTCCAGTTAGGACTAAGAAGTTCTCTTAATCTTATTTTGCCGAGTTTGACTGTGGAATGATCCTCCAGCGAGCGTGTTTCCTCTATTTTATGATATTTGGTCCTCTAAACGAAGCGTAAAGAGATATTTGTGCAGCTCGGCATGATCACTGCGACTTTCGATTGTTTTTCTTTACTGTTGATAGTTGTAATCGTTTATTGGACTGCACCATGCTTACCATCCGGCGTGGTGTGGATCACATCATATATTTCCCGTATTTTTTTTAACCGAAACGCTATAAATTCTCGAAGTTACCATACATAGAATACGATTGTCTCCCGACTATCATGTTGCAAAAACGCAATCATAAGCGTGGGACAATTTTAATGGCAAACGAACAGTAATTTCTATATACATGTAAGTAAAAACAATAAATATAATCGAGGATGCTATTGCCGAATCTACGAGATCAATTTTTCTACTAGACTTCTCACAAGTCGATTAATTCAGGAAATGTTAACCATGAATTTTAATTAATTATTTTCAATTATAAAAAGAGGCTGTTTAAATAGCTATGATAAGATAATTTATTTTCATATATATTAGTAATCAATATTATAAAGAGATAAAATTTAAGAGTTTGTATGAAGAAGTTACCCTTCGAAACTGTCCATACGATCTTAAAATCGTTTTATAATGTTTTAAATTGATTTTTTTCTGTAGGTATAGTGTATATATTATCCCATTCTCAGACAAAATTTGAAATATATGCATGCGGGTCATTTTATCATATTTTCAGAAAAGGATACGAAAGATTCGAAACGTGATATAATTTTGAGCCGTATATGGGATATGTATTTTTTATAACATACTATGTAAACACGTAATTTCGCTATGTTATTTGGTAAAATTCAAGTACTTGTATCGTAGAATGTAATTTAAAAGTATAATATCATGTTAAATCGATTCGTAGAAATAACGCATACAATGATGGCACGTTAGTCAATACCTTTGCTCTATTACAAATTGAATGTATTGATAGAAATATATAAAGTCCTTGATAAGTCGCTAGCGGTTAACAGCGAAATGTCACGCGAATATATACATTATTCGTTAAATGTCGAAAGCAACGGAATAGGCCTCCATTTTTTAATACCCGCCATTGTCTGGAATGGCATATTTCCTTTTATATTGTATGTAATATTTTGTTGTGTAAGGCAATTATTGTAATAACACAGTTCATGTTTTTTTTTTTTTAGTTTCATAGTGAAGTATTGTGTAGACAACTAAGTATAATTTATTGTGATGCTCATGGAATTTTCTGTTTACTAATTAAGTTTGACGCTCTAACTAGTTTAAGTTAGATTAAAGTTATAAATCATCGTACGAATTCATACTTGTTATCGTGAATATGTATGGGTAGTGCGTAATCATAAAAATATTTACAGGCCATTATTCTTTATAAATATTAATGAAATATTTATCCTCCGATATCGTAATGCTATCGCCTGGACGTCGATGACAGTAATTGAAAGCAAAGTACGCCATAGTTATCGATAGCTAACTTGCGAGTGCTGTGATTTCAATAAAATGTAGGTACTGCCTACAGTCTAATATACAGTGCAAACTCTATATAACGACCCTCAAGGGACTGTGCATATTTTGACGTTATAGAGAGTTGTCGTTAAATGGAGAGAATAAAAATGTGTATTAGGAAAAGAAGAGGTCTATTTCAGACTAGCGTCAGTAATTACATAAAAAACAATTCTTATTTAATTGTTGAGTATAGTCTGTTATTTTTGTCTGACGTCTTTTAATTCACCAGTCACCAGTAATTTTGTTGTATTGCAGTGCAAATATAACAATCCCAATTTGTAAACAAAATAACTGATTTCTTAGAAAGTTCGTATCTGTAATGCCGACAGTAGAGTTTATTACGGGTTAGGGTAATAAAGCGGCAAAAGAACATACACAGCTGCGCAGTTTTTACTAATTTTGGAAACTTAAAAAGTACTTTATATTATTAAATTACTGTCGTTATTGAGAGTGGGTGTAATGCTATATAGAGTGTATCATTGTATGGGAAACAAGCTACACCAACCAAACCCGAGTGATATCGACGCTTTAGGGAGTTTGCCGTTAAATCGAGTGACGTTATATGGAGTTTACACTGTATTTAGTTAATGAAAGTCATGTTAACTTATAGCTAGATCTACCCTACTCTCACTCCATCCTTAATGGGGTGAGTAGAGATACATTAGTAGCTGAATCTACTTTGCGCTTATAAATCATGACCAACGTGACTAGAAGCTCAGCTGACTGCCGTTCTCACGGCTCTACACAACACAAGTTACACATGAATTTTCTATTAGATGGCATGCAGAATTTCTCATGACGATTTCTGGTATTCGCACTTACGACAAATTACGTTTCCGCGTGTGCAAACCGGTCCCATATCCACTGAGTCATCTCAGCCTTGCTGCCATAATCTTAATTTATAAGCCGTGAAGGTTTATGAATTAAACACTTCAAATAATACAGTTGACGCAGTGGCCGTACGCGTGACTTCGGTATAGTCTAGTTCCTATCCTCACAAAGAACAAATATTTGTATGATCTACAAGTAGTTGTTCTAGGTCTGGATGTTTATGGATCTGTAGAAAATTCATAATTGCAAACAAAATGACACAAAATTAAACAGTAAAATAGAGAAACATTTTTTAGAAAGACTGAAAGAAGAATATGGTCAAACTAATTATAGCAACGGCAGACAGTTGCTAAGCTGTCATGTTGAGAAGTGAAACCTACAGTTTTGGCAGATTCGAGGGTAATTAAGGGTTAGATTGAACTAAATAGGATGCGCAGGGCAAGTCAAATTAGAGAGGCTTTTTGCCCTCTGTCCCAAATGGGCGCCTTAAGACATGTCTTAGGGCCTTTCCTTAAGAAAGATAATGAAAGAAAAGTACTATATTTTGAATTATTTTATCTGATGGAAGTATACATACAAAGCTTTTTTAAAGTTCACATATGTACTTTCGATGACAAAATTTTAATAAGCCATATATTTTTTTTACTTTTATATACCTCTTTTTTCGGAATTCGTAGTATTTAATATTCAAGAACTTTCTTAATCTATTTATTCAAACATGAAATGTGTGTGTATTTTGTTTTCCTCCATGTTTATTTGTTTATATTTTGTATTTCTTTTAATTTGTATTGTTACAGAATAAGCTTTTTATTTCATTTTTATTCTTGTTATAAATTAATTTGACAACCTCTCGATGTATAGTATATGTTTTATTTAATGCGTAATTCTTTAAAATATCTAGAATTAATATTTTATTATTAGTTTCTTTTACTGTCTATTAAATACTTTTAGTTTTCGGCGGCGCTGACGACGACGATTAAGGATAGGTCCGTCAACTGTCGTTTAAATAACGCAGTTTCACTCCGACGCTGCCTTGAGTTTCTTTCGGCGTTTCTTCTTATGGCAGTCGCTTCCGAAACGCTGGTAGATCACCGTTAGGTTCGTTTTTCAACTGGCCGGCCGCCCAAGTCGAGGTCCGTACCCACAGGGGTGCCCTTGCGTAGCCGCCCAACCCATAAAATTAACTAAGTTATTCTAGTTTAGTATTTAGTAGTTTAGTATTTAACTAAGTTACTAATTTAACTTAAATTTATCTAAGTATCATTTACAATTCCATATAATATACCATGCTGGCAATAAGTGAAATCCTCTTGTTCATTTGAA
Organism: Automeris io; assembly: GCA_036320925.1. Taxonomy (NCBI): domain Eukaryota; kingdom Metazoa; phylum Arthropoda; class Insecta; order Lepidoptera; family Saturniidae; genus Automeris; species Automeris io. The sequence continues at coordinate 2,704,762 of JAUDJH010000036.1, forward strand.
TATGTACTTAACGCTTTCGTTATTAAGAACTAAATTTGCTTGCAGTAAACCTGTCGCTTAATTCCTTTGTGAGACGAGTATTGTTTCAAAGGAACGCGACATAATGAAATCACTCGTGGATTGTGTAGTTTGTAACGCCTTGAAAACTGATTATTGTGGGAGTATATTGACTTTTCTTGGTTTATTCTATTCTTTTTTTTATACATATTCATATATGTATAAAGATGATCGTAAATCTTGACATAGCTATTCGGAGATATACATATCTTGATACAGTCTTTATCATTGCCAGCAATAGACCAATAACCAGTAGACTTCAGGGAGTCTCCTGTCCAGATGAGAGAGAGGTTTAAAGGAATGGTCTCTTTACTATTGGGCACCCCTCCCAAAGTTGACGCCTAAACAGGCTGCTCACTGCCCAGGCTTCTGAAAGAATCTGGATTACCAGTCCTGGGTAGGGTGATTCGAAGGATACCCCGGGTTTTTAGCCAGTAGGGATCTGACATACCGGGGTACCCCCACAACGGCCCTGATGGCTTTATGCAGGATTTTATCCAGGATGACCACCGTGTTACTAAAACAAAAGAAATGTTTTTATCGTTGTGTGAGTTAAAATCTTCATTATTTACATGTATGTATATATAACGCATTGTTATCATAAAATTTATTTACAGTAATTAGTTGAACCAATTTTTATTGTATTTCAGTAGTCTATTTTTGCTTATATAGCAAAAGCGTAGGTCATCTATGTCCAAGCTAAATCAATTTCCGTCTATACCTGCTAAATAGAAGAACAGCGGGCGCCCTCCTTCCGTGCCTAATTTACCAGAACATTCAATTTGTATTTTAAAATTAATGTCTTGAACAGTAGCATGCATTTTATGAGTACCTTATAAGGTGAAAAGATGGCAGGACGCAAAAGACCTCCGAATACAAATTGAAGGTACGAAAAAGAAAACTTTTGCAGACGAAGTGTTTGTTATCTTACAGAATAAATAAAAACACCATTAATCGAAAAATTAGAAGAAATTTTCAACAACCCTCGAGCAATTTCCTTATTTTACATTTAGATTTACGCTTAGACGCTTCGAGATTTTTATTTTATTATTTTAGTTACGTTCATTGTTCCATTACAGAAAAATAATAACGTATTAATATTATTTGCAAGGTTCTTCAAAAATAGAGTCAAAAATGTTTTTCATGGTCGGCAACTTGACTAAGTCGATTCTAGGTTGTTGTTTGCGTCTGGATGAATTTGGTGTCCCAGGCTCGGGTGGAGCGATTAGAGGGACACCCCGGGGGTTTTTAGTCAGTAGAGTCTGACACACCGGGGTCGCTGCCCTCACACCGACTCTGATGGTCCTATGCAGGTATTTACCCCGGGACACAAAAAAAAAGATTGTTGTTGCTCGTGGGCGACAGTTAACACTTTCTATTAAGTGAACTGTCAGCTTGTTTATCACCTTTGCTTTTCAAAAGGTCTTCTTCATTAGTTTTTCTACATTTCAAAACATATAAAGCCAAAGTTCGCCTAGTATTCATTACTTTTAGGCTGAAATTCAGAGATGCTGCTTTGATTTTTCATAGACTTATCTTAGAACATAGATTCGTCTTTAACAAAAAACTAAATATACAATAGGAACTTGAATATAGAAGCAGAACTAAGTCAAAGTTCACGAACTCGGTAACATATAATTAGACATATTGATGGCCTTATAGCACAGTTTATATTAGCTCCGCCTGCATCCTTAAAGGCCCTGGGTTCAAGTCCTGATACTGGCTTTTCTATGATGAATAAATCATACATTGTTCATTTTACGAAGTCCCTTATAACAAATCCTTGAACGTAAATTTCCATATTTAGTATAAATTGTGAAAATAAATATTTATTGATAGAAGTGTTTAGAGTTTATGAGGTCCGTGATTGAATAGTCATAATACACAAATCAGTTTATTATTAGTTTTTATACAAAGTAATACCCTTCTTATGACATAACACAACTATTACAGAAAACAGAGAAAGCGGGAATAATAACTTTTTAATTATTACATATTTGTTTCTAAGGAATAGGCTACGGACACATCACCGTACAGCCATATTTTATAACAAGAAGTACTAAAACTCTATTATAATATACTAGAAACAAAATAAAACTTTTTATAATTGTTTCACAAAAAAAAAAAATTGTCTGTCATGGGGGACTTCGTAAAATGAACAGGGCATAGTCTGTCGCAAGTCAAATGGATGTATATCTTTGTTTAATACACATAGTATTATTATATCAGCGCAAACATAGTTCGCGACTAGGTCAATATGAGTGAGTATAAGCTAAGGGTAAGTCAAAGAATCATTTATAAATCCCAGTACTTAGTAATAGGCCAACTATGATCTCGTTATTGATGTGTTAAAATGTAACAATTTTTATTAGACCCAATAAAATATCTATATATTTACATTCTGTCATAGTTAATGCTTATAGAAACGTACATCTAAAATTAGTGCTCGTTGTAAAAACTTTAGACAGATGTTCGGTTATGTTAAAATGCAAGAGGGTGGCTCTCTGGTCGAATACACAAACAGTCCACTAAAAAAAGCCATTTCAAACAAACAATTCCCTTCGTTTGCGTGTCAGTTCGGACGTAGGACAGTACTCGTGACCGGTATTACCAACGTTGGTCGACTAAATCGCCCTAAAATTATCTCAACTCTCCCTTAAATTAAAATAGGTTTCTTATTAAAGATCTCAACATGACCAGCTGACCCTGGTCCATAGACATATACTGGTGCTAGACAATAAACATAAACCTTTATTTATAAAGACCTTATACCCATTTCACAATAAAACCAATAAACGTTGTGTAGACCATTCGTATGTGGTAAACGTCCCTTAAATCCACACGAAAAGTTTCGCTTTTACATTCGTCATGCGAACTGCTAAGGAGTGAAATATGCTTCCAGCGACCATATTTCGACGTACTTACGCTTTGGGTGCCTTAATGAGAAGAGTGAATGGATATTCGTTGGGCGGACGCTGTCCGTCTTCAAACTCGTGTTCACCTTCCACTAGCTGTGATAAAGGTCAAGAGTCCTCGTGTAAATCCTAAAAAAATTAGACCCGATCCACCCCCAAGTCATCGCTCCGCACTACGCCTGCCAACTCATGGTCTTCAGTCAGGACCTACCTGCTCAAATGATCACCGGTTCTTTGGCATATATGTCCTACTCACTACCTCTTCAACTTGCTAATACTAAGAACCACATCTATAACTTTCCTGCTCTGTCAGATAACCTCCTTTCGGGTTTCCTAGAGCTGGCCAACATAGCCCGCTCCATCGCCCGCTGACTAACTTTAAACTAATGGACTAGCTCTATCGTTAGTGTTCACAACTCGGCTCCATACGTCATATTTTGTCTTAAAGATATACATATATTATAATATACTTAAAGTAAATATAAAACGGTATTTAATGACTCTAAATCGTGTATATCGTTGTGCGTAATATCGAGCATTATTCTTTTACTTCTAAATTATAAAATATAAATATTAAAATATATTATTATAAAACCCAAAAATTTTGAGTTTACGATGTACGTTCATTAGAACATAGTGCATGCGTCCATTAAAATATACTGCCTCAAACTTAACGACCTGATAGCGCAGTTTGTAGAGACTCTACCTACGATGCTGAGGTCCTGGGTTCCAGTCCCCGTAGCGGTAAACTTTTTCTGTGATGAGTTTGTCACGAGTCATGGTTGTATATATGTATTAAAGTATGTATATCTTTGTATAGCACCCACATCACAAGTACTAGCTTAATTTAGGACTAAATAAATGTGTGTAAATGTCGGGGGAGGCAGCGTCTCCCCCCCGTGATTGTGCCTGTCAGGCGCGGCGTAGTGGGGCTGCGGCGAATTGATTACAGGACTCGCAGTCCCCACTAATTCGCAGAAGTAGTCACCTTGGGGTATTTAGCTGGTAAAAGTCCGGCACACCCCGGCTGGCACTACCTTCGCGGCCGGGACGGTCCTATGAAGATTTTCCCCAAGTAAAAAAAAGGACTAAATAAATGTGTGTAATTGTTAGTAAATAAAAAAAATGATATAAAGTTTGCTTATTAACAATATTGTAAGGCGAGGTGGTGCTGAGATCTTGTATGAAACCACAACAATACTCCTAAGTTGGCATCACCGTAGGTTCCTGTGCCAATGTCACCATTCATGAGGGATGTCATGTCGTAACCGAAACTATCAAATATCCGAAAAGATTTAAAACTAAAAACTCTGCTACTTTGGTTTGACTTTTGGGCCTAATATAACACAAATTTGAAATATAGCACGATTTGATCTCTAATATTATTTTTTAAAAATGTTGTTATAAACGAAAATCTAGGTAACATTAAATAAACAACTGCTATGAGCAATCTCGTGGCTATATCTGTATTAATATTTAATTTAAAATTTCTAATATTACGGTTAATATTAAAATTATGAACGAGTCGAGTCGGTATTTGTTTAAAACAGCGGATAAATTTTATTTCAAAAATAATACATTTTATATTTTAACCTAGTCCTTAGTTCACTGCAGTATCAAAATCTAAAAAATGCCTATATTGACCGTTAAAGAGCGAAACTAATTTTGTGAACGTACACCGAAATTTGGATGAGTTTGGGTATTTAACAAAAATAAAACATTGGTAACTAATTAAATCACAGTCGTGTTAAAGTAAAAATTACACATTAAAGTAGAGCTTTTCCAAATTATTGTGAAGGTTGTAAAATAAAAGAAAAAATTGTTTGACAAAATTCTTACCAATTTAGACGCTTTTACTTGTAAAACGAGAAATGGTATGCTTCGTTAGAGCAACCAGCGTAAATATTCAACAAAGTGAGAAGACAAGTAGAAGCGCGGTCATTTTTCCGCAAATTTAACATAAAAGAAGACGAGTGCTATCACACTTCGCTCAATTTTAGTATATTACCAGAGAAGCATTGTCGCCTTCTTCCGCACTCAAACGGTTAATACTTGAACGTTCGTAGCAGTAATTTGAGGGTAATTTCAATTTTCAATGATTAAAGATTGCATTTAATAAAAAAATATCTGGACTTTTGATATGCTATTTTTTTTTAACAAAATTATTAGTTTTAAATATTTCTCGTCCGTATCATTGAAAATTAAAATTACCTCAAATGACGATCCCAGTCGTTCTAGAGTTAACATAAAAAATTAAAAATACATTAAAATTATATAAAATAAAATTAAATTATTATTAAAATTGTTATTTCATTAAAAATACTTCCTATATCCTATATTTAATCAGAATCACCCAAAACTAGGCGGGGGAAATTGAATCCTTAATCAAAATTTAATTATTTTAATATAAATTCTATATATCAACTTATATTAGTATGGTTATACCACATATATTTTTTATTTTTTACATTTTCAAGATAATTTAGAGCAATATATAAACTATAAAAATATACCAAAGGGATACAGAAGCCAGTAAAGTTTCCACAAAATAACTACAAAACAACAATTTAGCTAAGGGGCATAAAACAATAAGAGAAAAGTAATAATGTAAAGAAAAACAAATACAACAAAGATAAACAAATTAATATGTTTTTTTTTTTCACTGTTATTCCAAAAGAGCTAAATGTACTAAACAGAATATCGGCATCACAAAAATGGTAGTGAGATAATTAATGTATCAATATGGACATGCTTATCCGAAAGTTTATAATTCTAACAGCCCTATGTATCGAAAGCAAGGACCGGGTGAACGTCGGGCCCCGATGCAGTTTGTCTCATATTAATTTATTTGATGTAATATGCGCTGATGCTAGCCAGACGCATGCGCTGGGAACATTCTGGACGCCGGTTTTTATGTGTTTATATATTCTAATTTTATTGTTTTCTTTATTTGCGTCCCACTTTTGTTTGGTTCAGAGCCCGGCATTGTTACCCGTCGTAAACGCCGATTTAAATGATAAAATAAAATGTTGTATGGAATTTTTATTCGGTACAAGTTATTTCTTTGTCTCTATTTTATGTTGTGTATCTATTTCGTGTCTTTGCAAATGAAACTTATATTATTACTGATTTTTGTGACCCGAGGTCGCTCGAGTAGAATCTGTCTTCTATAAATATAATATATAAATAATTACCTTGACTGACATATAACCGTAGAAGCTAAATTACTAAAGCTAGAATAAAAAATTGGATATTGAGTACTTTGTGAGATTTAGACATCAACTAAGGATGGATTATTTAATATTTTACTATCTTGAGGATGAAATAAGGGTTGAAAGTTCAATAATCTGTTAATTTTGAAGTAAGCACCATAAAAACCTATATCGAGAGGTGAAAAGCTATTTGCTTTAAGTGACATTTTTGGCATTATTCTACAATATACATTTTCGGAATCAGCGTTTTTCACCGATTCCAAAAATATAAATACTTCTATATCACCAAAATATGTCGCTTAAGCCATATACTCTTTCACCCCTCGATATCCCAACTTCTTCCCCATCTCAACTTCTTAACCTATATCAAGCGCAGGTGCGGTCGGGTGTCGAGTACTGTTGTCATCTTTGGGACGGATCCGCTAAATATCAGTTGGCGGCCTAGGACTCGATTGATCGTAGAGCTCGTAGACTTATTGGCCACGATTCTTTGTCAAAAATTAAAATGCAGAGCATCGAGCATCGACGTAGATTTGCCTGCCTCGCGGTCTTTTACCGGTTGCACGGTGGAGAGTGTTCTCAGGAACTACATTCTTTGATTCCACCAGCCCATTCCACCACAAAACCACAAGACTTCGTGTCGGATACCATCCGTATGTGGTGGATGTTCCTTATATCCACACGAGAAGATTAGCTTCTACATTCATCATGCGAACAGCTAAGGAGTGGAATATGCTTCCAGCGGCCATATTTCCGCGATCTTATGACCTGGGAGTTTTTAAAAGAAGAATGATTAGGCATTTGTTAGGCGGACGCGGTTCATCATCGGACTCATCTTCACCTTCCACCAGGTGTGATTGAATTATATATTGAATAATAATAAACCCCTCGATATGGGCTTAGCAATAATGCAACGAGAACGACATAAGTCAACCAACCACACACAATTTTAGACTTGGATTTTCCATCACTAATAGAATGTTACTACATCTGTATTTTTTTGTTCTTTTTTTAAACAAGGTTTACCAAATCCGAACGTGCAAAAGAGACGGCACGAGTTATGCGTAACGTCTCAAGAACTTTTATGGTCTAAACCTGTTTTTATCTCGTAATAATAGTAATAATGAATGCATGAAACGAACGCAGTTGTGAGTTGTACAGTTGTAATTAAGTGCGATTATAGCGGTTTTAGTAATTACTGACAATGTCTACGGTGGCCCCGGGTCGGGGTCCGCCCGATCAGTCTGTTTGCAGGCGTCTATGACGAACATCTGTCATTATTATTTAAGGGGCGCGTCGGATTCTGGAAATCGCGTTTCGGCCGCAGCGACTCAGTAGCGATTGCCTGATATATCTCTATATACATTTATATGAAATGGCGTACAATGCAAGCCGCACAGTCGCCTACATAGGACGCCGTTACATATAAATAGAGGGGTGAAAGACTATTTAGTTTAAGCGACTATATCACCAAAAAATTTCGCTTAAAGTAAATAGCCTTTCTTTCACCCCTCGAAATGTATATAGATCAGTACTAGACAACCGCTGCTGTGTTGCAACTAACAGAATCCGACAGTTACCTTTAAGGCAGATTCCGACTTATAGCTTTTAAGTCATATTTTACGGAATATAATAAAATCACACAAACGCTGATTCCACATATATATATTACTATATCACCAAAAAATGTCGCTTAAACCACATAGCCTTTCACCCGACGAAAAGTTCTTAAATAGAACACTATATAATTAACTCGTCGTGATCTCTTAATTTTGATTAATTAATTCCGTTTCTGCTACAGTTAATGCTACAGGGATAAAGATAAACACAATAAAACAAGATGAGCTGGAATGAACTTAGTTAAACAGAATATATGTGACGAGTATTTCACATAGATCTATATATCTTTTACTATACTCAATTATAACTTATTTCCGTGTATTACTTTATTCTATGATTCAAATGGAAGTAAAGATGGGCATAATATAATCTGATCAATGATTAACGATTACAAAATGTAGTCGTAATTTTAATTTTCTTGCTCTGTAAACATGATTAAATTCCTTCAAAACATTAAGGAGACATAAATGTGTATGCAATTGAGGATTCCGTAGTGTTTAAAACATAGATGAGCCAAATGAATCAGTATTAATGATGAACAATTAAAAATGGAATCGTAATCGTTTTTCATTAATCTGATTACATTTTGGCCATCTATGAATGGAACATATCATTCAACAGATCTTTACAAATATATGTGACACACAAACATGAAAGTAAGATTGAAACAATATTAGATTGCGTTAACGTAGTGGTTTTCTAGAAGATTGTCGCGTATTTTGGAATCGTGGAATGGATTGCCGGATACAGTTTTCTCCAAGAACTATGATTTGCGGTTTTGCAAGACGGCAGTGAACATTGTCAATCTTGGTCGGCCATGCAACAGCACCGCACTTCGTTTGCATTTGTCTCTGAGCGCTGGTAGCCACCAGTAGCATTCATTCCATAGATGCATGAAAGCATTGTATACCCTCACGATAAATAAGTCTGGAATGATTTGCTTAAAGTTAAAGAAAAAACGGAACCATTTACATTCATATCTATTCATGATGTCTATCTTTCCTATGAAAGCAATATTATTATTATTTTATTTTTGTTTACTTCTGGTAAATTCTGTGGTAGTCTTCACCGGTACATTTTAATGTTTTTTATTAATAATTGTCATTGTAATATTTTTTATAATGTATCGGCCACTGGCTGCCCTATAAATAAATAAAGTAAATGAATATAATATTTACTATCATAATATAATGTTCAAATTAAATACGCGATTCCTGCCTACTCTGTCCAAATATCCTATGCTCGTCACTGGTAGCCACTTATCAAAGGAGTTGTCCGCCGTTTGCCGAATAAAGTTAAAAAAAAAAACAGTTTCGGAGCTTCTACCTTTTCGGACCTATGTGATCTTAATATCTTTAAAAAATATAACCATACGGGTATATATATCCTTACGCTGTATCCCCTTCGGGGCGAGCAGGGCTACTTTATTGGCTGTATCAACTTTGCGCTTATATATCGTGCCCAACGTGACCAGTAGCGCCGTTGATCGCTGTTCTCGGTGCGCTTACATATGACATTTCTATTAGATGTCATGCGGGTTTCCTCATGATTTATCCTTTCACCGGTGAGCATGTGAAGCGTAAATACATACTTAATTTGAAAAAAAAAATTACTGAGAATCGAGCCTACGAACACTTACGTCCCTCATCCACTAGGGCACCACAAACGGGCACTTTCTAGATATTTAATGAAATTTTAAATAGGAGAAGAATAATGAGTTAAGGAAACAGATATAAAAAAGAGCCTAAGACATATTTCTTCTTGCCACATTTTACCTCAAATTCTAGAACACTTGGCACATATAATGAAATGAAAATGAAAAAGTATTTATTTCGCCACAAATATACAAAAAAAAACAGAAATTTAAATGTAACAATACAAACAACACACAAAAACAAAAGAAAATACAAAACATATAAACATGGCGCAAATGGGCCCTTCATCAGCCTAAAGCCACAGAGGAAGTCTGCAGCGCTGATTTTCGTGATAATAGAGCACGCATGGGAAAAAATCCGCACGAATGTATTTGAATGACACTCAATTACTAATATATTCAAATGAGGCCTGAGTCTAAATATCCTCAAACAGTTATTTTGTAATGTAAAGGCATCAAAACAGCGGACTGATATGTTTAAATTAACTCCAATGAAGATACCCTGCCCCGTTCAAATTTTATAATGACACGGATAAAAGTTCAAGTCAAGAGCGAACGCAAACGGATCGATGCAAACATTATTTTACGTTCTATTTCCGAAGTAACGCGAAACCGACACGAGCATCCACACAATAATAAATTTCTTGTCTTATAAAAATAAAACTTTTCTTTTTGGCGGCGCGGGGCGGCCGAGGCACAATGCTGCTAAGAGCAGTAAGACAACTTCGCTTCCGGGTTCGCGGTAAATGTGGCCAAGGTTGAGATTTATGCACGTTATATTAACTTTGCTTAAGCTTGAGGTTGAAGGGCGTTTGCCAGAACTGGGGCGTGACCGCAGTGCACAAGTCTGAAGACCGTTATAGTGACTCGTTTCGGCTTGTCGCGTTTCGGGATTAGTTTGTGTACATCCATCTATTCATATACCTTCCTCTCTTGGCAGTCGATGCCGTTCTTGGGTTACATTATATTTTGCATTAGGTGCAACATCGTCATTTAGCCGGTCGAATATAAAAATCACAAAATAAAAATTCTCCGAAAATAGGTGCGTGTATAGCAAAAAAAACTGAATATAAAATAGAAACTTGAATGTAACATATGTATTTGCATTGTCAATTCAAAAATAAAATTACTAATTTATCATGTATTTGGACATCAATTAAATAATACAGTGAGTATTATTTGAGTAAAGGCTAAGCAAAGTCGGATGTATATTGATTTTGTATAAATAAATAAAAATTTTCAAAATAAAAATATTGAATTTTAAACATGATTAAAATGGATTTACTTCATAGCGTATAGTGTTCATAATAACCGCAGTTTTAAGTATATATTAAGCATTTATCAATATTATAGTAACAAAAAGGAAACATTTACTTGTATATATCTTGTATTGTATTAAATGAAATACATTTTATTTTAACGTCTTACTCTTTATTGAGTAAAATATTCTGGATTGTTGCGGTTAAGGATATTTATTTCTGTATTTTCCATTGATTATCTATAGTAAAGGACTTAATATCATAGGACGAGATGAACACGCTCTCCGTAAGACTATTTCACAGCCCAACGACTTGGCAAAAGTTAGAATTAAAGATCTTCTTAGTCCTAGCCGGCATATGAGCTACCGAATAACTGTGGCTTCGTAAACTCGAGCGCGTGGTTCTACTAAGGAAAGGAGAAGGTGGAACAAGATTAAAAAATTCTTCAGAACACTTGTATACAAACGGTAGAAAACGCTCAATGAGGTAACCTCATGAGGTAATTGCCATATTGTAGCTATTTGATTGCCAATTCTAGTTAATTATTCTAAATAATTTCGGATATCCGATACTTTCGATTACAGATATGGGTATCAATAACATGCCAGCTATGCACTACTGATTTCTTATACCAGCACCAGGGTGCAGTGACGGGGTAGTGAGAGGTGCGGGGGGGCGGCAGGCACGGCCCCGGTGAAGTTGTGAATTGGCCCCGCACACAGCTCCACGAAACATTATCGTGATTCATATCGTTTATAATTTTATATTATGTTAAAGCGGGGGTGACGGGCGAGCGAGGGGTGCGCGGCGGGGAGGGGGCATATTAAAAATACAAGAGGCAGGCGTAAGTACTTTTCGCTCGGCACCGTCTGTACACTTACTGACATTATTTGTTTTCAAACTATTGATCCGATTAAAATTTACTATCATTTATGTTTAACAAGCGGGCGAATAAAACTCATATTTGCTGTCATTTTAATTGTGACACGCTTTGGCCTGTCGCGTTTCGGGATCAGCCCGTATACTTCCAATCATAGATATACCTAGAGACCTTCAATCATGGTTAATATGGGCTGATATGACGATGGAGACTATCAATGGATTTTCTTCCTTTGGTAGGCGCCTTCGATTTTGGACTAAACAGTACCTACCATCAAGTGCCATGTAGTAACTATGTCAAGCCAGTGTAAAAGGTCTTTTTCGAGTTTATAGGATTAATAGGTCTTTTTTGTACCAAAAAGTGGTAAACAGGCTATCCTGTCACCTGATTTAAAGTAACTACTATCGCCTTTAACCGAGCGCAATATCAAAAGTCACACCATCGTTCTCAAACCTGGAAGAACAAGGCTGGAAGAAGCATTATTGCTCTAGTCGATCTCAACTATAGAAACTGGTTGTTAACTCGAACATAGTCATTTGTTTTGGCCTTTTGGCGCTTCAGTGTCAGCGTGTGATTGTCCAGTTATAAGTGGTTGTATGCCAAGAGATCTCCGGTTGTAGTTTATTTAGACAAATTTGATTTTGGTGACTGTTATTGTAGAAGACCATTAATGGTCACTCTCATCGTTAGCCTTCTTTTGATTCGGCGGAAATTCTCATGGTCCGTCAGGGCAGCAGTAAGGGCTGATACCTCGGTGTGTCTCTTACCGACTAAAACCAGCGGGATGTTCTTCCTCCAGTCTTTCGAGTGCTTAGGGAAAGGCAGAGCCAACTTCTTCACGCAACTCAGCGATCATCGTTAGTCTGTCCTTTATTTAACGTAATTAATATAACTAAATAAATAATAATATTTGATTTGGTCTTTGATATTTAAATTGGTAATGTATCTCATTGATCTGAGTCGTTTGTTGCAAAACATGTAGAAATATGTCCCTCTACTCATCCATACGTCATTATAATTGTGTTAGTTGGTCTTACGCATGTAAAATCTTTTAATTATAGTTTCGAGCAAACTACAGAGGCAATGATTACGAGCAGACTTAATCTCCGTGTAGTTGAAATCCGCATAGATCCCGTGAAATTGTATATAATGAGTACGAACTGCGAAATTTTAATATGACCCAATTGTCGTACCGTTCAAGATTTATACTGCGGACATCGATTGATAACTTTGTACGCAGAGTAATTTAACATCTCTTTCTCGCCTCCATAAATTTATTAATAATATTTTATGTATAAAAAACACGACTCTCGTCCGGACGTGTGTTCGCAACAAACTTGCCACTTTCCGTAAAAGAATACACGGATAATTATACGGTCAGTAAAAAAAATTTTACACTCCCGTATAGACGGCCTCCTCGAAACCGACTCTAAATGCACATTAATTAAATTCAGCCCACTAAGCTTGTTATTTACAGTGTTACTTTCCGTTGAAAACTTGCATCTTCATAATGGACATTTGAGGTAGAATGTCCCGCTATCTTAAACGAATAACGCGATAATAGCAAAAATATAATTTGTGATAGAAAAAAATACGAAGGACTACTCTAGCGGCATTTAAATATCTTTAGGGAAGATGCTCACTGCATCCGTTACGACTCCGTTAAAATAAGGACCTAAATCTCTGATCAACTTCGTATATTACTTTATTCATTTCCTCCAATCTCAATAAGCCAAAATACAGATCAAGGAAACCACGAAATGCGGTAACAAAAATATGAAATAAATATGTATATATTTGAATGTACTGAAATATATTATAGAGTTTGGGGGGGTTGAGCGATTGCCCGGACTGGGTCGTGACCACAGTATACCAGTGAACAGACTGTAATAGTGACTCGCTTCGGCCTGTTGCTTTTCGAAATCAGTTTGCATATATCCAGTTGTTATTATTTACCTAGTGACCTTCCGTAATAGTTTATATGGGACGACATGAAGGGGGAGACTATTGAGTCTCCCCCTATATGATGAGTCAATAGACTATCGTCCTTTGGTAGTCGTTTTTGGACTACTTTGTACTTACCAGCAGGTGCATTTTTTTTTGGTGACTAGGAGAAAATCCTTCATAAAACCATCAGCCCTGCTGTGAGGGCAGCGACCCCGGTGTGTAAGACTCCTATTGACTAAAAACCCCTAAAATGTTCTTCCAATCACTCCACCCGGGCCTGGGAATCCATATACTTCCAGACACCCGGTGAGCGATCCGTCAGTTTAGGCTTCATCTCTGGGAGGGGTGCGTATAAAGATCCCAAACCTCTCCTCCAAACCTTTCTCACGGCGGATACTGCGCGCCGACTCCCTCTCATCCGGGCAGCAGACTCCCTCAACTCTACTGCCAAAACCATCAGGAGCACTATAGTCAAACTGTTAAGCCAGTGTAATTTTCTTTTAAAGCTAACTTTTAGAACGATATAACAAATATTTATATACATTTCCTTTTTTATAAAGAGGTTGTCTCTCTTATTTATATATTTTATGCAGCGGATAAGCTGAGTTATGTAGTTGTTTGCTGCCTCTAAGACTTGGCACCTGGGGCACGCGCTCGACTGGACCCCCTAGATTCGAGGTTGTCTTTGCGTTATACACTTTTCTACTCCTTTACCAAATCGAAATCGATTTCCTTCATCGAAGCTCTCTGTGCCTATATATAAGTATTGACTGTTCATCTCACTGCATTTGAAATACCACAAACAATTCTAGTTAATAAATTTTTCACAAATAATGTGTCTGTCACAGTTTAAAATGTCTGCGATAACTATGAATTCTTCGGAGCCAACTACCACAGGGCGCTAATAAAATAATTGACGTGTTTATATTATCACAAAATAATTAAATGTCATTCATTGACATTTGCTAAATGCATTTACGGTAAAGGCAGGTGCATAATGAAAAGACAAATAATAGAAACAATGTTTTTCTAAAAATATGTCTACGTTATAAATGATAGCATTCACTGCAAGGGTTTTATTCTGTTGGTGACTGGGAAAGGCCTCTACAACCTCCCCAAGCTTGATAAGGCGAGCACTTAGGCTGCTCAGCTAGTGAATCATTTTTTTTTTACACTGGCTCGACATAGTGACTACAGAGTACCTGATGGTAAGTACAATGTAGTCCAAAAACGAAAGCGACTATCAAAGGATTAAAATCCATTGATAGTCTACATCGTCATGTCAGCCTACATATACCACGACTGAAGGTCTCTAGATATATGAGCTACTGGATATACACAAGCTGATCCCGAAACGCGACCAGTTGAAACTAGTCACTCTGACGGGCTTTACACCCATGCACTGTGGTCGCGATCCAGACGGGCACCGACGCTTTACCACCTCGCTGCTGCTCGTTTAGCACCACTCAGGAGTCACATGTAGGGAAACTAGAGTAAAGCCTACGGACGCAAGCAGCTTCGACTCCCAAAAAAATCACGAATCATGCGTTGTGTGGCAACACAAGGGCACCCCTTTAGGTACGGACCTCGATTTGGACAGCCAGCCAGAAAAACTAATCTAACGGTGATCGACTAGCGTTTGGGAAACGACTACCTTGAGAAGAAACGCCGAAAGAAACTCAAGGCTGCGTCGGGAGAGAGCGTTTACGCATTTCTTTCCGATCTGATTTTGCTTTGTTCTGTGCAACCGATTTCAATCTAGGAAAACACGTATTTTAGGAATAACATAAAAACATAAAAATAATGTAATTATAATAATCAGCTACTTACACAGATTACTGTTTGCTCGGGTTGTAAATTGTAACGCGGTTTTTGAGTTGAATGGAACGCAACTCTATGGTTGTCATTTGTCAGTTGGAACTTATCACTTGTCATTTCGAAGTATGTTACTGTTTAAAATTAAAACTATTTATATAAAACTTTTCTTTATTTTTAATCAAAGATTCTCAAAATCTAACAGAGGTATTACCATATATGGTGCGTCCACACTCGTGACATTTCACCGCAACGTAACTTCGTCTCCGTGTCATTTACATATCTCAATATTTGTAATTTGAACTATTTGCATACGAACGTTTGTTATAATGTACTGCTAGAATTAACGAACCTGCTTTAACTTTGCTTACATGCTACTCAAATATTACTAATTATGTTATTTCATTAATATCAAAGTACATAATAAGTCACGGATTTCTTTAACTTGGATTTGGCTCTACGATTATTTAGGCTATACTCAAGTTAATACTGTATATTCCGTTGATCCTCAAAAGCTGAACATCACTATGATACGGACTAGAATTTCTATCACGGTCAAATACAACAAGTCTTGACGCACCTTTATACTTAACTAGCTGATCCGGCAAACGTTGTTTTGCTATATAAGTTATTGTAATATATTCTAAGATGTTCATTGAAATTAAGTGATGTCAAAGACAATTTTGTTCATAATTAAATACTCTTAATCAACAACACATTTATTTGGATAAAGATTAATATTATTACGTTGATACAACTCTTAACAAATAATGCATTAATTTCGACCAAATTCGATTACCATAAAAACGGCTCTAGTGAGTTAATCTTAAAAGATAGACATATACTGTCCCGGACATTTTTTTAGATCATTTTAAGAGAAATAATTCTTTCATACATATATTTTTGGTATCTTGAACCGTTTTCGCAGCGCACGCAATGGAAGCCTTCAAGGATGAATAATTTCCCCCTTTTTTTCACATTTTCCATTATTTCTTCGCTCCTAGTAGTCGCATCGTGATGGTGTAGAGCCTAAAGCCTTCCTCGATAAATGGTCTATTCAACACAAAAAGAATTTTTCAATTCGAACCAGTAGTTCCTGAGATTACCGCGTTCAAACAAACAAACAAACAAACTCTTCAGCTTTATAATATTTGTATAGATTGTTAATCTCCGCCTGAGCCGACATCTATAAACTAATTAGTAAGTACTGAATCGTTAGCTGAGTCGAGTTCTACTACTTTTAATATACTATATTATGTTTTTCATATATATTAGTTAATTAGATCATTGGTAATATTTGTGGCAATTAAAATTAAACCTTACTCACTATATCGTAAGATTGTATTTTTATTGAAACAATGACACGCGATGCCGAGGCGTAACTGTTTTTTTTTTGTTTTCAAGAAATAACTACTATATGTCTGGTTATAAAGAAATGTATTCAATTCGTTACAAAACATACAGAACAGAGATACATTAGTGGTTGTATCCACTTTGCGCTTATATTTCGTGCCCAACTTGACCAGCAGCGCAGTTGATCGCCGTTCTACACATGATATTTCTATTAGATGCTATGTGGGTTTTCTCACTATGTACGGACTTGATCTGGAAATACTCAGATGTACGAGCTGGGATTCGAACCTACAACAATTCACGTAGGTGCGCGTGGATACTGGTCCGTTAACCACCAGGACACCACAAAAATATTTTGATTTTGCTGGTAAATTTCTTTATACCTTATGTGTCTGGATAAAACACACACAACAATATTATGTTAATGATTACTAGGGGCTTACTAGAGCTTTTCATTGGTTACCAACGCAACCCAACAATCAATTTCTTATACTAGTTCGATGAGTGATTGCATCGCAAATATTGGATAAAAAAAAACGATTTAATATGGTACTAAATATTAATCTAGTTTTGTAATAAACGTATATTAAAACCAACTTCAAACTGCCAAACTGTTGACCAGTTAACTACCAGATTTAAGTCTTGTGAGGCTAATGCACGGCTTTTTTATCCATCATAATATTACTGCCGGGTCAATCTTATCATCGCTGGACGCAAATTCAATCGTAGGTATCCTATTATCGTTCAGTCGACTTTATTCTTTCGAGATCTATGTGATAATTTAATCCGATTCAATGCAATGTAATATAAAACAATACAATACAAGTGGATCTTTTTACAGTATAATATAATATAAAGCATGTTTGTCTTTGGTATGCCTTCAAGTTCATTAGAGGTTGCATGTCATTAATGAAAATTATAATTTATACGCAAAGTAATCAAACAAAAAATAACGGGTCCCGTAAGGCATTATAATAAAAATATAATTATCTTAGATATGACTTAAGTCTTTCAATGCAATTTTATTTCTATTAGACTGCGACAGGCCAATAACTTTTGGCAGAATGAAATCTGACGGGGCAGGTATTGACATAAAAAAACAATGTAGCTTTGTTTTAGAGAAATAGGACAGAACAAGGTCTGCCTGGACAGCTAGTATAATATAAAGCAATTCAGTATAATGCAATGCAATCTAATAAATGATGATTCTTACAGCACAATAGAATGCAGCCCCAATAGCGATGCTATGAAGAAATAGCTGCGCTTGTAGTTTTATCGGCCATGATATTAACGCGTAAAGTTGATACATCTTCTAATGTATCTCTGCCTACCCCAAAAGAGTTATGACATGAAATTCTATTATTATTTACAATACAATGCAAGGCAATATAAAGCAAACTAATTAAATGTAATGTAATACAGTGTAATAATATATACAATGATAGTTATTTACATAGACATTTACATCAACAGCCTAGTTATGGAATTCAGGCAATAGTGATCGTATTCTGTCGATATGCTAAAGCAATTTATCCTCATTAAAGCGCGATTCGGATTTTGGCAGTCGTTGCTCAGCAAAGGCGTGTCAAACTTGTCATCATGACAGCTGAAAGCGCAGCGCAGTCACCTACATCATTCACCTTTGTACAGAACGATATATCGCAGCATAGAACAAGCTACCGAGAAGGGATTACCAGATTCGGATTCACGACTTCACCGACTTCTTTCGCTTTGATATCGCGATGTTACATTCCCGTAAAGTCTCAATTTAAGTCGAATGTTTTAGAATAAGGAGCATACACACGGAAGCGGCTTTAATAAATAACGACTCACATTAAACGATCCGACAGACCGAGAAACGTGTAACGAGTGTATATTTATATGCAATACAATTTCATTATTAGATGTCTATTCCGACTAGTTATTTCCATTGTCGCTTTTTCTATTTATTATCTGGGACAATGTGTGATTGTAATGTGGATATAACAAATTAACTTGGTGTGGGAGAATGTTCGTTCCACACCGGTTGATTTCACCACATTATAATTTCTGTATGCATTACAAATTTTTGCTCTTTATGTATTATTTTCGTTAATTTATTTCACGTATCTTAGTTATGTATTTGTCAGCTTAACAGCGAGATATGGCATACAGTTTTGATATTAGGTCCTTTAACATTAGAATGATAGAAGCAGCTATTTTTATTTTGCATTTCGTTCACAAATCGGACACAACTTTATACAGGTAAGTAAGTACAAATAATAATACAAATGGTGTGTCCTTGAATAGTTAACACAACAATCTGAACTAGTAACATTACGATAGATAAATTAGGCATATAGGATAAAGCAATGGAAACAAAAAAGCGAAAAATCTTGTTTGACTGAGAGCATAGAGGAGTGAAAAACGTCAAAAAATTGACAAATAACTATTAAAATATTCATACATTATATATTTATAACTAGAGAACATTTTACTACATAGGGAGTGTTTTTTTTTACACTGTCTCGACTTAGTGACTACAGAGTACCTGATGGTAAGTACAGTGTCGTCCAAAAATGAAAGCGACTATCAAAGGATGAAAATCCATTGATAGTCTACATCGTCATGTCGGCCCACATATACCACGACTGAAGGTCTCTCGATATATGAGCTCCTGGATATACACAAGCTGATCCCGAAACGCGACAAGCCGAAACTAGTCACTATGACGGGCTTTACACCCATGCACTGTGGTCGCGATCCAGACGGGCACCGACGCCCGATGTTTATTAATATTTCTTTTATAAAATGGTATAGAAAAAGTCTTTCAATTTCAGAGTCTACCTTGAAGAGGTACTGAAAAGTTTACCTTATTCAACAGTTCATCACTCCGACGCAGCCTTGAGTTTCTTTCGGCGTTTCTTCTCAAGGTAGTCGCTTCCGAAACGCTGGTAGATCACCGTTAGGTTCGTTTTTCAACTGGCCGGCCGCCCAAGTCGAGGTCCGTACCCACAGGGGTGCCCTTGCGTAGCCGCCCAACCCATATATTTCGCTGGCTGAGCGCCCTCTGCGTTCGCCCACCAAGCCCGATTTTGTTGTGAAGGTCTTTCCCATGCCACCAATGTAGGACACGCCGAAAAAAAAAAATCAACAGTTCAGGGCAATCGATTAAATTATGTATGAAATTTTATAAAAATACAATACTACCCTAAAAGCAAGAGACAGAGTACAAATGTAATGGCTGAATATTTTTTCTAAAATCCTGTAATCTAACTCTTGGAAAGAAAAAAGAAAAACAATTTTTTTGTACGTTATTGAAAATCATGCCCCCGGGAGGGTAAACGAATAAAGGGTAACTTCCGGGTTATGTCAGATTATTACAGTTAATATGAGCATAAACATACAAATCAGCTTAACATATATCTCATACTTATCATGATATTTGATCAAATAAACTAATATTATGTTGAAACCTTTGACGGGATGATTTAATTAATTCATTCCTACACCGTAATCTGTAATAACTCTAAACTAAACAATTAAACTCAAACCTTTTAACCACATAATATTTTCCGAAGTCATTCCGTATATTTATTTACGTTATAATAATAAAACCCATTATAATATGATTGTACATATTATAAAATCTTTAAAAAGATGTTTTCGTTTTTCTGCTACATGAATTTTTAAATCATAATACAATGTTTCATAAATATACTTTATATATATTAGAATTATTAATGCCGTCATTATAAGAATTGCTTGTTTCTCAAAGCGTGACGAATGAGACAACTGATATGAAACGCCACGGTTCTAAGTTTTTTTTTATTTTTCCCATTAGTGTTGATTACTTTAAAAGACTTAAACCGTAGGTATTTGCATAGAATATTTTATAAATAAAACTACATAAAAATCTGTCTGATTGGTAACGAAAAAGCGGTACTGACAGAGACAAACACTTAACCCTTTAGGTCTAAGTCTGCAAAAGAAGGAATTTCTACATAGTTCCACTTTTACCGAATGTGTACTGCATACAATTATATTTTTAGATTATTTTAGTTATAACCGCGTGTACTTGTGTACATCCAGAGATCTTAGCTAAATTTTCACGATAACGTAAGGAACGTTATATTCCGTGGGTTTGGAAATTCGAGGTATTTAGAAAAAGGATAATTAAATGCAATTTATTTTTTTATTTTTACTTGGGGAAAATCCTCATGGGACCGTCTCGGTCGCACTGGGGAGTTGAGCGAAACCGAGGTATGTCGGACCTGTACCGACTAAAAACCCCAAGGTGACTTCTTCTGCGCATTGACGGGGACTGCGGGACCTGTAATCAATTCGCCACAGCCCCGTCGCGCCGCGCCCGTTGGGCACAAACTCGAAGGAAGATATCTTCCCCGACACTGCTCATTGTATTTAGGCAGAGCACGTCACAATGCTCTGCCTACTTCTCGAGGGAACCGCAACACCTGAATGATCGCAACACCTTAATAAATGTGAAGAAAAATGTTGCGGTTAAAAAAAAGGAAAGTGCATGTATTTGGCGTCTTTGTGAATATCTCTGGTTTCAAGATTCCTCAGAATATAGCGGTGTACCATGCAATTACGATATCGCATATATTCGAAATAAATCCTGAGTTGTTCTTATACCTAGAGACTTACTCTCGTGGGAAGTGGATCGATTAGGCAATGGCGACTATTTTTCGGATTCGATCGGATTACCGACTAGTCAAAACACCAATAATAACACAAGAGCCACATACAATTTATTTCAATTATACAAAAATTCGCGTAGTGTGAATCGATAGCATCGGTAATGAATGTTCTTAACCCATCCATACAGTATATAATATTTAAAATAAAACTACAATCGAATTTGATCTTTAACTAAAACAAAATACAGACTTTAATCGAACATTGATGTAATTATGAACATCTGCAAGCTTCAATTGGTCTTGAGTACTTAGAAATCCAGTGTTTATACTAAATCGAACTTTATCGTGCTGGTATGATTTATTTTGCGGACTGAACCGTAAGATAATAATAACACATCTTCACGCTATATCCCTTTGGAGGTGAGCAGGGTTACATTAATACCATTCAATCTGCGCTAATCACGCTTTCACATCCCACTTTTGGAAGAGAGAAAAATATTTATCACAGCTTTACAATAACTTATGTCCCGGCTAGGTCTAAGAAATTCTCTAGCTTTTACTTTTGTCGGGTCTTTGAGCTGTGGAATGGACTTCCGGCGAGTGTGTTCCCACCGTCCTATGGTAATTAATCCTTTAAGCGAATCGTGAAGAGATATATGAAGACCTGTTGGCGCATTCTATCCTACCAACGACGCTGAAGGTCGTTGGTTCGAGTCCCAGTACTGACAAACTGCATTGTGATGAGCAAGTTGAGATGAGAGGTTCCGAATTCTTGTTAGTAACACCGCGACACCGCTTGACAACATTTCCTTGTAGATTCCGGTACCAGGCTACGAAGTGTTGGAACAATTTGCCGCCATCGCTTAGATTATCCACATCCAAATTATAATAACTTTTAAAAATAAAATTAAAATGATATTTATTTAATGATCTATTAGTTACAAGTAGTCTATTTCATTTATTTTCTCTTATACTTTAGCTCTTGTTTTAGGTATACATTAGGGATGTAACGGAGGCAGTTTTATCGGAACCGAAGTCGGAGTCGGAGCTTTTAAATTTGATTTATCGGAGTCGGAACCGAAGTTGGAATCGGAGTCGGAGGCAATATCAGTCACAAGTGTCGGCAGGATAAAATAGTTTTATTAAGGGACAAATAAAAACATTATTCAGTGCACCTTTTTAATTAAAAAAATCTTTCAGTGATCAATTAAAATGTACATTTAGTTCTAAATTTATCTAATAATATTTAATCATAGTTTTTAATCTAAATTTAAAAAAATGAGATCTTTAAATTAAGTAGCACTGATTGTTTGATTACATATAAAATGAAATCAAATAAATTGACTACAACAGTGGTGGTGACCTCCGATGAATACCTCCGATTAAAAAGTTTCGGAACCGAAGTCGGAACCGGAGGTGTAATAACAATCGGAAGTTCCGACTTATCGGAGTCGGAGTCGAAGCTCCGTAACATCTCTGGTATATATGTAGTTTTGGGGATCTTTGAATCAGAATAAACACTGAATAAACTTTCAAAACTCGCTTATGCACTTTTTCTAATTAATTATTCGTCTTTACACTTTTCTACGTCTTAATACTACAGAGCGCTCGCATCGAAAAAAAAACGTTTATCCTCTCTCTCTTTCTATCTTTCCTGTCTTTCACTCCCATACGTTCCGATCTACGCATTTACTACTACTACTAAATAATAATAATATTTCACAAAATAACATCCATCCTACATATATTTTAGCTATAGTATCACTAATAAATTTTGTAGTCGATTTGTTTATTGCACCTATGTAATAGTTTATTTTAGTATTATTTATTTTTGAGTGGGTGTATTTCTATTACCTAAACTTATTATTATACCTTATATTTAAAATTATTTAAGCTATATGTTATGCTATTTCTTGTGTTTTTTATTGCTATAACAGATATAGATTATAGATATAACACGACCGGGGCCCTTCACGAAAACCAGCGCTGCAGACTTCCTTTGTGGCTTTAAGCCGATGAAGGTCCCATTTTCACCATGTTTATATGTTTTTGTATTTTTCTTTTGTTTCTGTTAGTGTATTTAAATTTCTAGTTTTTTGTTAGTTTGTGGCGAAATATATACACTTCATTTTCTTTTTTTTTTCAAGTCAGTTATATCATGAGACAAGTCAAGTATGTATATATTTGTCTAACACTCGTAGCACAAGCGCAATGATTTTAAGTCATTTCTCATCAGAACAATTTGCTATTGACCGGGGAAAACCTTTACAATATCACTGGACGAAAGGGCCGAGCACTTAATGATTAGTCAGTGAGGTATGGGCTGGGGGGCAACTAGATGGCACTCCTGTGGGCTGGACCTCGTCTTGGACGATCATCCAGGAAAATAACCTAGTAGTGATCTACTCTAGCTTTTTTGAAGTGACTACCTGGAGAAGAAACGCCGAAAGAAACTCAGGGTTGAGACGGAGAAGCATTGGTTGCGCACTTTTTTCCGATCCGATGTTGCTTTACGCAATGCAACCGATTTCAATCCGTCAAAATGCAGATCTAGGAAACCAGGAAAGTGACCTAGTGGTGATCCAGCAGCGTTTTGGAAGTGACTACCTAGAGAAGGAACACTGAAAGAAACTCAAATGTGCATAAAGACAGTTACTCTCGAAAGCCTTAAAATATAAACATCGATTTAAGAATAATTTATTCGTGAATAAAGAACAATTAAATATTGTATTAATACACTTGTGAATTATTAATCGTTTTATATAATAACAAAAGGCAAATTAATTCTTTAATTATGTCTGTCGTTTAAACAAAAGCAGTTTTTCCAGTGTGCATTACTATATATTATATTCTATATGTATATTTATTCTTATGTTACTTGTTAATTATATTTTATTAAAGTTATTGAACTTTATTAATAACCTTGAAACGTATGTTGATCACCTCTTACTTCCCGAGTTCGTTTGCATACCTATGTCCTCTTTACATAATATAAATTGTCATAAATATTATCATGCTATATGTTTTTAAGGGTGAGCAGAGATACTTCAGTTGTTGTATCCACTTTGCGCTTATATGCAATGCCTAGCGTAACCAGTAGCGAAGCTGATCGCCGCTACAAAGGCTGAGATTTATGGACGTAACTTTAAGTTTGCTTAGACTTTTCTAGATCATTATAATTTATATTACCCGATGAAAGTCAAAGGATTTAGTAAGTCACCGATTTCATCAACACGGACTTGGCTCTGAGAATACTCAAGTTCCTATTCTTTATTCAGTTTTTTTTATCCAATCTATTTTATTTTTTAAGAACTTTGCTAAGCAGAGACGAAATAACACAGCACACTTAGATAGGACATTTCTATCAGATGGCATGTGGGATTCCTCACGGTTTTTTTTTTTACCGGTGAGCAATTCGCACGCAATGTGAAAAAACCCAGACGTACAAGCCGTTATTAGAACCTACGTCAATTCGCATCGCGTGGCGTTTTCCGTTAATGAAGCGAAAGAGGTTTGTAAGAATTGAGAGATGTGGCATTCCATTCTCTCTATTCTTTCTATGTTTTTGGGAGTCGAAGCTGCTCGCGTCTGTAGGCTTTACCCTAGTTTCCCTACACGTGACTCCTGGGTGGTGCTAAACGAGCAGCAGCGAGGTGGTAGGGCGTCGGTGCCCGTCTGGATCGCGACCACAGTACATGGGTGTAAAGCCCGTCATAGTGACCAGTTTCGGCTTGTCACGTTTCGGGATCAGCTTGTGTATATCCAGTAACTCATATAGCTAGAGGCCTTCAGTCGTGGTATATGTGGGCCGACATGACGATGACATGATGATCAAAGGATGAAAATCCATTGATAGTCGCTTTCGTTTTTGGACTACACTGTACTTACCATCAGGTACTCTGTAGTCACTATATCGAGCCAGTGTAAAAAAAAAATCTACCCCAGTATGAATTTAGCTTGATGTTAGATAGATTTTAAGTTAAATAAGTAGCTCTTCGCCCTCTGCGCTCGCCCACCAAGCCCGGTTTTGTTGTGAAGGTCTTTCCCAGGCCACCAACATAGGACATGCCGAAGAAAAAAAAAAGTAGGTCTTAGTGGATACATCCACTACTATATCTCTGCTCACCCCGAAAGGGATATAGCGTGGCGGTACATTAATAGTATCAAGTAGCTATTAGCACAAAAAAAAATTTGAAAATAACTTATACTTCTTTCTTTGTTTCCATTGAAAACATAATTTGTAGCCCGAGTAAAGAAGACCAATGAGACTGATCGATCGAACTTCCTTCTGAGAGGTCGATCTGAAGTCTGCGCGAGTCCTTAGCGTTACTCATCCATACGTCTACCAGTAAACGTAGGTATATAAAGTTATTGCTACTGGAAATTAACTCTAATAATTGTAAGCAAATTGGATGTAATTTGTTATGAAGAGACCTTGTATTATATTGATACATGTTTTAGGTATTCATATAAAGCCGAGTTTACATGGGCGATATGTTATCGTAACCAAAAATCAAAATACACATGTTAACGACTTTTACCAATTGTCGTGACACGATGTAGCGATTCTTCGTACTTGTGATATTTATAATTACTGAAGTTTTTCTTGAATGAAACACATACCTTTTATATTAATTTACTTATTAGAACACATTTCACAGACAATAATTATTTAAAATATATGTATCAGTCGTCGGCCAACTCAATAAAAGACAAATTAAAAGCCCGCGGTAATGTATTTTTTTTTTCTTCCGCATTCAACAATCAACAGCAATTTTTTTCTTAACAGCCAACCTTAAAAAACGTTCATAAGTGATTAATAAATTAAAACTATATTCCAACCTCTTTGCTAACATACCTATTACAGTATGTAGTTTTCAAGTCCGCATAGAGTACCGACTATTGTCGATTTCTAATGCAACTGTAGGCTGGTCGCAGTGGGCTTGTGAGCATCGACAGCGAATTGAGTGGTCACTCTGAACGTACTTGTATTTTTTCGAATATTTCTTTCATCAGGAGTAACTTCAAAATAAGCAATGAATAGCGAGTAAAGTTCCCATCAACATGGCCGCTGCAGCAGCAAAAGATATTTCGTCCCACATTACAGATTTATTAACATATAACGACGTTTAAATTCAGTTTGGTTAGATAATATGTTATAAATCTGTACAAAACAGCTTTAAACTTAGTAAATACTACGTTTCCCAAACAAAAAAATTAAATAGTTGATGGTAATACGAAACAAAAAGACGAAAAAGATATATTCAAGTAATAAATTTCGGTTTCAAAATACAACCTTAACTTCTTAAACTTAAGGTTTATTTATCATCAATAAATAATGCATTATTTAGGATTTAAAGATTTATGATATTTAAATAAATATTTGTACTGAAGAGATTTGCAAATAACATATTTGTTAAAAGATTATTTGGGCCTCTACTACTCTGCTAACTAGCTGCTCTACTAAAAAACTATTACGGTGTCTATTAAAGAATAGGTACTGCCAGCAGTATCTGCTCTTTATAATGACACAGTTAATGTGGACATCATACAAACACTAGAACGTCGATATTGTAACTTTGTGGTAACGTTTACAGTTCGCTATTGAGTACTCAGCTTAAAGATTCAGTCGATGTACAATATTAAAATTTACGTAGCCGTTTTTGTTTTTTACTCATGGAGATTGTTTTTCTTCGATCTTATTCAGCCTCTATCACATTAACAATTGACTTTGATACTCCAGATTGTTAGTGCATTGTAATGTCATAGTGATGTTACGGCCAAGTGGTGAGAATTCATCGATAATCGGCGTTGTCATACCGGCCAAATTATACCATGCCGGAAGAGTTCTAGTTCCAGATTACAGAAACGTACACGAGCTGATCCCTAAATGCGACAGTTTTGCTACTACATTTTTGAGAATATATCTAGTGATGTTCCGATTAGTCGGTAAAGCCGATTCGATTATTTTTGTAGTCGGCGACAATACAGTAAGTAGCGTCGACTATCTGACTTCTTACTTTGTACGTGTTTCTCTGTAAAATATATATAATAAAAATTACATTAAAGTAAACCTTAATTGTTATAATAATTACAAATGTTTACATTTAATATTATAAGTTGATAAGTCTCACAGTTGTACAAAAACACCGTTCTGGCCCGTGCAAAAACAAAAATTAAGACGTAATGCGAAGTAAACAAATTATGTTTCGACATGTTTGCAAGGGGCAATTGCGACTCGCGCGGGAATATGTTTTGAACGAAGTGTCGCAAAAATAGCTTAATATTCCTGAAACCCTGCTTAGCTTGGTTGACTAATCGGCCAAAGTCATATTCGGCGTATCTCTACATATAACGATAACACTTACGGACATTTACAGACATTGATCAGCACTAAACTAAGCTTATGCTTGTACTGTGCGTACTACACAAAGATATACATACTTACATACATAAATCATTAGCGACGAACTAATCTGCTCATTACTGTGCAGTTTTTCGGTATCGGATTTCGAATCGAGGACCTTCAGCGCCGCAGATAGAGTCACTACATCTAGGATCGCTGTCAGGTAGTCAAAATTCATTTCAAAACCGGTATAAGGTACTCTAGTATAAATGTAAATGCATGCTAGAGCTTTATAAATAAAATTATCCTTTCATAAAAGCATTATAAATGTCGATAAATACAAAATGTTTAATCGAGCCTGTTTTGATGAGAATGTACGAGCGGCCATCGCGTCCCTCTGTCTGCAAACTTTAAATTCATATAATAATTAATAAAAAAAGCGAAGAGACGAGTGTCGCGGCGGGTTTTTTTGAAACGCCACAATGTTGCAGGCCGTTCTAGTTGGATGAATAACCTTTACACAGCACGATATCATAAAATCGTTACATTAACAACATTTTTTATATCTTATCTAAAAATATATTCAAAAACTCTAAACTCTTAAAACACAATTAATACCAACCATAAACAACATATCTTCTTACACATTTACACTTTATACATCCTTAAACTGTTTTAAGGGATGTACCTTCAGCTCTCCGTTTTGAACCCTTCAAATATTTATTAACAGTGTTTTATAATTTAAGCAGGCGAACGCTTAACCTCAATCGTGCTTAGTGGATGGCAAACATAAGTTCGACAATCCACCGCCTCCGCCCAACAAATGCCTATTCACTCTTCTCTTAAAGGCACCCAAGTAATAAGAACGTGAAAATATGCTCGCTGGGAGCGTATTCCAATTTTAAACAGTGCATTGAGGTTTAGATTTACAGATGTAACTTTAAGTTTGCTTAGATTTTACTAAAACAATACAACTTATATTAATTAATTAAAGTCAAAGAATTTGTTAAGTCACTGTTTCTATCAACATAGATTTGGCTCGTCGAATACTACGGCTATACTCAAGTTCCTATTATATATTCAGGTTTTGTCAAAATGAATTTATTTTTTGGGAATTTTGCTAAGCAAAGTCGAAATAATGTCTATAAAACTTAGCCTAGGAATATATGCACGCGCCTGTACCTCGTTTAGTTATATATAATATTAATATTTAATAACAATAACTGTTTGAATACCCTATTATGGCGTCAAAATGTTTCAGTACTTGTATTACGACACATTGGAGCGTCCTTCATTATTAGAAAGACTATTTGAAGGGCGTTTATTTTCAAACATAACCAGAAATTGTCCATTACTATTGTTCTGAGGCAAACAATGTATGGATCAGAACAATACCGTCCATAATCTATTTACGACAAGGCTTCTTTATTTCGAGAAATGTGTTAATATTTAATAAAAACAAACAAATAGATCAAAATAAATCATTTTACGTGAGATATCGCAAACAATACTTTTCACAGTAAACAACATATACTGTGAAAAATAAATATATTTCTCACGGCGTTTGTTATGACAGGTGTGTAGTCTTAGTTATTATTTCTGTTATTTATCTTAGGAAATTACAGGACCAATTCACAGCAAGAGATAAAATACTCCCAAAAGTGTAAGGTTATCTCATGTCAAAGATATTAAGCGATAAGTCCTAATTATATTTTGGCAGCTTAGTTTTTTTTACAGTGACATATTAATATAACTACTCCTCACCTAAAAGTAGCTTCAGTGCATTCTAAGGTCGGCAGTGGCTCTGTCAAAAACTGAGAATTCATTACTATTCTAGATTATCTTGACACAATCGATTGCAAGCATAATAGCCATATCAAAATTTATATTTCAGTTTATATAAGGCTTGTCCAACGACTGTGATTCCGTTGATCAGTAAAAATGTTTGGAGAGGCGTGTAAATAGCCCTCCATATGAGCAGGGAACGTAACTTGGTTGGCGGTTAAGAGAAAATGAATAATTGGTCAAAACGAGTATCAAGGAAACTTATCACTCCATAATCGCAGCTGATATATCAGAACATCTGAATCCACTAACTTGTAGGTCTGCAGCTCGTCCAGTATATGCTGCACGGTAAGGTTCCAGGGTTCTGACAGCGGCCACGGGCACAGGAAGCTCCACTCACACAATTACACCTTAATCTCTCCGTAATAACGTCGTCTTGCGGTTTAAATATCAACAAGGCGGTTGTATTATAATTTTATATATTAAAGTATCGAGGTAATAACACGACGTCGTGGCGGTTGCATACAACATTTTGTTAATGTATAATGACGTTTAGATACGTCAAACCGAGCGGTTCCAATAAGCGACCTCTGTCGCATGTTTTCACTATATACTAGCAATGCAGATTATCTTTATAACATTTGCAAGCAGAAATATCTTAACCGTTTCAAAAATATTATAAAGTTTATCGTTGTCGTGGCGAGATCGTGTCGTGCGTTGTAAAATGTCCAAGAGGGTCGACGCCCTACCGAACGCTACGACGATGCTAATTAAAGTATATTTTATTGTTCCCCTAACTATTACTATCAATAGCAACATGGCGGCACCGCACGAATGCGGGCAAATAATAATTATAATTGCTTTTTTTATTATTTTTATTCAATTTTATTATTGAACGCACGACCTTCCCGTTTGTGCATGGTACATTGTTGCTACATTTGTGTGCGTTTTAATTACATGTATGGCTTTTATTAAGGACGTTAGAGTTAGAATCGATCTATTGGATATCCGAAATAATTAAATATGACATAATATCGGAGAATTTTGGAATTAATAAAAAACAATATCATTATAAAATAGGCAAATATTTGATTACAATGAAGATTTTAACGTGGATATAATTTATTTAATTCATTGTTTGTTCTCGTAAAACTTATTATCAAAAAAAAATTGAATAGAATTACTTTTTATATCGAAATATTTAAAATCGAATAATTAGAAATTACTCAGATACGCCAAACAAATTGGATAATATCCTTGCTGTTTACTGATTGTTTTGGATAGCGTTATGAGCATGCCAACGCTTTCGAACAGAGGATTAAACCGTAAATATTAGACTGCCTTTTACTGATTTCAATTATGTATTTAACTTATTTATCGCGCGTCTTGATCTACTCGTATATCCGAAATTTGAGTAGTAACGTCCCTATGTTTTTTTTTGTAATTTGTAGTATTAGACGTATACATTGAGAACCTGGATACACCCTAATAATACAATTGTATAATAATTTGAATTTATGACAGTTAATATTCGATGGAGGCTCGATTAGCACCGTGAGTTTGTGACCGACTCTTGCGCTATGGACCACTGTTTATATCCCACCAA
Organism: Automeris io; assembly: GCA_036320925.1. Lineage (NCBI taxonomy): Eukaryota > Metazoa > Arthropoda > Insecta > Lepidoptera > Saturniidae > Automeris > Automeris io. The sequence continues at coordinate 2,735,851 of JAUDJH010000036.1, forward strand.
TAATAAATATTTCTATGGGTAGAGCAGGCGTAATACTATTACAATCTCTCAGCAATAATATTTAATCGACCTTTCATTATTTAAACAGTACATTATACAATACTAGGTTTTGCCCGCGGCTTCGCTCGCGTTAAGAAGTATTATAATTCATTAGATATAGTTTTTGTGGCTTTACTTTATTAAGCGGGTGTAAAAAATTTGGGCCTAATCTGTCATTAGGCGCTAAAACTATCAAGCTATTATATTATATTATAGTCGAAAATCTGAGAAGATTTATACAAACTTTCATCCCCTATTTTATCCCCTTGGGGGTGGAATTCATCAAAATCATTTCTTAGCGGATGTCTACGTCATAACATCTACCTGCGTGCCAAATTTCAGCCCGATACGTCCAGTGGTTTCGGCTGTGCGTTGATAGATCACTATGTCAGTCAGTCAGCCAGTCAGTCACCTTTGAGTTATATATATTTAGATGTTATGACACTAACACTGAGTTTCATTTGCCTCTTCTGTGATTTTACTTACACCTTGTTCCGAAAAAAAAAGCTCGTTTTGTTAAAAAAAAACTGTATATATATGTAATAGAAATTTGAGTATAGCCTAGGTATGTATCAGTCATTTCCACTGTATTTAGGATATTGTTGTAGTCAGTAGCGTTCATTCCATAGATGCTTGGAAGCACTGCATGCCCTGACGATAAACAAGTTTAGACTAAATTCCTTAATGTTAAACCATTCCTTCCTTAAACCATTTATATTAAAATCTATTCCATATTCACGCCACTTCCTTTTCTATGAAAGCCATTTAATAATAATATTATCATAAAGTAATATTTACTATGATAATATAATATTCAAATTAATTACGCGAATTCTGCCTACCCTGTCCAAATACACTATGCACGTCACTGGTTGTAGTGGCCTTGTGGATAAAGGGCAGGTATTCATTTGTAGCATCTCGAAAGGACGAAAGTTCGAATCGCGGCACATACCACTCGGTTTTTCCAAATTAACTACGAACGTAGGCACTATAACTATAATATAAAAAGGAATCGCTAAATGTGTTGATAAGCACGAAACTCGAGAACGGCTAAACCGATTTGGCTGATTTCTTTTTTGTTGTGTTTGTCGAAGTCTGGGGAGGAAGGTTATTACGAAGAGAAAAATTTTAAAAATTGTCTGATAAAGTCTAAAAGCAATACTTTTCTATATTCTCATACAAAAAATTCGTTATAATATTTAAAAGTCAATTTGAACTTTAACACCATACCATAAAGTTTAAATGTTAGTGGACGGGTTCCGGGAAGGCAAAACAATTATTGAGTGACGTATAAATATTAATGTCAGTATTTGTCAATTTTTATACATATAACATTAAGGCCAGGTTCCTTCAAACAATTTTCAAAAAACAGCCGACAGGCCAATAGGTTTTGGCAGAATGAAATCTGACGGGGAAGCTATTAACATTAAAAAAAAACAATGTGACTTTGTTTTAGAGAAATAGGGCAGAAAAAGGTCTGCCGGGACAGCTAGTATAAATATATTCGTGGCAAACATTGGTCCAAACATTTACCCATCAATTCGACAGACGGTTACCAACGGTCTTTATATACAAGTAGAATCGACAAACAAAGTTGATAACAATGCAACGATAATAACAGATTACTCTATTGTTATTACGTTCAATTAATGTAATATTTTTTGCATTAATTCATATAAAACCTCGCCCAGTAAAGTAATTATATTTTATTTCATATGTAATTGTTATTGTTACTGTAATTATAGAATAGATTAAGAACATTCTTACGTCGACAACATAAAAGCAATTAAACAAATTAATGAGCAAGAAATTATATGTATATGACTACAATCCTTAACTTTATTGTTCAAAAAAAGCCTCGCTCACAGCAATGCAATAGATTAAAGATTCGCTTCCTAGTTCATATGTTTGAGAACAACCGAGGATTTGAATAACCGCCCTGTTTATATTTCTCTACAATCTTAGGACCAGTGGTTGTCCCGCAGGCTCTTCTAGCAGTTTTGCTCCCATCATACAATCTTATTCCATAGATTTTGAGAAGCACTTTCAATTCTGCATTTAATCTTGAATCTTGGTATTTGTTGTTTGAATATTTACAATCCTTTTTTTAACCCGGTGAAATCCCTAACGGAACTCAGGGGGCGATGAGGGTTGCCCCCCCGGTGTGTCGCACTTGCACCGAATAAAACCCCCGGGTTGTTCTTTCTACCGTCTGCGACGACTAGCCTTCTGCAGGCCCCGCCTACTTGGCAGGGAATATTTTCAATCCCTGGAATCCCGGTATTTGCGGGATCCGGCATAATTTATATAAGATAAATAAAGCTATGAATTTACCATCTTCACTTGTATTATCAGCATGAGATCAACCAATTCATACAGTTAATTTGTAGATGTCAAATACGGAAAAAAGTATTTCATCCAAAGCAACTATATTGCATTTAGTTATAATATCACTGCATAAATAAATTTTGCGAAATTACGAATTTTTTTTATATTCTGATTAATTAAAAACATTTCACTCATATTAACTGCGTTTATTTATGTTCACTTTCAAATAACTGTGTAAAATAGTCATTGTATCTCGCGTCTGTAATTTCGCAACACGCGGGATTGGAAAATGTCGCTGGATCTCGGGATACCAAGATCTCAATTGCTATTTTGGAAGTCCTATTCCGAAGATGTATAAAAGTAACAGCGCTATATAAAAACTATACTGTATTCCTTTCATAAAAACAAAGGTAGCAATATTGTTTCATTAAGCTTAAAGAACAGCCTCCGGGAACTTTTAAAAAATAGTGAATATGTTTAGCAATGCATATTAGTGATGCCACGAATAGTAATTGGCCGAATACCGATTACCGAATATTCGGCTGCCGAATAATCCTGGAAGTAGCGTGTTAAGTTAGAGGTTATTTTCTGAGGTTGGTAACATTTACGATGAAAAGCGTAATCGTTTGCTACCAAAAAATGCTGAAAAGCTTGTTTTTATCCATCACAACTTACTACTGATCTATTTTATTACTAAAGTGTTGTAATATGGAAATAAATAAATAATTTTGAGTAATATAACGTGTCTTTTTTACATGATTTGGTATTCGGTATTCGGCTGAATAGTACGTATTATTCGGCCGAAACTGAATTGCAAAAAAGTGGCCGAATAGGCCGAATACCGAATAGTTGCCGAATATTCGTGATATGCATAATGCGATGATGGAACACATATGCGTTCTAATGCATATGTGTTCCATCGGCCTCATTACATTTCTTCAAGCATTATTTAGGTCAAGCTTTTGCCAATAAGATCATAAAGATATGTACGTAAATCACACGCACGCGTTTGTGAGAGTAGCAACAACAATCCGGCCTTCATTCAAACTGGGCACTGACTTACAACATTTATGTGTAATGCATCACATTACAGCCTGAGCATTACAGCACTCACTTTTTTTTTGATATCCCGGTTGATATCCCTAACGGACCTCACGGGGCGTTTAGGGCTGCCCCCCGATGTGTCAGATTTGCACCGACCAAAGTCCCCGAGGTGTTCCTTCTTCCCGTCTTACCGGGGCCAGAAGTACAGTGTCATCCTCTTCTCCGATTACAGCACTCACTTTGCTCAACCGTAGCCCTGTGTGTGTAACTAACCTTAACAAACCTATATAAAGGTAAATCTACAAACCACTGAAACATAATGCCAGGGTTGAAACATTCCAATGAATTAGTCAGAGCTTTCGACCAACGTAAAGCTGCAGAAGCTCTGACGCTTAGAAGAAATCAACTACTAGTATTGGTAAGAGTACTGGCTAGCCACTGCTGTCTGAACAAAGATTTGTTCAGCATTGGTGGCCGGAGCACTAGAGATTGCAGATTCTGCGAAAGTGCGGACGAAGCTTCCAAGCTCCTGTATGATTGTGACTTACTAATGCCCAAACGCAACCGTGTCCTGGGCCGCCACGTGTTACACCCAGGAGAGGTTCCAGATATCTCTGCCAATAAAATACTACAGTGCTTTAAATCTATATTCCTTGACACTGAGCTCTAGATGGTAGGTGGTTATCACAATAGATTTTTTAGGTCGCAGTGATACGGGCTAAATTAGACTGCATAGCTCCACATTTTATAATAATAATAATAAATAACCTTTGCTGGCAACCCCGTCTACATTAGTACCACCTTAAAAGAGAGTGGACAGAGTATTAGGTTCCCATTGAATGATTAGACTACTAGAAACAAGTGGTAAATGCGTGCGTGTACACTGGCTGCCTGTCACACAGCCAGTGGACTAACAATACAAAGCATGCGGTGATTATTTTCATTCCATATTTACGAGTATACATCAATTTATTACAAAAATAGCCCAAATAAGGAAGTTTGGACATCCTTGGAGGAGACCTTTACCCGCAAAGGGGTTCTTGATATAGTTAACATTGATTTAGCAGTTAAATGTAATTTTAAAAAAAGAATAAATAAAAGTTTTTTTATTTTTATTGTTTTTATTTATCGATTTATTATATTTGTCGGAGCGTGGGCAATTTAATCATTAAATTTATGTTTTTATCGACTACTCCGCTATTGGAAAGTTCATGTAAATTTAACCCTCAAGAACTTTAGTTCCTACCATTTGCAACCTACGATCGATATTTTGTAAAGAAAAGCATAAAGTATTGCATATAATTTACTATATAAGTAACTACGAAAATACCCACGAATATTTGTTTCTACATATCCATTTTAATAAAACTTGTCATAACATGGAGACTATAAATACGTCCTCATTTTTATTAAAACTCTGCCGAACTTGACTTCAAGTTTGAACTTTGTTCAGTGCTTTGCTGGTTTATTTGTGCCGAATCCACGGTGCGCGAGTTTGTCAAGCACTTGACCACTTTTTTTTAATAATAATCATACTTATTGTTTACGATGCGATGGGTGTGTTTCATATGGGAGTAGAAGCTGCTCGCGTCCGTAGGCTTTACCCTAGTTTCCCTACACGTGACTCCTGGGTGGTGCTAAACGAGCAGCAGCGAGGTGGTAGGGCGTCGGTGCCCGTCTGGATCGCGACCACAGTGCATGGGTGCAAAACCCGTCATAGTGACCAGTTTCGGCTTGTCGCGTTTCGGGATCAGCTTGTGCATATCCAGTAGCTCATATACCTAGAGACCTTCAGTCGTGGTATATGTGGGCCGAAATGACGATGTAGACTATCAATGGATTTTCATCCTTTGATAGTCGCTTTCGTTTTTGGACTACACTGTACTTACCATCGGGTACTCTGTAGTCACTATGTCGAGCCAGTGTAAAAAAAACCCAAGGGCCAAATGTCCTTGTGTTGCCATCCAAAACACAATATTCGCTGGCTGAGCTTATCTATTGAGGTAAAGTTGTGAAGGCCATCCAAAGTAACTTTCTGCCCTTGACGAAATCTCCGCGGCTCGTCAATCTGCTCGTGGTCAAGACCTCTATAATCAAGTCAAAATGTCGAATTATAAATTATAATAAATTAATTTGCGTATAAATTCCGCTAAAGTTCAAAAGGCGAAAGTTTAAATGTGTTACACTACAAATGATAGCAGAGCGTAGTCCGAAACCAACTGCAAACTTTTTTTATAATGGTACGACGTTCAGTCGGCAAACAGTGCTGGAAATCCACTTGATTCTAAGTCACCTTCTGCCATAGTCAACCGCAAAACAAGCAGCGTTGCCGAAAAAGAAGGACATTGTTCACCGCCTTCTTGAAGAACTCCACATCTCTGAGGGAAATCTGTACACGTTAGTCAATTTTAAACAACCACAGTGTTGCCGCTAAGGACTAGCCTTTGCAAAAAAAACTTTACTGAAGTTTTTTTTTTTTTACACTGGCTCGACATAGTGACTACAGAGTACCTGATGGTAAGTACAGTGTAGTCCAAAAACGAAAGAGACTATCAAAGGATGAAAATCCATTGATAGTCTACATCGTCATGTCGGCCCACATATACCACGACTGAAGGTCTCTAGGTATATGAGCTACTGGATATGCACAAGCTGATCCCGAAACGCGACAAGCCGAAACTGGTCACTATGATGGGCTTTACACCCATGTACTGTGGTCGCGATCCAGACGGGCACCGGCGCCCTACCACCTCGCTGCTGCTCGTTTAGCACCATATAATAATAATAATATATAATAGTTCATATAATGTATTGTTTTCTTTATCACGACGAACTTCTAGCCCAAGCTACATCTAAGCAAAGTCAAAGTAGCGTCTATAAATCTCAGTCTTAGAGTGTAAGAAGACATTATAATTACCTACTTAGTTTCCTATTCAATGATACTATAGTTAGGAATGTCTGGGTACCTCACTAAAAATGAGTGGTAGAGCAGGACAGCATAGCAACATGGCGCGCACTATTGCATCGCTGTTTTTTGCGTAAGGTCGTGGTCGTTGTGATTTGTGTTTATATCGAGCATTTAAGTTATAAATGGTTAAAAGTGGTTCTATAAGTAATATTAGTAAGTTATGTGGTTATGTAAGTTCTTTATAAAGTTTGTATTGGTGATTTCTTTTTGTATTTCAAATCATTAGCAATTTATGATCATTTTGTAGGTTAGTTTACGAGTTTGTTAAATTAATAATTATAAATGTAACTTATGGTCATTTTGTACTTATTTTTAAAGATTCCTACTTCTGGATCCTAAATCTATATTAATTAGAGCGAAGAGTATTCCGCCGTTAGTTTAATATAGACTATACTCCGGAGAGTGTACGGCTGAGTTGTATAATTTAGTTGCCCCCTCTCACTTAGTCCATAAATTGAGAAGACGCCGTGCAGAATTGCACCCATATGTGGCTTTCTTTCCAGCTGCTCGCACGATGCGATTCGCCTACAATTTTTATGTGAACCGCCAAGGAGTGGAATTCACTTTCTGCGTCTGTTTTTCCAACACCTCATGACATGAGAATCTTCAAACGTCGAGTGAATCAGTATGTTCTTGTCGAGCGCACTTCATCATCGGTCTTATCACTTTCCAACAGGAGAGATTGAAGTTAAGCGCAAGAAGACTGTAATAAAAAAATCATTTAAGATAAACAATCATTTTAGAATTGCTACCAATATTCAATTACATAAATGAGAGTGTTTATCCAAAATTCCAGCATATCGAAGCATTAGGGTTAGCAACTAATTTAGCTTACATTCGGCCTGATTTTAAATCACCACAAAGATTTAATTTTAACACAATACTAACAATATTACCACCTGTTTCACACGATTATTTATTACTAAAAATATACAATGGGTTTCTCTTTACGTCGACCACAAATCATTTTGTCGTTTTATATATCACTTTGTGAATATAATAACAGCGTTGAAGACAAAGACTTGTATATTTATATATAGTTTTTTTTTATTTATAAGCTGTGCTGTCAACTCCGGTGCGCGGGGAAAAAATTAAAATATATTGCGTTTAATAAACGTCGGACTTTTTTTAATTTGTACAGTAAAGAAACATAAATACGCAAAACTTTTTCTTGGAACTTGATTTACAATCGCTTGTTATGTTTTATTTTTCATGTTTATATTTAACACGGCTGTTAACGATGAGGAAGACTAGAAATTAAGAAAACTAATGAACATAAAAGCGCGTACCCTTGCGAGGCATTACGTTTTGGACAAGCATTTTAGACATACAAAACATAAAATTAGATAATAAAAAGAGACCACATTCACGAGCCAACAGTGAAATTTAATTGATCTGTAGCGAGTTGACATATCGTGGTCTTTTGATTTTTTTTACATTATATTGTTTGGACGTTGTAATTAAATCAAGAAATGCCGTGGGGTTAAACATAAATACTATAGAAAAAGAAATATGAATGTGCTTACAAAAGCATATAAAATATGTTGATTAACTTTTGACCACGCGTTTTAAAATTAAAAATACTATTAGATTAATATTCATAGTTAAATTAGACGTCATTTACTAGGTTCTGTATTTTTGTAATATACAAATCATATTTCGTGGTCTATTTTAATGTTACAATTTATTGTCGTGACCCAAATAAAAGATTATTAATCAAATCAACAATTTGATCATTAATTAATAATTACAATGCAAAAAAAAATCATTAGCAAGCGTCAGTTATAATTAAATTCTCTAAATATCGATATTTTGCTACACAATTTGTATTTATTTAAAGAATTTATACTAGCCGTTTTCGTTCCACCACAGGGCAAAGCCATCCCTTCCCTTTCTCCAGTATATTTGTGCAATCCATGGGAAAGTGTTTGAACATTTAACCCACCAGGCTTGTCCAAACGCGGGTTGGCTGGTATGCACATATGCAAAAAAGGTGCATGCAGCAGCTTCGATTCTAGCAATATACGTGCAATTATGCCGTATACCTTAGTCAGCTCATACGACAGATCATTGAAGAGGGATACACTATTCTATTCTGCTGGTAAACCAGATTTTTTTTAATTTTTATTTCATATAGTTTTTTCTACAGAAATCTTCATTCAAATTTTACAAAAAAGTTGTCACCTACAAGAGCTTTTAAAAATACGTAAGCAAACTAGTCATTTCTGTATTGAGTTGTAATTTTGTTATTTTCACTAATTGAATGGCTGATAAGATAAAATAAATTAAATATTATTCCATATTCAGTTTGAATATAATGTGACGATTTGACCGCCGAGCAACGAAAGGACAGACAAGACGACTGCCGGCTGCGTATGATACAAAACAAATATTTATCACGGCTTTTAGGCTGGCAATACGACTGCGTTCTTCCTTTTCATTTTGTTAAAAAACGCTGCGACAAATGTACGCAAAACGTTTCATTCATTTCTCCCCACGGGTTTGTCTACATTAATCACGATAGAATGTTTTTGTTTTAAATCGAATTAATTAGATATTTTTCAAAAGCATACGTCAATACTGTTATGATTTGAATTAATATACAGAATAATTAAAGAGATTCGTTTGGATGATATTTTATATTTTTGATAACGTCATAATCTATTTATAATGTTTTGAAATCTACACTTTCTTATTTTAACCTTATGTGCATATAAATTTGATTTCCTGTTAACTATAAAAAAGTTTCCAACAAATACAAGATCAAACTACATTTTCAGTTTATTTTTTTAATTTTTACATTCAAAGTCATTAGTTTTTGCTTGATATAAAAATATAATGGCATGAAATCTTAAAATAATTAAAAAATATACATATTTGCTACAATTTGTTAATTTTATTGAGTTGTAAAAAATTCATTTATAACAAGACTTTTTCTTCTTATTTCATTCTATATTTTAATACGATCATAATATTGACTAGTTTAAAAATAGCATGGACAAATCTTAACCACAAAGAAGTAATGAAAAAACTGTCGAATATCATACACACAGGCACTGATCATTAATTTGAAATAACTTCTTGATAATTTTATTTTATGTAAATGTGTGCAACCTGCCCAACATGGGTTACATTGAAAAAGAAAATAAAGAACCGAGGTACATAAAAGAAAACACATAAATGTCCTCATTATTATAAGTCACATCAGCATACAAAATAATTAATATTATAGCATGTAGACGTAACCCGATACGCTCTTGTCGCCCTAAGGGTCGTTAGGGTGTTACGAGACGTGCGGGGTAAGAGGATGCGCGTGCGCACGGGACGCTTAGAAGTTAGTTGACTACCGAGACCCAAGGCGGGAGTACGTGCGTGTACGTCGCAGTTCGGTGTGCCTTAAAGTGCAAATAAACTATAAAACGCCAAATTCGTATCTTACTATAACCACACCCACGACCACCGGTCATAATATATATTAATAACAAATAAGATTTTTAATACATGTATACATGCATTTTTTCTTTAGCAAACTTTATCGTTAGCTTTCTGTTGGGAATAGATTTATCAAATTCCGTTCAACAGTTTCAGACGTCATCGATTACAAACAAACATTCAAATGTATCTTCATAATATTAATATAGGTGACTGTTTTTTTATAATATTACGTTACGTAATACGTACGTACGTTTTACGTTATTTCGCAACAATTTAAACTCGTACTAAAGATAAACTTCATTTTGTAATAAAGCTGGTTAAGTTTATTGATCAACTAATAAACCATTTATGTCTTTATGGGCGGTATTCAGCTAAGATCCAATAATAAAATTCTATTGCTCTGTACCTCCAAGAGTTGATTTAACGGTTTAAATAAGATTTCTCATAGATTCTCTAATAACGTAAAGTATTGCTCGTTTCACTATAAATTAACAGATACTAACGGTATGTTTGCATATATGGCGTCTTTCTAGCTCAAATAGAGGCGTGTACGCATTTCTACATCCAATTAAACAAAGTCTTAATGATATAAGTCAACAGTTATTGTGGAGCAACTTTCGATATGAGTATTCAAAAATACGTAGTTCCTGTTAACTAGTGGAATATAGTTAGATATTGTAGAATACGCATACTTTTTTATGCGTATTCTAGCACGATATATACCTTTAACCAGAGATGGGCAAAATTTAATCTGATGTATGATTAACGATTACAAAATGTAGTCGTAATTTTAATTTTGTTGCTTTGCAATCATGATTAAATTCATTAAAAATATTAAGAAATAATAAATGTGTATGCAATCTAAGATTATATAGTGTTATACATACATGAGCAAAATGCAGTCATATTAATGGCAAAAAACGTAAAATGTAATCGTAATCATTTTTATTAATCTGATTACATTTTGCCCATCTATGCCTAGAACATAGTAGAGGATGGGCATAAAATGCTATCTAGTATTAAGTTTGCCGCTTGAATCCATAGTTTATAAAAATTATTGTATAAATATTAGCATGCCCACCTTGTCTATATGCCATTATATTCTGTACCGTAAATGTAAACCAAAGGCGTAGAAAAATATGTATCCTAAAGTTGTATCTACAATGCATAGACCTTATTACAAGTTAAAAAATTTCTTTGAAAGCATCTTTACTTTCATAAGTCATAAAGCATACCCAGCATCGTAATAATATAGAATGATGAATTATTGTAACATACAGTTTTTATAGCCATTTTAGCCGTGGAGCTTAACGGCATAAGAGAATACAGCTTCCTTCACCATCCTGAGGTATCGTAGGAGCCGACTAAGCAGCATTACATGCAAATTGCTAGCATCTAAGCTGCTGCTTGCATCTTCTCTGTTTACAGTGCACACCCACCAACTCGCTTTGGACCAGCGTAGAGGGATAAATGTCCAAAGCTCTTGCCATAAAATCTCGAAATATATTGAAAAAAGGAAGGGACGCCTTTCCTCTGCTATAGGATAAAACTGGCAAAACATTTAAACCTTGCACACGAGATTACCAGTATGTGGTGGTGATTATTGTTTTCATAATCGTCTCGACCAATGGGATGATTGCAAAGAGCCTCGATTACCATTTTAAGAAGCTCTCGTTTTATTTTTGGATCAAAGGCCGTATACAGAAGACAGTATTACTCGATACAGCACGTATTGTTTGGAAGTTATTCGCTCTAAGCTCTTAACTTTTTTTTATACTGGCACGACATAGTGACTACAGAGTACCTGATGGTAAATGCAGTGTAGTCCAAAAACGAAAGCGACTATCAAAGGATGAAAATCCAATGATAGTCTACATCGTCATGTCGGCCCAGATATACCACGACTGAAGGTCTCTAGGTATATGAGCTACTGGATATGCACAAGCTGATCCCGAAACGCGACAAGCCGAAACTGGTCACTATGACGGGCTTTACATCCATGTATTGTGGTCGCGATCCAGACGGGCACCGGCGCCCTACCACCTCGCTGCTGCTCGTTTAGCACCACCCAGGAGTCACGTGTAGGGAAACTAGGGTAAACCCTACGGACGCGAGCAGCTTCGACTCCCAACCATCGACCGGCGAACTACCGGCGACTTGTGCCTCAGACCTCGCCCTCTAAGGTCTACATGTTTTTATATTTTATATTGTATCTCTATGTATAATACGTATAAATTTTCGAATTTAAAGATATTTTAAATATGATGAATAAAGAGATAATAATAATGTTTTTTTTTTTATAATATATGGCCGCTCAGGGTGGTGGCTTGACTTAAATAGGCATCATAATGCGCTGTGCCAAAATACACCATCTATTTTCGAAGGATATCTTTATTGCTTATCCCTCCGAGATTATGCTTTAGCCTTTACTGGTGCGTGGTGCGATGGATGTGTGCAATACAAAAGTTAGTCTTAATCAATGCGCAAGAGTAACTTTGATGTTATTGGTTCAGTATTCTTTTATGTGGCCGGAACAACTCTGTGAGGACTTTTCCAAGTCAAAAAGGATTTACTCTCTCTGCTACCATAAAGAATTCGAGTATGCAAACGTAATGCACAAGTACTCTGACCCGGAAAAAGTACCAGTAGGCGACATAAATATTTCCATAGGATCCAATCCCGTAGCATAAAAGTTGATCGTTCTACATGTGATAACCGAATATTCAAATGATAAATTGATAGATGTAAATCATTGTGAATTGATTGCTATTTAGAATAAATTCGCGTTGACGGCCTGATGGCACAATGGTTGTGACCCTGCCTATAATGCTGAAGATTCTGTGTTAAAATACCAGCAGCGGCGTATTTTTCTACGATGTATAGATTAGTTTGTCGCCAGTCATAGATATATATATATATTATTGAAGTATGTATATTTTCGTCTAGTACTCTTAGTAAAAGCGCAAGCTTACTTTGGATCTAGGTCAATGTATATATGTCCACCTATATTCTCATATTATTATCATACGGCAACGAAACCTTATGGTAAAGTAGACTACTTTTTTAGAGGGTTTTAAAAAGTAATTTTCAATCAGCGGTAACGCTCGAAGATAAGTGCAAAATATATGGATCGAGCATAACGTGATAACGTGATATTTCACACTTTTCTACAAGCGTTATCGCTGATCGAAAATTACTTTGTGTAACGTCCAGTAACATCGCGTATTGTTCGAACGTAGCACTGGGAACGAAATTTCTTGCCTTGCTTAGGCGGTATACGAGTTTCTCGCGACGTTTCGGTCGCACGCGTGCGGCCCGCCGAAACGCCAGCTGCATCTCGCTACCATAAAGTCGAAATAAAACTTTTTGCCGTCTTCCGGCTCAGTCTGGGCTTGGTGTAAACGTACGTTTTTATGAACACTTAAACTAATAATTAACGCCCGCACTTAGTTGCGCTTAGAACACTGTTTATGAGTGAATTTTCTCGGTACGTATTGTTTGTTTTTCCTTTATATCCATACACGTCACGGTCCATTTTCCACAGAGCTCATTATTCCATATCGAACGCGTGCCACTTTTACCAGTAGTATTTTAAACTTGCCACAATATATTCTTAACTACTTTTTTAATTATAATATTGTATGTTCTCGATGTTCGCGAACAAAGTTAAGGCGCCTATACAGTGAATTGCGTGAGCGAACAAGATGCAGCTTCAAGTTCAATGCTATCATAACATTTCTAATAGTGTGGACACAATTAACGAATTTAATGCATATTGATTATAGACAATATACAAAAATTGATTCAAATAAAAATAATTGTAATAAGAGAAAATAAAAACATTACATTTTACATATCTCATATACGTGATATTACAGTTTAAAATTATAAGACTACGAAAATAACTCAAATTAAAATTGTGTATAACTGTGTAATATTAATAGTATATTGTGTATATAGCTATGTAATATTGTGTTAATGCATTAAAAAAAGAAATAAAAACAAATAATCCATATAGGTACTACACATAGATGGGCGTAATCATGATTACTTTTAATCAGATTAATAATCAGATTACAAGTAATCATGACGAATGTAATCATGATTACTTGTAATCTGATTACTTTTAATCATGATTACATGGGTAATCATTAATCTTGATTACTGTAATCATTCAATTAATCATGATTAATTGAATGATTACTTTTGAGTTCGGGCTGAGAGAGAGAGACCGATTTAAATACTTGTTTATTTAATTTTTCAAGTTATTTTATTTCGAATTATATATGACCCAAACTTCCGTCTAATAGTGGGGGTGGTGCCCAGGGGAGAGTGGGGGGGTGTCCAGGGGAGAGTGGGGGGTGGCTTCCAGCGGAGAGTGGGGGGCGGCGTCCAGTGGAGAGTGGGGGTGGCGTCTAGCTGAGAGTGGGGGGTGGCGTCCAGCGGAGATTGGGGGAATCCAGCGGAAAGGGGGGGGCGGCGTCCAGCAGAGAGTGGGGGTGTCGTCTAGCAGAAAGTGAGGGGTGGCGTCCAGCAGAGAGGGGGAGTGGCGTCCAGCGGAGGGTGGGGTGGTGTCGTCGTGTGTGTGCTCACACGCCGCCCCTATGGGAGGTATTGTTTGGGTAGTTTTACGACCCTCTCCCAGGGAGGAGGCCTGTCTAAGACCAATCGCTCGCCGGGCCCCTAGGAAGTATCTGGATTCCCAGGCCCGGCGAAGGCGAAGATTAGGCAGTGCTGGCACCCGGTGGTTTTAGCCGGTGCAAGTCCGCCCCCGAATATCCGTCTCGTTGAGCTAATCATAATCATTATAAGGGTCTTTGCAGTTGTGTACTGTGGTCACGAGTCACGACATTGTTCGGCCAATAAACCTACGAACTCATAGTAACTCGCTTCGACCTGATTACGTTCAGGACCATTTTTTGTGCTTTCAGCCGTTTGAGTTGGTAGGTTAATTGCCGGAATTGGGTCGTGACCATAATACAATAGTGAAAAAACTGGTATAGTGACTTGCTTCGACCTGACTACTTTCAGGATGAGTTCGTGCTCGGTGGCCATTAAATAAATCCAACGAAATCTAGCTGATCATAGATGGTTTTACTATTGTTCTGAGTGATTCCTGGACTATTAGAAGTGATTATCAAAGTACCGCCCATATTTTACTGAAATACCGGCTCCTACCCGATAATCCACGCCAACCTTCGAGATGGAGAATACTTCTGATAATGGCCAAAGACTTTGTGTGCAATCCTTTAAGTTAAAGTTAAATTTTTAAAACAGAAAAATGAATATACTATTTTTTACTTTTATTACTCATTAAACAATATTATGTATATATGTAGGAATGTGAGTGAAATGGAACATATGATGCTTATAATATAAAATGATAAAGAACACTGTATGAGTGTGAAAGGGATAGAAAGTATAAGAGAGAGGGAGATAGATACGAATGGCGGAGATAATAAGTTGTTGTGACGGTCGTGGTGAAATATTTATATTTAAAACTGTACCCGTAATTTTAATTGTGCTGAATAAATGATTTAAAAATAATCATATATATATATATATATATTATTTAATTATATTATATTATTTTATATAATATATATATATACATAATATTATTATATATATTAAAAAAAAATATATATATATAAATTGGTAAACAAAAAAGCGTTTTTAGTGAGATAAAAATGGCGCGTGCCCGTATGTCGATTTGCTTCTTTTATTCTGAGTACTATACTCGTATTCTTTAGTCTTTAAGAAAATGGCAGTCAACCGCGAAAAAAAAAATTAAGCGAACTGAGAAAAAAAACTATGTATGTGTCCCGCTGATATATTGTAAGAATCAAAGTTATTAGGTAGAACGTCAGTTATCCGAAAAAAAAAAGATCTGTATTTCAACTTAAATTATGAGTTAAAATTCGAAATACGATACGAACGTGTGCGGCGGCTCGGTTTACATCAAAGACGAAACCGAGTAGAGAGAGACGGATGACCAAGAAAGGTGATGTCGCGCTCTGCGCTATAGAAGCTTGTGTAAATTTGAGAAAATGATGTCTTGTTCTGATCAATTAAAATTTTGCGCTATCTTGCTCTGTCTCTCTATCTCCATCCCGAAGGCGAGCGTGGATTATCGGGTTGGAGACGGTATTTCAGTAAAATATGGGCGGTAGTTTGATAATCAGTTCTAATAGTCCAGGAATCACTCAGAACAACGGTAAAAGCATCAATGATTAACTAGATTTCGTTGGATTTACTTAATGTCCACCGAGCACGAACTGATCCTGAAAGTAATCAGGTCGAAGCGAGTCACTATGCCGGTCTTTGCACTATTGTACTGCGGTCACGACCCAGTTCGGGTAATCGCCCTAACACATAACTATGTGCTGGTACTCAGTTCGCCAGTTTAGCTAGTAGTAGTCGTACACTATAAATAAAAAAAAGGCGAGCGCCGCTCTGCTGTCGGCAGCACATTTTACGTATCAAACAGAAAAGTAATCATAAAAGTAATCATGATTAATTGTAATCCGATTAAGGATTAATAATCCTTAATCACCGAAAAATGATTACTTTTTTTGATTAATATCGTTAATCATTAATCATGATTAATGATTACAAAATGTAATCGTAATCGTTAATCATTAATCTGATTACATTTTGCCCATCTCTGGTACTACATTTATCCATAAAATGTTTATTTCCAGCATATATTACGATTTACACATTTACACGATAAAACGTATTAATAATCTATTGATAAATATATTGATAATAATAGAAACAATAAATTTGTACCACAAATTTATTTATAATGTTTATTTTTTGTATTTTTTTAAAATGTTACATTTATACAAAAAATATTTTAACATTGACACAGTAAAGGTTTCAAATAGACTTTAATGTAGTAAATGAAATAAATTATCGCACAACTTTGTTGAATCAGTGTACGCCAGGCTTTACCATGCTATGTCTTACTGGACTGTGTGTATCTGGTACGAAACGGGTCTCATTGTCTTACCTTAATCGTGAGGTTCCGTTATTGCAGGAAAAAGGTGACATCTGTCGTTTGTTGGTCGTTGTATTGTTATTATGCAACTCCTACTGCACCCTAGGGCTGTCACTTTAATGGAAACTTTATATATTTTTTTACACTTTTTATAATTACAATTTTAAGCATTTTTAATGTTGGCTGTGGTAGCCTAGTGAACAATGGACCGGTTTTGAACAAATGTAAGGCACGGTCGTAGGTTCATCTAATTTAAAGCCATTACAGTAGTAATAATAGGGTTATAAAACTTTATTTAAATTGTTTTCTTTTTAAGTTATAATACTGAATATAGATTTTGCTTCATCAACTTGAGACTCATAAAAATATAAATTTGTTGAGTGCTTTGTATAACCTTTTGACCTTACATGATAACGACAAAGGTAAATTTTTTGTAGGTAGTTTATAGTTCTTAATATATACATTTCAAGATATTTAGTACTTTTTTAAATATATCTTTAAATTATAGGGCTAATTTATTACCTCTATAAACAAAATGATGTAAATGTAGGAGTACATTGGTACATTTATTTTAAATTTTATATAACTTTTTTTATACACTACTAAAACATATGAGCTAACATTGTGTATATCGTTTGATAATAAATATATTTAATATTATTTATGCAAAAAATCATGTGAATACCTTTAAAGATATGAAAGTTACAGATTTATGCGAAAAAATTTCCAAATCTCTTTATAGTACGGCGCAGCATTCGAGCGGTGCCGTTACATCGTTTTATTTACAAATACCCACGGTGTGGCGCGCGGTGCGGTAGACGCACGCGTTATCATTTTCTTTTGCATTTTTAATAAGCTGCGTCGTAACAACGCTGCGACGTCGTAATTCCTCGTGTGCACCAAAGCTTACTCTCTGTTTTTTACTCATAAAGAGCGACTAAGTTAACAGCAAATCGAAACTGTCCATTTACTAATACTTACAAGGTTACACCTCTGCTGTCTCTTTCTCCAAACGCCATTTATGTAG
Source organism: Automeris io (assembly GCA_036320925.1). Taxonomy (NCBI): domain Eukaryota; kingdom Metazoa; phylum Arthropoda; class Insecta; order Lepidoptera; family Saturniidae; genus Automeris; species Automeris io. Next base: position 2,753,698 of record JAUDJH010000036.1, read on the forward strand.
ACGACTTCTGCGTGCTAAATATTTCTAAGGCAACCCTAGATGGGCAGAAAAATACATTACAGTAATAAAACAAATAAAATGAGCGGTAGTGAATTAAAAATAATAACATAGTGCTATCGAAGGGGATGACGGGGGAGTCAGACGGGCAGCTTGTTACCTTTAGTATTGTTTTATGGACATTTCTTCCATTGGCTTTCATTTTATTACTTGCTTTGTTTAGTTTCACTTTCATTAGGGAATGGGAAGTCCTGGTCGATAATGTACATTATTTGTTTTAACCGTTTGAATGTGGCCATCGTTATGTAGCTATTATTGTATAAGTGGATTGTTGCAAAAGACTAATAAATCTTCGTAAAAGTAGTTTTATTTTATGTTTAACTAGCTGTACCGGCAGACCTTTTTCTGCCCTATTTCTCTAAAACAAAGTCACATTGTTGTTTTTAATGTTAATAACTTCCCCGTCAGATTTTATTCTGCCATAACATATTGCCCTGTCGGCTGTTTTTTGAAAATTGTTTTAAAGAACCTGGCCTTAATGCTATATTTTGCGTCACTCAATAATTGTTTTGCCTTCCCGGAACCCGTCCACTAACATTTAAACTTTATGGTATGGTGTTAAAGTTCAAAATGACTTATAACGAATTTTTTGTATGAGAATACAGAAAAGTGTTATTTTTAGACAGTTGCAGGGAATTTTTAAAATTTTTCTCTCCGTAATAACCTTCCTCAGACTTCAAGAAACACAACAAAAATGAAATCAGCCAAATCGGTTCAGCCGTTCTCGAGTTTCGCGCTTATCAAGACATTTAGCGATTCATTTTTATATATAAGAAGATGACGATTTGTACCAACAAATTAAGTCTCATTTACACTTGTAAAAAACGCTGTTTAATTGAAACGGCTTAATCCAACCTCAATGATGATTTAAATTTCAGAATTGTTAAAACGAAATAGTGTTACCGAGCAAGATAACATTAATGATTATGTTGAAAAGAGCATCTACCAGAGTTTTTACCAGCTCTTCTTGATAGAATCTGCTTTAAAAATCGATAGTAGATTAATTTTCCTTATCTTTTGATAAAATTTGACGTATTATCTAGAAGCAATAGCTTGCACTGTGTAAATCAGGCATTGATGCTAGTGCAAGGGAGTTGCAGTGCGACAGGTCAAAGGGCGGTTTGATTACCAGCTGTCATCGTACGGTATAGACCATAATTACTATAGCCATAAAAGTCATTATCTCTATTTTTATTTATTAGAGAACAATTCAATACACTGAATACATTATTTTAATTATTTATAGACGAACGCTTGACCTCAATCACACCTGATGGAAGGTGAAGATGAGTTCGATGATGAAACGCGATCGCCTAGCAAATGCCTATTCACTCTTCTTTTAAAGACTCCCAAGTCATTAGATCGCGGAAATATGGCCGCTGGACGCATATTCCACTCCTTAGCCGTTCGCATGATGCATGTAGAAGCGAATCTTTTCGTGCGGATATAAGGAACATCCACCACATACGGATGGTATCCGACACGATGTCCAGTGGTTTTGTGATGGAATGGGGCTGGTGGAATCAAAGAATGTAGTTCCTGAGAACACTTTCCACCGTACAACCGGTAAAAGACCGAGAGCATAGCCATAGATATACAATAGACAACCCATATTTTATAATCAGCGGGCGATGATTCCGTTGAATAAATCGATCGATTAGATTATATTGATAGAAAAGTACAAGTTTATCAGTTAAATTGTCTATAATCTAATATTTTATAAACAAATAACAATGTATCGTCAAGCTATGTTCCTTTTCAGGGTGGGCAGAGGGATATTAGTGGCCTTTCCTTAGCGGTATCGACTTTGCGTTTATACGTCATGCTCAACGTCGTAACGAGGCGATTTTCGGGCCACTTACATATGACATATCTATTAGAAGCCATGCGAGCTAACGTTTTTTCCATACGATCTATAATCTATGATTGAAAAAAAATGAACACCCAATTTTCTAAAGCGTATTGTATATTAATTGTGATACCTATAGACGTATAGTCTATGTTCCCTCTTCCTACCCCTCCGCATTCATTCATTACGAAGCGCGTTATCGCAGTACATTGACCTTTGTTATTAACTAGTGTTGTTCGTGTTGTCGATAAAAGTCATTTAATTCGAATTTTTGTATTTCAATATTTATGCTTACTAGGTAACATACGATTACAAATATCACATCAAGAGTTTATTGATTAATAAATTTATTTTAAATACTGAAAAGTGTATATATAAAGTATATGAGGCTATGGGGGCATTGCGGATAATATACCGGTTTCCATACGCAGCAATGTAAATGGTTGCAGGTTCGAATCCCGGAACATACTTCTGGGTTTTCTAAATTACGTACGATTTTAAGTACCACATACTTACCGGTGAAGAAAAATAACGTGAGGAATCCGCAAGGTATTTAATAGAAACGTCATCTGTGAGTGCCCTGAGTACGGCGATCAGCTGCGCTACTGGTCAGGTTGAGCACGAAATATAAGGGCAAAGTGGATACAGCCACTGATGTGTCTCTACTCACCTTGTAAGGGTTATAGCGTAACGATATTTTATTACTATTAAAAGTATATATGACAAGCACGCCAGTTACTGTGTTGGCTACGTTTCATAAAAATAAGTTTTTTAATAATTTCTATTAATTTTCTTCCATAATATAAAATGGGATAATTAATATTACTATACTGTTATACTTTGTCTGTAAACGTGGGCCATTTGCGTCCGAGCAAAATCAATTTCTGCGTACACCTGCTAAATAGAGGAACGGCGGGCGCCCCCTTTTGTCCCTAATTTGCCAGAATATTCAATTAATATTTCAATATCAATGTTTCGAGCAGTAATATGAATTTTTTGAGTACCTTAAAGGGGTGAAAAACGACAGAACGCGAAAGACCCTCGTTCAGAAATGAAAGTGTTAAAATTACCTTTAACAAACATAACTTCTACTTGAAAAAAATCTACGGCATTAAACTGGTTTAAAGAGGTTTTATAATAGAACAACATATGATCCTAGTGCTGGTAACCATAAGTCTTCACAACTAATCGAAAAACACGAACAAATATGCTAACAAAAGGAAACTGCTCATAATGTTACATTCACCGGTCCAAATGACCTTATAATTTAATAGAATAATAAATGTTACATCCGTATTAATAGTACCTACTAACAGGGCATCGTATTGAAGCGACAACACTGTTCTCGGCGATGATAAAAGTCGGTATTATTTGAATGTACATTCATGAGGATAATTCCTTTCCGTTTTAATTTTTCGATACTAATAGAATAATCCTTACTACCGTCATTGCAGAGCTCAACTGAAGATAGAAACATGATTGGACAATTAACTCAGGACTTTTTTTATATATTCTTTTCGTAAGTTATGGCACTTAAAGAATTGTTTGAAACTCTGCCGATTTTAAATCATTCGCTACAAATTTTTAGTTCTTGTTAGTGGTTAGAAATGAATAAATACGTATTTCAACTTTAATAGAAGATCAAGCCCTGTGGGCCAAATATGGGATTAAAATTTGTGCAAAAGTTGACATGAATGCTCAATAGATGGCGTTGTGCCGGTCAACTAATTAAGAGAAATGATTGTCTCTCTGACATTAAACTAGTTTTGCCAATTAAAGCACGTCGAACCGTCGGCAGAATTGCTACTTCCAATAAACCTATTTTATATTACAGGCGGGCTTGCACTGGACCTTAATTTTACCTGATGGAAAGTGATGATAAGGGATTTGATGGAATGCGTTCAGTAAATAAATACCGAATCGCTCATCGCCCCAGTAAACTAATATAAAAACCAGTCATTTAGTTTGTTGCCGAATAGCATTACAATTGCTGACTGCTACTTTTGTTCACTGATATACACAGCCTTTATAGTTTTAAAGGAATTATTTATATTATTAATATATAATATTAAAAAAATACGATGTAAAGACTATTCTCCTCGCCTGTCCTTGTGCGGCAGATTCGTTCCGACATCGTACAATTAATATTAATTAAGATTTAAATTGGTTTAATTACATAGAACCCAGCCCATCTCGAGCTGACGGCTCAGCTACACTCTATATTCTAAACGTATTTATTATACATCAAAATATATTTTATTAGAAATCTTTTGTTGCTTGAATAAAAGGCAGTTTTCTTCATATGCGTTTATTTTCTCTATACAATTACACAATATTTATAATTACTTACTGTTCTGTACAACATATTTCTTCATGATTCGCACCAATCTTTTTTTTCTTTTTATGTAACCCGGGGGATATCCCTTCGGACCTCCGGGGGTGGTGAGGGCCGCCTCCCGGTGTGTCGGACTTGCACCGACTAAAACCCCCGGCTGTTCCACTTTCCACCTACCGGGATCGCGGGCACGATTAGGGCCTCATCCTTGATACCCGGCAAGGCGTGCGGCCTCTGGATAGGCCTCTAGTGGCCGCCCAGTGCTGTCGTTAGAGGCGGACTTTTCTTAGAAACGCCGCCCTACGACGTCCTATTCTTGCGGGTCGGCAGGCGGGCTGGGATGACGCTGCTGAAGCTAGTGCCTCCCGAATCCGCTCCGCCGCCTCCTTCTGTTCAAGCACCTGCTCACTAAAATTGAGCACCACTCTCCATGCACCCTCGCTGCCAACCGTAATTGGGATGAGCGTCGGCAGCGAGAGGTCAACACCCACCACCCTTTATTCGCACCAATCACCCTAACTATAACCAACCTTTTTTTTTAATTCTTTTTTTACCATTTTTTATACTAATTTTTAGGTTCCCCCGTTCAATAATTTTATTCAGCCGATTATTCAATTCAATTTACAAAAAAAAGTAACATTAGATCTACCGGCGTACAATTTATATTTATTATATTCCCATATCTTGTATTAATAAAAGACAACTTATTCTTCAGTATGAATTAATATTAGAGAATAAATATTCCTTATGAACTATACGGTCAATTTAGTGTTAAACTTATATATTAAACTTTTTGCGCAAGTTCCTATTACAAGTACCGACCTATATATCCTGATTTCATTAGACCTTATTACACAACATAGTTTATTTTTAGTATAGTGTTAAAATGTCTTTTTTTATTATCTCTCACTAGCAAAAGATAGTTTAGCTTGTCACAATTTTGGCGTCACTTGCGACGACCAAGCGTAAATCCGAGGCTCCATTTATATAAGGTTATATGAAGAGACTTTGCATGAAGCCAATTGGCTCTTAAAGAAAGAAATAATTCTAATATTAAACTTTTATCATTGTTAATGGATTCAAAGTTACGAATTGTCTATTGATACAGCGCCAATAATGGATTAAACTAGTAGAATGTTTTATCAAATACCCTCTTGTAAATACGGTCTACAATGAATTCAGTTTGAATGTTTCTCTCTTCACTTCGATAGAGGTATAGTATGAAAATATATCATTATTTATTATTACAAAGGCATTTAACAGAAATTTCATGTCTAAGTGCCAAGGCTAAGGCCGTTATCAAGATAACGGCGGTCAGCTGCATTACTGGTCTCGTTGGGCACGAGAACTAAGCGCAAAGTATACACAGATACAAATGGATCCCTGCTCACCCTTTTTTTTATTCTTTGTTTTTTTTTTTTTGGGACTTTGGATGAGGCTGACCATGTTAGTCCCATAATCACACTATGTAAATGCTAATTCAACAATGTATATGTGAGTGTACAGAGCATCTCAGCTGCGCAAGATGTTTGCTCAGCTAAGACGCTCTGAAATACACCCACATCAGACCTGTTCAAACCAAATTATTTATACATGATTTCTCTCATAGAAACGCTCCGAACACATTCCACCAAGAAATGATGTATGTCTTCTAGGACCCAAACCCTGCTCACCCTGTAAGGGATATAGCGTGACAATATATAATTATTACACAGGATAATGAATTACCCATCAGATGTTTTATAATTTCTTTTTGTTCCAGGTAAGTCAATAATCAGTTGAACCATTTTCGGGAGAAACCTACGCCAGGTAATGTAATTCATCTTTATTAGTAAACGGAAGGCAAATAGGTGAACTGCCGGCCTGGTGGTAACCGATCCTTGTCACCTGTGGAAAACTGCAACACGAGAAGTTTCATCAGTGCGCTGCCGGCTTGGAAAAGCGTTTTTCATTCCCATTTTGAATGCCTCGTGTCGTAAATCAGAGAAAACACCGTATTTGTGACCCTATTTTACAATATTAAATTCGGCTAAAAGAAAGTTCTAGACAACATCATTCAAGTAGGAGGATAAGCCGATAGCCCAGTGCGTTGACAGTGTTAAAGTCACGAGTTCGAACAACTCTTCCAAACACACATTACTCTACTACTACTCTACTATTATAAATTCGAACTCATGAAAAGAGATTGTAAAGTTCACATTCGACGAATATGTCGTATAGAACAACATCTACGTGTAGGCTGGCAGAAGAACACCGATCCCCCCTTTTAATACCCTAAGATTCATATCTAATACCGACTATTTAATTTGAATACATTTTTAACATTGTAGAATGTTTTTTTTTAATTAAAAAAAAATTGGCACTTTTATATTTATTTAGTTCAGAAATACGCCATTTTGTTTCTTCGTCATATTGAATGCGTAACATATTTTTGAAAAATCGAACAAGGGGAGTATAAGTAAGTTTCAATAAAAGTTAACATGCATTTTATAGACTGTTAGGCGGTTTGAAGTTCGCCGGGTCAGCTAGTAACTGTATATTTCTCACTCGAATTGAAAATAGTAAAACTTTTATGTTTGTGTTAACCAGCTTCTTTTAAGGTTTTACAAATGCGGAACGTTTGTATGAGAAGCCACGATTACCCCTTTCGCGATGCCAGTGTGGGAAGCTTTTATTTTATACGCGGCTTGTGTAAATTTAGTGTTGGGGCGATTCTCCGGACATTATATAGAAATAAACAATTCCAAGTTAAAAAATACATTTGAAATAAAAAAAGAAACAAAAGCATTTATTTGGCATATACTACAGAAGTATAGATTAACATACCGTTAAAAATAAAGGTAAATTAGTTATTGAAAAGTAAAATTCGTGATGACAACATTCGTACTTGGCCAAAAATCTTTTATGCTAGTTACACAAACAAATGTTGTGTAACATTTAACGTAATAGTAATGCAATCTGCAACTATAGCTCGTAAATTTTATAATCTGTATTTCCCGTACATTAGTCTTTCCTTTATGCTTCCATCATACTCAGTTGTCATTGCGGAACAACAAAGTAGACACCATTAACGAACTTTGTTTTGTTAGTGTCGAGTTTTTATGATTTTTTTTTATTTCTTATTCATTCTTCTCCTAGTGGATACAGTCATTAATGCATCGATGTTTAAATCAATATTAATGGTTATAATCAAATTAGAAGATTTTTACTTTTATACCATGTAGACGTAACCCGATATGTAGTTGTCGCCCTCGCGCGCACGGGACGCTTGGAAGAAGACGACTACCGAGACCCAAGGCGGGAGTACGTGCGTGTACGTCGCAGTTCGGTGTGCCTTAAAGTGCAAATAAACTGTAAAACGCCAAATTCGTGTTTTCCTACAACCACACCCAAGACCACCGGTCATACTTTATTATTATAAGCCATTTTCATCTCACTGCATAATATCATAGAAAGGTGGAAACGCGATCGAGAACTTCAATTCTATTATTTACTATTGATGTTTTCTGCTTTTTCCACACATGCTGCAGCAACCTCTGAAGGATAATTAAAGTTAGCAGAGTATTTTATAGTTCCTGGGCGGTGCGCTTGAGGGAGAGTGCCGCCCAACTTATCCAGGCGAGAGCGGCGTATGACGTGTTTCCGCACACCGCTCCAAGATATTGAGGTGTGCGAGGGGTGGCTTACACCACTCCTCGCAGTGCAGAGATGCGGCCTTATAAAAGACCAGACGTTGCCAAGGGTCGGAGAAGAGGATGACACTGAACCTCTGGCCCTGGACAGACGGGAAGAAGGAATACCCTGGGGGTTTTAGTCGGTGCAAGCCCAACACACCGGGGGGCAGCCCTCACCACTCCCTGAGGTCCGTTAGAGATTTCCCCGTGCTATAAAAAAAAAAGTTTTTTTTTAGTTCTCTTTTTATCTCTTAGCTCTTAATATTTAGTACCTTAATGCTTGTCTTAAATGTAATAAGATAGTATAATTAAGCTCAAAATCCGGCATTTCGCTGCGTCTGACGGTATGCATATAGTGGGTGCAGGCACATCACTAGTTTATTTATATAGGAGCTTGTACCGTCGCATACTTTTAATAACAGCAGACAGAGGCGTCGTGTGTAACAGCCCCTTTCAGAACAACCGCTAGAAAAGAAGCGAGGCGAAATTGCGGTAAAACTTTCATTCTATTTCAATATTATCTCTACTTTGCGGGTTCTGTTATAACTTAGCATTTTTAAACATTTACTTTCAATAATAATAATAGCCTTTATTCAAACAACTTTACAATTACAAAAAGGGTCAGTAGTTGTTTAATAAAAAAATAAAAAATACACTGACCAGCAAGGTTTTTGGGAATATGTACAGATAAAACAAAAAATCATAAAAATAATCATTAAACAAAAACCAAGGAAGTGCAACTATCAACAATTTTGAAATAAAATAGTCTATGATTATAAAGAATAAAGGACAGATATTAATGAAAACAACCATTTTTTTTTCAATAATAATATCGATTTTGATAAAGATTTTTTGCCACCATGATCATTTCTGTTATGATTAGGCACTTTTAACTATGCATTCATAAGAGTGGATACAGAGTCAATACAGGCGGAAAACCTTATGAACTATCAGGGCAGCAGCTCTAATGTGCCTGAATCTTACTGACATAAACTACCAGGGTGTTCCTCCTACTTGTTGGCAGGGGCCAAAGGTATAGCCACGCTAACTTCCTCGGCCCCAATCTTTTTTGGCAACTTGGTGAACTTTTTGCACTGAACCTTCAGAGTAGCCGTGAGAGCTGCGATCCCGGTGTACCCGACTTCCACTGACTAAAAACCTTGGGGTATCCCACAATTCGCTGCTAGCCGAGCCTGAGGATCCATATTCCTCGAAGAAACCGCGTGCCATCCGCTACAGCTTTTATTTCATCACCTCTTCTTATTATTGGCCTGCTTCGTAATCGTCTCTAGATTTTTACATACCAGCATATTATCTTTCTTGAATTTTTTTTTTCCTCTAATACTTCCCTATTTGAGTTTTCTAAGGGTTACTTTGGTTTGTTCTCCTCTGTGGTGTTAAATTGTAACACATGTAAATAATCATATTTTTAAAATGTATCATATTTTTGCATCTCGGTAATAATGATTGATTTTGCAACTGTGTCCTGTTATTATCAAGCGCAATATTGAGTAAATATAATTTTAAAAAATGTATTAAAAACAAATCAATTCAATAGTTAGGCTGAGATTTATAGATGCTATTGTAAGATATAAATTATTAATATTTATATTCTAGCCGCATTATTGCCAATATTATTTGGAATTAGATTGTCATTAATATATATTATAACATTATTATATGATTAATGAAACCTAATCATATGAATGAAAATAGTATATACTTGTAAAATTGTTTCCTCCGAATTCACTGGCTGCCTATAGTCCTGCCATATACCTCCGCAGTATTTAATTAGTAATTTATTTTCCACTGTACTCGTAATTTAGAAATATTAAATTTTAATTAAAATTGAACTTTTTTCAAAAACCTAAATATATACCTGGAACTTGATGACAAATGAAACATTAAATATGAAACTAGCATTACTTTTAATATCGATGTCTTTATTTTTTAGATCAACTAATTTTTTGATTCGATCCTTCAAAGAAATACCAAGAATAAGGCATTTCTTACCAAACTGACGCAAGTCTAAGGTTCGCGAAGTCAAAGTAACTTCTATAAGACCCAGCCTTAGTCCAAACATAGATGGGCAAAATGTAATCAAATTAACGAAAAATTATTGCGATTACATTTTACGGTTTTCACTATTAATGTATGTACATGTTGGTCATCTATCTTTTAAACACTACGAAATCCTCAACTACGTGCACATTTAATACTCCTTATTGTTTTGAAGAGATTTAATCATGATTACAGGTAAACAAAATTAAAATTTATGACTAAATTTTGTAATCGTTAATCATTAATCAGATTACATGTTGCTCAGCTCTGAGTCCAAATTATTAAGAGTAAATGAGTTGACGGATCCCTAAATGTAATATGCTCACATTGTAAACTTTTAGATTGTCCCTCAATTTGCAGCAAAACGTAGATGACGCCCGGGTGTTAGCAGATCACAGGGAGACTCAAAGCTCTGTTTTAGTACTATAAAGTGCTAGATTTTTCTCCCTTTAATGGCGCATTTAAAATGTTTTTAGTCGCGCGTAAGCTCCATTTGCTTTGTCGCCCACGTTTACGGCTTTACCGTATGTAACGCGACGCTACTAAATTTGTTGCAGCAGGTAACACCTTAGTTACACTTTTATTATTATCTCTTCTCTACGGAAGCCATTTCATTTTAACCTCGAGCTGAGACAATGTAGCTTCCTTTAATTAACGTGTAAGGTTTTCTAGGGACAATTTCATCAAGCTTTTATATCGCCACATATAAAGAAGCCACATAAACGAACCGAAAGTTAAGCCTTTAATTCGTTCTTAAAATATAATATTGTTACGAGCGCGGGGTAATACGACGTCGGTGTTGATGAAGTATCGATTTATTAATCGATGAGAGTATACAATATTAACACAGAGTCACAAAAATAATTTCGAAGCCGTTCGCAGGAGGTTGCAGAAACCAGTCGATGAATTTCGATCGTCAAAAAGTCCAGTCGTCAAAAGTCCAATCGATATACTCGCCCTAAATAATGCCCAATCACAGAACTTCTGATTTCGCAAAAGTAGTATTCGATCACTTACTCGTATCGCTGCTAAACAGAAACTAACTTGCGAATGTTTTCGGCCGGTATTTAAAATATCGGTGAAGCCGTCGTTCGTCATTTTTCAGAAATATCTAGAAATCTATGAATCTTACGTATTTGCCCGTACGTTTGAGAATCGATTCAACATATCGCGAATTGAAATTCCACAAATAACAGTTGTTTATTTAATATTCAGGAAGTTCGCTCACTGTTGTAATTTTGTTTGGCAGTTAGTCCATTCGAAAGGGCACCTGAAGACAATTAAAGACAATAAAAGACTAAAAGACTAATAAGACAATTATGCGTTTTAAAATCATAGCCGTGTTATATCTAGAAGCCTAGAGGTCTAAAGTTCAAGTTTTACTTTTAACGATTCGAACCTAAGACAAAGTAATATAACATTAGTTTTTCTATAAAGTTAGTAAAAAGTGTAAATAAATAGAACTGACATAACATGTTAACGATATTTTGGAAGCTATCGTCAATTTGATATCTTTGCACTTTTTTACTAACTGTTACGTTGTCTATACACCCTGTGGTAAGAAAATATGTCGTATTCTCCTGATTTTAATTATATTATGACGTTTCTGTATTGTCCTTTCCATGGAGGAACACTTCATTCGTGGCGCGCTTCGCTACACCCTCAATTCGCTGTCAATGTGACAAGAAATTTACGTCAAATAACATTTATAAGCAATTGATATGTAATAAAATTAGACATAACATTTCTAAAATAGGCCTACATCCAAGCAGTTTCGAATCTCAAAATAAATATACCAACTATTCATCATACATCATATGAGTCCAGACTCCTTTACTTTAAAATGTCTTCATTGAGTGTCAGGCGATTATTATATAATCTAATTATTACTTAATAAATTAATACATAATCTAATTGACTGTCCTGAACTGTTATGCATTGTAAATTTTTCAGTCCCTCGTCAGGGCAGTGACTTTCTATACGTAGAATATTTTCTGTACCATTTTATAAAACGAATATTGGCAAGCACTCCCCTTCCAGTAGACTGTTCTCTGGTTACAATGGCATCTGTAAATCTTTCTATATCTTTCACTCTTCCTTCCCCTCCGCCAAACGTCGAAGCTGCTCGCGTCCGTAGGCTTTACCCTAGTTTCCCTACATGTGACTCCTGGGTGGTGCTAAACGAGCAGCAGCGAGGTGGTAGGGCGTCGGTGCCCGTCTGGATCGCGACCACAGTTCATGGGTGTAAAGCCCGTCATAGTGACCAGTTTTGGCTTGTCGCGTTTCGGAATCAGCTTGTGTATATCCAGTAGCTCATATACCTAGAGACCTTCAGTCGCGGTATATGCGGGCCGACATGACGATGTAGACTATCAATGGATTTTTATCATTTGATAGTCGCTTTCGTTTTTGGACTACACTGTACTTACCATCAGGTACTCTGTAGTCACAATGTCGAGCCTGTGTAAAAAAAAAAGTAAGATTTTGCAATGCGTGCATGTGTAGCGCGTTATTTCGTTTTCCGATGATTATATGTGTATGATTTATTTATCATAGCATTATTTACTTTTTTTTTAACTTGGGGAAAATCCTCATAGGACTGTCCCGGCCGCGAAGGGGGTGGCAGCCGGGGTGTGCCGGACTTTTACCAGCTAAAACCCCAAGGTGACTACTTCTGCGAATTAGTGGGGACTGCGGGTCCTGTAATCAAATCGCCGCAGCCCCACTACGCCGCGCCTGACAGGCACAATCACGGGGGGAGACGCTGCCTCCCCCGATACCACCTAGTATACTTCAGTAGAGCGCGTTATAACGCACCGCCGTCTTCTCATAGCATTATTTACTTAGCTTGTTGTGTTCTCTTGTTAAGGACACACCTTTTGTATTATTTTTGTAAGATTCGTTTATGTTTTGTATGTAGTTGTGTGATCTCCGGTATGTGAACCAAATAAAAAAAAACTATTCGATAAGCAAAATCTACCTAAAGTTGACATTATACAGCTTGCTTCTAAAACGGCACTCAACTAAACCAGTTACAACTATTTCCAGCTCAGTGCGATCTATTCAGGCAGACGCCTCAAAAATCACTCAAACTTCTTGTATTTAATTTCAAAAACACAGTACGTACCCCGGGCATGGAACAAACCGACCCTTTATTGCCTCTGTTGAAGGCATTGAGGCAATGTACGGCAATTCATACACGCCGCCCGAGAGAGCGAGTTTCACACTTGCGTCAGTCGGCGCGTGAGCGAAGTGGAGGTATAGTGTTCCAACCACCGGACTAATTTAATGAGAGGGCCTTTTCAGCCCGTCAGCGCAGCCGGCGTATCATACCCTCACATTTAAATGTGATTAATACAGAAATGACATAATTAAGGCACTATAAAGTAGGGATGTCATGGATACCAGTATCCGCAAGGAAACTCGCATATTACAAATAATAATATTGCTTCTAAGTTAAACAGAAGTGTGAGCGGACTTGTATCCATTTTGACCTTATATATCATGCCCAATGTGACCAGTAGCGCAGCTGATCGCTGTTCTCAGGGTATTTATACATAATATTTCTATTAGACATCCATTGAAATTATATACCTTTAACCAGAATTTTTGTTTTACGTTTGTTGTCAAACAGGCTGACATTCCACTTGATAGTAAGTCGTTACATTGACATCTGCAACATTAGAAGCGTCTCCTCTTCATTGCGTTGCCAACCAAGGACATTGTTCACTGCTCTCTTGAAGAACCCCATATCAGCTCTGGAAAAATCTGCACACGGAAGCACATTTTTTTTAACTGGCTCTAAAGTGACTACATTACCCCCGTTGGAAAGTACACTGTAGTCCAACAACAACCACCGCCAATAGACAAAAGTCGTTGACAGCCGCCAACGCTGTCGGCCCACATACAATACCAAGACCGTAAACTCCATAACTGCAAAGTGCGTGACAAAATTTTTCTACAAAACCATTACGGTGTCGCTGTTCTCTAAGGCTTTAGTCTGTGTGGATGTGTCAGCGATTGACTGCTAATGGTGCTCTTTCAAAATTGTGCTTCTATGAGATATACAAGAGTTACCGGCAAATATACGGTAACTCAAGAATTGTAATATCGGGTTGATTCATACCTTATAATACTTTTTTTGGCGGCCCGAGGGAAATCCCTAACGGACGTCAGGGGGCGGTGAGGGCTGCCCCCGGTGTGTCGGGCTTGCACCCACTTAAGCCTCCGGGGTATTTCTTCTTCCGGTCTGTCCGGGGCCAGAGGTACAGTGTCATCCTCTTCTCCGACCCTCGGCAACGTCTGGTCATTTATAAGACCGCATCTCTGCACTGCGAGGAGTGGTGTAAGGAGCCGCCCCTCGCACACCTCAATATCTTAAAGCGGTGTGCGGAATCACGTCACACACCGTTCTCGCCTAGATAAGTTACCTTATAATACTGTACCATTCAAGCTGAACCGTTTTTAACTGAAAAATCATTTCTGCACCTAAGAGTCAATTTCTAATATCCGTATTTATATCCGACATCTTATAACCCTACTGACGTATTTTTAAACATCTTTTTCTTCGAGTAATTTATATTAAACTTACATATTTAATTTCAAGTTAGACTATTTTGTAGGCGTCCATGCGAAATTTTGTAATTACATCTTATTACGGTCATAAATGTAGCTTCGACTTTGTTTCATTACGTAATTAAATTCATGCTTTAACACTTATAAATCTGTGCTGGAATATATATATTCAGGCATAGATGGAAAAAATGTAATCAGACTAATAAAAATGATTACGATTACATTTTACGTTTTTTTTACCATTAATACGACTGCATTTTGCTCATCTATGTTTTAAACACTACAGAATCCCAGATTGCGTACACATTTAAAATTTCTTAATGTTTTAAATAATTAATCATGATAACTAAGCAAGAAATTTAAAATTACGACTATATTTTGTAATCGTTAATCAGATTACATTTTGCCCATCTCTGTATTCAGGATTCTTTGATAAAAGAAATTGTAATAGTTTTTACGTATCTGTCTGTATCTCAGATATATTTTTAGGATTCCGCACCACAAAAGGAAAAACGCAACCCTGTCTGTTCGTCAAGGTCCTTTTTTTAGGATGAATAGAGATATTATATTGAAATTCATTTAATCAAAAGATATATTCCTTTATGTCGTATTTTTTTATAGATTTTGGCATTTTCGCATGGAAAACTAAATCCTTGGGCAGATATTCAAAAATGTTAAGAGCATATTTCAAGGAAAGTCCAATAGAAGGATACGGCTGGGTTGGGCAGGTTTTAGCAAATAACATCAAGCCATTTCGTTATTCAAACCACAAAGCCTGAAGACGAAATTCATCCTACCTGTAATGACGTACGGAGCTGAGCGTGGACACTCACTGCATGATTAGTCCCCAAGTTCAAAGTCGCTCAGTGTGCTATGGAACGTGCTATGTTCTGTGTTTCTTTAAAAGGGCCGAATAAGAAATAAGGTGATTTGTAAGAGAACTAAAGTCATCGTTATAGCTCAGAGAATTACCAAGCTGAAGTGACAGTGGGCTGGTCACATTTGCCGAAGAACCGATAAGCGCTGAAGTAGCCGTGGTCTTGAGTGGAGGTAGGTGTAGTGTGTCTTTGGCTAGATGGAGCGACGGTTTGCTCAAAATAGCATGCAATGGTTGTTGGAGAAAAGACGAAGATCAGATTCAATGGTGAACCTAGAGAGAAGCCTAGCCCCAGCAGTGCACGGATAGGAGTTGATGACTTGTAATGATATAATCACACTCAAAGTTATATAAAAAAACGGGCAAAAGTAGAATGAATTTGTTCATAATAATATAATCTATTATATAAAAATAAGTCCGGTTTTCCTTCCTGACGCTATAACTCCAGAACGCACGAACCGATTTCCACGGTTTTGCATTCGGTGGAAAAGTCTCGGGCTCCGTGAGGTTTATAGCAAACAAAATTCAGGAAAATTTTCAACAGAAAAGCAGGAAAACGGGGAAAACCATTTTTCATATACAGTGCCATCTCTGATACATAGCATGTACTACAAACCAATATGGTTTTGCATGGTGATGGAGCAGATCGTACCAGTATTTTAAGTAGATGGCGCCGATGCGTTATACATTGTTTGACAGCTACTCATTGTACTCTGCTCAGTTAATTTCATGTGACATTTATTATCTGAACGTTCTTTCAAACGCTAACTAAAAACCAAAACGAAGCCATCTGGTGGCGAAATAAAGTTCGTAGGGTTTGCTAGTTTCATATAAAAAAACATAATAAATTTTTGAACGTAATGTTATTTAATTTTGTGGAATTTACAAATATACCAGAGTCTACTTAGGAAACTTAAATAATTAGTACTAATAAATTGTCGGAATGTTGTTCACATATCGGTCACAAGAAAGTTAAATTGAATGATAAATATGAATAATTACACCTTTTATAAATTTCCGTTAGAAACGGTTGATTTAATATTCAGAGGAGAAATAATTGAGTAAGGGCTCGTTTCCACTTGCAAGACAACTTCTACAAATGTCAGATAGTTACTTCTTATATAACTAGTTAGCCATGGTGGCTGCCGGCAGAATAGAATAGCACTCCCCTCTTCTTGCTGAGGTGTCGTAAAAGGCGACTAAGGTATCTCTTTAACACCGCAACTCAACCAGGTGTTCAGAGAAGGAAAGCTCGACCAAACCTTCATCCCGCTCCCTCCCGATCGTACTGGTTCTCCATTCCATCGGGCCTGAGGGAGCTCGGACGAGAGAGTGCTTTTCTGACTGCGAGTCCAATTCTGCACTTAAATAACTCCTGCGCAATCGACTGTTTCCGAAAACTGGACCTCGATATAAATCGGAGTTAAAACAGTCGCTGTGGCCGAATTCGGTTAGGACATCATCATATAACTAGGAAATAATAATAATGAGAATCTCGTGAAAACAGAAAATGAAAAGTTAACAAAATATTTAGACCTTGAGATTACCACCATGTGGGATGTCGATTCTACGATTATTGTCCCGATAGTCGTATCGACTGATGGGCTGATCGCAAAAAGCCTCGATTAACATCTCACGAGGCTCTCTCTTGGTTGTTGGATCAAAATCTGAATACAGAAAGCAATATTACTAGACACGGCATGAATTGTGAGAAGGTTTCTCACTTTGAGCTCCCTAACTACCATTGGCCTAGGCCTTGGGCCTCACGGGCAGTGGTACTTGAGGGAGTCCACAGCTCGTACATGAGGGCGGCAGTGTGCGTGTACTTCCGCACACTGCCTATTCTGAGGAAAAGAGGGACGGGAATACTATTTCCGTCCCCTACTGAGGAGGCCTAACAAGGCTGACTCTGCGTGCCGGGCGTGGAAGATTGCGAGATTGCACCCTCGGCCGGTGTAGTAGCGGATGAAGGAGTACCCGGAAGTTTTTAGTCGGTGAGTGACCGACACACCGGGGGGACGGCCCTCACCAACTCCCTGAAGGTCCATAATGGATTTTCTCCTGGATAAAAAAAAGCCTTGGGCCTCGCTCTTTTAGGTCTACATGTTTTTATGATTTAAAAAGTATGTTATATTTTTATATGAATATATTTTAAAATTCAAAAATATTGTAAATATGACGAATAAAGAGATGATAATATATTCACGTTATATCCCTTTCGAGGTGGGCAGAGATACATTAGTGGCTGTGGTGTCCTAGTGGATAGGGAGCCGTTATTCCTGTGCTGTGACGCCAATGGTAGGCTGTTCATATCCCAGCACGTGCCCTTAGATTTTTCCAAGTACTATCTTAGGCACCTCAGGCTCAATGTTGAAGACAAACATCGTGAGGAAACCCACATGGGATAATCTAATATTTATAACATATGTATGTGTTCTGTATGAGAACGCCAATCAGTTGTGCTACTGGTCACGTTAAAAACGACATACAAGCGCAAAGTAGATACAACCACTAATGTTACTCTGCCCGCCCTAAATGTGATATAGTGTGATATACGACTGATGTCTTTACTTAAAAATAAAACAGTATTCTTCTAAAGATTTTTTCTAAAATACATGACTTCTTATTGATAGTAATTCTTAAAAAAACACGAAAGTTCCATAATATCAAGTTTGTTGCAGCTTGAGACATCGTGTTACAAACTTGCCTGATGAGAGGGAAGCCGTGCACGGTGTCCGGCGCATCGCCCAGGAGAGAGGTTTTTGGAGGGGTGGGCTTTACTCCTTCCCCTCCCAGAGAGGTAGCCTCAACAAGGCTTCTTGTTCTCTGGGCGTCTGGATGAATTTGGCTTCCCAGGCCCAGGTAGAGCAATCAGAGAGGCACCCCGGGGGTTGTTAGTAGGAGTCTGACACACCGGGGTAACTGCCCTCACAGCGTCCCTGATGGTCCTATGCAGGATTTTCCCCCGGGATAAAAAAAAATAAAAATCGTGCTACCAACCCCATAAGCCGGTTATTGCTTCATACTTAACAATATACTACGGCAATGCATTATAAAATTTCCTTTTGGTAACTAATTTTATTGCTTGTATATTAGATATTATAATACTCATTTATAATTATTGTTTTGTAAATTCTTTATAAAAATTATTAAGGTCAGAAGACTTCACTTGCGAAATACATGAAGCGTGTCCACAAGTACAGTAGAGGGTTGTTTTCTGCCATTTTATCGCGTGCGCAGTAGTCAAGTTTTGCCGTACTGCGCAAGCGACGAGCGCTGAGAAAAGCTTCCAAACAGCTGACTTTCCCATCAGCTGTATCGATTCCGATGCGCTCCCGCTATTGTGTTTTAATATGAGGGTGTTATTTAGGTCATCTCGCGTTGTAAAGAGGGATCGGACAAATTAAACAGCTATATAATCCCCCCATGACATACGTATATTTTGTAGGTTCATAGCGAGCTTAAAACCGAAACGTGATTTAGTTCGTGATTATATTTTGATGATCTCAAGTCAGTAGGTAAGTACCAGAGATACCTTTCTGGTTGTATTCACTTTGCGCTTATATGCCGCTCGACGTGGCTAATAGTGTGGCTCATCACCGTTATAGGAGCACTTGCAAATGATATTTCTATTAAATGCCATACCAGTTTCCCCACTGCGTCCTAATGTATCTCTGCTTACCCCGACGTATAAAAGGAAAGTGGATACAGCCGTTAATGTATCTGTGTTCACCCCAAAAGGGATATAGCGTGACGATATATAAATATTGTTTTATTAAAATTAATCCATACGTACAGAATATTTTTTAGAGAGTGAATATTGTAATTTACAACGAAAACTAGAAGAATATCTAACCGGATAACTACATATACATATGTACATATATAAAAATCAATTGTTGTTCGTTAGTCCCGCTAATACTCGAGAACGGCTGAACCGATTTGGCTAATTTTGATTTTAAATTAATTGTTGAAGTCCAAAAAAGGTTTAAAAGGTGAGTAAATATGAAAAAAATGCAAGGAATATAGTAAAAACAGCAATTTCGTTTTCACATACAAAACACTCTGTCCCCAGCTATAAACGTATGATGTCAATCAAAACAAAACAAAGGTATGCCGTCAAGTTCATTAGAGGTTGCATGTCATTAATGAAAATTATAATTTATACGCCAAGTAATAAAACAAAAAAAAAAACAATGTTACCTTAGATATGACTTAAGTCTTTCAATGCAATTTTATTTCTATTAGACTGCGACAGGCCAATAACTTTTGACAGAATGAAATCTGACGGGGCAGCTATTACCATAAAAAAAACAATGTGACTTTGTTTTAGAGAAATAGGGCAGAACAAGGTCTGCCGGGACAGCTAGTCTCTATCTAGGAATAATTAAACTAGGAGAAATTAAAGCTAGCTAGGAGAAATTACAGCTAGCTAGGAGAAACTACAGCTAGCTAGGAGAAATTACAGCTATCTAGGAGAAATTACAGCTAGCTAGGAGAAATTACAGCTAGCTAGGAGAAATTACAGCTAGCTAGGAGAAATTACAGCTAGCTAGGAGAAATTACAGCTAGCTAAGAGAAATTAAATTAGCGAATTTAGGCACCACGAGCTTACTGGTGTAGAAAAAACATCGTAAAGAAAACCACATGGCATTTAATAGAAATGTCATATGTAAGTGCCCTAAGAACGGCGATCAGCTTCGCTACTAGTCACGTTGGGTACGACATATAATCACAAAGTAGATACAACTAATGTATCTCTGCCCACCCGTTAAGGGCTGTAGCATAGTAGATACCACTTTTTTTTTTTGTTAACCCGGGGGAAATCCTCATAGGATCGTCAGAGGGTGGTGAGTGCCACCCCCCGGTATGCCGGACTTTTACCGACTAAAACCCCCGGGGTGCTTCTACACTCGCGTCTGCACCAGCCCCCGGGCACACCGAGGACCTCCAAGAGGGCTGGCGCGCGATCCGCCCTGTGGGCTTCTCCACAATCGGGAGGAAAAATCCTCTACTAACGCCTAGGGGTGCGTGGAAGAACGCACGACACCAATGGAGCTTGAAAGTCTGGCAACGGCCCCCTCAGGCTCGTTGCCCGACGCTCCCCTCGAGGCTAGTAGATACCACTGACAGATTTACTTACAACTTAACCAAGTAAAACAATATTCTTCTAAATATATTTTCCTATAGTACATCACTTGTTGATATTAGTTCTTAAAAAAAGTCAGAAGTTCCACAATACCAAGTTTGTTGCAGCTTAGGACATTGCGCTACCAACTCCGTAAGTCGGCATTATTGCTTCATACTTAACAATCAACTACAGCAATGGATCAATAAATGAATATCCACTCGTGACTGTACTTTTATAACTAGTTTATTAGATATTATATTTTAATAATCATTCATACTTGTCGTTTTTTTTATTATTTATAAATATTATCAGTGCTTGTTGAATGTATTGTAGTGATAACTAAAAAACCTCTTTCTATAATTTTTTACATTTTTAGGAAATTTTATACCAATATATAAACAATAAAAAATACAAAAGAAAAATAAGCTAGGAGACGAAACAATAAGAGAAAACTAATTAATTATTAAAAGAAAAAAATAAACTGACTTTTTTTTTCACCATTCTACTAAAGGAGTCAAATGTACATAACAGAATACCGACATCACTAAAACGTTTATTGTACATAACACAGGCACGAAAAATAAAAATATGTAGAACGTACTTGGTTGCCAGGCTACCATCGCAGCCTTTAGGCCTCATTGGTTCTTGAAATCGGGTGATGTTACAGGACGCGCCACACTTCTTTTTGATTGGTGCTTAGAGGTGGCGTGATGTTAGGAGACGCGCAAGCGACGGACGAGAAAAGTCCCAAACCGCGGGTAAGTCTGAGCGCGCCGTTAAGAGAGTAAATACGCGCTACAAGTATTATTAACATAATTCGACTTCGGAAATGGCACTTTGAAAAGCGAAAAGCCTCTTGCTCTTGAATGCGGACAACTGAAACCTATTTGACTAAGCAAATATAACGAGTCTGCATCTTCTATTTTTTTTTTAAAGTTAATCTTTCTCAGTTCTGCCATTATTTAAAGTAGAAATTGAATTAGAAGGAAGGATGTGTAATTTATATTTTAATGTTTTGGATTGATTTTTTTGTCTTTTTTAGTCTGTTATCGTTATAAAAGGTAATAAAATAAATTCTGACATTTTCCGATACAAAAAGGGCCAACTATTTTTATGATAATATTAAATATATTCTTTTTGTGTAATACCATTTATATAAAGTACTGTAGAACCCCGCTAATTTCGCTCAGGTGAAAACACGCTCAGAACTGGTACATTTTCGAATAGACTATTATATCTGGTTATACACCTGGGGGGTGTAATATAAAAAATCCAGCCCTTGTGGATGTCTACTTTATATAAAAAGTCAGTATGAAGTTTTCTAGCTTAAGTAACTTAAGTTTTGCGATAAAATCTTTATAAATATATAGGTGGAAGAATAGAGGTTTGTGAAATAAGATTATAAAAGAACCAATCCTACTGATTAAAATGCAAACCAATACTATATTAAAAGACCCTTCAATTCGTGACGTTTCAATAAAATAGGTTTTGTATCGCTTAAACTTTTATATTTATTTTTGTAAAATATTAATTTCATAAATCGATATTATGTAAGTTATTTTTTGTTCTAAATATGTCATCGAAGCGTCGCAACTCGATTTCGTTTCATGAATAATGTATAACATAATTGTCAACTAGTGCTGTCCGTTGTGATTTTATTGTCAAATAGTTGTTGATTATCATACAACACTGTTAATTGTTTAACTATTGGTTTGTCATTCTGTTTTCTTCGAACGGCTTTCAGATTTATTAATTTTATTCTATTTATATAATTGAGTTATGTTGGTTTATACACTTGATCAACGCCGAGGTCTTTTTGTATGATTTAACATTTACCTTGTGGCTATAGGGGCCTAGTGTTCGAATCCCGGCATGTATATCTGGGTTTTTTCAAATTAAGCACAAATGTTGTTACTACATACTCACCGCTGAATGAAGACATCGTAAGGAAACTCGCGTGGCTTCTAATAGAAATGCCTTGAGAACGCCGATTAGTTGCGCTACTGGTCAACTTGGGCTCGACATTTAAGACCAAGGTATATTCACTAATGTATCTCTGCTCACCTCACAAGGATTATAGCGTGACGGTATGTTATTAAATAACTTTCGTCTTAGTTAATTTTCTATAATAGAATTTACAAAATTAGGTTTAAGGCCGATTTATGCTTTGGCAACGTCTTCAAATCACACCCAGTAGGCTGGGCTGCATCTCCATTTGGCGAAGATGAGTCAGCTGATGAAGTTATCCTAGCGCTTACACTTCCGCACTCTTTCATCCAAACCCCTGCTACCCTGGAACGTGAATAACATAACTAGAGAGAGGCAGAATGCAGTATCTATGAACTTATAATTTTTTTTTTACACTGGCTCGACATAGTGACTACAAAGTACCTGATGGTAAGTACAGTGTAGTCCAAAAACGAAAGCGACTATCAAAGGATGAAAATCCATTGATAGTCTACATCGTCGTGTCAGCCTACATATACCGGGACTGAAGGTCTCTAGTTATATGAGCTACTGGATATACACAAGCTGATCCCGAAACGCGACAAGCCGAAACTCGTCACTATGACGGGCTTTACACCCATGTACTGTGGTCGCGATCCAGACTGTCACCGACGCCCTACCACCTCGCTGCTGCTCGCTTAGCACCACCCAGAAGTCACGTGTAGGGAAGCTAGGGTAAAGCCTACGGACGCGAGCAGCTTCGACTCCTAAAAATGGACCTCTACCAGCATCTTAGGCCTTACACAATGCCTTGCTGTCTCATCAGAAGCATTACTAAGCGGGGAGTCACCGTAACAATTCGTACGATAAAATATCGTGCGAGCCCCTCAACCAGGATTAGCCCACCAACCGACATGTTACCAGGGCGTTGCCGCTGCGTGCTGCACAGCTAGGCACTAGGAGTCACTATTACAAAATATGAGAAACTAAAGAGCTCCTAACGTAGTTAAAATCTGTTAGTGTGTGTCGCATCATGTGAATAGGTGTTGAGTGTGTGATACTCAAATATACTTTACGTCGTTAAATTCAAATGTTTACAAACTGCATTTATAACAGTGTAAAAGTAAATGATCGTTGATAGGAACGTGCACAAGACGTAATATGCAAACGGAAACGTCCTTGAGAAAAGTTTAGACGATTTAGTAATCGTGGCGAGCGTCAATTCTCGGCTGCCGTGACAGGAACAAAGCGCGGACATCCCCATTTATTCCACATTAAACCGCTTATTTAATAGTTGAATTTAAAGGTGGCGGAATGGGCCCACGCCTCTATTAATAATTACGTACGGTTTTTGTCACTTCCCGCAGCGGTTAACCTGCTTCGTCAACTCGGAACGAGTTTCATAAGGCCAAATGTGTAAAATTGCAGCTTTTCATGAGAGCTCAAAGAAATTTTTCATACAAATCGCATTAGAATCACTTTTATATAATGAATCGTCCCGGCCGCACATGAGAAACGGGGGTGCGCCGGACTTGTATTGGCTAAAATCACACTATGTGACTACCTCAGCATATACATGAAGATCATAGGTCCTATAATCAATTCTCCATACCAACTGTCATGCCACGTCCTTTGGGCATTATCTCGGATGAAAAGCATTCAATAAATGTGGTATTCTAATGTAAAACTTTCAACTAAACCTCCCAACCTCTCCCATTTCCTCCCTCCCTATCCCACCTCCTTTCACCGTCCAAAGCTACCCCCTCTCACCACTCCCCCTCCATTCCATCCTTACCTATCCCTTCACAAATATATTTGAACTCCTGCAAGTTATAATCTCGCAATTAAAGATGTTACTCTTTGTCCGTCTTCAAGGTGTAATGTATTTCTAAGCAAAACTTCATCAAAATTGGTTCAGCCATTTTGACGTGAAAAAAGAACTTATACACTTTCATATTTATAATTTCAGATAGGATACTCTACACCTTAGTAAATAAAGGGTGATAAACAAAGGGTACATAATAATATTTCACAATATTACGTCACTGCAAAAATCTCCGTTAAAACAGTTTGCAGAACTTCGAATAGAAAACGTGAAACCAGAGATGCATTACGGGTAATGGTAAAAGTCTAAAATAACACGTTTTCCTCCATTAGAGGTGCATTGCAAGCCGACGCTAGAGTTGAACCCCGCCAAAAAACGTCCGGCCACTAAAATAAAGCAGCAAGTCTTTGCCCAGTATTGATTTAACTGGGGCAGGCGTGCGGGCCGCGGGGAGGAGCCGGAACAAAAAATAAAATTAAAAATATGCATAATAAAAATTTTCGGTCGATAGCGAGGAGTCCCCCATAGCTGCGGGCTCGCTCCTAATGTTTTGGGGTGGCGAATCGATTATTTTTGAAATTATACGCACCTAACTACGCACAATACAGCAGCAATATCAATGTATGAGCTGTCGGGTCGTAAATTGTGAACCCCACCGATACGCGGTTGTATAACTTTTTCAATACACATTTTTGTTTCTCCCGCTTTCCATTAAGCACTTTAATTCCATTTTTCGCTTGTAATACTTGACCAGCGCGGCTAGACAAAAACCTTCTCTGCTAGCGTTCACGACAAACGTATCTCCAAAATGTGTGACATTAATATTAGCTTTCTACTAGCGTTATTAATAAACGAATAATATATTCTCTATATTAGGAGTCCGAAAGCCTTGTTGATCGCAATTCTTAGAGCTACACTATCTAATTGTATCGAGTTATGAATCAAAGTAGGGTTGTCGAACATAACAGCATTCCCATTTTTGCATGCTGATATTTAAGGCTGATATTTGACTACTGAGAAGGGACCGGTCTGCGGTGAGTGACTACGAGTAGAATTGAATCTTGGTTTTTTAACAAGATTATCCTTCTAGTTTGAGACTTGGTAGATTGTATTTAAGATAAACAAATTCAATAGTTTTTGGGAGCATTTTGTTGTTTATTCACATCAACGAGAATTTTGTTAAAACCCTCATTTTAAATAACAACTTTAACTAATTGAAAGAGCAATCAATTTTCATATTGAGCACCGTACATAGATTACATCGAGTATGAAAACTAAAGAACTATGGTATACTAGCTGACCCGGCAAACGTTGTCCTGCCATATAAATTAACTCTAGTGAATATATATCTTCTATATTTGACAAATATTGATAATAATATTTATACGATACTAACGTCACTCAATTGTTTTGCCTTCCCGGAGCCCGTCCACTAACATTTAAACTTTATAGTATGGTGTTAAAGTTCAAATTGACTTTTAAATATTATTACGAATTTTTTGTATGAGAATATAGAAAAGTGTTGTTTTTAGACTTTTTCATACATTTTTTTTTTAATTTTTCTCTCCGTAATAACCTTCCCCAGACTTCAAAAAACACAATAAAAAAGAAATCAGCCAAATCGGTTCAGCCGATCTCGAGTTTCGCGCTTATACACATTTAACAATTCATTTTTATATTATAGATAAAATAAAACATATAAATGCTTCCATAATTATAGGGCACCACAGTATGCACAATAATTAATATATTATAAAGCTAGTTTACAGTAAAGTTAAGAATACCTTTGTAAAATAAAAAAGGAATATACAAACATAGACACAAAACAAAAAGATATTATTATGTAATAACTAAATTAAATAAATTATTAAAACTTCTAAAATTATATATTAATAATTAAGAATTAAACGTAGCGACAAAGACTTTAATTGTATGCTCTAACAAGAAAATGCAAATTAAATTACTGATCATATACGATGCTGTTAACAATAAAAAAATTAAATAACTTTCCAAAGAGCGTACGATTATTGCCGTTTATGAATTATTAATTAAAAATACTTAATAATTCATATAATATCGCGTTATATATATTTTTTGCGGAACAAGTAAATTCAACAAGACCAATGCATTTTTTATAGTTAAACTCACAGCGTTTGAAACACGCAACTCATTTGTAATACAGCGTTAATATAAACTAGGTATTTCAGCTGCTGACATAGAATATATTAATAATACATTATGGATCCATTAAGTACATGGATATAAACACACCCACACACATATATACATATATATGTACGATATTGTGGCAATAATTTAGTACTCATACTTAAAAGAGGTTGACTTCTAAGCTTTGAACGCGAATGGAAGTGTCCTCAGTTTCCTTCATCGGAGAATTGATGATGTGTCAGTTTTGTAGCCTTCTGGTTGTCTTGTTCTTTAGGTCGATGATGGGTTTCAACATCGACAAGATGCCTGGATGACAAAGTGATACGAGGAATCGGTGATTTTTTTTCATGGCCTGAGATGGAGTGTTTGTTGCTTGGGTCGTTGGTTTTCACGTTAAACAGAAAATATTGAATATTAAAAAATATTAACGACGGGCTTAAAAGGATCTTTATCCAGAGCCGTAAAACTTTCAACTGCTGCTAACCGGTGCGTTATCGCACCGAGGCGCAGTTCCACTCCGACGCAGCCTTGAGTTTCTTTCGGCGTTTCTTCTCAAGGTAGTCAATTCCGAAACGCTGGTAGATCACCCGTAAGGTTAGTACTTTATTTGGCTGGCGGTCCAAGTCGAGGTTCGTACCCACAGGGGTGCCCTTGCATTGCCACCCAACCCAAAAATTTCGCTGGCTGAGCACCTTCTGTGCTCGCCCCCTAAGCCCGGTTGAGCTGAATATGCCTTTCCCGGCAATCAGTAGTTAGTCCGCTTCAAAAAAAAAGCCGTAAAACTTAATACTAACAACAACATACATAGCAGAAATATTTTTAAATAATCTCACAATTCACAAATTTTACATTATAATAATAAGTAATAATAGCAAATCATCATGCTATATCCCTTATCGCGTAAGCAGGGACATAATAGTTATTGTATTCATTTTGCGCTTATATGTCGTGTGTATGCCCAATGTGACCAGTAGCGCAGCTGATCGCCGTTCTCACAACACTAGTACAAATGACATGCTTACTGGTAAAAGAAAACATCGTGAGGAAACCCGTATGGCATTTAATAAAAATATCATGTGTAAATGCCTTGAGAACAGCGATGCTCTGCGCTGGTCACGTTGGGCACGACACAAGCGCAAAGTGGATTCAACCACTAAAGTATCTCGTTACAGACCGTAAAGGACATAGTGTGGCGATATATTATTATTTAATAATCATACGATCAAACTGGATAATGTAAATCAGCAGATACTGTACCTACATATTGGCTTACTATATACATATACAGTATTATATATGACTAAAACTAAATATTCTTGAAAACTAAGGTGATTCATTAAAATTTGCATGGACGTGATTCCGACCGGAAGCTAGGGCTGCCATCGGAATTCAGAAAAAATATAATAGGTATTTCGTTTTTCATCATTAATATGACTGCATGTTTCTCGTCAGTTTTAAACACTACGGAATCCTCAATTGCATAGACATTTATGACTCTTTTGAAAGGATTTAATCATGATTACAGACCAACACAATTAAAATGATGACTACATTTTGTAATCGTTAATCATTAATCAGATTACATTTTGCCCATCACTGCTTCAAAATAAATAAAATGAAAAATTGTAATTATTGTCTTTTAAAACATACATTTTTGTAAATGTCATGGATTTAATGTCGTATGAATTCAATAAAGATAAGTAAGTATTTTACACTTTTTGTTAGTCCTATAATACTCGTAAAATAACATGATGTGTGATAATATATTTTTTTTAATTGTGTATAAAATCAATTAATTATTTAAGTGGTATCACCAGCATATTGTTGAAAAATTAATATAAAATGCGATTATAATAATTATAAAATACATCGTTGTTGATAGGAGATATGTATCTATACTAATATTATAAAGCTGAAAAGTTTGTTTGTTTGAACGCGCTAATCTCAGGAACTACTGGTTCGAATTAAAAAATTATTTTTGAGTTGAATAGACCATTTATCGAGAAAGGCTTTAGGCTAT
This sequence comes from Automeris io, assembly GCA_036320925.1. NCBI lineage: Eukaryota > Metazoa > Arthropoda > Insecta > Lepidoptera > Saturniidae > Automeris > Automeris io. Next base: position 2,782,218 of record JAUDJH010000036.1, read on the forward strand.
ATAACATCACGATGCAAGTATTAGGAGCGAAGAAATAATAGAAAATGTGAAAAAAACGGGGAAAATTATTCATCCTTGAGGGCTTTCATTGCGTGCGCTGCAAAAACGGTTCAAGATACCAAGAATATATGCAAGAAAGAATTATTCCTCTTGAAATGATCTAAATAAATGTATGCGACAGTATATGTCTATCTTTTAACATTAAGTCACTAGAACCGTTTTTATGGTAAACAAATTTGGTCGAAATTAATGCGTTATATGTTAAGAGTTGTATCAACGTAATAATATTAATCTTTATCCAAATAAATGTGTTGTTGATTAAGAGTATTTAATTGTGAACAAAATTGTCTTTGACATCACTTAATTTCAATGAACATCTTAGAAGATATTACAAAACCTTATATAGCAAAACTACGTTTGCCGGATCAGCTAGTGTATTTATATTTAAAAAAAGAATATAATTTACACTTACAGTTTCATATATTTTATTTTCACCTAAATAAACATAATGATTTCTCAATAACAGAATTTAAACTTCTATTATATGAACATTCATACGACATTGTATAATGTAATAAAATATATTAAATCTATATTACTAATAGTGCAATAATATACGGTACGCACAGTACGGTTGCCAACCCTACCTGGAGCCAATAATTATCGACAGATTTCCCAATCACAACACTGAGGTCTCAAAGGCCGTGGCGATCGCTATCGTTTAACTTTGACGTAGCTTAAGACCGGAAAATTGACAATATTCCGTAAAATTGGCGCTTACCTCGTTTGCTCATTCGAGATTCTTGAAATATGAGCAATTAAACCTACTTTGCTATTTTATACACATCGATACATATTAATTTGAACAATAAGTGATTATATACACTAGTTTTATACAGGTATAAAACCACTTGCCCTGTCTGACATATCACTATAGAAAATAAATTACTGAAGCTAGAAAAATGAAATTTTGACATAGTATTCTTTGCGAGAAGTAAGTTTTTCTATTCCACGTCTAATAAAGGAAAATAGGGATTGGAATTTAAAAAATATTGTATTATCATCAAATGTAACCATTATAAAAAACAGTATTTTGATATTTGGTTAGAAATACAACAATATACGTTTCGACATTTTAGGAAAATAAGCCCCTAAGGGGATACATTTTTTTACAAAGACAGACAGGTCCTGGTGCCAGAAAATGAGAAGGATCAACCTTAAACAATATGCAAGATGGGGAAAAAAGAAGAATGGCATAAAAATGCCTCTTTGTAAATATCCTGAAATGTAGTTGTCAATTATGATAAATTAATTAATAGCAGCAATCGATTATTTCCAAATGCAACCGAACCGTATTGATGCTTCGTTGATCCGGGGAAGCATTGATGGATTAATATCTCATGTAAAGTAACTTGACCGATGTTTAACAGAAGTACGATATTCAATTAAAACGTCGATTCCCGTCGATTCTCGTCGAGTTTAAAGTGGACTTGTCATTTCGCCGATTGACGTGCGAATCTCAAAGGCCTGTATGCGAATTTTTCGAGTTATGCTTTGCGAATAAGGTTACGTTTTCAAGCGTGGAATTGTATAGAATTTATTGTTGGCGTCTCTGTCTGATTGCAATATATACATCATATTATATGATATTTAAAAAAAAGTTATTCAAGATATAAAATTGCATAAGTGTCCTAAGATTTTGATAGACATTTAAAAAAATAGAGCATATTATCATGCTCTATCAATTTCGAGGTGAGTAGAGATACATTAGTAAGTCCTGAAATATATTGGTGGATTTTTTGGTGGTAGGGCGATTGCCCGAACTGGGTCATGACCACAATACACAAGTGTAAAAACCGTCATAGTGACTCGCTTTGGCCTGTCGCGTTTCGGGATCAGCTTGTGTATATCCAGTAACTCATATACCTAGAGACCTTCCGTCGTGGTATATGTGGGCCGACATGACGATGTATACTATTAATGTATGTATTTTCATCCTTTGATGGCCGCTTTAGTTTTTTGGCTACATTGTACTTACCATGAGGTACTCTGTAGTCACTATGTCGAGCCAGTGTAAAAAAAAGATTTCAAATACGAATTAAACCATAATCTTTGCACTGATTTTTGCAAGTAATCCGAAATAAGATCCCATGTAAAATAATTCAGTTGTATTAATGTTTTCTGACAATTACTTGTATGTTTGGGAATAAAATATTTTGACACCAATATACCTCTTTTTATTCAGACAAAGTTTTTAATATATACTAGTAGTTTTATTCATGCTGGGTGAGCTCGATTAAATTTACTGTTCCAACTAGTTCTTAAAACAAAAATGTTCCTATGTAAGTAGTTATTGTGACTTAATGAGAATAAATTATTTAAACAAAGATAACAAAAGTTGACTAGAAAAAATAATAGAAATAGACAATTGATTGATGTAATATCTACCACAATTAAATAAATTGTAAGTTAAACGGGCAATTCTGTTTTAACTACGCTGCAGTTACGCAATTTATGATGGAGAGCAATAATTAATTATAATCCTGGATGGTCTCTCACACAGCAATCATCGAAAACCAACTAAACCCTAACCGAGCGTAGGTAAACTTTTCATTATCTAGCGACGCAAATTGAAATCAATTTCAATATTACAATTCGAACGTGACTTGTTAAACAGTCGACGAATTTAACGGATTACATTTAGGTGCAAAAACTATTACGCAAAAACCAACATTGGGGTACGGGCATCCGATCGAAGCATCGACACCAGTGACAATCGCGGTAAAACCCTATTTTCATTACCCGACACCGTTTTTAACAGACAACGCCGATAAAACTCGGGCGCCATTTTTTGGAGCTCTCATTAGCATTTAAAACGCTTTTAAACACTAATAAATAATTGTATGTAATTGAGTAATCATTAGTGTTTAAAAACATTTTTACTTTTATGAGTGTGTTTCTTAAAGTAGGTATTAGATTTAAAATATATAACACTGCATTAAAATAGTAGATAACTATAAAATAGATAGGGTAAGTTTCACCAGCTATTACTAATTGGCTACCAGATAACTCAAGAAAGTTATTATTTATATTTGACCCCGTGCGCAGTAACAATGCCGTTATCATGTACTTGCAACCCGTGGGCTGCAGTTTGACCACAAATAATTTGAATAAAGTACTTTTCTCTGTCAGACATCTGTGTAAAAGAAAGTATTTTTCTCCGTCAGAAATCTATGTAAAAAGAGACGTACAATATACAAGTTGATCGTTACAAACGCCTCAAGAGAGACATTAGAATTTTTAACCTTCATTCTAATTGTATTTACAGTCTATTTTACATTTACCACCATTTACAATGGCAAATCATATAATCTTGGACGTAAAAGAACTAAAATCTAATGAATAACCTTTATTCGTATCTCCAGAAACCAAAGTACGTGCCTATAAATAGTAAAGTCTCTAAACAATATATGTAGTTATATTTGTAGTCTTTTAGATAGTGGCTATGTGATCGAATTGTTCACATACATTGCCTTTAGTATGGTATAGGTATATGATCCCGCAAGACAACATTGACTATACATTGATACTTCTCTTTTTAACCTACATTGCACTTTCCACCAGGAGCGCTGTCGTCAGTTTTTCGAGCCAGTATAAAAGTAATGTGAAAAACTTTTGTCACCAGCTGTAATTTTTAACAGTAACTATAAACAATTAAAGCACTCAAGATGTACCGATTCTCGGCTATCGGTATCGGCTAGTAAAAAATCAACCTATAACGCCGGGCATTATTCCGCACAAATGCGCGACCGCGTAAAAACCGTTTAATTGGCTGTTGTGTTCGCGGGACGCGAATCATTCATGATCACTACGATAAAGTGCGTCATAGTGATGATCGGTGTCGATAGCTGATAATTTTTACTATCGACATCGTATACTTAATATATATTACCAAATATTAATTCCTCGTAATATGCAAAATAGACTGCCCCTTACGCATAAATAAATAAGACGTTATTTCTAACAAGTCATACATTATGTTAGTAGAAATCAGCAATTACATCGATCATATTCTCAATAAGCTACAAAGGAGTTCTGGCTCGCTCCAGTTAAAGACTGGATTAAAAGACAAAGGTGAAAGAGAGAACAATATGTCGTAAGTACAATGAATACGTATGTACAACAGTTATACTCATCACACTATAGTATAGTTATAGGTCACTCATCTCAAGAAGTGAGAAAAAGGACTTAGCTGGAGAGATGGGCGAGCCTAAAGGCCAATGAAGGTCTTAGACCTGCTGGCGGATGCCTGCAGACCTCTGGCGATGTTAATATCACGCAACGATGATCTCCGTGATGCAGTATCCAGGCTGTTATTGTCTCCCAGGAGCTGAGTCTAAAATTAGTGAGAGTGATTCGAGTATCACAGCGTCAACCTTTCCACCCTCGAAGCAGTTTGGTTCATATATGACTTGTGCAGGCGGCATAGTAGATTATTTTTAATACATTAAAGTATTTTCCAAAACTTTATGTTATACTCGAATAGTATAACGTCTTCATCTGGCTAAATTACGTTCTCCGAACAAAATTCTTTCTCAGAGACTTGAATGCAAGTTACCATATTCTTTTTTAAGTTGGTCTACATTTTTAACTCTCAAATGCATTATTTTCGATATCATTCCATAAAAGCGCTGCTCAAAGAGTTGTAGTTTTTTTACCAATATTATTTTTCTTTTTGTAAACACTAGTGTGAGTGTGATTGGTTAGTTTGAAAAGTTCAAGGCATCTATGTTTCTATTCGAAAATGTTTTTATTTTTCTTGCCAGCTGAGATAAATAATTGTTCATAGTGTAATCACAATTTATGCGCGTCCAATCACGATATTTTTTTAGTGAATCGGAGGAAAATCATAATATTGTCAGGGCTGCCGTAAAGACAATGACTCCGGTTTGTCCTAACCCTTACATTACGGGGTGCCTCTTAACTCGCTGCCTTCCCGGCTTGGTTATCGATATTCTTTCTACAGTTCAATCATGATTAAACATAAGCCTTGTTTTAATTCAACTTTTTTATATAACTGCGAAAATCAAGTTAATATCGATTCAGTACGTTAAGAGTAACACATGCACACATACAAATACATTTAATCATAAAAACAAGGTTTTTATTTACAGAAACAGTTATATATTTTGCTTTTTACAAGCCAGTCCCATACAGTGGTAATAATTCTATTTGCACCACTATACTTTTTGTAAATGCACTGTGGCCGAGAACCCGTCAGGGCAACAACATAGAATATTATTTTCATCAAGTATCTTGACATTTGTAGCATGACCCAACGTCCAATACTTTTTATAGATAGTCTGTCAAGTGGTGATGATTGAATGCAATATAGAATGCCCTTTATTGATTGGTACTACTTACTGAGTTTATTTTCTGATCAGGCAACTAATTCACTGACAGCTCTGTTGATATTGGCAAATTGGTTGTGTCATGGAGAAGTAAATTTACAATAGCGCTGTTATTACAGACAATATTTGTGACATTAAATGCCTCACGCGTACTTGCACGATTAAATTGAAGGAAAGTTAATAGCTTGTGAATTTTTTACTCGTCGATAGTTTATTTTAAGTTTGCACACTTCAATAACTTTGTCGATAAATGTCAATTTCTAGTAAAACGGTCCTAAATCAATAAATTACAGGTTTAACTAATTTTGTTGCTAATTACTAAAATAGATAATAATTTTATACCGTACTAGCTGTCTCGGCAGACCTTGTTCTGCCCTATTTCTCTAAAACAAAGTCATATTGTTTTTTTTTAATGTTAATAGCCTCCCCGTCAGATTTTTTTGAAAATTGTTGGAAAGAACCTGGCCTTAATGCTATATGTATAAAAATTGACAAATATTGACATTAATATTTATACGTCACTCAATAATTGTTTTGCCTTCCCGGAACCCGTCCACTAACATTTAAACTTTATGGTATGGTGTTAAAGTTCAAATTGACTTATAACAAATCTTTTGTATGAGAATATAGAAAAGTGGGGTTTTTAGACATTTCAGACAATTTTTTTAATTTTTCTCTCCGTAATAACCTTCCCCAGACTTCAACAAACACAACAAAAAGGAAAACAGCCAAATCGGTTCAGCCGTTCTCGAGTTTCGCGCTTATCAAGACATAGCTGATCCGGCAAACGTAGTTTTGCTATATAAGTTATTGTAATATCTTCTATGATGTTCATTGAAATTAAGTGATGTCAAAGACAATTTTGTTCATAATTAAATACTCTTTATCAACAAAATATTTATTTGGATAAAGATTAACATTATTACGTTGATACAACTCTTAACAAATAATACATTAATTTCGACCAAATTTGTTTACCATAAAAACGGTTCTAGTGACTTAATCTTAAAAGATAAACATATACTGTCGCGGACATTTTTTTAGATCATCTCAAGAGGAATAATTCTTTCTTACATATATTTTTGGTATCTTGAACCGTTTTTGCAGCGCACGCAATGGAAGCCCTCAAGGATGAAAAATTTTGCCCGTTTTTTTCACATTTTCCATTATTTCTTCGCTTCTAATAATTGCATCGTGATGTTATATAGCCTATAGCCTTCCTCGATAAATGGTCTATTCAACTCAAAAATAATTTTTCAATTCGAACCAGTAGTTCTAGAGATTAGCGCGTTCAAACAAACAAACAAACAAACAAACTCTTCAGCTTTATAATATTAGTATAGATTATACAAATTCACTTTAAAAAAACCCAAAGTATAATATAAAAATACATAATTTCTTATCTCATTTATTTCTTTTTAGTTCCACTTTCCGTACTTTATTTGGCAAGGTACACATGTACATACATATTTTTTGATAATTACCGAAACTATTTATATTTTTTTTTATTTAGTTCTCAGATCGTTCATCATACAACTACATACAAAACATAATCAATAATATATACAAAAGATGTGCCCTTAAAAAGGGGACACAATAAACTATACTAATAATTTTATGATAAATAAATTAGACGTAAAGAGAAAACAAATGGTAATTAAAAAAAGATAGTGGAATACATACATGTTACATTTCCACGCACTGCAAAATCTTACGTTAAAAAAAAGTGTAAAAAAAAACGTTCGGCTGAGATTAAAGAAGAGTGAAAGATATCTATTAATTAACTCTCTGCACAGCTTGTACAATTATTCAAACTATCTGTTAGATAGCGCATAGGTATAGGCAATGGTGGGTACCATTTGTCAAATATACAAAATACCTGCCTATAAGATCTTGCTCACTTCCAGTGTCATACAAGGAACAAAAATAATGAAGCTGATATAGACTAGCGGTACATATATCTGCGTTTGTAATTTCAATCCTATTTTGGTAAAAGAAAACTACCTAGAAACTACTTCACATCCTGTCTTAGCTATCTCTTAATTTTAGCTCAAAGATATGTATATCGACTTTACGAATCGAACCAAGCTGAAGTACTGATGGGCTGATCGCATATGACAAGTAAATGTTGATCGTTAGATTTGGATTTATTGAGCAGACACCGCTAATGGGCAATTTTAACATTCCCTTTAATAAACATTACTGTAGTATATACCTTATGTTAATTACGTTCGATACTTTTTTTAATCCCCCTTCACTACACGCAACGCGTCCGCACAACAGGTGTGACGCGTCACATCACTAAATTCGCGCGGGGCACGTAAAAATAGTGGCAAATCTGGCAACCTGTTAGCGGGCACGACAGGACAGTGCGGTCGGCAGGCGGCTTCGCGCGGCCGCAACTTTTCCCGCTGAATTTTATTCGCGCCCGGGCGAATATCAAACGTTGAATTGTTTCGCACCGATATAGTGCAATGTTAGCACAAGCGCAAGCAGCTTTACGCTGATGCACTTTGGTGCGATTTTATTCAACGGAAATGTTTGAACTGCTGTTTTACAAGACGCATTTTTATTGGAAACTAGCCTGACTAGGATATGACTTGGCGTTGGTCGGCTTCGGTCTAAGATACATAGTTTTCAATCTGTGTTCCAACAAAAACCGATGATCAGACTAAAATATAACTCTGTAAGAAATATCCGTCAAAATATTCGCTTTTATAATAGTGGATATATGGGGGAACTTCCTTAAAACTGCACGGGGCTAGACAAAAAAACACACGATAAACGATAATAACAAAAAAGTGCAAATGTAACATTGCAATAACGTTATGATGTGAGGTTCCGAAAGCTTATATCATTTCCATACATTCTCTTGCTAAAACTATATAATATGTAGCTCAAAAAAAATCCTAATACCCAATGATGGTCATATAATTTATTTTAAAGTGGCACAGCACAATATAAACTTTTAATGTTACAGTAGACATTTTTAACATTATTAATATTTATAAGGGCCTTATTATTTGCGCGATTACTTGTGTATGCCCTGCCCATAGGATGTCAAACTGACATTGTTTTTGGCATGTAGCCAGTTCTTTCACTTGTGCAATTTTTGGGTAAAGTACTCGTAGAAGGCTTACAACGCCCTACGTATTCAGTATAACAAAGCGTTCAGGGTGCTGTGGGGGCTGCACCAGTTCTGTAGTACGTTGATTTTTCTGCAATCATGCGTAGTCCATCAGCTTCGATGCTGATGCGGTTGGAAAGCTGTTCCGATGGCATCCTCAGCATTTTGGACTTTATGTCAAAAATTAATGTTATCTAAAAATATTAAGGTTGTTTATTTGTTTGTTTTTGCGTATTCGAGAAACCGGAAGTAAAATTACTATTATTATTTGATCTGCAGTTAAGTATATAAAACAGTTATATCAAAAGCACACGGAATCAGCGACTGTTCATGAAAAGACTAAAGAATATTAAGGAAGCGAAAGAGGATGGCAAGAAACAACGGAGGTACCATTCTATTCTCTCTGCCTGCCCTAACAGGGATTCCCTGTAATGATAGGTAGATATTATAGATAAATAGTTAAATAAACCATGGTAAAGTCCGTACTATGCACAAACGGAATGGCACGTCAGAGTTGACAGATCAATTGCGACGTTCGTTGGACACGCCGTGTTGTCTCACGTAGATCCATTGTAGTATAAATTTGAAAAAATGTTCAATATAAACAAATACTTGTTAATCTTACACTATATTTTCTGTTATATCAATAAAAAGTAACTACAAAAATGGATATATTTATAACATTTAGTACCAGATTATAATATATATATTGTCACGTGTTAGATACGCTCGTGGTTAACACAAAGATAATACAGCTAGTAATATAGTGATATCTATTTAGCGCTACTGTGCCCAACGTGACCAGCAGCCCAGTTTGTTGCCATTGTTAGAGCAATACAAATGACTATCATCAAATAACAACTAATCATAAAGGACTTGTTGAGTTGACAGTAGTTAATAACTCTATTAACTGAAAAATCAGCCCTTAATAGAAATGGGAAATAGGTAATAATTAGTTGAGTTTATGTTTCTGGTTGATATTAAGAGATATTATATATGTCTTATTAACACCTAGACTATATACATATGTAGCTTGTCTAAATGTCTCTTTGTATGTAGTACGTGAGGATTGCCAGAGAGCATGCTTCCAGAAATTCGATTACTACCGCTGGCCACGACGTTGGTTTGAATTTCAATTAGAACAAATTATCTAGGGATATGGCTAGTGTTGCTGCATCTGATACACAAAATAACAAGACTACTTTAATATAAATAATAATACTAATATTGTAGAGTGACCCAAAACACACTAACTAAATGTAATATCCAAATGTTACTTCGTAACTGGCACTGTAGTCTTTTATTTTATTTTCTATTTCGTGTATAATTGATTTTATGTAATGTGCTGTGAAGTTATTATTAAAACAAATTAATCTGGATTTTTACTTATTAATAAACTAAAAAATATCGCCATAGTATTTTAATTAACCTGTTAACTGGGTATGACGACATATTTCGTCATACATAAAAGCCTACTGCAAAGGGCATGACGACATTTTTCGTCATGGAAATTAATCGTAATATATTAAATATTTTATCAAAAAAAATAAAAACCATAAGTTAAAAACGATATTTTTTTATCATTTGAGGTGTGATATTACTTATCGCTGCGAACAAAAAGTCCCCATTCTGAAACCAGTTGAGCAATAGCTAATTCCCCGGTTAACAGGTTAAAAGCGCATTTATTTATTTTTTGTATAAAAAGCTTACCATTGTAGTATGTATTTGTAGGTAAACTATAATAAAATAATATTGAAATGAACTTTGCCTAGTGATTTGCTGTTTAATTATTCAGTGGAATCTATGAAACTATTATATTGTAAAAAATTACATTACTTTTTAAGGATTAGTTAAAAAAGCCTTTTTTTTTAACCCGGGGGAAATCCGTAACGGACCTCAGGGGGCTATGCGGGTAGCCCCCCGGTGTGTCGGACTTGCACCGACTAAAACCCCCGGAATGTTTTTTCTCCCGCATGCCGAGTGCCAAGGCAAGGCTGGGCCATCTTCCTCTGTACTCGGCGAGAGTTAAAAAAGCCTAAAATGAAACAGTTTAATCGCAACATATTTTTAATATATTATTAGAAAGAAATGAAAAGTGATTGACGAATAAAAAATTATCACATTTGGCAAAATAAAAGGTATCTTTAAAATCAATACCTTTAGCGTCTAATTTAAGGCTATCGAGACTTGTTGAATTTCATTCGTGACACAATTTCATGAAAAAGTATTATTTTAATTTAACTATTATGTATACGAAAGTATAAGAGACTATAAGACATGGTCGTACGCCTCTGAAAACCAAAACGTTCCGTGAAAACCTTTGCACCTAGCAACTCTAGATACAGCGCACCAAACTAGATTTGCTGACGGGGCAAGTATCGCATGACATGGATTTACGAAGCTTAGTACACGGCATCTTAAACACTGGCTAAATAATTCATAGAAGTTTTGTATTCATTTGAAAGGATCGGCTTTTACTTCGTATATCTTGATATATACTGTTACTAAGGAAATAAATGACATATTTAATAAAACGACGTAAATAATTTATTATATACATTTAGCAGAATATATTTTTTGTATTTTTTTTAAAGTACTTACCTGTCTTAAACCCGAAGCAATTAAGACAACGTTGTACTGCACGATTCCCTTCGATTTACATAGCATGTTTAGCTATTCTGGTTATTATTATTTTTTAATGAATAACACTGGTGGCCGGGACAGGCCTATACAGCTTAACCGGGCTTAGGGGGCGAGCACAGAAGGTGCTCCAGCTAGCGAATTATTGGGTTGGGTGACAACGCAAGGACTTCCCGGTGGGTACGACCTCGATTTTTACAGCCAGCCAAGGAAAGAACATAAGGTGATCTGCTAGCGTTATGGAAGCGACTACCTTAAGAAGAGACACCGAAAGAAACTCAAGGATGCGTCGGAATTATATTAAATATTTCTTTCTATGCGTGTGTGTACTTTATACTTTAAGGTATTTTTGTATACCTATGTACTATAAAGTTAGGTTCAGAGATACTTAAAGTGAGATGTAATACATTGCGAAATGCTACATTCATCCGGACCCGTGATAGTGTCTACACCACGTTTGATAGTAAGTATGACGCAGTCCAAAAAACTGCAACTTTCAACACTAAAGAAAGACAATCGATAGTCGCAGTACTCATGCTTGCACAAATATCTCTTTATCCTTCGTACGAACACGCTTGCTGGAAAAGGATTCCACAGCTCAACAGCTCTGCAAAAGAAAGAGTTAGAGAACTTCTTAGTCCTAGCCAGGATTTGAGTTACTTCCAAACATGTGACGTGTAGTGCTATGTATCGTGGACGACTCTACGAACATATACATATAACTGAAATAGATATATACTTCTTAAGAACACAATAAAATGCTTTTATGGGTAACATATTGCCAAAAAAAAGTGACAGATTATACCTTGCATTTATGAATCATGTCCTCCAAAAGTAAACATACGTTACAGTTACGCTTAGCAACGCTTGTAGTATCATTCATAAAAGAAAACTGCGATACATTTTGCGTCACACATTTAAACCCTTTTTTTTGTAAACCGGGGTAATATCCTACATAGAACCATCAGGGTTGCTGTGAGGGCAGCGTACCCTGGTGTGTCAGATTCCTACTGACTCAAACCTCCCGGGTTGTCCTTTTAATCACTCCATTTATGCCTGGGAAACCAAATTTGCTCAGTCGCCCGGGAGCGAAAAGCCTTATTCGGGTTTTCTCTCTGAGACGGGTGTGTGTAAAAAGTCCACTCCTCCAATACCTCTGTGTAAGGCGGCGTGCCGGACAATGCGCAACTCCTCCCTCTCATCCGGGCAGCAGACTCCCTCAAGTCTACTGGACACATTCGAACCCAACCTAGCAAGACGAGTGAGACGATGCGATGCAAACTGTACTAATATATAAACTTTTGATATTCTCGCAACGTGCCGCTTACATAGGACATAAGTTCAGATTCTTAAATGGCAAGTACAGTCAAAAGCCACGTCCAAAATTTCATAGATCGGTTTATTTTCTCCTGCGATATATTGGACACTATAATATTACCCGCTATTAATCCGTCCCCATTAAGGAGCGCGTCATTCACTTACTATAGTTACTCTAGCGGTATGAGGTCAGGTAAGCCGGCTTTGAACTTTATGTGTACTATAAAGCTCTACCCACCGGCAAAGCCTTACATATACCTTCTCCATTTTAAATTAAAAATACTTTGACCGACTAACTTGTGACTGAAAGAAGAAAAATTATTTATTTACCATATATCTGAACCTTTTCGTAACATATTACCAAATTATATTATTATTTTAACATTATCAGAGATTTAATTAAATTTCTTAGCCACTCGCGTGCGGCTGGTTACTATAAGTATCCAAAAAGAGACTGTTGCTTGAGTAGCGTTTTTGCGGACGGTTAGCGGAGTTCGCGCTTTCTATTCAATTACTTATTACGATAATTTATAATTTTTAAGTTCTTTGCAATTAATTTAAAAAAAATGTAGACAGAATCAAGCCTATGACGAACAAATGGGTAATATTGTAAATATTACATGTTGTCGCCACAAGTAAGACAAAGATGGTAGACTATAAAATTGCTTCAGAATATGTTTATCTAAGTCAACCTGTAATTTACTAAATATAATTTAATGTTAGAAGCGAAATAGTATTATGTACTAACGAATAAATAACATGTCCTTCTATAGAAAAAAACAACTTAATATTACAAAGAAAACTGTCTATCAAGGTACGCCCACAAGGAATAAACAACTTTGAAATATATTTGCTAAGCGAATCCAGTCACAAAGAGTGACCATTAAATGTTAAATTGTAGTTAACTTTCTTAGCAACAATCTGGTATATATAATTCGCACAAATACGCAAAGGATAATTAGCAATAACGGTTAATTTAGAAAAGTGAAAACGTGGGATAGTTTTAAACCCAGCGGCAATCAAAGGTATTTTAGCCCTTGACACACGCGAGGGTTTAGAGATGTGATATGAAATGTTTATTTTCATCATATCGCTGTAGCAAATCTACATCTTGAGAACCAAATACCTATAAAGCAACCATCATTCTGTGGTAAAACATGTACTTTGACCATTATACGGCCCGCGCTACCTCAATGCCGAACCCCGAGGCTACTACTAGTACAGTCTGGTCTGAATAAGAACTTATACGCGCAATTCTAAAATGTATTCAAGCCTTCCCAGAGTCAGTGATACCAACTTAAAGATTTTAAATGTGAAAAGGGAATTTATTACAGCATTTTTTTTTTTGGGAATCTAATTTTACACTCAGATGCTGGCAATTATGGCTCGACGGTAGCGACCCCGCAACGACTGCGAGATCGCGATGTACTACACTTTATGTGTTTATATGCAAAGAGGTTTTCGATATAGGCGTCTGTGCGTTTCTGCCAGGCGACGTGTCAAATTCGTGGCCATTTTGCTGATATCTAACACCAATACAAATACGAATATACGTGCATACAAAACGGTTACACTGCGGCCCGGTAGCTGCAACTGTTAGAAACCGACTTGATTGGATTTAAAATTAACATTTTTAGGTTTTTTTTTTTATGTCACCATTGAAAACCATTGTTGGCAGCTGCAACGACATTACAACACCTTTTTTTATCTTTTCTTTACATTTTTCATATTCGTTTTATATTCTTTCAACATTTTTAGGCTACAATTATATTGCTTATTAGTTCATTAGGCTTAGATTATAATTTGAATAAAGAGTGTGCATGACTTCTGAATGATCTTATTAATAACAAAAGAATCTCATTCGTTTGAAGTTAAGTTTTCTGAAGTTTCATTTCTATCACTTGTGAACTACTAACACAAGCACACACACATTTTTATACTATAAATAGAACCCTAATACAGTATAAGTGATACGAATGAAATGCTGTAGTAACGCTTTGAATTAACAGCATTTTAAGTTATTGTAGCATAGAATGGGCTTGATTCGCAATCAATTTGAGTATGTACAGTAGAATCCGAGTAGGCCTTAATTTAGGATGAGTAGCACATAACATTGTTAACCGGACGAGTCCCGGCTAGCCGGTGCTGATTTCGAACGCCGGCGTTCGGTCAGGCCTGCATCAGTTCTTGACGTACGCAAGGCAGACTGCAAATGATTGCCGCAACATTCCCGTGGTTGTGAGCAAATATTTGATTATCTATCCATTCTGTACAGACTAGCGTATTAATCTTCTGCATTGAAAACCTTTATTCAGGTAGGAAAATGTGGCTTAGTGAAAACATTATTAATACGGTTTATGTTAAATAAAACCAACGCAATTCTTCTGGCACGGAATACTATATGGGTCGGTAGAAATGGTCCTTGCTTCCATTTCTAGCTTCCTCCTTTGCACCTCACCCCTTGTTCAAGATAGCTATCCTGGGTTTAGCATTAATGCTGGGTTTTTGAATGCAGTTACAAAAAAATCCACCATCACAAACATCCAATACATATTTGTTGTCACAGGAATATTTATTTCGACCTGTAGTGTAGAAGTAGCACGTTCAGAAAACCTAAATATGCTGTCTATGTTCTCTGATGATTTTAACCTGTAAGATCGATTTTATTAAGCTTAGAGATGAAAACTGTGTAATACGGAGTCTCAGGCCTTGCTTCTAGCGAGTCCAAAGACACCTCGGAATTTTTAGTCAGAAGTAGTCTGGTACACGCCTCACCGTATGTTCCTATGCAGAATTTCCTTGTATAACACGGGGTAAATTCCTGCATAGGAGCGTCGGGCTAGTTGTGAGGGCAGTGGCCGCGGATTGCCATATTCCTACTGACTAAAATCCCAGAATGTCCTTCAAACGAAGTCCTTTAAACAAAGCGTGAAGAGATATTTGTGCACACCAGTATGAACTGCGACTATCGATTGAAATGTGGTCACAGTTTCGAGTCGATCTATATTCCTCTATGACGTGGCAAGCGAACAACTTTTCTGATCCATCACTGGGATGGATGCGGGTAAAAAGCCAGCTCTCAGGTCTCTATATCAGACGGTGCGCGGGATACACAACAATTCAGCCTTATCCGGGCAGCTAGCTTCCTCAAATCTACTGCCCAATCGATTTAGGCTTATTTAAACTTAAAAACAAAAGTTTTCGATCAATGTATGTTGCCAATGAATACATACGCTGCAGAAACGTGGTTCTCTACTATGGATCTTTTTTTTTTAAACTGATTCGACACAATTGCTGCACCATACCTGATGGTAAGCATGGTGCAGTCCAAAAAACGCCAACGACTATCGAAAGGTAAGAAAAAACCCATCGGTAGTCGCAAAGATCATGCCGGCCTGCACAAATATCTCTTCACGCTACGCTTAAAGGATCCCATATTATAGGATGGTGGGAACACGCTCGCCGGAAGACCATTCCACAGCCCAACGACACGGCAAAAGATGGAGTTAGAGAACTTCTTAGTCCTAGCCGGGATGTGAGATATCGTGTAGCTGTGACACCGCAAACCCGCGCGCATGGTTCTATTCAGGAAGGGAGAGGGTGGAGCAAGGTTAAACAACTCTTCTGAACACTCGCCATGGTACAGACGGTAGAAAACGCTCAGTAAGGCAACATTTCTACGCAACTGAAGCGGTTCAAGATGCTTAGCCACGTCAGGATCATTAACAATGCGAACAGCCCTCCGCTGTAACCTATCTAGGGCATCAAGTAAGTACTGGACAGAACCGTCCCAAAGATGTGAACAATAGAAAGCTCAATCACACAGCGAGCTATAGAGAGAACTGTGTTTGGTACTACTCTACGTGATCGAATCAAAAATAGAGAAATTCGTAGACTAGCGAGAGTCTCCGATATAGTCCAATAGATTAGGAAATTAAAGTCGTTATGAGAAAGATACAGCTCGTAGAGAAGATGGTCGATGAGACAGGATAGTTCTCGAGTGAAGACCATGTACTGACTAGTACGGGACGCCCACCTACAAGGCAGATAGACTATATTATAATCCAGATATCCGGATGTCGCACGATGCAAGCCGCTTCAGACCGGGAGCTCTGGGAAACATTAGACTGAAATGTACCAGGTTTATTTGGGCGAGACAAAGTCTAACGAAGCGGCTAGTGCTAAACAATACAATACAACAAAGTAAAAGTTTATAACTTTTGTAATGCTTTGTCGTAAAGCATTGTGCATTAAATGTTTTGTAACATTTTATCACCTCCCTGAGGGAGCATTTAGGAATAAAGCTAGTGTACAGAACATTCTCTGACATTACGCGAATAATGTTCTGAAAGTTTGTAATTAGCTTAAGGTGTGCAAAGTGACAGCAACTAGTTGTGAATATTAATTACTACAGCGCGGGGTAGATAGTATTTCTCAAAGTTGAAAGTAACGCCCTCTTTTGGGCCCTGGAGACATACAGGCGGGTGAAAAGGGGCTCAGAGATGATAAATATGGAACGTTGACATGAAATTGACAGGGCTGTTTTTTTTAATTTAAATCATGATCAACCTTACTTCATTTTTGAAACATTAAATTGTGAACTTCACAGATAAATAAAACGTAAATATAATAATATATAATACATTGTAACGATAATTTCGTTTATATTTTTGCTCTACTTTATTGTTTTTATAAAATTACTTTTTGTTAAACGTACTTGGTTGCTAAGTAACAATCACAGTCGTTAGGTTTGATTGGTTCTCGAAAATTGAGTGATGATATTATAAAACACGCGAGACTACTTTGGCATTAGTTCTTGAAACGCCGCGTGATATTAAAAGATGAGCCAGCGCACGGTAGAGAAATGTCCGTAACCAAGCTAATGCTTGGTCGGTAGTGACTGATGTCAAAGCTCGCCGCGAAGAGAGTAAAAATACGCACTATATTTTTAAATTTGCATTTCAACGCTCACATTAGAACATTTCATTTCAAATGTCAGTTTGAATTCAAAACTAGAGTACAGCAAGTCTTATTATAACCTGTTTTTATAATTGAGTTAATTATTGCAGTTGTGCTTTTTAATATGTTCAAAACTAAAAAATAGAGGGCGTTAAAAATATTGGATTGACGAAATAAGTTTGAGAGTTGCCGGCGTAGAGAAATTCACGTTTTAGTCATTACGACATCGAGGGCGATAAGTTGAAGTACTGAAGGTACTTTGACGTCACCTCAAACGCATCCAATTAGTTAGTTTGTAGTGAAATTAAGTAGTTATATAAATAATTCCGTGCGAACGTAGTTTACAGTGAATTTCAAACGGAATGAAAATTACTATGTAGTTTGTAAAGTCAGCTAGTAAATTCATTTAACACTTACAAGGAAATTCTTGCTTTGACTTTAGAGAAGCAATTCTCGTAACTTAAAAACTTTCAAAACAAATAGTTGTAAATATTACATGTAGAAATATGCATCCCAATGCGTATATATCAAAAACAGATACGAACTACAGATAACCACATCATTTCTTAAAAACATTGATAATATAAAAATTATAAAGTTATAAAAATTACAATGAAACAAACTTATTTCTGTGGTATCATAGTAGATAGTAGACCCGTGTCTGTCTGCGAAAATACGAATTGATGATGATGATGTCCTAGCCGGTTTCGGCTACGGCGACTGTTTCAACGTCAATTAAGAAAATCGAGGTCCAGTTTTCGGAAACAATCAATTGCGCAGGAGATATTTAAGTGCATAGCTGGACGCGCTGCCAGAAAAGCACTCTCTCGTCCGAGCTCCCTCAGGCCCGATGGAATGGAGAACCAGTACGATCGGGAGGGAGTAGGATGCGGGTTTGGTCGAGTTTTCCTTCTCTGAACAACTGGTAGAATTGCGGGGTTAAAGAGATACCTTAGTCGCCTTTTACGACACCTCAGCAAGAAGAGGGGGGTGCTATTCTATTCTGCCGGCAGCCACCACGGCTAAAAAAAAAAAAACGAATTATCGTAGATTCGAATCCCGGCTCGTACCTCTTGGTTTTTTTAGATTAATTGCGGATTTAGGCACCACATACTGGTGAAACGAAACGAAACCCGCATTGCATTAAATAGAATTGTCATGTTTAAGTGGCCTGTAACGGCGATCAGCTGCGCTACTGGTCACGTTGGGCACGGCAATATATCTTTGCTCATCCAGAAAGAGATATAGTGTGACGATACATATTTAAAATTATATATAAACATGGCGAAAATGGGACCTTCATCAGCCTAAATCCACAGAGGAAGTTTGCAGCGCTGATTTTCGTGAAGGGCCCCGTGATTTTCGTGAAGGGCCCCGAGAGTATTGCTCTGTCGCGCAGGAAAGTTTAACAATCATATTGGAGACATCATTTCCATATGCAGACAACATGTCCCACTGTACAGTCAGTTAAGAAAGTGCTTCATCAATTTCAATTTCAATTTCAATCTCTGTTAAGTTTCTTATAACTTTTTACCAAATTGTGTTATATTATATTTGTAGGTACACAAAACAAATCTATTGTCCTTTTATTATAATGTGTTTGGAAATGCCTTTGTAAATTACGTTTCTTTATCAACAATTTCTAAAGTGTTAGACCTTTTTAGCAATAACGCAATAGTCAATATTTCACGTTGACTCGCTGTGTAGTTTGCCGCCAACACATTTTCCGTGCAAACCCTCTGTGTTAGACCCAAGCCTTTGAGAAGGGGAACTCTGCAAGACTACTAGCAATAAATCCAGAGTGAACTTCATCAAAATTTCCATCGAATACAACATCAATTCCAAGCGATAAAATCACTCCCAAAAATTTAATAATAATATATCATTACGCTTTATATCTATCGGAGTATGCAGAGATACATAATTGGTTGTATTCACTTTGCGTTTTATATGATGTGTGTTGTGATACATAAAGCAGCTGATCACCGTTCTCAGGGCATTTACAAATGACATTTCTTTAAAGGCACACTTCAATTCAGGCAGTCGTTGCTTGGTACAGCAGTTTCCTGTCCGCGATGTACCAGTCTGCATGCAGTTATATGGAAAGCCGTTCGATGTAAGCGACTGCGGAGTGCTGTCAAGCGGCGTGTCAAACTCGCCATCGTGACAGTTGACATTTAAATAGATGCAGAGCGGTACATCGCAACCCAGTAGCAACTGCCGTAGGGTGCCTTTAAATATCAAGTGGGCTTCTACACATTTTTTCCTCCCAGAGAAGCAGCCTCAACAAGGCTTTTCGCGCCCCGGACGTCTGAATGAATTTGGTTTCCCAGGCCCGGGTGGAGCGATTAGAGGGACACCCCGGGGGATTTTTACTCAGTAGGAGTCTGATAGACCGGGGTCGCTGCCCTCACAGCAATCCTAATAGTTCTGCATAGGATTTCGCCCGCGTTAGCAAAAAAAAAAGAGTTCAAATGTTTGGCAGTTTTCTTGTATGATTGATACTATAAGCGTTGCTAAACGTAACAGTTACGTATGTTTACATTTGGAGGATATGATTTCTAAAGGCAAGGTCAGAGCAGCCCTTGCGATCCTATCTATGTAGGATTTTCCCGCGGGACACCAAAAAAAAGGGTATTACTAGTTAATGTAGTCAATTTTTCATCGAATTTCGACGGTAAAAAATAGTTATTCATACAATCTTGCCACAAATAGCTATTAAAATTGAATATACTAAACTTACTAATTGATTAATTCCTGCCTATCCACTATATCATACAACAGGACAAGCTAGCTGAATAAATATGAATACAGGGCTGGTACAAATCACAAATCTAGTAATATAAAATATTTCATTAATATCTGTCATTACACTGAATCTCTGTTGGAATAGGCAAAGAAATTATGATATACATATAATCACAATAATCCAGTTACATTGTTTACAGTTACATATCGCTTGTTTATGCGGGTTAGGGCCACGTGAGAAACAAAAGACTAAAACTGGGCGCCAGATGTGTTATAAAAAAAATTAAATGTTAAGAAATGAATTTTAATATAAAATGCTAAAGTGTTCCCCAGTTATAGGCTGGTACAGTGTACGTTTAAAAAGTCAAAACACCAATAGCAAACAATGAGCAAGTAAGAGACCAAGTTATGTTTAAAATGAGTCTGACCAGTTTGGCTAAAGAATCGCAATTAATGTCACTTTCATCACAGAGCTGATTAAATAAATTACCGAGGCGAGGGGCAGGTAAATAAAAAACAAAATCATCTACCCTGGAGGGGGCTTTTAGAACATTAACTCGAGTAAGTGGCAATTTATATGGTATTTTGAAACTGAATTTAAAAAGAATTTCGGGGCAGTTCAGTTTATTATATTAGGTCCTTACATATGAAATTGGCGTTTTTCGTACTGGCCACTTTAATCACAAATTTCTCCTCTTTGGTAAGGAATTCCAAATTCAAATTTGTACAGCTATAGACTCATGTATTTGTGCTTCGATGATCGTCATTCATTTGTTTTTTTCTTCTGTTTTTTTCTGTTTGCGTCACTCATATTACAAAATGGAAAACTTAAAATATCGCATTATTTACGAGTACGAGTTTCGCCTTGGCACTAGTGCTGCGGAAACAACTCGAAGGGTGAATGATGTGTATGGCGGTCGTGTTGCAAAAGAAAACACAGTTCGTTTTTGGTTCCAACGTTTTCGTTCTGGAAATTTCGACCTGCAGAACAAGCCCCGTGGACGGTCTGAGACTCAAGTTGATAATGAAGAGTTGAAGGCTATTGTGGAAGCGGATCCATCGCAAACCACGTCCGAGTTAGCTGCAGGCTGCGATGTTAGTGATAAAACTGTTTTAATTCACTTGAAGCAAATTGGGAAGATTAAAAAGCTTGAAAGGTGGTTACCTCACGAATTGACTGAAGCAAACCGGCAAACGCGCGTCGACTGCTGCGTTACATTACTAAACCGGCACAATAATGAAGGTATTTTAAACCGAATCATTACCTGTGATGAAAAATGGGTTCTTTACGATAATCGGAAGCGCTCAGCGCAATGGTTGGATCCTGGCCAGCCAGCCAAATCCTGCCCCAAGCGAAAATTAACCCCAAAAAAGTTACTTGTAAGCGTTTGGTGGACTAGTGCCGGTATTGTTCATTACAGTTTTCTCAAATCTGGCCAGACTATTACGGCTGATGTCTATTGTCAGCAATTGCAAACCATGATGGAAAAGCTAGCGGCTAAACAACCTAGGCTGGTCAATCGCTCCACGCCACTGCTGCTTCACGACAACGCTAGACCACACACTGCGCAACAGACGGCTACTAAATTAGAAGAGCTCCAATTGGAAAGTCTGAGACATGCTCCGTACTCCCCGGACCTTGCTCCAACAGATTACCATTTTTTTCGAAATTTGGATAACTTCTTGCAAGGGAAAAAATTCAACTCCGATGGGGCAGTCCAAATCGCCTTCATAGATTTTATTGATTCCCGTCCGACTGGTTTTTTTAGTAAAGGGATCAATGAACTACCTATGAGATGGCAAAAGTGCATAGAAAATAATGGTTCATACTTTGATTAATTAAATATATTATATTAAAAAATATTCGACTTTTTGTTCTTCCCATACAAAACGCCAATTTCATATGTAAGGACCTAATAGAATAATTTACCTACAAACTTAATATAAACCCTGGCATTTTTTTAAAGAAATCATTTTGAAACGTTCAAATTTATGAAGAAGATTCATATCGAGGGGTGAAAAGCTATTTGCTTTAAGCGACATTTTTTGATGTTATAGTAATATATATATATATATATATATATATATATATATATATATATATATATTTATGTATTTGGAATCGGTAAAAAAAACGCTGATTGTGAAAATATATATTACTATATAACCAAGAAATGTCACTAAAACCAAATAGCCTTTCACTCCTCGATATAACTACGCGTTGGACTAGCCAGGTAGTAGACTCGAGGGAATTTGCTGCCCGGATGAGAGGGAGGCGGTGCGCAGTGACCGACGCGCCATCTGATATAGAGGTTTTGGAGTGGTGGGCTCTTTAGTCCCACGCCTCCCAGAGAGGCTTTTTGCTTCCCGGGTGTCCGGATGAATTTTGTTTCCCAGGCCTTAGTGGAGGAATTAGCAGGGCACCCCGGGGGTTTTTAGTCAGTACAAATCTGACACAATGGGGTCGCTACCCTCAGAGCGGCCCCGATGATCCTATGCAGGATTTACCCGCGGGTTTCTAAAAAATAACTACGCGTTGGACAAATTTGATAAAAATTTCGACACAAACATCCCTAGCGCAATGTTTCCATGCTGCTGCGGACTGCAAAAAGTGGGGACGAATCACGAGATTATCATTATCAAAAATGAATGCATCCTCATGATACGGTGACCACTGAGGAGAGAGAGAATTTTTTAATTTCTTAACCGTTTGAATGCGGAACAAATTTTGTAAGCATATGCCAAAAATGTGAATGATTTCGGAATATAAAATATATGAATTCAAAACCATTCTTCCTATGATACTAAATGACACCTTTTTCCAATATTTCAATGTTCTCCGTACGTCCAGGTATGTAAACAACATTTTACCAGATTCATCTACTCCACCTATTAAAATTATGAATTACATAAAACAAGAGGAGCTATATTTCGCTCCCCGCAATTTTGACATATAACCAGAGGGGCGATATTTCGCTCATCCGCACTCAAACGGTTATTATAATGGCTATTAAAGTATAATTTTACTAAAATTAGAAAGTGTCAGCCCTGTGACATAGCCGATGGCGTCCGAATCTAAATTCATGAGTACCAACGTGATTAGAGCGAGAGCGGCGCATTCGGCTAGTGTATGTTGATCTCTGGATACATAAACCGCGTTTATATATGCGGGTTAATTGTTTATCGCTGCATGAATGTTTTGCCGTCACAATCAGGATTCTATAATCATGCCTAATGATCGAGTATCGAAATAGATATATTGAAAATCAGATATACCTACACTTAGGCAGAATTGGGCACATTTTGCTCTGAAAATAGTTCATTTAACAAAAAACTGAGTATATAATAAGAAATTGTGTATAGACTAAGTACTTACAAAGCCAAATCCAAGTTAATAAAATGGGTAACTTATCATATACTTTAATATTAAATTATAAAATTAGTTTGGAGTTTAGAGTTTTGGAATTTGCTGCCGGGTCGGTTTTCCCCACAACTATAACGTGGATTATTTCAAGAAGGTACTGAATATAGATCCCCTTGGTCGCCAACGCAATAACAACGCGCCTTGAGTGGTAGATGTCCATAGGATGCTGGTTACCACTTAGCGTCAGGTGGTCATTTGGGCCGTCATTATTACTTATAATTGCTATTCCTGCGACTTTACCCTTGAAAAATTAAAGTTATATTAAGTAACAGGGAAATATACAGTCTATTTATAGACGTAGTCTAATGTACCTTATTATATCGGAAAGAGCAACTACCATAGTTTCTTCCCATCTTTTTTCAGCAGATTCTGCTTTTTGAACCGGTAGTAGATTCGTTTTTCTTTTTTTAACAAGTCAAAAGTGCTTTAAACTTGGTTCATTTCAATAAAGTTATATATCATTTCACTCACTCATAAAGCTACATTTTAATATTAGTGAAAAAATATATCGCATAAATAATTTTAAAGCCATTTTAGGAAATATATAAATATTACCTTTTTGATAATATTACATATAAACTTAATGTTTGTTACATCGTTTTGTTCAATTGGTCACTAATCACCAGTTAATAGCAACTCCATACTGTCACTTAATACGGACGTAGACCAATTATTTATACAGGATGTGATCGATTTGTTAATTAAACCGAACTGTATTAGTTTGATAGTTTCTAGTTCCTTGCATCATTATTTCACTAGTTGACTAAAATACATATAATTGATGTTATCTTTCGAAAACTTCATATTTCATTTTATTCCCTTTAAGATTCGAAACTGACCAAAACTTGACTACATTTGCTAAGTTTTTTATAAGTATTTACTAACTTACTTAAGTATTTAACAGATTAGTCTTAGATTAGACTTAAAACCACGAAGAGTGCATGAAGGAAACGATAAATTGAGAGCGTGAAATTGATTTATAAGAGTAGAGAAGTAGCGCTTTTATCTTCATGTCTTACAAGAGCACTCGTGATGTAGCTTGCCAAAGGTAGATACGTCCATTTTCGCCTGCAGCTCACATAGTGATATTTCTTCCACTGTCCTCGTGCGTGGTATCGTTATCCTCACAGTACACATACACACATACACTACAGATATAATGTAATTAATTGGTATTCACAAGCAATTTTGTACAAAATTCAGTCTTATACAGATCTCATTATATTTCTTAGTAATGTATGCTTTCGTTATGATGATCAATTTTGCAGGAATTCTGGTATAATCATAATTGTGTAAAATAAAATATATAGAAAAATTCGTAAAATATTTAATTTCTAGAGAAGACAAGTAGGTTTTGCAGTGTAATTTTACTGTCTAAAATTAATTTGCTTAAGTTTACCACATCTAAAAAGATAATTGCATCTAGAATCGTTGCTTTCAACCAGTGAGAATTACTAAAGCCGTGTTAGTAAACAGTTTTAATTTCTAGATCGATAAATCTTAAAAGCGAAGGAAAACATAAACTCCATGGTAATGCTAATAAAATAATTCTAAAACTGAAACTAAATTGGAACATCCTGTAGCGCTGTTATTAAAACACGGCACCAATCAACGCTGCGTGCCCAATACAGCGTCAGTCAGACACTTTGGACATGATTGAAATCGCCTACGGGCTACGTCAGGCTACGTGCTACGTCGTTCGTAGCGACTACGCCGCTACATCGAGTATTGACATTTTCCAAAAATTATGTAATATAATTTGACTACGTTTTAAGGTGGAGAAAGCGCTGACGCACTGCGTTCGATTGGAATCCGTGAAAATACGGGTCTAGAAAATTCGGATCATATTCGGATGGTACTTAACCCCCTGCCTCCGATTTCAATCCGTCAAAATACACATCTAAGAAACCACAAAATTCGAGAATAAGAAATAAAATAAATATATTTATAACTCACATCCCGGCTAGAACTAAGAAGTTCTCTAACTCCTTCTTTTGCCGAGTCGTTGGGCTGTGGAATGATCTTTCGGAGAGCGTGTTCCCACCATCCTATGATATAAGGTCTTTGAAACGAAACGTGTAGAGATATTTGTGCAGACCGGTATAATCGCTGCAACTATCGATAAGCTTTTTACTGTTAAAGCGATTTTATCGTTTTTTGGTTATCACTGTCTTTACCAACGGCCTTGATTTGGTCACGGTGCCGAATTAAGATAAAAAAATGTACTTCAATATATCATATTGATAATTAAAAAAAATACAATATGGTCGCCTCATCGAGTTACATTCTCGCAACATCATTGTCCACCACACTTCTGGGATATAGCACGGAATTAGTTTGAACGCAGTGCACAGTTTTCATACAAATACTATATAGTATTATAGACTTTTGGTGCATAATGCTATAGCCTTCAGCGGTCGATGCATTCAAAGGTTTATTTTTATAAATTATTATTATGTTATATATTATATAATTTATAGGCCACTCGCTGCCATGTAAATAAAAAAAAATCCAATTAATCTCAACACCGAATTAAATTTTAAAATTGTTGATAAAATTAACCCACAAATAATCCTGAAAATAGAATCTACTGAGAAGAGTTGGAAAGAAATTCTAGCAATCATTCTATTCATAATTATTTTATAGATGCAATTTATACCAAAACCTTTATAGATAGGTAGATATTGTGGGTACGCATAATTGCCAGCCAATAATTACGTGAATTCTTCGAAATACGATATTAATAACAAAAGGTGACTACGTAATACTGTTCGCTACAACTTGATAATATTCGAAATTGGATAAACACGTCTAAATATCATCATTTCGAACAGGGATTATCGATTGTTCGTGGCCCGCATAGGCACACTCGGCAGCTCATTGTGAGCCAAACGGTGGCTCTTTCAGAGTTCGCAGCAACGCCGATCAGCCATGCACCTGTGTGCTTTGCTAAACAATACCCGTTCAGTGATTACTGCGCAACTTACACTATTGTTGACGCTTGTTTACTAATTTACCTAATAAGTTTACCTAATATTAGCATCCTTACAAGGCAATCAAAAAGTATAGGACCGCGCAGTAGCGAGCATCGCATAGAAACTTATATAAGCTTGGATATTTTATAAGTATATTGACTTAAAATGTAGTAGCTTCTGGACTCAAAGCTTAAGAATCCACATTGGATTAAATTTTAGGCCATTATACCTATGTATATAATATTATAGTACAACAAGATAATGCTCTTATATAGGGCTATGGGATGCATGTCGCTACGGAACCCTAATTGGGAATACAAAATCTTTTATCAATGAAGCATCGGTAGCAGGTAACAAAAGCATGGTGTTGTAGTTAGCAGCAAAAAAATCAACTGAGGCGTCAAAAACTATAAATTATTAATACCGTGTAACTTGATACTTGCGGGAGCCCATGTACAGAAAAAAAAATGTTTGGTAGGTAAATAAAACAATGAAATGATCATAAGTTATTTTAGTTTATTCCAGTTCTATTATTAGCATAGGGGTCAGCCAATTCCGCATTGCTCGATATGCTTCGCCGCATCATTACCGGCGGGCCACCGGACCGGCAGTCAGGCTTGCGCAGTGGCCAAAAGGTCTTTCAGGAGGAGACAGGATGCGGGCCCACTAGATCCGCAGACCATAGAATTGGTAGAAAGAGAGGAAACCCCAGCGACAACTCCACCGTCGCTACTAGGAGGCTTCTCTCAAGGTGCAGTGGACAGTCAGCCTGAGGGGGTGGCTGGCCACACTTAACGCTCCAGTGGTGTGTTTGTGTGTGTGTGTGTGTGCTTCTGCACACCACTAGAAGGAGGAGTCGGGGTCCTACTCTCCCCACCACTCCTATATTTTAGGAGGCGCCCACAGGGCGAAGCGCGCGCCTAGCCGGGAAGTGCGGCACAGCAGTGCCCTAGCTAGGTACAAGATGCGAGCGCAGGAAGAACCCCGGGGGCTTTAGATAGTGGGAGTCCGACACCGGGAGGGTGGCCCTAACCCTCGCCCTCCTGACGGCTCATAATGGGTTTCCCCGGGTAACCAAAAAAAAAAGGAGTAAGCCAATTCGCACTTTTAACTTTTATGTTAGATTGCAGAATTACTGCCGCAATAATTTAATAATTTGATTAATTTACAATATTTAACGGAGATAGTCTGTTTGATTATGTTTGCGTTCGAATAGTCATGTCAAATAGTCGAGAACATGCTCTTTTTACAATCCCGCAAATTATAACTGTAATGTCGCAATGCTTGTCGCTCGAATGAAACGCGGAATCTCCGTGTTACGGGACTGGAAGCCTTAAAAACAGTCCACCTTGGACTGGAAGCTCGACAACACCTTAAGCGAAAAGAAAAAAGAATTAGGGATTCTGTGTTCCGCTAATTAAAGACTTTAATCCTTTACAATTCTACAGATGTGTATGAGAAGTCAGTGGCAATCGTCTGCAATTCTATTTATTACAAATATTATATATCTGGTAGATCGCGATCCAAGACATAAAATCTGGATAAATAATTCAACGTGCCCATTATGTAAGGCACGAAAACCAGGCGCTTTAATATTTAAGTGAATACGTTATATGTATTGTAATTGATTAATAATATATCGCATAATAACTATGACCTCGAAGCGAAATACTGGGGGCATATAGCTAGGTCGTTGTACACGATAGCCCTTGGAAGAAAGAAAAAAGTTATTTGC
Source organism: Automeris io (assembly GCA_036320925.1). Classification (NCBI taxonomy): domain Eukaryota; kingdom Metazoa; phylum Arthropoda; class Insecta; order Lepidoptera; family Saturniidae; genus Automeris; species Automeris io. The sequence continues at coordinate 2,810,554 of JAUDJH010000036.1, forward strand.
CTCTTAAAATATTACGCAGAAGAATATGTTAATTGAAATAGAAGATAACAAAAGCAAATGCTCAGTGTTTTGATGATACCCTAAAGAAAAATCAACTTACTATGGTATATGCTATGTGATCGGCTATGTTACCCGAAACTGATTTTAAACTGACCTCCATTTAGTGTGTCAATACATAGGATACAGCAAAGAATGAAATAATATAGATACATGAAGATAATGAAGAAAAATAGATACGCTGTTGAAATTATTTCGAAGCCTCATAGATCAACAATTGTATTGTGAAAAGTTAGAAATACCTTTTTTTTTTTGTTATTACCTATAAGGATATCACACTGTCTTAGATTCCATGTATGTGTTTTTTATATTTTTTTAGCTGGGTTATCTTTGGTGTATTAATTAATTTGAAAAAAAAATGTACACAGGAATATTAAAACTACTATATTTTCGTGAACTGAAGGACAAGTTGCCATCCAGACCAGTTTCTGATATAAAAGTCATAGAAAATTTTACCTACATAAATACAATACAATATGCGTCGAAGGCAAAGCGTTAGAATATGATACAAATTGTCTATTGCAAAAGAAATTGTATTTGTTTATCAAAATAACTTATTAACACACTCGTCGCTCAGTGCGGTTCGTTTGCGTTTCTCACGGGGCCCAAATTCGCGTAAGCGATACGCAGAAATGTAAACAATGTAGCTCGAATATTGTGATTGAATTAACTTAAATTTATCATAAAGGATTTTAAGACCCTTCTAAACAAAAATTTTAAGTGAGAAACAAAATTCTTTATGATAAATTGAAGTTAATACAATATATAAAAATATTTATATATTCAATTTATCATAAAGAATTTTGTTTCTCACTTAAAATTTTTATGAAACAAAATTCTTTATGATAAATTGAAGTTAATACAATATATAAAAATATTTATATATTCAATTTATCATAAAGAATTTTGTTTCTCACTTTATTATTAGCATGTATTATTTATTTTTTATTATTTGTTTAATATTTTATTGTTGTACATCCTGTATTTATATATAACTGCTAGTTCCATTAAATTACTTTTATAAATCCAACCCTATTAACTTCAACAATACGAGCGTCACCCAGATACGGGTGATGTGGCGGTAAACATCCGGAATAAGACTTACTTTAAGCCTGGGCTAAAAATTCTAGACAAACGAAAGATAAAATATGAATACTCATTTTTGATCAATTACAAGTACTATCCATCAGTAGTGCACTTACTTTGTCGACCCAATATAAAAAAAAGCAAAATACAACTCGTACGAAATTACGTTTATTTTAAGACTAATTATAAAATAAATAGCGACAATTTTTTTCGAAGTCGTTTAAATATACATCAAAATTTTCCTATTTAAACTACAAAAAAAACCTAACATTGTTAAAAAAGCAATATAGACCTGTATTTGTAAAAATATAATTATTATGATTTGATTTAATCAAATTCATGCTTTACTGTACTTATCTCAAAGTAATAGTTAAGTAAATAAATAGTTAAGCATAATATAACTGACACATACATTGAAAATCTTTTATAGAATTAGACTCATCTTACAAAACATCCAATTAAACCGCCGGGAGAAGATTCCGTACACGTACAATGTATTGTAATTACAATACAATCCACAGGTGGTCAACATTTCGATTAACTAAAAAACATTAATGTACATTCATTTAGTCGCCGCTACATTTCTACACCTGCTGTTTGTGCGGAACTCTCGTTAATGCATAAACTTTCGATATTAAATTATAAACGAATGTACAACTACTGAGACACCCGAAAGTTTTCTTTTGAGTGACGTTGGCGTCTACGAACGCAGCAACTACCAAGCGACTAGAATGTGTTGAAAGTCGCCAACATCATTTTGAAGTCGTTGACATAAATACTTTAAAAAATATCTACTGTTATATTGTAATTAAATTAACACATACTATCTTCTAACTTCCAAATAAACCATAGAAGAATTAAATATAAATATTACAGACCATTTTCTTTAAAACCAACCACGGTTTATACGAGTATATAAAAATTTCGTTATAAAAATAATACATATCGAGGGATGAAAGGCTGTTTGGTTTAAGCGACATGTTTTAGGGGTATAGTAATATATATATATATATATATATATATATATATTCGGAATCAGCGTTTTTTACCGATTACAAAAATATATATTACTATATCATCAAAAAATGTCGCTTAAACCAAATAGCCTTTCACCCCTCGATGTAATAGCAAAGATAATGTTAATGGCTAAGTAAAGTTAATTAATCAGGACATATTGCAGACGGATAAACGGGCGGACTGACGCTAATCATTGAGATGCGTAGAACAAAACCCATTTCAGCGATAGTCATAAAGGTCCTTTGAACAAACGCAGCCGTCATCCGTTATCGGCTTGTCGATAGCTCAAACTTTACAGAGCGACAATAGAAACTTCGCTGCAAGCTTCACAATGAGCCAGCGCTGATGTCCGCGGCCCATGACGTGCCCATTGTGCGCATTATCACAGCCAGTTTCAAGTGTTTTACCCAAACGAATTTATAAAGAAGAGATCGGACAGGGAACATAAATGAAATATAAACGCGTTCTTACCCAATAGTCTTATGTACAAGTTAACTTTGAATGCTAAAGTGCACTTGACGATTCAACTGAAGTCAGATTTTTTTTCTGAACAAAACAATTTACAGTTATTTTCTTTAATTGGTAAGTTGATCAGACCAGCGTAGAAACCTACAACGATACCTTTTTTTTGTATCCCGGAGAAAATCCTGCATAAGACCATCAGGGGCGCTGTGAGGGCGGCGACCCCGGTGTGTCAGACTCCGACTGACTAAAAACCCCCGGGATGTCCCTCTAATTGCTCCACCCGGGCCTAGGAAGTAAAATTCATCCAGACGCCCATGGAACAAGAAGCCTTGTTGAGGCTACCTCTTTGGAAGGGGAAAGAGTAAAGCCCACCCCTTCAAAACCTCTCTCATTCCAGGCGGTGCGCCGGACACAGGGCACCGCCTCCCTCTCATCCGAGCAGCAGACCCCTCAAGTCTACTGCCCAGCCTCCTACGATATCTGACTCGATCCACTTTATCCTGCACAACTGAGCGTTCCATGGCATCTGAACGTCCTACGTCTACTTGTATAGAAATTATAATTATATACCATTTCAAAATATATGGGATATATTCTATTCGTCTACTATTGAATCCACACACATACAATAGACCAAAACTACGAAATGACCCTAACAATGTTTTTGATTAGCAGTTTGTATTTCGTCTTTAAATAAAAGGTTAGCTACAAGGCAAATTAAAAACCATTAACCAAAAAATAAGGTCAGCTTTTGATGGCAACATATTATTATAGTAATAAACGAATAATCCCGAAGAAAAACGAAGCTGTTCGTGGTTTTGTGTCACGATTTGCGCTTCGATGATTTGGAAAAATGCGTACATATTTTATTTATGTTCACTTGATGAGGAATAATTGATTAAAAAGCACGCAATGCAGGGACAGTAATGGGAAGCAAATAATTTTTATTAGAAAATTTTGCTCAAATTATTAGTTTATGTTGACAGTTTTATTAATTATATTTAAAGCCTACATTCGTTAGAAAAACTTATTCGTTCATCATTTTTGCGCAAAAATATCGACATAAGACATCGATCACAATATTGCTTGGCCATAGTTTTGTTTCTTCAACGCATGTAATTATTATTAAAATAATGATAGTATATCGTCACACTATATCCCTTATGGGGTGAGCATAGATACATTAGTGGCTGTATTCACTTTGCACTTGTATGTCGTGCCCAACGTGGCCAGTAGGGCAGCTGATCGCCGTTTTCAGGGCACTTGCACATGCCATTTCTATAAGATACCATGTCGGTATCCTCACGTTGTTTTCCTTTACCGATGAGTATGTGATACCTAAATCCGTAGATAGTATAGAAAAACCCAAAGGTACATGCTGGGATTCGAACCTACGAGCATTCGAATTGCTATGCATGCAAACCGGTTCATTATCCGCAATCCCATCACAGCGACACAGAGATATTCGTATCATCTTGAAATAATAATAACATTACTTTCGCACGACGGAATTCGTGGGAACAGCTAGTGTAGATTTAAATTTGTATTGCTTTTATAGACTTGAAAACGTTTATTAGTTAAAATCAGTAATTTCCGATTCAAATAGGTGTTTATTTCTTCTCCTTTGAAACAACAAACCGAGAAGCCCCGTGTGGTTGATTAGTAAGTTGTGTATTGGATGCGTGTCCAAATATTTAGCTCGAAAACGTTATTTGTGTTCCATCTCGACTATTGTTGCAGTTTCAAACCAAATTTGTCGTACATATAATTGTTGCGGTTTAGCAATTAAATAATATCATCACGGTATATCCCTTTTGGGATCAGCAGCAGGAAATACAGTAACAACGGAGTCCACTTTAAGTGTGTAGGTCATACTCGATGTAATTCTTTAAATTGGCGTAACTTATTAATTTAGAAACCGATTATAATGAGAGAAACACTGAATGATAAGTAGAATCTACCACAATTTGTCAGTGAAATTTACATACAAATTGATTACGATATTTTTGAGGTTAGCACGCACAAACGCGCTGACAAACAAGCAAGCAAACAAAAATGTTAACAATTATTGTCGTGTTTTCTATTGCGTGCATAGAGGTGCCTAATAATAGCTTTCTCAAATATTTTCCACATACAGATAGTGATGAGTTACATTTTTATTATATCGTCGTGTGAAAGGCTATTTGGTTTAAGCGACATTTTTGGTGATATAGTAATATATATATTTGGAATCGGTAAAAAACGCTGATTCCGAAAATATATGTTACTATATCACCAAAAAATGTCACTTAAACCAAATAGCCGTTCAACCGACAATATGTATTCATTGGAACAGTGGAGTTAATCATTGATTCCCTCGAAGGTAATTCTTATATTGCACTGTAGAGGCGCTGCTCAATATAATAAAAAATTGTTAGATTAAGTTTATTATCAAATTGTACTGACATCGCACGCGGAGTCTGAATATGCTCTCAATGATTAGAAATAGTATTTGCCGCGATGCAAGTGTTCCTGAGCGTCGCCCGCATATGCCCACGGATGCACATTTGTCGGTAGTTAATTAATACCAAAATTAATCTTCCGCTTTCCAACTGCTCGTAATTCCAATGGATTATTAGGTTTAAGGTTAGACGCGATTATCTACGGTTCGAAATCCCATCACTGTTCGTTGCTAAATTCTCTGTCATATTTCTATCGTACAGCGCGGTAATCATTTATCACATTTGCTAAATTATTTGTAACTATCGTAGATAAAGAATAGAATTGAAAATGGATGGTTATTGCGATAGTACTAGCAGTATATTCGTTAACAAATTCACCGTTTTAACTTTAAGAAAGAATGAGCAATTTATTTTTATTTAATAATTTTATATTTGTGTATCGATTCTGCAGTACTGTAACGCGTCTATAATCCGTTGTAAATCAACCACTGAAAAATTTAGTGACGTGGTAAGGCGACTTCCCGAAGTGTCTCGTGCCCGCAGTACACAATTAACCATGATTAAATACCATCGAGGTGCCTCGCTTCGATCTTCAATTTTCGAGATCATTTTGTATGTATCCAGTAGTTAATATACCGAGATACCTTCCGACATGGTATATGTGGGCCGACATAGCAGATTTTCATCCCTTGGTGGCCGTGGCTATTTTTAGATTGCACTGTACTTTTTGTCAAGGTGTGATAATAACATAAAACTAAACATTGCCGATGAGGCTCTTACGTCGCGTAAACTACTCAGTTTGGAACACCGGCGTAAAGTGGCCTGCCTTTCGGTTTTCTATAGACTATACTCTGGAGAGTGTGCGGCTGAGTTGTATGATTTAGTTCCACCCTCCCCCTTCTACCATAAATTGACGAGACTCCGTGCTGGTTTGCACCCTTTTGTGGTTGACATTCCTGCTGCTCGCACTAAGCGATTTGCCTCCTCCTTTTTGCTGAGTACCGCGAAGGAGTGGAACTCACTTCCTGCGTCAGTGTTTCCGGCGTCTTATGACATGGGAATCTTCAAACATCGAGTGAATCGGTATTTGCTGGGTGAGCGCGCTCCATCGTCGGCCTCATCATCACTTTCCAGCAGGTGAGATTGAGGTCAAGCGCAAGCCTGTATGTAATAAAAAAAAAACATATGAACAAGAAAAATATACCCTTGCACAAAACTCATAAGTAAAAGTGTTACAATATATTATATGCCCTTGTAAACATAATTTAGATCTATTTTATTTGGATATGTTGCAGCGGAGGGCTGTCCGCATTGTGAACGATCCTGACGTTATTAAGCACCTTGAACAGCTCTAATTGCGCAGAGATATTGCCTCAATAAGCGTTTTTTTACCGTCTGTATCACGGCGAACGTCCTGAAGAGTTATTAATCTTGTTACACCCTTTCCCTGCTATAAAAGAGCCATGAGCGAGTGGTTTACGGAGTCACAGCTATACGGTATTTCATATCCGGGCTAGAACCAAAAGGATCTCTAACTCCTTACTATTACCGTGTGGTTGAGCTGTGGAATGGTTTTTCGGTGGGCGTGTTCTTGCCATCCTATGATATTGGGTTCTTTAAACGTAGCATGAGGGTATCTATGCAGTCCAACATGTTCTCTGCAACTATCGATGCGGTTTATTTACTGTGGATGTTTCCCTCAGGCCTGTGGTTATTATGTCGAGATAAGTTAATAAAAATAAATTCTAGTTAAAAAAAAACATATTACAATTGAGATACAAAATGTCATAATCAGAAGATCACGGCGCATCAGCTCGCTAGAAGTCACACTTTTATGTTTTACTACACTAGAGCCATAGTTTTTTACCATTAATATGACTGCATTTTGCTCATTTATGATTGAACTATACAAAATCCCAGATTATATACACATTTATGATTTCTTAATGTTTTATACAGATGTAATCATAATTACAGAGTAAGAAAATTAAAATTACGACTACATTTTGTAATCGTTAATCATTAATCCGGTTACATTTTGCCCATCTCTGACTTGAACCTATTTTGTCCTCGGTTTTTGCTTGTGCGTTTGGTTTCTTGAAGTCTTAAAACCATAGAAATAATAAGTTCACGTTTTTGTAATAAAATTCGTCCCATTTATAGAAGTCTTGTTATGATATGATAATGATGCCTTTTGCGTATCATTATCTATTTTATTTTACCCATACCTCTCCTCAGACGAGTGTAACCGTCAAACGTCCAAATTCAATTTTAACATCGACAACGTGTCGTTGCGGAAATTATTTGAAACCCCTTGAACCGCTTTTACATTTGCCGATTTAAATAAAACTTGTCATTGCTAAAATATTCTGTTTAGTCTATGGGATGCTTCTTTATGCACACTTGTAGCTCAAATAAAAGTTCTGTCTTCAAATATAAATACAGAAATATTAATTCGAAATGTTCTTAACACCGTCATTTTATATCACTCGAAAGGTTTAAATGTTTAAAGCAGCTCTGGCTGCAACAAGTTAGTCAAAAAATCACCAAATGTTGTTATAAAATGATGGGTTATAGAAATAATCCAATTTCATTTCATATATGAATAGAATATATTAATAATATATCGTTAAATAATTATAATAATAAAGAAATATAAATTTGACCTTTGTATTTTAAACTCGAGGCTAATTATTAGATTTTTAGTAAACTTGTGTTCCAGTATAACAACAGAATGCTGTTTATGCTTCTATGGGATATAGGTTATACTTTTTGACCTCTATTCATATTAAAGTTAAAGATGTAAGCACATTTTGACTTATAGTTTTAACTATACAAATAATTTGATCTTTTAAATGACAAGATAATATAGACAGAAGTTATTTCGTGTAAAATTAGCTCAATTTTAATAAGACTCATTAGAAAACGAGTTTTAAATTACTTAAATACTGGTATATGTCAATTGCCACAAAAATTACTTATTTTAACATACCTTAGTACTATATCAAAATATAGTCGAATCTCTATATTAGCAAGAATATATCTTTTATAAAAACTAAATTTTCTCGTTATTTAAAATTAATACTCATTTTTTAATATGCCCGAATAGTAAAGAATCTACGGCTAGAATCGTAGATGTTCTATTATCGATATCGTATCGTGCAATGTAAAAGCGATTTTGAAATAGCAACCACGAACGTACTGTGAAGGCAACATAGATACAATTTTATTATGAAAGCCTCATTGGATCGGCGTTTCACTTGCCTTTTCACGAAATTGGCGAAATAGCCAACGACTGGACGGGAAATTCTTTCATGAAAAGGGTTATTGCTGGAAATTGCTTCATATTTTTTAATAACTGGCACATTGGTCGCTGTCAGGATATTTACAATCTATTTCATGTTTTAATTTTTAGTTTAATCTATAGTAGTTTTTAGTTTTCGTTAATTTAGTTTTTAATTACGAAGCCGTTAGGCTTACACTCACAATATAATAATGCCTTTTTCTTCATCAAACTGTCGTAGAAACCGACTAAAGTATCCAGAATGCTGAGCTGCACGCAGATTGCTAGCATCTAAGCTGCTGCATGCTCCTTCTCTAAACACAGTGCGTATCCAAACCCACCCTATCCACTCTATCCATCCTTTGGATTCCACAAAAATGGTGGGAAATGGAAGGAAGTCCTTTGTCCTGCATGGGACGAACCTGGCTAGTAGTTATAGCAATTCTAGATTTTATAACCCACTTGTGCGATATAATTTACTATAATGAACATATAATAAATAACGTTACGTAAATCATAAAAATATTAACCACGCGACAGTTTACTTAAGTTTCTAAGAACTGCTTCGTACTTCATCCAACTCAAGTACATGAATTTACGCAACTAGAAAACTGTTAATTACGAACGTATTTATACGGATTCAATGATTAAGCACCCTAGTTATCGCAGTTAAAAAGAAAAAGTTACTTGAATTTAAATTGTAAAATGTTTAGAAGAAACCAAACATTTATTTGTAAAACTAGTTAATTAAAAAGTTTCAAATTAGACGAGGCTTATGAAATTTCTCAACTCGTACTGAAGACGGAAAATAAAGGCATTACATTTGTACGTATTCACATAAACATTTTTTTGTATCTAAAGCGTACCGTTAAATGGAGTTACTTTGAGAGTTGGGGTAACTTTGATAATAGCTAGGCTTGGTATGTTTTCTCGAATTTATTGCGTGAATTAGAACGCAATCCAAATTTTGTTTGTTCTGTTGGCATGACTGACAGAGGGGCTATGATTTTTTGATGTGTCAATGCGTATTTCTTGTCGGAACTACATCAAATTATTAGTTAAAGTTTGGAGTTAAAAAGGGTTGAAAAAATTGACTGAATAACTTCAGTGCCACATGCGTAGGTACCATTGTTTTATTTGTAGTTTTTCACTGTTATAATTAAACGTTTCTTTAAGATTTAGAGCATGTTTTGCATTGGCTGCATTTTTCTCGTTTATGTTTTACGGAATCCTCAATTGTATCCTCAAAGTTTTAAAGGTATTTAATCATGATTACAGATTATCATAAAGATATAAGTTAACTAGCTGACTCGGCAAACGTTGTTCTGCCATATAAATTATAGCAGACCAGCCACGCTTTGCTGTGACTGGTTTTTGAATAATTACTCAACCCAGTCAACGGATAGCGCCATCTTTTAGAATCGGTTGAAGCTAACTGTAAATTATGACTGCTAAATAATAAATAAATAATTTGCAATAAAATAATATTGCGACTATGAATTGAGATGAAAACTATCCTATCTTTTAAATTAGATCAAACTTCACGTGGTGTGTAAATTTCATTAAAATCGGTTTAGTAGTTTAGGAGTCCATCGCGGACAAACATCGTGACAGGAGATTTATATATATTAAGATTATTAATCAGATTACATTTTGCCCATCTCCGAATACAAATACACTTTCAGGATACAGATTATACTGGAATCCCTTTATTTAAACTGAAAAATGTGTAATAATAGTACTGTTAAGGTCTCATTAGAATCAGTTCTGTAGAATGCTCAAACAATATTTCTTCAGAAACTTTTAAGTAATGATGACATAACATGAGAGTGGCCTATAGGCTTATAGTGTATACCCATATAGCAGTGGACAAAAACGGATTGCTGATGATGATGACGAATCAAAAATAAATAAAATACATTATCATATCTAAAAATTTATATATTATTTATATATTATATTTAGTTGATTTCTATCAAAATTTTTGATACATTTGGGCCTAGACAAATAACGTTTGATCATCAACAACGTGTTATAATTTATTTATAACACGCAATATAACCTTACGATTAAACCCTTTCGGGGTGAGTAGCACATTAGCAGCTGTAATCACTTTGCGCTTGTATGTCCTGCCCAAAGTGACCAGTAGCGAAATTGGACGATGTTCTCTTTTTTTTTCTTTTTTTTTTAATCCGACTCGACACTGACTGCACCATACCTGATGGTAAGCATGGTGCAGTCCAAAAAACGCCAACGACTATCGAAAGGTAACAAAAAACCCATCGGTAGTCGCAGCGATCATGCCAGCCTGCACAAATATCTCTTCACGCTACGTTTAAAAGATCCCATATCATAGGATGGAGGGAACACGCTCGCCGGAAGACCATTCCACAGCCCAATGACACGGCAAAAGAAGGAGTTAGAGAACTTCTTTGTCCTAGCCGGGATGTGAGATACCGTATAGCTGTGCCACCGCAAGCCCGCACGCGTGGATCTATTCTATCTATCTATCTCAGGCCGCTTACATAATTCCCATTTTATTATTTGGTATAAATAAAACCTAATTGTTTACACTTTATTCTTTGCGAAAAACCGAAGATAATTTTATACTTTATTACTGCAATGAATTGAATAGAATAGAATACCACAATGTAATCATAATGCTCAAGTTATACTCCTGCATTTCGCTCCTTTACGTTACGGCACGCCCAAAGACTATTTCTGGTCCCGTGAAAAACAAACGAATGGCACTCGGCGACCAACATATTAAATAGAGATTTATATAAGTCTAAACTAGGTTTAACATGATGGTACAAGTCGCTGTAAGTGAGAAACAGATGCATTTTGTAAACAGCCCTGTTTCTTGTTTGCATGAGCACCTCAAAACAATGTTGGTTTACGTGTTAACAGAAATTGACATTACATTATGGTGTTTTGAAATCTTAACAAACTTGAAACAATAAAGCAACTTGTTTAAGTGAAGTGTAAAAGTTTTATAAATATCATATCACTGATCACAAGAAGAACAATAGATGGAATTTTGTTTACATTGTTTTCCTAAGTATTGCTGATATACTTTTTTTAAAGAAGAATGAAATAATATATGTCACAATAATACAGAAGCAGAACAGCAAATATCACTAATAAGCTACGACGAATATAATATAAATAACTGTTATTAAATCCAAAATATTAATGTGAATTAATTTATATTTCGCAATAATTATATTTTAAGTTGGCAAGCATATATAGTGACAGGAAGGATAGGAAAGTGTGACAAGTCTTGATGGAGGCGGCTTAAGTAAAAATATTGTGGAGAGAAGGTGTTTGATATTGAGTGTTAATGTTCTGTAAATGAATAACAAATAATTATGAGGTCAAGGGTTGATACAATGATCCGAACAGGTGTCCATCGATTCAGTACGATGCCAAAGGAGAACCAAAATAAAAAAGATGTTATATGGCGTGTGCTACCAGACAAGTTTTTAGAGTTTATAATAATATAACTTTTTATCCTTTAATATATCATTTTTTTTACCACAACTTGCACTATAGTGATTTTTTTATTAGATTTTTCGTTCTCCGTGAAAGACACATTTCTAAAGATTGAAATAACCTTGCAATTTGTCAAAAATAATGACATTTCGAAATAATGTAGGCATTGTATTAGGGAACTTAGACAAAGTGCTCATAGATAAACGTTATGTATTTGATATCCATCCACTTTGGGTATTCAATTAAGATCATTTCGGTTTCTAATGCAGAAAAGGCAATCAGTTTTTTCTTTCGGGTTTCAGGATAGATTATTATAATTTTTAGTGTAGTATCTTAATATATCCAACTTGTGCGTATCAGACGTAATAATGAATAATTTTGAAACTAATGAATTACTTTCAGTTCCGGATACAGACGTTCACTCCGACGCAGCCTTGAGTTTCTTTCGGCGTTTCTTCCCTAGGTAGTCGCTTCTGAAACGCTGGTAGATCACCGTTAGGTTCATTTTTCTGGCTAGCGGCCCAAGTCGAAGTCCGTACCAACAGAGGTGCTCTTGCGTTGCCACCCAACCTATAAATCGCTGGCTGAGCAGCACCTTAAGTTTTTATCCTCTCCGTCTGGTGTAGTTGTGAGGTCTCTCTCGACCGCCAACATATGTCCTGTCGAAAAAAAGAACATCCATAATAAAAAAAAGGACACCCGGACAAATCAACATTTATTTATCCTTAACGTTAATAGAAAGTTGCAAAATAAATGTAATCGACATAAAGTGGCGATATGATATTTCGAAAACCTATGCCAGTTCTATAAATTTTACTTTATCCAGGTTCTCAGATCGTCCAACTTCTAAATATTAACTATAGAGGGCCTAAACTTTAGAACATTTAGGCCGACACCAAAAGTGGTGGAAGCAATAGCTTCAAAAATTATAAAGAACACTTCATGTTCGTAGCGTTAAAGATAAAATATCAAGATATATGTTGCTTCGTTGTTAGAGAAAAGAGGTAAAAATATAAAGTACCTGACGGACGGGGAACTATTATTTTGATGGCACCGTAATTGGCGCACTTGAAGGGAGCACTTTGCATGTTCGTTCATTCAATACAATCAACCAATAATAACTCAGCAATGCATTCATTCCAATTGTTTTACATTTAGAGTATTGTTGTGCACTTTAATTAAAAACAATTAAAACAATATCTTGTTTAAAAACATCACGTTATTTACAGTTACTTAACTATTGCACTAAATTGTTAAAAAAGATATTCCTTCATCAATGACTGTTTAAATGTTAAAAGCGTAAGAAGCACTTTAAGCCAAGGTATTAAATTAATTTGGAACGTTTTTTTATAGAATCAAAGGATAAGGGTAACCTTAAATAACAAAAATAAAAAGAAAAATACCTGAATTGTATATTGTAAAAAGTTTAGAAGAATTCAAACGTTTATTTGTAGAAATAGTTAACTATACATTTTCAAACAAGGGGAGATGTATAAGGTTTCTCAGCGTATACTATAGACGGGAAACTTAAAATAATGACTTTGCATTTACTCGGATTCGCACAAACATTATTTTGTAGATTTAAAACGAATATAATACAACTAACTTTCTGGATACAATTAAACCAAAATCCCTTTACTTAAACTGGAAAATGTGTTATAATACTGTAAAAGTCTCATCAGGATCAGTTCTTTGTTTACTGTAACTTAAAGCTCAAACATAATATTCTTCAGAAATCTTTAAATAGTCGATCTCAGTCAGAATTTGTAATACATAAAGGCCTGGTAAAAATAGCATTCGATCAGCAATAACATGTCATAATTTATTTAAAATAATAAAATATCGTCACGCAATACCCGTTTTAGGGTGAGCCGAAATACATTAGTGGCTGTATCCACTTTACGCTTAATGTAATGCCCAATGTGACCCGTAGCGCAGCTGATTGCCGTTCTCAAGGCATATGACATTTCTATTAGACACCATGAGGGTTGTTACGACTACATATTCCCTCCTTTCCATTCCCCTCACTAACAATCGACTCAAGGAAACATGCGCCGCGCGCATCCCTAGCGCCGGCGCATCTATCAAAACGTAACAGCGAAGAGTTCGGCCGATAAAGTGTGGTGTGATGGAACGCGGTACCTTAAGCCTCATCACCACCAAATCCCAATAAGCACCTACCTTATCCTTAAATTCAAGTCGGTCAACATTCTACCTAAAAGAAAGCAATTATAGAAAAAATCTTAATTCAATTTACAACAAGGGTTTTTACCCAATGTTTTTCTTCCCCGCTGGGCACAGGTGCCTAAATCTCTCTCTTTCTGGATAGGTTGCAGCGGAGGGCTGTCCGCATTGTGAATGATCCTGACGTGACTAAGCATCTTGAACCGCTCCAGTTGCGTATAGATGTTGCCTCACTGAGCGTTTTCTACCGTCTGTATCATGGCGAGTGTTCTGAAGAGTTGTTTAAGCTTGTTCCACCCTCTCCTTTCCTGAATAGAACCACGCGCGCGGGTTTGCGGAGTCACAGCTTTACGGTTTCTCATATCCCAGCTAGGACTAAGAAGTTCTCTAACTCCTTCTTTTGCCGTGTCGTTGGGGTGTGGAATGGTCTTCCAGCGAGCGTGTTCCCACCATCCTATGATATGGGATCCTTTAAGCGTAACGTGAAGAGATATTTGTGCAGGCCGGCATGATCGCTGCGACTACCGTTGGGTTTTTCTTGCCTATCGATAGTCGTTAGCGTTTTTTTGGCTGCACCGTGCTTACCATCAGGTATGGTGCAGTCACTGTGTCGAGTCAGAATAAAAAAAAAAATCCAATCTTAATCTTGTAAAACTCAACCGCACGTACCAGAATTCGAAGCTACAACCACTGGAGTAGCCGCGCATGAATACCAATCCCATATCCTTTAGTCCACCACGGTTATTTGTGTGGTTTTAAAGTATACAATTTTTCACATTGTCACATTGGGCACGATGAATAAGCGCAAAGTATATACAGCCACTAATGTATCTCTGTTCATCCCGAAAGGATTGTAGCGTAACAATATATTAATATTAGTAGTAGTAGATTTTGTATGATAGTTGGATAAAATAAAAATAACGTAGAAGACTAGTGTTAACTAATAGGATCGAATATTGAAACAAACGAATAATTGTACACAGTGTGAACAAACGCGACTATTAAATATTCATTTACTGAAACATTTATACGCCCTTCATTATTACGTATGACAGGGCCTTCGTTTGTAGTGTCGCCTCATTCCGAATTCCATATAACACGGGCTTAATTCGACTGAAATATAACATTAGATATTTAGAGTGGACAGCCCGGCAAGGCGGCCGTACAAATAACATTAATATAAACTAGAATCGAACGCGGTGCACTATCGATTAGAAGCTAGCGCTCACAACAATTAATGACCTGTGTGTCCCAAGCCCCGACAAAGCTATGGCAAAACAAATAGACGTCGTGCGCGCCTCCCTCTGTACAGGGTGCGCGCCGAATATTTTGCAAAACTTCATTTGAATTTTTTAACATTCGACGTTTTCAAAAGACTAATGAAAATCTAGGAAGGCGCTTTGAACTCCGGCCCTTGCTTTATCTGAATTCAGAATAAAACGCTTAAAAGTATTGTGAATGCGTCTGTATTGCTTTTGCCTTTGTCGTTTCGGAATAGTTAGGTAGCTCTTTTATAAACAACATGTGCAATTCACTAGCGTTCCTTTATGTATAAAGTACCAAACGGTATTGCCGTTCTATAAAATGTTTATGGTATGTCTATAGGTATTACCATATTATAGTACCATATTATATAGTACATACTAACTATATTTTTTTCCAGTTTACGTATAATTTTAAAATTAAGACAGCTAAACAAAAATATGATATTGATAAAAAAGTATGTCCATTGTTTTGATTTTCAAATAACCTTATATATATAAGGTTATATATATACATATATTGTAAATAAATAGTTAACAAGATTTTTGTATTAATTAAATATTATTCATATTACTTATAATAATAATATAATATGTAGTCCCGTTTCCCTGTTCGGTGGAATCAGTGATACATTAGTGGTTGTATCTTTTTTTTTTTTTACTTGGGGAAAATCCTCATAGGACCGTCCCGGCCGCGAAGGGGTAGGCAGCCGGGGTGTGCTGGACTTTTACCAGCTAAAAACCCCAAGGTGACTACTTCTGCGAATTAGTGGGGACTGCGGGTCCTGTAATCAAATCGCCGAAGCAGTGGTTGTATCTACTTTGTGCTAAAATTGTATTAATTTATAATAAGTAATATTTAAATTAGATTAATTGTTTTAAGTGCTTGTGTTTTTAAATAAATTTATATTTATTTATCAGATTTTTCAGAAAAAAATAATTACTTTTTGATTTCACTGCAAATCTCTCGAATGATATTTTCGAAAAAAAACAATACGTCTTGAATTTTTTTCGAAATTTTGTTTTATATTCTCACACAGTTTGTTACTAAAATCAATAAAACTGTTTTTTTTTTTCTAAATTACCTGTTCCGGGTATTGACTTAGCCATTCTTACACGCTTTTGCTGATTGTATAATCAGCTCAATGCCAATATCGGTTTGAAATTTGATTATCTGCTAATAGAAAGTATAATTGCAATATAATATTTTGATATACATGATTGAAATACGAGTATGTGTGAGCTTAAATAAGTTCTTAATTCGTTGTTTCTTTTTTTGTGGCCAAAAATAAAAGTAGTATTTAATATATTTATGTATAGTGTATTATATAGTATTAATTGATTTTAACGATTAAACAACGATAATATTTGAATAAGGCTTCAAAAAGTTAATTCAAGCTTAGTTCTTTAACGAAATTAATCAACATAACTTAAAAACGCTGCTTAATACCAGTTTAATGCGTTATATCAGTAAAGAATCGTCCTGTATGTAGTAGATAGGGGTGCTCCTCATTCATGTGTGCGGGCAGCCAGCGGCTGTGTGCGTCCAGGTTTAGGCAGGGGTGTGCTTAGACAATTTTAGTATAACGTGTCGCAAAATAATGCATACTGGTCATAATGTATGCATAGTCTTATACACGCACCTTGATTATATTCGCCTTTATCGAGCATCGCCTTTTGATTCTCGCTTTTTAAACCCACATATGTTTATAATGATTTGTTTTGTGCAGTATTAATATTTATGGATAATAACACCCGTTAATCTAGTCCTCAACTAAGCTTGCGCTTGTATTATAGGTAAAAGATGCCAATGTTTATTTATTTATTTTAAAGGCAAACATACAGCAATATAAAAATGATAACAAAAATACACAAAAAATGTTACATAAGCCAGCAAAGTTTCCACAAAAAATAGTACAAAAATAGAAATCAAGCTAATGAATAACAATAAAAGAAAATCAACCAAATATATATATATATATATATATATATATATATATATACATATGTATATATATATATATTACATATAAATAGTTCACATATAAAAAATACAGTATAGAACAAAATTGAACCTAGGCTAATATTTTCTCGCTCACCATTCGTTTAAAGGGCCCATAGGCACAGGACAGTATATCTATATCACAAAGACGTTTATTATATAGATCACAGGCACGAAAAACAAAAGTATTATTAACATAGTTTGATCTTAACATTGGCACCTAAAACAGCGAAAAGTCTCTTGCATTGAAATGCGGACACCTGAAACCTGTTTGACTAAGCAAATAGGACGAGTCCACGATTCCGAATCGTTTTATTAATCGAAGAGAGTTTATAATATAAGCACGCAGTCATAGAAATGTCAGAAGGCAGTCGATTAAACTTCCCAAATTTTTGTCGGCAAAGAAGATTCCAATAGTCAAAAGTCCAGTCGCAGAGAGTTATCATAGTCCACTCCCAAAAGTCAATCGAAATATTCGCTTTTATGTTTGCCGAAGTCTTATTGGATCACTTTGGAGATATTGCTTGTATCGTTTCCAAATAGAAACTGACCCGCGATTGAGTCCAACCGGTATTTATATCGGTGCTGCAGGCTTCCAGCATTTTCGAGAAAGTTCTAAAAAAAAATCTATGCACCTTATGTATTTTCCCTGATGTTCTAAAATCGCTTATCAATTTTTTACGGCCCGAAATTTCGCAAATAAACAGCTGTCTATTAATATCCAGATCACGTACGTCTCGTTTCTCGGAATGAATGAAGGCAGAACGGCATTTTTGATGTTCACTCACCATTTGCGATTTGTTAGACAATAAGTTCATTCGAAAATGCAACTCGAGATAACCTATACGTTTTAAAATCGTAGCCGTGTAATACCTACGAACCTAGAAATCTAGGGTTCAAGTTACACCCTAGCTCCGTCGTAACAATATACATATTTTAATATATATACCAACAATAACTTGCAACAAATTAATCTCCACATCACAGAATAATATACCACTACCGGGACTCAAACTCAGAATTTTCAGCATTGCAGGCAGGTTCTCAACCATGGCACTATCAGGTTATTAAGTAGTACTTGCCTTTAAAATAATAGATTTTTGAATCCTTTGATGATTACAGCGTCTATCAACGAACATTATCCCATTTCACTAATAATAGTTGCAGGCGGTAGATACACTTTACTTGACTAGCCGGGCAGTAGACTTAAGGTAGTCCGCTGCCCGGATGAGAGGACGGCGGTGCGCAGTATCTAGCGCGCCGCCTATGAAAGAGGTATTGGAGGCGTGGACTCTTTATACCCACCCCTCCCAGAGAGGAAGCCTGAATAAGGCTGTTCGCTCCCCGCGTGACTGAACGGATTTGGTTTCCCAGGCCTGGGTGGAGTGATTAGAGAGACACCCCGGGGGTTTTTAGTCAGTAGGAGTGTGACACACCGGGGTCGCTGGCCTCACAGCCACCCTGATGGTCCCATGTAGGATGTTACCCCGGGTTACCAAAAAAAAACTTTGCTTGATTAGCTTCAAAAGGCGTCTCATTTTGTTAATCTAGTATAAACAACCGGTAAAGAGTGATTTGTACTCATACATCGACGGTTTCGTACAAATAAACTACGAAAGCACCGAACACAGCTTTAACGAAAGTAAATTTGATTGGGGGACAAAGTTAACTATGCAATCGGAAAACTGTTGCTCCATACATCTATATATAAATCTAATAGGTGGTAGTTATATGAACTGCAAATAAATTTATAATCGTTAAAATGTGAAATAATAAATAAAGGCTGTAGTCGCACAATGGCTTAAGAACCGTTATCCATTCGCGGCAACGATGAATGGCCGCAGGTTCGAATCTTGCCACGATTTTCTGGGTTTTCCAGATTAAGTAAGGATTTAGGCATCACATTCTTATCGATGAAAGCAAAACATCGTGAGAAAACTCGCATGGTATAGAAATGTCATGTGTAAGTGAGAATGTTGATCAGGTACGCTTTGTTATACTATCCGAAAATACCCATCTTTTTTTACCTATACCTATTCCTGCGACTCAGGATATCTGAGCCACAGCCCTGTAGCTTTAGTGTCCATCAGCAAGTCAGTCCGATTCCTACATCTTACAGAGACAGCCGCCTTACTATTTCTTTAGTGTTTTAATTCAAAATCCTTTTAAAAATAAACCAAATCAATAAGGACTCATAACAGCTCGTTGTTAAAGAGAATTCAGCCACTAATGTATCCCTATTCAAATTAAACGAGATATAGTGTGTCGATATCTTATTACTATAAAAAATAAATGTTGTATAATTGGAAAGTTAGTTTTCGGATTTTGCCGTTCACTTGTGTGAGACATTGCTCTTAGAAAAACATAGTTTTTTTATTTATTTTTTTATTATTATTTATAGACGAACGCTTGACCTCAATCACACCTGGTGGAAGGTGAAGATGAGTTCGATGATGAAACGCGATCGCCCAGCAAACGCCTATTCACTCTTCTCTTAAAGACTCCCAGGTCATAAGATCGCGGAAATATGGCCGCTGGTAGCATATTCCACTCCTTAGCCGTTCGCATGATGGATGTAGAAGCGAATCTTGAAACTTGTAGAATTTCTTGGTTAATACGAAAAACCTTATAGGTTTTAATTTAAAATATGCGACATCATTGGCCGTATTTTTATTGCATTGACTTGATTCGTCCGCGTGTTTATGACAAAAAGTGCCTTGATAGACAATTAGGCAAAGAAGCAAATATGCGAATATTATGGTTATTTTTTCGTTGAGGTACGGAATCCTAAAAACGGACTTTTCACTAGGCTTACTGCTGTTATAATGTTATTTTAGACATGGCTATTGTTTACGCTTGTGTCTGCTAAAAATCAATTGTCGAACGATTTAGGTATATTTTTCTATAGGTGGAAGATACTGACGGACGCGTCATTTCCGCGCAACGTGTCGCGGTCCACCGCCAGCCACTCAGAGGACTCCGGGGGACTATTGTCCAAATATAATGGCCGACTGCCTTTTGTTCCTCGCCTCGGACTGTGGAAGATTGCTTGTTTTAAATGCTACTTTAACTGTTTTTAGGGTTCCATAGTAAAAAGAAAAAGCGTAACACTTAGAAGATTTTTTGTTATTTCATTTTATTTTTTAATAACGGGTTTAATACGTGTAACGATAATGATGTAACGAAGTAAATACTTATTATTCATTTTTTATGTATATGATTATAATATAAACCAACTTCAACTCGATTCTTCTAAGATCCGTGAGTACTTAAAAGTGAAAACACTTAAAAATGCCTGTGTTGGCCTAGTGGATAAAGGAATGGTATAAATGCGCAGCGACGCGAATAGTTGTAAGTTCGAATCCTAGCACGTAGATTTCGATTTTTCCAGATTAAATTATTAGATTCCGAATTTAGTCACCACATACTCACCGGTAACGGAAACATTGTGAAAAACCCCGCATGACATCTATTTTTACACTGGCTCGACATAGTGACTACAGAGTACCTGATGGTAAGTACAGTGTAGTCCAAAAACGAAAGCGACTATCAAAGGATGAAAATCTATTGATAGTCTCCGTCGTCATGTCGGCCCAAATATACCACGACTGAAGGTCTCTAGGTATATGAGCTACTGGATATACACAAGCTGATCCCGAAACGCGACAAGCCGAAACTGGTCACTATGACGGGCTTTACACCCATGTACTGTGGTCGCGATCCAGACGGGCACCGACGCCCTACCACCTCGCTGCTCTTATCTAATAGAAATGTCATGTATAAGTGACCTCAGAACGGCGATCAGGTAAGCTAACTGGTCTCGTTGGGCACGCCATATAAGCGCCAAGGTGGATATAACTACTAATCTATCTCTGCTAACTTCGATAGTGACATAGCTTGACAATATTTTATTTTTTATCTAGGGGCTTTTGTTCTAAAGGATATATCAACCCCACTGTACGCTGACGTTCGTACGTTTAGCTGGAGTCGGTGATGAGTAAGCTTCACCATTTGTCACAGCATCCTGGAGTCATTGGACAAAGGATCTGTCAAAATGCCGAGCCACCTTTCAATGTTCAAAGAGCTCATCAGCGACTTCCTTTGTGTCTCGTTCTGAGCACACTCCATTAACAAGCGAGGCTCATCTTCAATCTATCCACACATGTCACAATTAGTTAGTTTGAGTTTCCTCGTGAGATATGCAAAACTCGCTGCTAGATTCCTGGAACGGAGTCTTAAAACATGTTATTATTATAACTGCCTTTAGCTAACACATTATAATTATCTTTTTCATGGACGTAAATTTAGATGTCGGTAGTTTTACAAGCGGTGGTGAATAACTTGACAGACAGAAATAAGGACATGATCCTATAAGTTTTTTTCTTTAAGGTAACCCTAATTACCTAAAAAACTCACATGATCAGGTAAAACAGCAAACTTATCGATACAAACTACAAAGTGGTGGTCAAAACATTTGTCTTGCCTAAGTCATTTGAAAATGAAGCGTGAACACGACGTATCGGTTGCAAAATTAGTCATACCGACTATGGAATCCTCGGTGCATTTGCAACCGAGGAAATTCTAATTTCAACGTCCGATAGATTCTTAACAAGGCCCCGAGCTATACGGGAGACGGAAAATCTCGAAAATCTCTCCACAAATCGCACGAGTATCGGAATATTTACGGTATTTAGCAATATTGCGGTCGGACATTCCGTACTTGTGAGCTTTAATACATTGTTGCATTAGTAGCCGGTACTTTAAACATTTGTTCTTATTATGAGCACTTTCAATGAGACTAAGCAGGTTTAAAATCAACCCATTTTTATTACTTAATAGCTGTGGAGTTATGGTAGATAAAAGACCAATTTCGATGTCCGGTAACGCAAATCGTCGTAGGCCTTAATTATCCAGATTGTGTGAGTATGGAGGATTATGGCGAAAATACGTGAACTGAAGAGAGTGTGAACGAATTAATAAATGCTAAGAAACTGAAAGAGGTTTGCAAGAATAGAGAGAAATGAAATGACTCATCTTCAACTTCCACCAGCTGTGACTAAGGTCAAGAATTTACCTTTAAAAAAATATATAATTTATTTAAAGCGTATCTTATTTTCTAATTTTGCGTTCAATGCATTGAAACCATTCTAAACTAGACAATATACATAGAACAACCAACTCTGTTACTCGAAACCCAATGAAGCGTACTAGATAGTGTTTTTTCCCTATTTTTACAACCCTCACATTGGCCTGAGCCAGTGAAATAAACTTTAAATCGAACCTGCTAAAATATCGTAACTCAATCTTTTTGGTCTGTTAACTTTTCTTATTATTTTCTTTAATAGCTCGGTGAAGTGACCACACTGCAAATAGCAGACAGCGCTTTACAAAGACAGATCACAGTTATAGAGAAACAGTACATTCGAGTTCGCGAGATAATCAATGTGATGACACCGACCTGTTTTTAAATTTCTTCTTTTAAAAGATTCAATATCATAGGAAAGAGATTCCCCGGCTGCAAGGTTATTCCCAACACGGCAGAGGAGAGTGTTAATTTCTACCATTTATGCAGTGACGTGCATAAGGCATTTGGACAGGGTAGGCAAAATTTGTGTAATTAATTGGAATATTAATTATTATTATTGGTAAATATTATATTGTTTTCATAGGAAAGATAGACGATGTGAATATATAATAGTTATGAATATGAATGGTTTCTTTTTTGTTTGACTTTAAGCAATTTCTTCCAGACTTATTTATGATAAGGGCATGCAATGCTTGCATCCATCTATGGAATGAACGCTACTGGTATTTTGTTATATAGGAGTACGATATTCAAAGTTCACACTAAACTTAAATATTGATCTTCGTTAATCAATTGGCAAAAAAGGGGAAATAAATGTTTAATAATTTCATGAAAAGGTAATTTTTACCCTCCCATAACATGAAACTCAAAGTCTAAATATAATATTCCTTTGAGTTAGGTATTGTTTATAAAACAACTCACAATAGCTCGGCGATTGTTTTATGGCCGTTTTATTAATTGCTTCAATTTTTTTTGTTTCAGGTAAGTGGAGCACAATAAAATTTGTTTAGAATAATCCGACATTGTTACGCACCATTGGCTAAACAAGGTAAGTATTGAATTGTTAATATTGTAGGTTTTATCAAGTCTAAGTCAATATTAAGAACTCGTTATATCGATTTTTCGATTTAAGTGTACTAAATATATTTCATGTAATTTTAAGGATTCAATGTTTTTATTCAACATCGTAATTTGCAGCCCTATTCTGCCTACTGCTGGAACTTTACCCGGCTTGCATGAAGCTTTTGCTTCAAGCAAAAGTCGAAGCTGCTCGCGTCCGTAGGCTTTACCCTAGTTTCCCTACACGTGACTCCTGGGTGGTGCTAAACGAGCAGCAGCGAGGTGGTAGGGCGCCGGTGCCCGCCTGGATCACGACCACAGTACATGGGTGTAAAGTCCGTCATAGTGACCAGTTTCGGCTTGTCGCGTTTCGGGATCAGCTTGTGTATATCCAGTAGCTCATATACCTAGAGACCTTCAGTCGTGGTATATGTGGGCCGACGTGACGATGGAGACTATCAATGGACTTTCATCCTTTGATAGTCGCTTTCGTTTTTGGACTACACTGTACTTACCATCAGGTACTCTGTAGTCACTATGTTGAGCCAGTGTAAAAAAAAAAAAAAAACAACAGTGATTTTTAATATTTTGAATTGTATGAGGGTTTTTAGTAGACATGCCCAAAAAATCTTTTGAAAGAAAAGTCATTTATAAATCTATTGAGTAATAGAAAATATCTATGAGATATTATCCATAAATTTGGTGAATTTTCTGATTTTCCTTGTCCATTTAAGAAAATAATTGGAATAGAATTTTGTAAAATAAAATCTTTGGAATGTAATTAGTCTCCGGGTTATTAAAAAAACATCTGACTGTTTATTGGTAGCAAATGACTTCTACAATCCCTTAAAGAGATCGTGTCACGTAACAAGTAACCGTAAATAGCCGTATACCTCTATCATCCTTTTTATTTGTGTGGCGATTGTAAATTCTACTAAATACTGGCTCGTATTAACACATTACTCAACAAACGACAATGGCAAAGGGGTAAAAAACACGACGGAATCCCGCTTGGAAAACGCAACTTTAAAAAAAAAGTCGAAATCGAGCGGGCAAAGTTCGGCGTGAAAGTTTGACGCCCTACCCACTCCAAATGTGGCGGACTGTGTTGCCAATTAAAAATATGTTTTTTTATTATTTTTTCCGTGAAGCTTGACAACCTTCCACGAACTAC
This sequence comes from Automeris io, assembly GCA_036320925.1. Lineage (NCBI taxonomy): Eukaryota > Metazoa > Arthropoda > Insecta > Lepidoptera > Saturniidae > Automeris > Automeris io. Next base: position 2,835,165 of record JAUDJH010000036.1, read on the forward strand.
TTAAGCATGTGCAAGGATTTATTTATTGTTTATATTCTGTTGGGCATTACAATATAAGTGGCTTTTTTTTACTGTTAGATTCAGAATTATCTTCTGTTTACATTATTTAAAAATAATTATTCTATTTACAGATAATCTATAGCTTTATATTTATGCTGGAACAAATCTTATGGAATTAATTTACGAACATTTAGAAGCGAGATTTTTCTAAATAAACCGGCTAGTTTTAGAAATCTCTAAATACATTAAAATACACGTTATAATATTTACGTATTTACCAGGAACTGTATAATATGAATTAATTCGTTTAAAAAATATAACGTATTTATATGTTTATAATTAATTAATATAAACATCTAAAATCTGAATAATAATAATAAATTAATATAAAAATATCGACTAGACCAAGTAATTTTGGACGTAGGGATTACAAAAATCAAATAATTCAATTGAGTTAAACATATAATAACCCTCTGAGAGTAACTAGAGCGGACTTCGGTCATAAATAGAATACTCATACGTTTTATGTAATCTATCACGCAAGTTTACGCGAAAATGTAAAAAATTATACTATTTAAATTAATCTGGAATCTCCCAAAATCGCTTTTGCTGCTTGTAAATGAAAAATAACTTGATCATCATAAGGAACTATGAATCATTATAACTTTTGTTTATCACAATACTACAGAATTATTATAAATGAAATATTAATAAACATAAACAACTAAATATTATAAAAGAATCAATTTAAAATCCTTATTATGTGTTTAAAATAGTTAACAACGTAAAAATAAAATTTATAAATAAATTAAAAACGTTATTAATAATTAATAATGATCGAAAATAAATTTGTAAATTGGCAACACCATTGCTAATGGACATTCGCACACAAAAGTGCCTCAGAGTAGAGTGGTTGCGGGGAACAGTAGATAGAGCAGGTCTCACCTTTGTCGCGACACCACGAGGGGCCACTAACTGTAGTTAGATATTGAGACTCCCGCGTGCATTTTTTAAATTAAGAACTATTCTTTTTCCCTCATTTTGCCATGACGAGTGTTGTTCTGGTGTTGAATTTTATCTTTTTTTGTTTACTTTTGATGTTCTATTCTTTGTTGTCTAGTTTTCTTTTTATGTGTTTTGAAAATCTGTTAGCTAAGATTAAAAGTTTTAATGCTTTCAAGATTAGCGCTTTGATACGATTTACTAGTAAAATAATAAAACTGAAACTACTAGTTTGGGTCTAGGTCCGTGATTGTAATTGCCTGTAAATATTATGCTTTTACAAAGTTTGATTAAATTTTCTCGTCAAAACCCTTTTACTTCAAAACTAACGTAGCAACAAGCTAAACTAAATAACGATTATTAACTTGATCTCTTCCTATTTTGCATGTCAGGCCACCAGAACTAAAAAGGCTCAAGTGATAATTTTGGAAACTCTTAACACTCACTCTTCTTTCAGTGACACATTCATTATAATAGAACCCAATTTATCTTTACTATTTGCTATTAAACTGTGCCTTTAATTTGTTTTCACATAGGATATTTATCCATTACACTTTTAATATAAGAAAGAAACACTTTACTAATAAAATTGTTATATTTAACTTGCTTCCTCGCGTTGCTTTTGTCAGTGTTGATGGCTAGGAACCCCCTATTTATTATGTCTTCCGTCTTATGGCGGTATGCCACTGCCATCTATTTTTGGCATAGTAGAGAGCATCGTGTACGTTTCTTTTTCGGCAGTGCAATTGTTGACGGTCAAGAGAGACCTTCACAACTAAACTGGATGAGATTTTTGTTTAATATCGCGGATTTGATCAATCAATCTTAATATTGACCATCCCCTGTTCGGGGTTGTTACCGTCCTTTCTCGCTATATGGCCAAAAAAACTGTAGCATTTAGTGGAGGCAAAAGGTATAGTTATAATCATAGATGGGCAAAATGTAATCAGACTAATAAAAATGATTAACAATTACATTTTACGTGTTTTACCATTAATAAGGCTGCATGTTGCTCATTTATGTTTTAAACACTACAAAATCCCAGATTGTATACACATTTATCATTATTCAATGTTTTAAATGGATTTAATCGTGATTACAGAGCAAGAAAATTAAAATTACAACTACAATTTGTAATCGTTCATCATTAATCAGACTACATTTTGCCCATCTCTGGTTATAATTCCTAGATAAGCTACATTTAGGAATACCGAGATCTGATAACAATTATAATTCACAACAAAATTGTTTTGTAGCGATACCTGTGACCGGTGATTGTTATTCGGACTATAAATATTTTATTTTATATCGTAGTCTAACGCGTGACGGGTGCCGCGGGGTGAAACTTAAAATAAAGAGAAGCGCAATTGAATTTTTAATATTTCATGAACGAGGGACTCGCTGCGAAGCAGTTTTAATGGGGTTACGTTCATCCCTCGTACTCTGTCTCACGAACACGCTTTCACCAACGTATATATGAGGGTCCCAGGTCCAAAGTGACCCAAGTGAAAATTTTATATTTGAACAGTCTACTGCACTTTAAAAAGTAACTTAAATAGTACTTAAATAGATGAGACAATATTTAAACAGGCGAAGTCGGGTCGCATTGTTACTTTAATATATCCCTTACATCTACACTGATATTACAAAGTAGTAAAAAGTGTAAATTAATAAATTTAGATTCAAAGAAAAGCGTGAAGCGAAGCATGAAAAGATATTTGTGCTGGCTGGTACTATTACTGCGGCTAACGATAGATTTTTCTTTCTTATTGATAGCCGTATCCTTTTTTAAACTGCGCTACACATACTATCAGGTGTGATCACTATACTGAGATAGAATTTAATAAAATGTGAAAAAATTTCAAAACGATCTATCCTATTTGAACAAATTTTTCACCAATATTTAAAATCTCGTTGCTACGGGAAATTTAAATTTCACGCGGGCTAAGCTTTGGCTTGCCTTTTTTTACCGATTTAAAAAAGGAAGAGATTGTGTGTTCGACTGTACATTTTTACATGTTCACCTATAACTTCGCCTTTTATTGACTGATGTGGATAATTCTTTTTTTAGTCAATAGGTATTGTGAAATTAGGTGCAATATATACGATACGATATAATGAAGGTATTTGGAGATACAGGCTGATGAAGCGGTTAAGATACTTCCGCTTCATACCAAAATCCTTCTATCACTCCATAAGTTACTTGCGAATGATATAAGGATAATCTGCATCCTGAATCTGTAGTGAAACCGATAGATGTCGCCTTACGACAACCGCTCTGTTTGACGTCACAAAAACGTCATTCATTACTATACAAAAATTGTATGCAACCGTCGCGACGTCGTGTTATCTCCGCTGTTATTTTAAGATATATTTAAACCGCCTTATTATCATAATAAAACCGCCACACGACGTTGTTATTAAAAAGAGAAAAAGGTGTAATTGTGCGAAAGGAAACTTTCTGTGCCCGTGGCCGCTACCGGACCCCTGGAACCTTACCGTGCTGTAGCATATACTGGACGAGCTGCAGACCTACAGGCTAGTGATTCAGATATTCTGGTATATCAGCTGCGACCAAGAGTGATAAGTTTCCTTAATAATCGTTTTGAACTTATTTTAATTTCTCTTAACCGCCAAACAAGTTACGTTCCCCGCTCATATGGAGGGCTATTTACACGCCTCTCCACAGACTTTATTTCCCTAATTGTAATAGCCATGTAAGTCTTTCCCCCGCTATATCTCCATCAATTTAATAAGTTTTTTTTTTTGGTGTCTTGGCTAAAATCCTGCATAGGACCATCAGGGCCGCTGTGAGGGCATCAACCCTGGTGTGTCAGACTCCTACTGACTAAAATCCCCCGAGGTGTTCCTCTAATCGCTCCACCCGAGCCTGGGAAACCAAATTCATCCAGACGCCCGGAGAGCGAAATGCCTTGTCGAGGCTGCCTCTCTGGGAGGGGTAGGGGTAAAGAGCCCTTCCAATACCTATCTCACAGGCGGCGTACCGGACACTGCACACCGCCACCCTCTTATCCGGACAGCAGACACCTTCAAGTCTACTGCCCGGCTAAATTTAAAAAGATATACACCAAGGTTGCTTTAGGCCTTCAGGCTTAATATGGCGAATGTCTAATGAAGATCTTCCATGATACAGTGGATTTATAAAGTTTAGGTTTATTTTCAACAAGATTTTGTCTTGAACACGCTAAATAACCAGAATTAAACATGCTAACATAAAAAAATGTAAAAGAGAAACATTTGTGCAAATTAAATTCAAGCGTTTTCAAAATGTATTTAAATCTTAAATTGGCCAGTAAGACTGCCAACGCCAGTGCCTTGTTACGCAATATATGTCATGACATTGACTTCAAAGATAACAAAGTCTAACGGGTAGTTGTAGGGTTATTATTTACTTTCTGAAGACAGTTGATTTTTCTTATGAAAATGCTTTTAGGATCATTCGAAAAGTGACAGAATTAAAGAGTACATGTGAATTGCTTATAAATATAATTATTGACGTAGATGTAGAAAATAGTCAATGGAGACAAATACGGACTCAACTTAAAATGTTTATTCATAAAGCAAAGATTGTTTAAATTAAATAAAATTCCGTATTTTACCGTCGCTTTACACGTCTACGATACTACCATTCATGGAAATGTAATTGTAAAATGTTCCAAAATATGAATGAAAATATGGTTGAATGAAAACAAACGTCATAATTGACAAATTGGGCTAAAATTGTAACCGCACACAGTGGGAATGAACTTTTCGCTCCAGTCATTTTCTTGCGTAGCACAAATGCAAATCTTAACACTGAAAAATTATCAATATTCATCGTCAAGCAGTGTAAAATTAATTAAGATATATAAGTATACAACTTTGTTTAAATAAACTATTAATTTATTTTTTACACATTAGGAATCACTCATTTTTATTAAAATACGTTTTATTGGCATCATAAATAATTCCATTAGAACTGCAATTGTACCAATTAAAATTAATCTATCACCATTTTGGAAAGTAGGATCTACCGAGAAATACCGACAAGTAACTTTGGAAGTCGCTTTTATTAGTGTACAGTACCAAAGATATATTTTAAATTAAATATTTAAACCGAATGTCAAATCCAAAAATAATTGTCTAAATAATCATATTAAAAACGTTTTCAAATTATAATAATCTGCCACCGTTTCGAAAAGTATGATCTGTCGAAAATTTCCCCTAAGAAACTCGGATAGTCGTTCTTTTCAATATATTGTTTTATAGCTACAATTTAATTTGAAAATTTTATTCAAAGTCCTCCTAATGAAACATTTATTTTATATAGCCGTAAATCCTTACCAATGAATTAATTTGTACTATGCTCTTCTAGTCAGGTTTATAAAAAAAAATATTCTCAACTTCTTATTCATTTTATAATATCTAAAGGTCATGTTTCCGTTACTATCAAATCATTATAGCATTTGATACTGATACATAATACTTAATACGGAAGAAATCCGGGTTAGAAGTGTCCTTTTAAAATCAAGGATATCGCTCGAATAAATCCTTTGAACCCGATACATTCTGCGAATGGTCTTCCTTTTATGTCATGGTAATTTAAATTTATGCATTTATATTGCATTCCGAAATAACAGAATATTCTATTGCAATTATTATTTGCATAAAAACAAATGCAATCACAACGGTATACTAAGGCTCGGATGTTTGATTAATAGTTAAAAAATGTAAAATTATTCTACTCCTTGTCTTAAACGTGTTTTTAAATGGTATATGATCTTTATAGTATATTATTATATATCTTCAAGTTAGTAAACAAAATTAAACAAGAAACATACAGTTTCCTTGCCTTGTGGATTTGTAAAGGCTCTTGCTGAAGAACAGGATTTAGCCTTGCCGAAAAAAAAAACAAATAATATAATTTTCATTACGATTTTTTGTGTGTAATTGTTCTATTACTACGGTAGAAAAAATCGAAGGATATTTAAAATTTTGAAGTTTATTAATAAAAACTATTTACTATTATATAATACTAGCTGACTCGGCAAACGTTTTGCTATATAAGTTATTTCGTGGGGACGACCTCTCGCTGCCGGCGGTGGTGAAAGCCATGGTCGGCAGCGAAGAGACATGGCAGGAAGTTTCATCCTTCTGCCAGGCTGTGATGAATCAGAAGGAGGCCGCCGAAAGGGTCAGAGAGTGAAAATCTTCTCTGGCCACTCGGCGGCCAAGGCACCGTCGCCGGAGGGACGCGTTCATCCAGAGCGGGCCCGACATTCCCCGGTGACAATAGCCGGGCAGTAGACTTGAGGGAGTCTGCTGCCCGGATGAGAGGGCGGCGGTGCACGGTGTCCGGCGCATCGCCTGGGAGAGAGGTTTTGGAGAGGTGGGCTTTACTCCTTCCCCTCCCAGAGAGGTGGCCTCAACAAGGCTTCTTGTTCTCTGGGCGTCTGGATGAATTTGGCTTCCCAGGCCCAGGTGGAGCAATCAGAGGGACACCTCGGGGGTTTTTAGTCAGTAGGAGACTGACACACCGGGGTTACTGCCCTCACAGCGTCCCTGATGATCCTATGCAGGATATTCACCCGGGATAAAAAAAATATAAGTTATTTCTAGGTAACATTTACAAAAAAGATGATAATTGATTAGTTATCGAGCGGGATGAAAAATGATTAAATTACTAAAATGGCTATTAAAAAATAGGGGTTGGTGATAAAAGGGTAAAAATTTATATATATAAAGATAAACATTTGTTTGCTGTGGTGGCCTGGTGAGTAAGGGACCAGTTTTTATGCGCGGCAACGTAACTGGTCCAACGTTCGTATTCCTGCACTTATCTCTGGCTTTTCCATAGTAAGTATGGATTTAGGCAACACATGCTCACTGGTTAAACAAAACATCTTGAGGTATCTAATAGAAACGTTATGTGTAGAGGCCCTAAGTATAGCGGTCAGGTATGGTATTGGTCACGTTGGGCACTAAACAAATTGTTCTTATGTAAGTTATTTGTATCGTTATGAGAATAAACTCTGAACTATATAAGCGCAAAATGGTTGCAGCCACAAATATAACTCTGCTTATTCTTATAGGTACATAGCGTGACGATATGTGTTTTTTATTCTTATTACTATTATGTTATTATTAATTAAAAATATATACGTACTCATTTACGAAGATAAATTCTTGACCAACGGAAAAAATAGTGTATAAAATTACAATTTACCGTTTTAACTACACATTATTACTCTATTTAACTACTGATCAAATAACTAGGCATTAGTTGTTACAACATTGTTTATCTGCCCACACCCCGTTCACATATTGCAAAAAACTGTAATATGAAACAAAGAAACAATAATGGCTCGTGTTCACATGCGGAAAACTTGCATATTATGCACCTCATATTATAGCGTTTCCAGTAAAAAGTATACACAATATTATTGCGACAGGATATTAGGATCGGATGGCAAAACTTGTAGAGAATGAGCCCCGGCGCATCGCACCCGATACCGGGCGGATATTATAAATAGCGTTTGTTATTCATTGCCCATTGTATCACTTTCATGACACGATCGATTCGTAGTATCCATTCATAGCCATTGAATATACGAAATCATTCATCGGAACTTGTACAGCTGACACCCTGTTGCAGAATAACTCTTAAGTTTCCAGACGATTCTATATAATAGGTTTTAAAACAAACAACTACTACAAACAAACAAACGTTTTACTACAAACGTAGGCTATAAACAGAGATGGGCAAAATGTAATGTGATTAATGATGAACGATTACAAAATGCAGTCGTCATTTTAATTTTCTTGCTCTGTAATCATGATTAAATCCATTTAAAACATTAGGAAATCATAAATGTGTATACAATCTGGGATTTTGTAGTGTTTAAAACATAAATGAGCAAAATGCAGTCATATTAATGGTAAAAAATGTAAAATGTAATCGTTAATCATTTTCATTAATCTGATTACAATTTGCCCATCTATGGCTATAAATGCACCGACTTTCTTTTGGATGGTCACCGCACTGCTGTGGCCGTGTTGGTCTAATGGATAATGGGCCGGTTTCCATATGCGGTAACGAGAATGGACGTTGGTTTAAATCCCGGCACTTGCCTCTGAGTTTTTCCTGATTACGTACAGTTTTAAGTAGTGATGCCACGATTAGTGGATTGGCCGAATACCGAATATTCGGCAACGCTGTCGGCCGAAGCGCCGAATATTCGGCCGCCAAATATTCCTGGAAGTAGCGTGTTTAGTGAGAGGTTATTTTATGAGGCTGGTAACATTTACGATGAAAAGCGTAATCGTTTACTACCAAAAAATGCTGAAATGCTTGTTTTTATCCATCACAACTTACCACTGATCAATTTTAATTACTAAAGTGTTGAAATTTGGAAATAAATACATAATTTTGAGTAATATAACGTGTCTTTTTTACACGATTTGGTATTCGGTATTCGGCCGAATAGTACGTATTATTCGGCCGAATACCGAATAGCAAAAAAAGTGGCCGAACAGGCCAAATACCGAATAGTTGCCGAATATTCGTGGCATCTCTAGTTTTAAGCACCACAAGCTCACCGATGAAGGAAAACATCCTGAAGAAATCCGCTCGGCATCTAAAAAGAAAATCATTACGTGCCGTGAGAACGACGATTAGCTGCGGTACTGATGACGTTGGTTACGCGACACAAACGCAAACTGAAATATAACCACTAATGTATCTCTGATCAACCTGTAAAAGATGCAGCGTGACGATATACTATTATTATTATTATCTCTATTGCAAAAACTCCTTTTAATTACAAATGATCTAATTTAATCCCTATTGAATGGAATGGTCTTCCAGCGAGCGTGTTCCCACCAACCTATGATATGGGATCTTTTTAGCGTGACGTGAAGAGATATTTGAGCAGGCCGGCATGATCGCTGCAACTACCGTTGGGTTTTTCTTACCTATCGATAGTCGTTGGCGTTTTTTTGGTTGCACCATGCTTACCATCAGGTATGGTGCAGTCACTGTGTCGAATCAGAATAAAAAAAAGAGTATCTAATTACTTTCTCTCAAGGTGAAATTCGGTAGACAAATGATTCCTCACAACTCGTATAGCTGATAATTTGCGAAATCACTTTTTAAGTTTTAAGAACTTGATTTAGTCATATATCATTATGTAGTTACTTTGTCATTTTTATTGCTCAAATAAAAAATTAACTAGAATTTAATATCGCACAAAAATTTTCATATAAGATAATTTTTTGACCTTCTTAAGCCTTATTTTTTTGAAATGGTCATTTGTTTACTTTGCACAGGTTTTTCATCCGACGAGATCTAAGGAAAATAAGAATTGGCGCGTGTCAAATAAAAAACACGCCAGCGCAGGAACGCCAAGTCCTTTCACTCGTGTAAACCTCTTAGACTGTCCTTTAATTAATTAATTTCTTTGCCATCTTCGCCAACTACGAGAAATTTAAAGGCTTCTTTGTAATTAGATTTTAAAAAAGGGAACGGAAGAAATGCTCCGCGATCAAAAGATAATTAATCGGACATTGAAGCGTTATTGACTGGAAAAGTTGCATATAAGTCGATCCGGTGGGCCAGATAGCGTTGAGTATCATTGAGTTTATATAAAGCTATGTTTGATTCGCTCGTCTTAAGTTTTAACTCTTTAACTAGGGACATTCGATAAGTACCCGATATTGGATATGAATTCTTTATTTAACATTTTAAATAATAAAATTGACTGCCCCCAACTGCTCCAAAAATTTTCATTCAGAGCCCGCCCGATAAATTCCAGACGAGCCGTTTCCCTTTTTCACCCACCTTCTAAACGAACAAACCTCGGAGTCAACAGTGCTTTATGTAGATTGTCTCGGTCCTACAATCTTCTTAGAGATTCGGTTGATTTGTTTGCGGACTCCATGCCGAGATTCAGGATAAAGGTCTTCGGGTTGTTGAGAGATGCACAAACGAATAATCTTGACATTAATTACCATTATTATAAGATAGTATAATATAATATAATATAGTATAAATAAACTCACCACTCTGACGTATGTTGTGGATGCCTTAATAGGAACTGTACATTTTTGATTGTAATTGTATATATGTTGTTTAGAGAAATTTTGTACCGGGCTACTGGCAACCCTATAAAGAGTAAATAAATAAATAAATATCAGTTTTTATAATAATTTTCTGATGATCTACAATGGCCGACGGAAGCTACGGCGTCAGTTTCGGTCAAAATGGCCCGAAGTTATTAATTTTGGGAAAATATAGCGACATCTGTTGACCACATATATAAGGAATATAAGAAAACAAAAATTATACAGGATTATTTCATAAACGAGGGAGGTATTATTGGAGCCCTCCCAGAGAGGAAACCTCCGAAGGTCAGTCGCTCGCGGGGTCAGTAGGAAGTATACGGATACCCAGGCCCGGCGAAGGAGAAAAGAGGACACAGTTAGCACCCCGGTGGTTTTAGTCGGTGCAAGTCCAACGCACCGGGGGATTGGCCCTCACCACTGCCCTGACGGACCGAAGGGATTTACAACGGGTTAACAAGGAAAAAATATTTTATTTGATATAATAATTAGTACTTTCTTGTAATGAATAAAAATTTAAATAAATACATTCCTTAAGAAATCATAAAGAAAAATGAACAAAGGAGAATTCATCCGTAAAAAGTTTGGACACCGTAGCGTGTGTGACGCACGCTTGGTAAGTAAATAAAACTCCTGTTACGTAATTTCAGGTAAACAGAGGGCTTGTTTTCCTTTCTTAACCTGGCTTTGGACAGGCAAAATGCCTACTTAAAAATTAATTGTTATTCCTTTATCCATATGTTTAATGGACCGTATGTATATGCTAACAATAATATACTTTGTTTTAATGTAAATATGAAGATGCCGCTATTTTTACATATATGCAATCAGAATCAAATGCTGATTATCCTTCGTGAATATTTCCATCGTCTATAAAATCACTGTATATCAACCGTATTAAGGATATCGAAAAGAAAATAAATAGTTCTGTAATAAACTAATGGAGTCCACATTAGTCTAAATATATATAACTCAAAGGTGACTGACTGACATAGTGATCTATCAACGCACAGCCCAAACCACTGGACGGATCGGGCTGAAATTTGGCACGCAGGTAGATGTTATGACGTAGGCATCCGCTAAGATAGGATCTTATTAAATTCTACTCCTAAGAGGATAAAATAGGGGATGAAAGTTTGTATAAGTTCATCCAATAGCTTGATAGTTTTAACGCCTAATGACAGATTAGTTAAGAATATTGTGTACAAAGAAGTTTTGTAGGCCCTAATTTATTACACACGCTAAACAAGAGTAAAGCCGCAAAAACTATACCTAATTAATAACAATACTTCTTAACGCGATCGAAGCCGCGGGCAAAAGCTAGTATTCTTTAAAATACCAGTGAGTGGCGACGCTTCGCTTCTCAAGTACTTGTCCGCCCCGCCCTATTAGATATTTTACATAAGAAATGCTATAATTTCCATGTCAAGAACAAGGTTCGGTGGTATACGTATCGAGATCCGATAAAGTTGCAAGGTAAGCGGGTCACGGTGTTAGTTGAAGTGGGGATCAGTGACCCACATCGCACAATACGCTTCCGCCAAGCGCCGAGCAATTAAACCCTACACCAGACGTAAAAAATTACCGAAACAAAGCGCGGTGGCCACCTTACCCCAGCCTCCACGACGCCCGCCGTTACAATTTATCATAGCAAATAAAAATACACGGAATTAAAAAGAAAAGGACGAAAACTCTGAAACGAGCGAGAAAAACGATCGTTGTATGAATGCCTAAAAAGTATATTTGGTTATCGGTTCGAATTAGGCACCACCTCCGTGAGCGAATGTTTTTTTTTATACCGACTCGACACAGTGACTGCACCATACCTGATGGTAAGCATGCTGCAGTCCAAAAAACGCCAACGACTATATACAAGTAAGAAAAACCCATCGGTAGCCACAGCAATCATGGCAGCCTTCACAAATATCTCTTCACGCTACGCTTAAAGGTTCTCATATCATAGAATGGTGGGAATACGCTTGCCGGAAGACCATTCCACAGCCCAACGACACGGCAAATGGAGTTAGAGAACTTCTTAATCCTGACCGGGATGTGAGATACCGTATAGCTGTGACACAGCAAACCCTCGCGCGTGGTTCTATTCAGGAAGGGAGAGGTTGGACCAGGATTAAACAACTCTTCAGAACACTCGCCATGATACAGACGGTAGAAAACGCAATATATTCTTATATATATACGCAATATGTATTTTGACGATATTATCATCTTGCCAGTTCATTCTAAAACAACCCTACGAAAGTGTGAAGTGAATTGATGAGCAATATATAATGGACTTTATAAAAGCCTGCCACGAGACTGGACTCCACCGATCTATCAGAGAAATTCTATTTTATTTAATTAGCGAAACAATCGGCTACATATAAATAATATATAAACAAAATGTATAAGCTAGCAAAGTTTCTGCATTAATACTAAACAAAATAAAAATCAGGCTAAAGAATATAAAATACAAATAGTTTACCTATAATAATATATATATATATATATATATATATATATTTTTTTTTTTTTATTAAATAGTCAAAAGGTTAAACTTACCTTTTGTATCTCACCAATCTCTTAAAAGAACGAATAATAAAATAAGCTCTTTTTACAAAACAACTATATAAAGAGTCATGCGGGCATGCATTGTTCTGCCGTAACTCGCAACAATATAAGGAAATATCTCTAAATCAGGGCTTCTTAAACTTTTGTCATTCACGACCCCATTTATGATTACGAGTTTCTTGACGACCCCATACAAATATAAAAGAAAAATAAATTAATATTTTTTGATTATTAATTTATTACTTAACAATATACATATGAAAATATATAGTTTTAGAATTTGTTTTGAAACATACAAAAAACTAAAATTAAAAATTGCACAAAAAATGATATAATTGTATTTATTATAGTTTCAAAAATAAAAGTGGATTATGACTATCTTAATTCGCTCGAATATATTCAAGTAGTTGCGTGGTAAGTATTAAATTAAAATATAAGTAAATAATTATAAATAATAATAATTAATTATTAATAATTATTAATAATTATGGGTCGCGACCCCGTTTGGGGTCGCGACCCATAATTTCAGAAGCCTGGCTTTAAATTGATTTTATCATCGTAATCGCTATCTAGCTATAGTACCACATAATACTAAGCATTTAACAGTCTCTAAACTAACCGAATACTCGTTTTATAAATTAAATTATAATATATTACAAAAGTATCATAAGTTTTTTTTTTTTCGAATTTACGCGTGTTTGTTGACCGGGAAAGGTCTTCACAACTTAACCGGGCGGGTATAGTATCATAAGTATTTAATAAGTAGCAAAGGAAAACGTATTCCAGTAAAAATTACAATTGTCGCTTATGATGTTCTTCCAGAACACATCTCGTATGATTCATTTTGAGGTCATTCAATGAGAGCAGGGAGTGTTTGTGGCGATATATTCGTTTGTTGAAGTGGTGCCCTAAGCAAGTCAAGGATATGCTTAAATTTCTTGGAACAGTGTTGCCAAATAGGGTCTCTGGACCATTGGGGACTAGCAAGCCTGTCTCAAACGGTACATGAATAAAAATGGCAATATTATAAAATAGCAACTGATTTTAAACATTTAATAGCGTTTTTGCTTTTCGACTGTTACTTCGGCTAAACCTTTTGGAAATTTAGTTACAACAATGTTACAGTAATTTAGACCCTATCAAGACCATCGCAAAAAACTTACCTCGGGTCTTTTATAGCTCACCAGTGTAGTACCATACAGTAAGTTAGTGGTGTTAAAAGGCTAGCCAAAGCACATATCCAAAGAATGCACTTGATTTACTTACTATGTACTACGTGTTTTCCCGAAAGTATATAGTTTCACTGTAGATTATAAATTACTTTATTAATTATTGGTTAATATTAGAATTAGATGCTCGTAGAGCGTAGGACAAGCATTGCTTTTATACGTGTATGAGATGAACGCCACTGAATCTTACCAACTAAAACCACTGGGATGTTCCTCCTATCGTCAGCCAAGAACTGAGGGAAAGGCAGAAGCCAGCTTCCTTCCGATTGACACTACTGCTCACCTTTTTGAGAATCCAACGCACGCAACAATTCTAATAACCAACTTAAAAACGACAACTCTTCTCTTGGTGTCTATATAAATGTTAATCAGGAAAATCCAATTAATACTGGAATACATCAAGGCCTCCTCTGCGTTGCTTTGAAAACTTGACGAGAGGCAATCTATTGATTAACAAGGCATATCGCATCACAAACGTAGGGATACTAATTAAATATTTCTTTTTATCATACTGACGTCACTATATAAGAGAGCCTTCTAATTAAAGCAACCTTCATCCATACAGCTTTGAATTGGTAATTGAATTTTGTCAAAGAATTTGAACGTATCTTGAAATCGAAAGATTATCGATTCTTGCCTGTCTGGCATCAATTAGTCAAGACAATCGACTGCAGACTCGATTGAATGTAATTTGTTTGTGCTGATCTAGTACTTCATGTTTGGAAAATGCTTTAAAATTAATCTTAACCCGAGATATGGTGGGGGGGGGGATGTGAGGTTTTGATAAAAAATACAAGTTGTTGGCTTGAGGAGCCTATGACAACTGATGAAACTAAACTCTCTTTATTAAAACAATACAATCGCTTATATACTAATGTTTTACAAGTGGGGTTGCATGCACTTGGTAAACTAACCATTAAATAATACTTATAAAGGTAATAGTTGATACTTATGACTAATGATTACAACTAACACAACTAATGCTTCCTATTAAGATATGGTATAATGATGTATTCCGATCCTGGTATGTAGGTTGCGTGTGTTATGCCTACATAACTCCCGACTATAGGCTTACTTCGATGAAAATATGCGAACTTTCGTTGCCTTAACTAAAAAGTATGATGTCTTAGAACTCACAATATATCAAGGGTAGCTTTAGTAGCATTTAAAATGTAAATGTTAGTTACACAACTTTCCTTCTCATTCAATTCCTATTTTGAATAGACGTACAATTCAGAACGATCACCTTTTTTATTCAAAACTATTAGAGGCCTCATACACTCGTCCTATTTGCTTACCCAAATAGGATTCAGGTGTCCGCATCCCAATGCAAGAGGCTTTTCGATTGTAAAGCGCCATTTGTGAAGTCAAATTATGTTAATAATACTTTTATTTTTCTTGCCTGTGATATGCAAAGAAATGTTTTTATAATGTCGATATTGTCTTGTCCCTTGGCTCATTTAGAATAATAGTGTATTTATCTGTGCTGTATTTTATTTTCTTATATTAATTAGATAGTTATTTGTCTCTTATTATTTTTGTCTCTTAGATTAATTTTTATTTTGGTTTTTTTGTTGTGGAATCTTTGCTAACTTACGTATCATTTTTATGTATTTTTTATTGTTAGTATTGTTGTATATTTCCCTGGAAATGTAAAAAATTAATAAACGATTTTTACAGAGCTACATAGAACTGCGAATTTGAGTGTTGGATATTAATTTCAACTTGATTCCTCCACGTATTGCTCAGAAAAAAGCCTTTATAGGCAGATGGACAACGAAATAATTATATAAGGCTTTCTTTCTTCCTTTTGAGCTATGAAAATCTTAAAATGTGCGATCTTAATAAAATAGCAGTCTGCATTTAGTGCAAAAATGTCAACGAATGCATACAGAAAGCCGCTGCCCTTTGATCTTTGCACGGTAGGCCTCTCACAGCTTACTACTTCTATTACACTATGCAGATTTTATACTTTGTGTCATTTTTGCGCGCCGCGAGTTCCACCCTCACACCCCGCAGGCTTCCACCCCTGGCACCTCGTGGGCGCGCTACTTAGCTGATGACTTATTAAGAGTTCATTCTTCGGAGGTGTCTGGCTGCCTCAGTAGGTTTAATGGCGTGGTTTTTCGATGCATTACAACAGTGCTTTTAATGTTTTGATTTGTGTCAAAAACACTATCGTTATCGGCCTTGGTGGCGCTTACTTACGCAACAACATATTTATTAATATGTATGAAATTATTCTCCTGTAAATGTTACACCCAGTTTTAGATGCGCTCATTTAATTTTAAAACATTTGTAAATATTAATGAACCATAAAATTCATACAGAAGCGTTTTAAAATTTACAGAACGTTTCTCGATTGGATGTTCAATTCTCTTAAATAACGTCTAGTTTTAGAAACGCTTTTAAACACTGTTGAATGAAATTACGTACAAAATGATTCGTTAGTGTTTGAAAGCGTTTCAAAATTTAAGGAGTGATACTGAAATGAACGTTTAATTTTACGGATTAATGCCCAATTTCAGAGCGGTCCCTAAAATCTTGAAGCGCTTTTAAACATTATTGTATCATATTTTGCATACAAAACGATTCATTAATGTTTAAAATCATTTTAAGCTTTAAGGAGTATTTCTGAAACTGGGCGTGAGCTTATTTTTATATTTCTCACAGCACACGAAAAAGGGATAGAATATAGTTTTATTGAAATAAAAGTTGGACATAATGAGATTATAACTTTTTTATTTTATTTCTGTCGTGTCAAACTTTTTTTAAAAAATTTTGTCATTTAATGAAGGTTTATTATACTGGCAGCGAAAAGTTATTATTGAATTAGAGTAACTTCCGCTGCTCAATTTTTCATGTCATACAAAATATTTATTCTGGAATGAGACCGAGTTCGTTCATATAAAAAAATGACTTTTTGTGGAAATTCACGCTTTTCCTAAAATTTAAACGCGCACAACTTTATTTTTGGACTAAAAGAGCTAAAGATTTCTAATATCGTATTGTCGTAACTCTTGTAATTTAAGATTTTTTCATGCAGTCTTACTTAAAATAACACTCGGTATAATACAATAGAAACTTGGAGTACAGCCAAAGTATTCTCAGAGCTAAACCCAAGTTGAAGAAAACGGTCACTTACCATATACTTTCATATTAATAAAATAATATAATTTGTAATATTTGAGTAAACCTTAAGCAAAATTAAAGTATCAATAAAATAAGCCATATGTTAGATTCCTTCATAATAAACTTCGTTTACCAAAAAATCGGTTTATGTTTCATGTAATTGTTATTATTAGCCAGTTTCGTCCCACTTTAGGGCAAAAGCCTCTCTTCCCATTTTCCACCATATTTTTTAAATCCATGGGAAAGGGTTTGGTTCTTTAACACACCACGCCTATCCGATAGTACAGGGTTACAGGTAATTAACGCAAAACCTCTTGAGGGTGACTTTGGTATAGCAAGACTGACAACTTTTGTTTGACGAGTTTTTCTAATTCAATCTTTTTTTTCCCATACAAAAAATTAATAAATCTAATTTGCAGTTCTGATCTTCTTAACACTCTGAAAGGCGGCGCGATGCAACTGGGGCAGACGATTTCGTAGCGTTGCTGACTGAACTTTAAACATAGGGGTGACTTTGGTATAGCAAGTCTGACAACTTTTGTTTTACGAGTTTTTCTAATTCAATCTTTTTTTTCCCATACAAAAAATTAATAAATCTAATTTGCAGTTCTGATCTTCTTAACACTCTGAAAGGCGGCGCTATGCAACTGGGGCAGACGATTTCGTAGCGTTGCTGACTGAACTTTAAACATAGAGCTAACGATTGATAGTAATCCCTACTAAAACTAAAAAAATATGTATCTTAGGATGTGTTAAGTTTTGGTAAAAATCATAGAACAAAAGTTGTTAGTCTTGATGTACCTAAGTTACCTTTAAGAGGTTTAGCGTTAGTTACCGGTAACGCTGTAGTTTAGCGGGTGCGCACCATATGTAGAGAAGATGCATCCAGCAGCTTAGATGCTAGCAATCTTCGTGCAATTCAGAATACTGTATACCTTAGGGCGGCTTGCACTAAGGAATTAATCTAGTTTAAGCTTGTATAAAACGCTAATTAATTGAATTGGTTTGATTCCATCTTAATGATGATTTTAGTTTAAGAGTTGTAACAACTAGATTTTGATTTAGTGCAAGACAATAAATACAGATCAACGTTAAATAGCATTTTATATAACTCTTTAGCGTGGTAGGTATGCAGGAAGTATATAGTAAACCTACCGTAAGCTAAAGCGCAGGATAGCGTGATAGATGAGTTAATAAAAAGATAGATAGTATGCCACAACTCTAAACTTGATTTAATTTGTTAGTGCACGCCGCCCTTAATCAACTCTTACAACACCTCAGTATGATGGATCATGAGGAAATCTCATGGCAATCATATCTCATGCCTGCTCTAATAAAACGTGCTACTAGCAGAATTCCAGGACATGAACAAGTGTAAAATAAACATTTTAGTTACAAAATGAGCCGTTACAATTGTCGTTTTGGTTTTACGAATAATACTGTCGAGCAACGTACATAGTTCAGTGCAACATATTTGTCATTTAATTCCCGGATCGCGTGCGTCAGGGGCGGCGTGAAAAGGGATGTCTGTTGCGAGTTGTAACAAGTTTAATACACGTACACTTGCGGACAAAATACTCGTCCGATTATTTATTGAAGTAAAGTTTCTTAGGCGGCGATTTCATCATCGGTAATTGGAAGAGAATTGAGACCGTGTAACCTTTAACTACACTGGTTTAAATTGAGTTACATGAGAGAGAAGAAAGATATAAAGTAGAGATAAGAATAGAGAGTTAAATGGAGCTGCTTGAAACGCTGCAGGTTCTGTGTTCGAGTCCCGGTAACGATGAACTTTTTTACGATGAATAGGTTAGTATGTCGCGAGTCATGGTTATGTATATATGTAAGTATGTACATCTTTGTTTAGTACCCATAGTACAAGCGTAAGCTTATTTTCGTTATGTTTAGTTCACAGTATGTTTAAAAAAAAATGCAGTGTACTAAAATTAAGTTTATTTCATGTCATAGCTTTTATATAAAAAAAAAGACAGATTCTAATTGTAACTTCTCTAAGTTGTAATTTAAAGAAGAGTTTAATTTTTTTTTTAATGCTAAGGGAAGGTTGAGAAAAGAAAAATCCAACTAATAGTCAGCAGAATTTATTACGTCAGTATTAAAAATAATTTATAATATGTGTCTAAACTAAAACAATGTAAACCGTTTATAGGGATTTTCTGTTTACTGAGCAGTACCATTTCGTACAAACTCCGCGATATATCCGCTAACATTGTTACGTAAAAATATTACTTTTTAATTTGTTTCCACGAACATTTTTAGTACTACCAGTTTTCACCGTGTTTGGAGCTGTTTGGACGTAATCAGATAAACATTTAACGATGGTATAATATCACGTGTGGTGGTGTCTGTAAAATTATATTTTTTAGGATTCCATATATCGAAATGAAAAATAGCAGAGGTCCTCAGACTCCGGGGGGCACACTTGAGGGAATGCGTCGCCAAATATCCAGGACTTACAACCAAAATTTAACCAAAACTTAAACCGAAATTTTACTTAAAGTTTAATCTTTTTTTTTATCAATGGCTCGACATAGTGACTACAGAGTCCCTAATGGTAAGTACAATGTAGTCCAAAAACGGATGAAAATCCATTGATAGTCTACATCGTCATGTCGGCCCACATATACCGCGACTGAAGGTCTCTAGGTATATGAGCTACTGGATATACACAAGGTGATCCCGAAACGCGACAAGCCGAAACTGGTCACTATGACGAGCTTTACACCCATGTACTGTGGTCGCGATCCAGACGGGCATCGACGCCCTACCACCTCGCAAAACTAAAATTTCTATCAATTGTCAAACTAAGACTGATTGTAATTGAAAAATGACTTTAAATAAGTATCTGATTATAGATTGATATCCAGGCAAAGGCGATTGCCACAACCTTCAGTTATTGCCGAAGCCGAAACTTGGAAATCCTAAATTATTCTGTTCAATATTGACGTAATGTTAATAACACATTTTTTAATATTTTAAATATACGGTTTATATTAATTAACACAAAAACGTCTAAAGATTATTAAACTTCCCTGACTTGGCAAAACGTGAGTAAAGCCGTAGACGCCGCTAAAGCTTCGCCCTAACACTACTAATAAATTGAACTTTCTTAAACTGTGCTTTTACTTAAACTCGTGATAAAAATGAACTTGTATTTGTTACAAGAGCGGATGTTTTAGCAGTGCAGGCCGGTGGTTGGTTTCAAATGGTTTCAAATTTCACATTCATTCAAAAGGTGCACTGTGTGGTTAATAATGGCTTCATCACAAACCATTAACGCGTAAACAGAAGTTTTTAATTAAGCATTGTGCCCACTTTTATTTTGTCGATAAACCGAAATGGTTTATTGATATTCGTTTATATTTGTACAATATCCCTTTCAATTACTGGCTGTGATTGTTTTTAGTCCTCTACATTTTGCGTACCCTTTTTTTCCCGGTGGAAATCCTGTTCGACCATCAGAGGCGTCGTGAGGGCTGAGGCCTCAGTATATCGGATTCTTACCTACTAAAACTACCGGGCTGTTCCTCCTACTCGTTTGTCGGGACC
Organism: Automeris io; assembly: GCA_036320925.1. Lineage (NCBI taxonomy): Eukaryota > Metazoa > Arthropoda > Insecta > Lepidoptera > Saturniidae > Automeris > Automeris io. Next base: position 2,855,783 of record JAUDJH010000036.1, read on the forward strand.
AAGGGTACGACCACGCCGCCTTCCTTAGCTACAGTTGCCCTAATAATATATTTAAAAACAGATAAATAGACACTAATTAAACCTCAATCACTTTCACATAACTCTCACCGACGCTTCGCAAAACACACACTGCCGCCATCTTTATTGTTCACCCCAAAAGTCCTTATTAATTGTCTGACATCATCTTCCATGAAAGTTATTGTTAAACGATTACAGCATAAATTATATGATATTAAATAATAATTATTAACATTGGCTTGTAGTGATATTCGTCCTTATTTTACGCTTTTAGTCTGGTAATCTATAAACCGGAAGCCAAGCCAAAAGGCCAAGCCGGAAGTGATATCCTGACGTATTTAGATAATTACCTTTATTTAGGATCAAAATCAATAGTAAAGCTTATGATAGTAACTAAATACCTGTATGTCATTCATAATGACAATATTAAAGGCGTACCATTAGCTGTAGAGCCAATCCTGTGTATTTGTAACTGCTAGTAGTTAACATATATTATTGTATAGTATATTTTGGATAATCTTCGACAGCCTTAGAGCAACGATACTGCCTGCCAATAACTCATTCATTGATAGGTGCGTCAGCATATCAGAGGCAAGCAGGAGAATTTCCTTCTGGAAACTGGAATTTTCAAAGAACTTTTCTTTAGTACTCTTATAACACTTTTTGGAATCGGATGAAAAGAATGATAGAAATAATAATTTTACGATTCGCTGGAGTTTCGTACGGACGATGCGGGCAGTGGACGCACGATAGTAAGTCAGTAGTCTAATCGAGAATATATAATATTGTTTGACTTTAATATTTGTCTATATTCTTACTGAATGTCAACATAATATATAAGTAAATATATATATATATATATATATATAGCACAAGTGTGCTTTACATTGTAACGAAATTTATTTATTACAATAAATATATTAGTTATTAGTGAAATACTGCTAGCTCAATATACAATTATAAATTTAATATAAAATCTCAATATAAAAAGTTGTGTAGCAGTAATCTGAATTAACAATATCGTATAGGTTAGGAGTATTCGTTCTTATTATATTACAATAAATAGTAATATAGCTGGTTAGAAAATCTTTTTGTTCGTTTCATTATTGTGGTAACTATTAAAATCTTTTTCCCCTTCTCGGTTTCAGTAATTTTCCAAAAAAGGTTTTTTCTACTTTTGTTATGCCTCGACATAGAATATTAACGGGTTGGAGTGACAGACATATAAAATGGAATCACCATAGATAGAAGAGGAACTCATACATATTTGCCCAAATTTTTTTTTTTATTTTAATTTAATGAAAGGATGACAAACAAAATATGAATGTCAATAGAAGTAAGAGACTTGTCTATACAGTCCAAATAGGGTTCTGATTGAGGGTGATGGAAAGGGAGTAATGAATGTTTGTAATAATATAGAGAAGTGGTGTTTCATTCTCTCTGCCTAACCCAATAGGGAGTCAGAGTGACGTTAGATAGATTTTAATTTTATAACACTATTAAAAACTAATTAATCGTCATCGTAGATTCGTATGCAAATGAGGAATTATTAGTGTTTAATAGTATTTTAAAAACTAAGGATTCTTTCTAAAACTCGGCATTTGTGGAATGTTTAATAGCTTTGTGTAAATGCGTCCTATTTGTATGCAACTGAACTCCTGCGCTCAATTCCCATAACCTTTATTAATTATATCAAGTTTAAATGTCATTTTATTGTGTACTCGATTATGATTCGGTGTATTTTTATAGCGATCAGATGTGCCATTGTTTCTGAAGCTTGGGCCCACTGTGCGCGGTTTATTGCTTTATTAAAGTGATTAAATAGCATGGCGTAAAGCCAGGACCCGTTTAAACCCGAGCTAATTTCGAAAACTTATATTCACTCCCTTTTCGGTCTCATTTCATACGGGGTCGCTGACTTCACGTCTGATTTAGACCGGCGAGTAATACCTATTCGCATTGCTGATCGTTGACTAGTATAGAATTTAGTACAGTCTCTCTTTCTCTCTCTAGTATAGAATAAACTTTCAAAATACCGTGTTGAAGATAAGTTAGCCTATATTTCAATAGTCAATTTTAGGTCTGTTAACGTCTTTGAAGTAGTATCTAGAGCTGGTATCAATACTAAAGTATTCCCTTCCTCGCTGTTTACACAATTAATGGGTATCAGCTGAAAATCAGCTCTAGTTAACTCCGCTGGTCACGTGACATTTGCTGAGCTGACTTTCCTTTGATGCATCCTCACAACAAGATATTTGCTTTTTTGTTTACTATTTTGTTTAACTTATCCCTCTGTGACATATGGATGTATATTGTGTGTCAAATAAATGCTTTTTCTTTCTTTTCATTTTTGACGTGCAACAAATTTTTCCCTTTTTGAAAACTTGGGAGAAAATCCTAGTCAATTTTTTTTTTTTTTACACTGGCTCGACATGGTGACTAGGGAGTTCCTGATGGTAAGTACAGTGTAGTCCAAAAACGAAAGCGACTATCAAAGGATGAAAATCCATTGATAGTTTACATCGTCATGTCGGCCCACATATACCACGACTGAAGGTCTCTAGGTATATGAGCTACTGGATATGCACAAGCTGCTGTTTGCAAGGGATGCCGTTAAGACAGAGAGAGGTTCCAGTGTACTAGATGCCATGGTTTCCCCCAACTACCTGGAATCCGATTCTAGGTACCCAAATTCCTCCAACAACCCGGCAAGCAAACAGAATTAAGGTTCATTTTAAATGATTGACAGTTTAGAATGATGATAATGATGATGTCCTAGCCGGTTTCGGCCACGGCGATTGTTTCAACACCGGTTAAGAAATTCGAGGTCCAGTTTTCAGAAACAGTCAATTGCGCAGGAGATATTTAAGTGCATAACTGGACGCGCAGCCAGAAAAGCACTCTCTCGTCCGAGCTCCCTCAGGCCCGATGGAAAGGAGAACCAGTACGATCGGGAGGGAGCAGGATGCAGGTTTGGTCGAGTTTTCCTTCTCTGCACACCTGGTTGAATTGCGGTGTTAAAGAGATACCTTAGTCGCCTTTTACGACACCTCAGCAAGAAGAGGGGGGTGCTATTCTATTCTGCCGGCAGCCACCACGGCTTAAAATGCACGGCAGTTTAGAATAATGACAATATAAATAACATATGAGTACATTAAATTTAGAATAAAATATAGAGTGCCGAAAAAGTGTATACATAAATGAGATTGTATATCTTGCACCCAGGCTTATTTTTGTAGGTATTTTGAATAATTTGAGAGTTCGATTTATTCTATTTGATCTCCTAAGGTTTTCTAAGCTGGAATCAGTAAACTTTTCAGCAAGCAAAAAGATTGATCTGTAGAATGTTAGGCTATAGGTATTTGTACTTCGTAATCGCCTCTAAAAGTCAAATAATGTGAATGTAAATAACATATTAGTACAATACCATCAGGCTCCATCATTAAATGTTTGCAAAGAGCCCACTCGTCAGGATATTTCTAAGAGGCGATGCACAAGACAAAATCCCAAACTCTACCCTACATTAACTACAAACCAAAGCGTAGTGTGGGGCGTTTAGAGGCCAGATGAACTGACGGCTTTTGAAAGGTACCTAGAAGCCTCCAGATAATAACGGTGCAGAGTATAAATTAATAGCGAATCTTGGAAGAAGCCATGTTCCGTTGTGGACTGATTTGACCTGAATAAACAAGATCGTTTTAAATAATTTGTTGTTTTTTTATATACTGGCTCGATAAAGTAACTACGTTATGTCTGATGCTGAGTTCAGTGCAATCTGAGAACAGCAGCGACAACCTCGGGACGGGAATTCATTGGCAGTCTCTATGCCCATGTCGGCCACATATACAACGATTGAAGGTCTCTAGCTATCAGTAGCGGTCATTCCATAGATGCATTAAAGCATTGCATGCCCTTATAATAAATAAGTCTGGAATAAATTGCTTAAAGTTAAACAAAACAAGAAAACATTTATGTTCATATCTATTCTATTTTTACGCCGTCTATCTTTTCCGTGAGCCCAATATAATAATATAATATTTACTGTAATAATATAATATTAAAATAATTACGTTAATTCTGCCTACCTTGTCCAAATGCCCTATGCACGTCACTGCTCGCTATATAAGCAACGGGGCATACGTAAGCTGATCCCGAAACGCGACATGCCGAAGCGAGTCACTGTGACGGTCTTTACACGTGTTTACTGTTGTTGCGACCCAGCACGGGCAATAACCCTACCATCCTAGTGATTAGAATTACATTAGAATCAGTATATCCAAAAACAGTAACAGAAATATTTTATTATGGGTCAAAAAATTTTATTGGCGACGACTCTTTGACAAAAATTAGAATGCATAGCATTGAGCATCGACGTAGAGTTGCCTGCCTCTCGGTCTTTTACCGGTTGCACGGTGGAGAGTGTTCTCAGGAACTTCATTCTTTGATTCCACCAGCCCCATTCCACCACAACACCACTAGACATCGTGCCGGATACCATCCGTATGTGGTGGATGTTCCTTATATTCGCACGAAAAGATTCGCTTCTACATTTATCATGAGAACGGCTAAGGAGTGGAATATGCTTCCAGCGGCCATATTTCCGCGGTCTTATGACCTGGGAGTCTTTAAGAGAAGAGTGAATAGGCATTTGCTAGGCGATCGCGTTTCATCATCGAACTCATCTTCACTTTCCACCAGGTGTGATTGAGGTCAAGCGTTCGTCTATAAATTATAAAAAAAAAGTATCGAATATTGTAGCAAAAAGCGCGTGTATTTAGATATATTTAATGGCAGCCCTAGAGGCTAGGTGCGATCCGGCAAGGCGTCGCACAGGGCGCTCCCTGGCACCCGCTGCATCGCGTTGCGTGGTCCAACGTCGGCCCCCATTCCGCACCACTTTACATTTTGCTTCCTTTTTTCAATACGGAGGTCCACTCACTTATTCATGCGAGCGGGACTTTTTTTTCAACGCTTTGCATTCGTATATAGATATTTTGGGCATCTATTTTTCGTGACTATAAAACTCGAGCGGATCGTGCGCTTTTTTCGCGTTCCCTGGCTCGGGTGGGGCGCTCGCAGTTAGAGAATTATTCATTGCCCACCCCCGCCAAACTGGCGTGCCGCTATTTCTGTTTGTTATGAATTATGTCCGATGACCTCCGCGTTTCTCTTACTAATTACTTTTTAGAGTTCCGTGCCTTAAAAGAAAAACGGAACATTTATAATATCACTTTGTTGTCTCTTACTGTCTTTTTGGATATCAAGTCCCTTTTTCTCAGAAAAAGGTGGTGATACCATGATGAACCTCTTGTGACCCTTAAAGAATCATACTTGTAAATCAACGCATTCAAAAGATATGTCCATTTAAGTTGTATTTTTTAACGGTTTTGGCGATTTCGCAAGTCTAAACCTATAGAGTAGTTTTCGTTGACCTGGAATCATAAAGTTTGCCATGGAACAAAGATTTATAATACAAGTACAAGAAAAAGTCCAGAAGACCGACTTTATTTTTTACAAGGCCACTATAGGGAAATAACAAACTATAAGAGATAATAATATCATCAAACTATATCCCTTACAGGGTGAGCAGCGATACATTATTGATTGTATCCACTTTGCGCTTATATGTCGTGTCCAACGTGATCAGGCGGGCGGCTGATCGCCGTTCTCAGGGCAATTTATACACGACATTTTTATTAGATGCCGTGCAGTATTCCTCACGATGTCTACCTTCGCGGATGAGCATGTGGGGCGTAAAACCGTACGTAATTGGAAAAACAGAGAGGCATGCGCAGGGATTCGAACCTACGACCATTTGTGTTGCCACGCTTAGAAATCGGTTCGTTATCCACCAGCCCACTGAAGTCACTAACTAACAAGAGTTATAATAGTTTAAAAACTTTAACGTCTTTTTTTTTGCACAAAACTCTACTGCTTTTTATCAAAAATAAAATCGGTCAAGTTAAAATTTTGCTCTAGCGTGAACTTCCTATGAAAATTAAATTTTATTATAATTATAAACCTATTTCGTCCCACTGCAAAGCAAACGTCTCCATTCCTTTTCTCCACTATATTTGTTTCCGTAAATTACTTCCGTCATGGCAAGAGGTTTGGACATAAACCCAGCACGCTTTTCCAATGCGGGTTTGCGGGTATTCCCTAAGAACAGAGAAGGTGCATGCAGCAGCTTTGTTGCTTCAATCTGCGAGCAATTCGGTATGCTGTATACATTAGTTGGCTGTTAAGAGACCTCAGTTTGATGAAGAGGGAAGCACTTTTCTATTCTTATAAACAATATAGATCAGACATATTTTTTACACAAATAAACTTAGTTTCATGCGAGGATCATTAATTTATTAATCATCGGAAGCTAGTCAAATTCAATGAAAGCTTTTTTCATTTATTTTAAGTTTGTACAGAACGCTCGGCGCGTGACTCAAGACTTACATTTGACCGGGTTTTTAAGTTAGAATGGATTTAGTAAGCTGTCTTTAAAAGCCTCACGGACACGGCGCAGCACACCATTGAGGTATGTCCAGCCTGGATTGAGGAAAGAGAGGCCCTGCAGAACCGCATTGGTGATGATTTCTCGCTGCCGGCGGTAGTGAAAGCCGTGATCGGCAGCGAAGAGTCATGGGCACGAAGTGTCTTTTTTTTCTTTTTTTTATTTATTATAAATTCAATCCTGTGACCATTTATTTCGTCACATCCTTACATTCTAGTGTATAATAATTAGTTTGCTTATACTATATGCTTATTTCCTATCAGATTATACAAATTGGTTTCACTTTATTTTGTTTTATTTTCTTTTACTATTCTTTCAATTAAGATTACGCCATATTCTAAAAATTTACCTCTATGACCGGTGGTCGTGGATGTGGTTATAGAAAGATACGAATTTGGCGTTTTACGGTTTATTTGCACTTTAAGGCACACCGAACTGCGACGTACACGCACGTACTCCCCCCTTGGGTCTCGGTAGTCGACTTCAAGCGTCCCGTGCGCGCGCGCATCCTCTTACCCCGCACGTCTCGTAACACCCTAACGACCCTTAGGGCGACAACTCCGTATCGGGTTACGTCTACATGCTATACCTCTGTATTCTTTATTGCTAATTAATTCCTCCAAATTTTCCTCCTTTATTTCCTTCCCCAATTCTTGCTCTATATTATACCTTAATAACTTGTACTTATTGCACGTCGTTAGTACATGCAGCGAGTTATGATTACTGGTGTTGTCCCAAGAACATTTGGGGTTTGTTAAAATTTTGCATTTTTCTAAATATTCATTGAAACATCCATGACCTATAAAAAGTGTCATCCTTTTGCGAGGTTGAGATGAAGCAGAATAGTGCGCGGAAAGGGTCAGAGAGCAAACATCTTCTCAGTCCGTTCAGTGGCCAAGGCACCGACGCCGGATAGACGCGCTCATCGAAAGAAAAGCGCGACATACCCTAGTTACAATAACCGGGCAGTAGACTTGAGAGGGTCTGCTGCCTGGATGAGAGAGAGGCGGTGCGCTGTGTCCAGCGCGCCACTATTTTGTAGATCTATAAAAGAAGAATATTCTCATCATAAACTGTTTTGTTATATCTCAATATTTTGTTATATTTCGATGAAAGCTCTCAAGCAGCTTCAGTGACGTTTTACGAAATTGTTAACAATTATCGTCATATTTCAACCAATTAAAAAAAACACTGCTTATTGGTGAAAACCGCTTGAAAACTCGTTCAGTAGGTTTTGAGCTTATCGCGAACATACAAATAGACTCGACGCGGGACTTTATATCGAGGTGTGAAAGCTATTTGCTTTAAGTGACATTTTTGACGATATTTTGTAATACATATTTTCGGAATCAGCGTTTTTTACCGATCTCGAAAATATATCGACGGGTGAAAGGCTATTTGGTTTAAGCGACATTTTTTACTGATATAGTAGTATATATGCTTTTGGAATAGGTAAAAGACGCTGATTCCGATACATATTACTATATCACCAAAAAATGTCGCTTAAACCAAATATCCTTTCACCCGTCGATATGTACTTATATATTTCTAAATCATCAAAAGATGTCGCTTAAGGCAAATAGCCTTTCACTCCTCGATATTATGTAGTGATCCCGATCGTTTAAATGAAACCCGATCAGTAATATATTGTTGTTTAATTCAACGACATTTGTAGTTTGCCTACATGTCGGTAGTTGTAAGGACGTCACTGTCTCGAGTCTATACGAACGGTGTTTTTATATAAACTTACTTGACTACTAAACGTTAACAAAAGATTCAAATTCACACTCTGCTGCCTACTAAAATATGGAGAAGAGCCCGCTCCCGTACCTCTACAAATTTGAATTTCATATGTATGTTTCACCTATTACGAATGCACTCATTAATATCTTAAGTGATGTGTAGGGAACGATACCACGCGAATCTATCTCTTAACTACTTGGTTTTTGAGTCTAAAACTGCTTAGCGTAAGACACGCGTCGTCGTTTATACGGAAAACACGTTAAGATTATGTCGAGATGAAAAAATGCTGCAAATTGTATGACCCCATGAAAAAACATTTGTTACGATTCGTTCACTGTTCTATCTTTAGTATGTAAATCTTGAGTATTTTGCGCGGACGCGTAAGTTTTCTATTCGATTTGTTTGTTTGGTTGAAGGGGTCTTTAGAGCTTTTCAGTGAAGCGAGACAAGTGCTACACAATTCATCAAACGAACCTTTGAGAGCCATTATAGTTATAATACAATAACATGGAAAAATGTGTAAATAATTATTTTTTATACTGACTTCATGAAATGAGTAGTAATTTTTATTGAACTTTCACACCAAGGATCATGAATTCACTAATAGAAGTTGCTATGATGGCAACAAAAAAAAATACGACAGAAAGACAGTACATATTTAGATAATAATTATACATATTGAACTAGCCTCAAACTAAACTTGCGCTTCTACTACGGGTACTAGACAAAGATATACATACATACTTATACATGTATAAACATCCATGATCCGTGATAATATTGCAACCTTAGAGATTGCTTTTAAAATTTTTTTGTGGTATATACTTTTTTATTCTTAACCATACAATCATATAGCTGTTTTCATAGTGTTTTTTAACGAATTTTCAACCCCTATTTTACCCTCTTGGGAATATAATATTAAAAAATCAGTCCTTATTAGTTGCCGACATCATAAAAAAATCAGTCTTCAAATTTCATGTTTCTGGCTTCAGTAGTTTAGGCTCTTTCAGTGGTGAGCATAACAAATATATTCAAGGCATGCAAATTTTCAGTTCCTAACCCGCTAAAACAAAATATTCTTATTTTTAGGTACATTATTATGATCTCAAACGAAGTATCATAATTTAGTAATAAATTAAAAGCAAGTTGTTTGATCACTAAACATAATGTATTACATTTTTTTTACTTATTTTTAATAAACACGAAATACAACAATATGCACACTTAATAAGTAATTCAGAGGAATAGCTATACATTTTCAGCATACAAAAAAAAACGTTTCTAATAAAATGACATATTTAATTTAATTCCCACATTAGAATACAGAAATGTCCTAAAAAATACGATGATAGAAACTCAAGTACAAAATTCGTGTTATAGACGCACGCAATGTACGGCAAATGGAACGTGAACCTAAAATTGTAATACCTATATCTAGATTTTTCAATAATTACAATTTATAATAATTAAATTAAATATTGTTATTATAATATTGAATAATAATTATAAATAGGGATTAACTTAAATAAACAATATTATTAACATTATTTGCTTATAAAATGCACTGCTTTTAGATACAAAGAAATCCGCGCGTTTTGGATGTGTCCACACTTACGAGTTCTAAGACATGAGGCTATGTAAAATTTACTCTGTTTTTCGGCGTGCGTTCGTTCACGTAATTAGCTAATATATTAGCAAAAGTACTTGCCTTATCAGAACGACAGATAGCATGAAAATAGAATATGTTGTAATGGTATAAATGATTTCTTTTTTATATTTAACTTTTATTAATTTAGCCCAGATTTTTATTGTAAGGTAGGCATTACTTTTATGCAGATGTGGGATGAACGCCATTAGGATCTCTGATGATATATCACTCAGGATAAGTTATATATATAGTTTCAATCCTTTCGCCTGTCGAACCCTATGTCAAGTCTGAGTTGTTTAATGAAAACGACCTCAAGACAGTACTTGTATTCACTCGTGTGTGCTAGGAAAAAATATGAAAGAATCGGGTGCCCTGCACAACTTTAGTACAGGTACCCACTCTGACTATACTAAATACACGAATCATGTAGTCAAATGCAACCACATCTATACTTTTTTTTTGATAACCCGGAGGATACCTCTAACGGACCTTCAGGGGGAAATGAGGGCCGCCCCCCGGTGTGTCGGACTTGCACCAACTAAAACCCCCGTGGTGTTCCTTCTCCCACCTGTCGAGTGCCAAGGGCAAGGCTGAGCGATCTTCCTCGGCACCCGGCAACGTCTACCCTTCTGCAAGCCCCGGCTAATTGGCAGGGAACCACATCCATACTGAAAAATAATGTAAAATTCTAACTTACACGTAGTTGCTTTTTTTGCTTTTATGATATACTTAAATATACTTACGTATATCTCATACATATATTTTCTTCCGAGAAACGGGTAAGTCGAATATAATAGCTAAATATGAGCTAATTAGATATTTATTAAAAGTAAAGAAATATAAAAATAATTGCAATTTATTTGTTTTATGACATAAAAAACTATCAAAAAAATATACGTCGACATTACATAAGAATGTAGGGTATACGTACGTATAATTGACAATTAAAATATAATCTATTTCATTATAAGAAAGAGTCTCGCGCTCACGTGAGTGATTATAAAAATACTAATTTATGATTGGTTTCTACGTAATGTCATACATATATCTCGTTTCTACCTGTATGTACATGACCTAACGGCTAAATAATATGTTTGGGCATTCATGTATAATTATTTACACAACCTTTGTAGTTCGTTTTAATTTTTCTCTCGAATCCTGTTGTTTTTGTGTCAAATATGCTTTTTTACTTTTCTTCCTTCATTCTTTTATTTATTTCTTGTTTGTGTTTTTTCTTCTGTCCAGCGTATAGCTGTTTTTTTAATATAATGTAAATATAACCCTTAATCCTGCCCTGCCTAGCTAAGTCTTCCTCGACAGAGGGCACGGCACATTCTCTGATGTCGTGACAAAGGGCCGCGTGCCGCGACTTTTTTTATTAAAACCTCCAAGCGAAGGCTTACTTTTTAATAACTTATGTACGTACGTAGGCGCCGCTCGACAAGTCATTTGAACTCCACTCTGGGCCGGGTGACGGTTCGCGAGTCGACACAAGACTTTGTACCTCAGAAAATTGTGTAGTACGATATTTTTGTGCAATGTCTCGGATTTTCACGCAATCTCTAAAATTATTATCGTATCAACGTTTCGTTAAATTAAAACATTAATTTATATTCTTCTCTTGTCTTTCTACAAAGTGTGTTTCTTCTAAATTATTTTATTTGAATACACTTTAATTTAGTTCATTTCGAACGCACGCATAGTATTTTAAACATTATTTTTTTTATACCAGAAGAAAGAAAATAAGCTGAAACCTGAAAACGATATTTATTTTTCAATAATATTTTTATATCTTCTATATTAAGTCTTAAAATGTATATTTAACTTACGAATTTTTCATCTGTCCAAGGAAAACGAGGTCCAAATACTACACTATCGTGCTACCTACCTTGATTAATAAGAGAAAAAGGGAGCTGAATATACATGGACTAATCCTAAAATGCTTCAAAAACGCTTCTTAAATATTAAGACGTATTAAAACACCACTTAATCCTGTATGTAGTTGGCAATTCATTGGAGTTTAAAAGTGTTTTGAAATTTAATTACCTTTTCTGAAATCGGCTGTCCTACAGCCACAGTTAACGTACATAAATTAATCAGAGCAATATTAGCTAACTTGTTTATAATTTTCCAGACGCGACATAATTCTTTATAGAGTAAAAGTTATTTCGCGAAAATTCCTGAAAAAATCACCTCTCGAAACTTGTTGTTAAGAAGTCTTACGACTTCTGTCTACGCAGGTTGTTCTGGGGATTTTTATTACTACGTTTTCATTGAATTAAAAACAAACTAAACAATTTTTAAAATGAAGAACTTTTAATGTCTCTTCAGGGCCGAAGTTTCTATTGTCATAAAAATTACTTCGTGAACTTATTTGTTACAAAATTCTACCTTGTTTACAAAGTACTGATTCCTTTAAAATTTTGATACATTGCGAAAGAACCCAGTAATAATTATGTTTAAGCGCAATGTCGAAACGTAAAATTTTTATGTTATGAGTTAAATAGTATTCCATTATAATATTACTAGCAGACCCGGCAAACGTTGTTTTGCCATATAAGTTATTTCTAGATGATAATTGATGACTTATCGAGCGGAATGAACAATGATTAAATTACTAAAATGGCTATTAAAACATAGGAGTTAGTGATAAAAGGGTAAAAATTTAGAGTTGTATGTATTTTTAATGGCACATTATAGAAATATAAAAACAAAAAAAATTTGTCCAAAAATAAAAAAAAATGTTAAGAGTGAACAACCCTTATTACTTAGGGGTATGAAAAATAAATAGTAGCCGATTCTCAGTTCTACTGAATATGCATATAAAATTTGGTAAAAATCGGTTAAGCCGTTTCGGAGGAGTAAAGTAACTAACATAGTGACACTAGAATTTTATATATGTATATAAATGATGATATGAGATATTACACACTAATTATATACACGTAATTTTAAATCTTGCTTAAAAGACGTCGACAGACTATTTCGGATTCTAGAAATATTCTAAAAACAATAATACAATGATAACAATAATTTTGTTTCATAAAAAAAAACCTTATTTATCTTTAAGTATTTAAAGTATTTTGAAAGAAAGTTATTATAAAATTATACCTCTTGTTTTATTTAAAAAAAATGGGGTAAATCATTTGCTAAATAATTTATATAACGTAAAAAAAATCATCTATTGTATTATAATAACAAAATTTAACCACAAACTAATCTTAAAAAGTGTTATCTTTTCGTAAAAAGACTGTATAATGACCGGTGGTCGTGGGTGTGGTGGTAGGAAGACACGGATTTTGGCGGTTTACTGTTTATTTGCACTTTAACACCGAACTGCGACGCACACGCACGTACTCTAGCCTTGGATCTTGGTAATCGACTGACTTTGATAGAGCATCCTCCCTTGCGCGCGCGCACCCCTTACCCCGCGCGTCTCATAACACCCTAACAACCTTTAGGGCGTTTAACATAAACACGTGTCGGGCAGCGTCTACATGCTATAGTGTGGTTTTTTTATTAATCACAGTAAAAAAAAGTTAAAAATCTAAAAAAGTTAAAATACAAAACCTACAGCAAGCTCATACCTTGTTTTTGGTTACTCGGAAAAAAAACCTTTTTCTTTTTTTTTACACTTGCTCGACATAGTGACTAAAGAGTACCTGATGGTAAGTACAGTGTAGTCCAAAAATGAAAGTGACTATCAAAGGATGAAAATCCATTGATAGTTTACAACGTCATGTCGGCTCACATATACCACGACTGGAGGTCTCTAGGTATATGAGTTACTGGATATACACAAGCTGATCCCGAAACGCGACAAGCCGAAACTAGTCACTACGACGGGCTTTACACACATGCACTGTGGTCACGATCCAGACGGGCACCGGCGCCCTACCACCTCGCTGCTGCTCGTTTAGCAACACCCAGGAGTCACGTGTAGGGAAACTCCCAATCGCTATCCCAATTCGCAGTGCTTATATGTCGAGCCCAACGTAACCAGTAGTGTAGCTGATCACTGTTCTTTAGTCACACACACACACTCTCGTTTACAAAACATTTATATTAGATGCTATGTCGGTTTCCTAAAGAGGTTTGCCTCATGTGCTGGGATTTGAACGTAAGACCATTAGCGCTCACTCCGACGCAGCCTTGAGTTTCTTTCGGCGTTTCTTCTCAAGGTAGTCGCTTCCCAAACGCTGGTAGATCACCGTTAGGTTCGTTTTTCAACTGGCCGGCCGCCCAAGTCGAGGTCCGTACCCACAGGGGTGCCCTTGCGTAGCCGCCCAACCCATAAATTTCGCTGGCTGAGCGCCCTCTGCGTTCGCCCACCAAGCCCGGTTTTGTTGTGAAGGTCTTTCCCAGGCCACCAACGTGGGACACGCCGAAAAAAAAATAAAAAAAAAAAAACCATTAGCGTTCGGCGCATGGATGCTGGCCCCTTATCCACCAAACATCACATCTACAAATAAATGTGTACGATAGTGTAGTAAATAAAGTATTAATTTTAAAAATATATCAAACTAACAAACCCGGCGAACTTCGTTTCGCCACCAGATGGCTTCGTTTTGGTTTTTAGTTAGCGTTTGAAAGAACGTGCGCATAATAAATGTCACATGAAATTAACTGAGCAGAGTACAATGAGTAGCTGTCAAACAATGTATAACTCATCGGCGCTATCTACTTAAAATTCTGGTGCGATCTGCTCCACCACCATGCAAAGCCATATTGGTTTGTAGTACATGCTATGTATCAGAGATGGCGCTGTATGTGAAAAGTGATTATCCCCGTTTTCCTGCTTTTCTGTTGAATTATTTCCTGAATTTTGTTTACTAGAAACCTCACGAAGCCCGAGACCTTTCCAACGAATGCAAAACCGTGGAAATCGGTTCGTGCGTTCTGGAGTTATAGCGTAAGGAAGAAAAACCGGACTTATTTTTATATAATAGATTACAAGTAAAATAGCTGCAAAATCCGGTTATTGAAATAGAGAGAGCTTGTCTAGATTTGTGTCGAAAGTATCTTTAGATCGAAAAGAACTTGAGACGCTTCGTGTATGAATATTTGATAAAGTGTTTGCGCATGCGTCCACTGCCTTTGAAATCACAAACATCAATGAAAAGTTCCTGAAAACCATCCTTTTGATGCATAAAATACAGGTTGTACATTATTAATTCCAACTATATTTTACTCTATAATGCTTTCACCGTAAAATTATGTTTTCTTTTTTAATTAGAACTATTTCTAAACACTTTTAAACTATCGATAAATGAAAAATGTGTTATAAGCGGGTCGGTAAGCAGAATCTAATGCATATTAGTTTTTTTTTTTGTAACCCGGTGGAAAATCCTACATCGGACCATCAGGGTCACTGTGAGGGCAGCGACCCCGGTGTGTCACACTCCTACTGACTAAAAACCCCCGGGGTGTCCCTCTAATCACTCCACCCAGGCCTGGGAAACCAAATTCGTCCAGTCGCCCGGGGAGCGAACAGCCTTATTCAGGCTTCCTCTCTAGGAGGGGTGAGTATAGAGAACCCACGCCTCCAATACCTCTTTCAAAGGCGGTGCGCGGACAGTGTCACCGCCGCCTTCTTATCCGTGCAGCAAACTCCGTCAAGTCTACTGCCCGGAATGCGTCTTAGTCTCAATTAACTCTCAACAACACACAACTCAAAAAGCGTTGTTATTGCGTTGCCGGCCATGAAGCATTTTTTCACTGCTCTCTTAAAGCCCCCATGTCATAGTTATGAGTAAAACTATACCCGTCAGCCCAATACATGGCTTCAAAATGTGCGGCAAAAACATTACTGGAATAAAGTTGGATTTTATTTCATTAAAACATAAACAAACCGAATATTTTGGCCGTTAATAGTTATAAATACTCTAGAAAAATTCAATAAATCTCTTATAAAAATTTCTTTGCGCCTCTTACTATGGCTGAAATTTATAGATACAAATTTAAGTTTGCTTAGTCTTTAATAAAACATTACAATTTATATTATTGAATTAATGTCAAAGGATTTGGTAAATCAGCGATTTTGTCAACATGGACTTGGCTCTGCGAATACTTAGGCCATACTCATAGTCTTATTATATTCAGTTTTTTGTCAAAACAAATTTAATTCTTAAGAACTTTGCTAAGCAAAGTCGAAATAGAGTTATTATTATTACGAATAGTATTTCAACAGAAGGTCCTAAGTATCCTAATGTTTAAAAAAAAAAATTATATCATCACGCTATTATTTTCAAGGTGAGCAGAGACACATTAGTGGCTGTCTCCACTTTGCGCATATTCGTCGTGCCCAAAGTGATAAGTATCACAGCTGATCGCCGTTCTCAGGGCACTTACACATGATACTTGTATAACATACCGTGCTGGTATCCTCACGTTGGCAAAGCATTTCTATTAGATGTCATGCGCGTTCAGGATATTTAACTGCACCAATGATGTGGTGCCTAAATCCGCACTTAATCCGGACAAACCCAGAGGTACACGCCGGGATTCGAAACTACGACCACTTGCATTACAGCGCATAGATAGTGGTTTCTTATCTACTAGGCCGCCACAGCAACAAATACATACAAATAAATACGACAATAAAAATTCGATTATTCGAAATTACTCGAATATCAAAATAAAACTTGATATTCATCCGTAAACGAAAAAGAAATACTCGATATATTACATTTGAATCGATTCCCGATCGAATCGAACTCTTGTATCCCTAACAATCGAAACTGAATCGCATACAAAATCGTCAATCGATGCAAGCTGGCTTAACATAGCAGAGTCCATAGGAAAGACGTAGAGAATTAAAAGGAATCAATTATGTATGGGCGGTGAATATTTTATCAAGAACGGAGTACTCGAGCGATGGTAGCGCCATCGCAATATAGTCACAGAGTAACATACAGAGAGACAGCTTCTAAAGAGGGCTTCAGATTTTTTTTCATTATTGTTTATAGATGAACGCTTGACCTCAATCACACCTGGTGGAAGGTGAAGATGAGTTCGATGATGAAACGCAATCGCCTAGCAAATGCCTATTCACTCTTCTCTTAAAGACTCCCAGGTCATAAGAACGCGGAAATATGGCCGCTGGAAGCATATTCCACTCCTTAGCCGTTGGCATGATGAACGTAGAAGCTAATCTTTTCGTGCGGATATAAGGAACATCCACCACATACGGATGGTATCCGACACGATGTCTAGTGGTTTTGTAGTGGAATGGGGCTGGTGGATTCAAAGAATGGAGTTCCTGAGAACACTTTCCACGGTGCAACCGGTAAAAGACCGAGAGGCAGGCAACTCCACGTCGATGCTCGATGCTCTGCATTTTAATTTTTGTCAAAGAGTCGTCACCAATAAATCTACACGCTCTACGATCAATCGAGTCGAGATACGTATAATTTAATCGATCCGACCACAGTATCCGGTGCGTTGTGACGTGCTCTGCCGAAGTATACTAGGTGGTATCGGGGGAGGCGGCGTCTCCCCCCCCCGTCATTGTGCCTGCCAGGCGGGGCGTAGTGGGGCTGCAGCGAATTGATTACAGGACCCGCAGTCCCCACTAATTCGCAGAAGTAGTCACCTTGGGGTTTTTAGCTGGTAAAAGTCCGGCACACCCCGGCTGCCACCCCCTTCGCGGCCGGGACGATCCTATGAGGATTTTCCCCAAATAAAAAAAAAAAAAGTACCGTAAACATTATGAACCTATGTACGAAGCTAACGCTCTGTATGGTTGTTACTCATGTGATCGCACTGCGAGTCAGACAACTAAACTAATACATTAATAATGCGTTTACTTACAATGCGCTTTATGGGGCCTACGTCGTATCAGGCCTTTCCCTTGGCGAAGACAGCTTCGAATTTAGTTTAACTTGCAGGGGCTACATTTCAAAACCAAAAGGCAAATAATTTTCTTGAACCAAGGTCAATTTAAAGTCACACTAATGGTATTTAAATAGGTCTAGTAAAAACATCTTTTAAATATGGACAAATATTATAAAGAACTTTGTTCTGGTGACCCAGCGCGGTGATGCCCGATTAGAAATAATTTACCTCCTTAGGAGTCGATTTTCGAATAATATCGAAAACCGTAATTTTTATTCAAAAAGCTAAATATTATTTTTCATAGCGTTTACTTCAAAATTGACGAATTTCCCAATAAACTTTCAACCTTTTTTAACCCTCTTAACTTCCTGTTAACCATACAGCTACACGGTATCTTACATCCCGGCTAGGACTAAGAAATTCTCTAACTCTCACTTTCACCGAGTCTTTGAGCTGAGGAATGGTCTTCCGGCGAGCGTGTTCCCACCGTCCTATGATATGGGGTCCTTTAAACGATCGTAAAGAAATATTTGTGCAGGCTGGCATGACCGCTGCGACTATCCATAGGTTTTCCTTTACTATTAATAGTTGTAATCATTTTTCTATTGCACCATGGTTATTATAAGACATTTTGGACAGTTTTCAGAGTTAGGAAAAAAATAGTTTCATAAAATTTGACAACAAGCAAGGTTTTATGTCACAAGTATAGGGAAGTCCTAAAGCCGTAAATGAGGAGTCTAATATCAAAACCCACTATAACTTTTTTTTAAATCCCATAAATATAAAAACTTATAATTAATCTTTGACTTAACAATCACATTCTTATAAGGTATTTAAATTATTATTCTAGAGTGAAACAACAAAAAAGAAAAAAATCATATATAATATTTGCTTTGATAAAAACATTTCATATTACTATTAGGACTATTAAGTAATTTTGTACGAAAAATCGTTTTAGCGGGTTTAAAAACTAGACGCCTCAAATGATTAATTACATTATAAAAAGGTTTTAGGGGTTTATATAGCATTGTCACTTATCAGGCGGGTGGATGGTGACCTGTCGCTGCCGGCGATCGTTCGCGCGATGGTCGGCAACGACAGGGCATGGCAGGCGGTCTTCAACTATTGTGAGGCGATTATGCAGGAGAAAGAGGCGACGGAGTGCGATAGGGAAGCAGCAGGTAGTCTTGATTAGTGATGAAAATGCCCGGGAATTTTCCCAAAGTGCCCAAAACTTCCGAGAACATTTCTTAAATTCCCGGGAATATTCCCAAGGAAATTTTTGGGCACTTTGGGAAAATTTCCGGGCATTTTCATCACTAGTCCCGATAACCCGATCCGCCGTCCACGCAGGACAGGACAAAGGAGGAGGGCCTTCGCTAGAGACTTTCCTCCTTAATACCGGACAAGACGTCTGGGCGGTGCGCTAGAGGGAGCACGACACCCTACTTATCCAGGCGAGAGCGGTGTGCGACGTGTTCCCGCATACCGCTCCAAGACAAAACTTGAAGTGAGCGAGGGGTGGCTCTTTACACCGCCCCTCGCAACAGGGAGATGAGGCCAACATAAAGGCCAGACGACGCCGCGTCTCGGAGAAGAGGATAACACTGTACCTCCGACCCCGGTCAGACGGGAACATCGCGGGGGCTTTAGTCGGTGCAAGTCAGATATACCAGGGGACAGCCCTTACCACACCCCGAGGTCCGTCAGGAATTTCCCCCAGGTTACTAAAAAAAAAGTATCGTCACTTGTAAAGTTCATCAATATGAATTAAAATAGTGCGAACGATATCATCAAAATACTACGGTAGTGAAATTTTTTTAGGGTGTCATAGTGTGAAAAATGTGATTAATGATTGAACAATATTTATATATACTTATTAGAGACCGTAGTATGCACACAGTTCATGTAAAATGCATGGCTATTACCGTCTCTAGCACCCACCAAGATAATGCAAGGGCACCGTCCCGTCCCATTGACGAACGCAGCATTGTTCAGAATTGTTAGCCCGAGTAATCGGATTACGACTGGTTTCAGCTAAGATCACTTGTAATCCTTATGCTATACCCAGAGCAGTGGCGTGTATTCCCATTTAGGCTTTAAAGTGGGGACTGACTTGTAATTTTACACCATTCGCAGCGAGGTTACATTTCACAATAAAGCTGGTATGTTGAAAGAAGAAACAGCAGTATAAATGTTCCACAGTAGCGTGTGCTTTCTTCCTTCATTCATTTACTTCGACATATCTCCGTAAATGCCATTGACTTCTGTAATGTTCGAGCTTAGATTCGAGTTAGTAGTTAGTAGTTAGTTCGACTAAAGTTTAGATTACTTGCGCAGGAGATCCACAAAAAATGAAAACACGAGCAATACACTGGCAGGAACAGTAACTTAACAAATCACACTAATCTAATTATTAATAAAAATATATAAAACAGAGCAAAAAAAACAATAACTTATTCCACAATACTCTCGAATAAAATCTTTTTTGAGTTTCAAAATATACCATTAAATACATTGTCTTGAGCATACATGGGCAAAATGTAATCAGATTAATGAAAATGATTAACGATTACATTTTACGTTTTTTACCATTAATATGACTGCATTTTGCTCATCTATGTTTTAAACACTACAGAATCCCAGATTGTATACACATTTATCATTTCTTAATGTTTTAAATGGTTTTAATCATGATTACAGAGCAAGAAAATTAAAATTACGACTACATTTTGTAATCGTTCATAATTAATCAGATTACAATTTGCACATCTCTGGTCTTGAGTATATCACGACATAGAATTGCATAGACTTGTTATTCTGTATATAGATGCATCGTGGCCGAAATTTGTTGAATAATTTGGAATTCCGAACAAGTTAAAATTAAGGTATAAGAAAATATCGTGAGGAAACCTTAATGGAATCTTTAAGAAATGTCACAGATAAGTGCCCTCAGAACGGTGATCAGCTGCGCTCCTTATCACGTCGAACACGACATATGAGCAAAGTGGTTACAGCGACCCATGCATCTCTGCTCACCCCGAATGGGATGTAGCGTGACGCTGTAAAACATTTCTCATTAAAATAGCTTAAATATATGAAGGATAGAAGTTTGTTGAGCAACAAGCATATAACTTAACGATAATAAATAAAATATATCTTGGTACTTAGTGGCAGCGCCCTGTGCCAGCCGAGTCGTCCAACTTACACAAAACTACTGCATATTTTAGTGGATATCCAATGATTTATTCAGTTTCCCGGTCTCGCTTGCCTCTATTGAGTGTATATAATGTATACAGTATGTTAGGTACTCAGAACAGATACGCACTGACTATCCCTAGCTTTGTTTCTATCAAGTACAGCGTTTAAAGTAATTAACCAAAGACGGCTTGTATCAACAAATTCACATATATTTTCCAGAACTAGTGAATAACTTACAATTCAAAATTCCCTCTCGATATCCCCGTAAAGTTGTTAATGTTTTCAGCCCAACCTTCCGAAGAACTATTACAGGCGCCAATTCTTCCGTAGCTAGAATGGCAAAACTATAAATAATAATTATTAGCAGATACTAGATTTATTTAATAACAGTCTAAGTAAATATAAATCATATGTTTAAAGTCTCTATCCCTAAATTTTCAATTTTTGTTTGTTTTCCACGTTAATAGTGTTTTTTAACATATTATTATGTTTAAATTAGATTTTTTTTTTACTTTAGCACGTAGTGTTCACTTCATATATAGTGCACTGGTTTTTAAATTTATTAAGAATTGTATTTATATTTTTATTAGTGCAACTATTGTAGTGAAAATAAATAAATTAAATCTTATTTATACTTATATAAAACGATATTTAGCGTGAAACTTTACTTATTGTTTTGCTCGGAAATATTACCTAGTTTTAGTAAATGTTAAATAGAAATCATCATTGAGATCGAATTTAACCCTTTTAAATAATTAGGGTTTCATACAAAGTTAAACCAGATTACATGAGCATTAGCATTGTGACGTACTCTGCCTAAATATAATGAGCAGTGTCGAGGAAGATATCTTCCTCCGAGTTTGTGCCCAGCGGGCGCGGCGCGACGGGCCTGTGGCAAATTGATTACAGGACCCGCAGTCTCCGCCAATGCGCAGAAGTAGTCACCTTGGGGTTTTTAGTCGGTACAAGTCCGACACACCTTAGCAGCGCAACCCCCTTGTGCACCTGAGACGGTCCTAAGAGGGATTTACCCAAGAAAAAAAAAAACAAAAAAAAATGATTTAATGTGCTGGTCCGTGCAGCTTCAAACGTCTGAAATTCGTTTGTTCAAAACCGCTTAGTAAATCTATTTCAACTATTAATAATACAGATAATACATTTTATAAATATATATTACTCGTGGGGATTGGTTTTCTAAAAACATCGAATAACATATAATTTAATTTCTTAACAAATAAACCTAAGCTCAGTTTTCGTAGTTTTTATTTCAAAATCGACGGATTTTTGAACAAACTTTCAATCCCTTTTTTATTCCTTTGAAGACTTTCATTCCAAAAACATCGAAACTGTATGTTTTATTTTTAATCAAATATCTAAATACCGGTTTTCACGATATGTTTACTACAAAATTGATGGATTTTCGAATACACTTTCCACCCCTATTTTACCTCTTTGAAGACTGTCATTCTAAAAACGTCGGCCCAGTCCAGTCCACCTTGCCGGTAATCGAAGATGAGACCCCAGCCGCGCCCTCGATGCCGATAAGTGGAAAGTGGAACAACCCTGGAGGTTTTAAAATGAAATTAAATGAAATATAACTTTATTCAAATAGGCCTACTTCCAAGCACTTTTGAATCGTCAAAAAAAAAGCAAAGTGAATCTACCACCGGTTCGGAAAGCAGAATCTACCGAGAAGAGCCGGCAAGAAACTCTGGTAGTTGCTCCTTTTAACATAATGAGGTACAATAACAGGTATAATATATAAAGGATTGAATTATTGTCTTGATTTAGTCGGTGCAAGCCCAAACACACGGGGGGCGGCCCTCACCGCCTCCTGAGGTCCGTCAGGGATTTCCCTCGAGTTACCAAAAAAAAAAACAGGACTGAAAAATAGCTTAGATTACCTAAACCAATACATTTTCAATCAAAAAGACGGATCTCTATCTGAGATTGAAATGATAGAGCCTACATGACTATTTTCTTTCAATTCGGAACGACAAAACTCGGTAACGAAGTTTGGGTTTTAATTTTACTCCAAAGTACAGTCGCGCGGGAATAGGATGTCGTCAAATATACTGTTACAGCAATGTTAATTTATTTATATTCAAGATATATGGCTGTGTTAGCCCAGAGGTTTATTAACCGGTTTCCGTGCGCGGTAACGCAAATGGTCATAGGTTCAAATCCCGGCACTTACCTCTAGTTTTTTCTACGTTACGTTCGAATTTCGACTCCACACGCTCACTAGTGATCGCAAACATCGTTGATAAGCCCACATGGCATCAAATAAAAATGTCATGTGCCTGCAGAACGGCGTTCATTGGTACTGGTTACGTTGGCCACGACATATAAGCGTAAAGTGAATACAACCACTAATGTACCTTTGCCCATCCCGCAAGGGATATAGCGTGACAATATAATATTATAATGATATTTTTTATCAATCTGAGGACATAGACTTACATTATATAGTGGTGTCGGTCATGCTGGCAGGGTATGACAACAGGAAGGCAGTGGTCTCCTTCTGTGAGGACCTCATGTCACAGAAGGAGGCCGCAGAGCGAGAGGGGCAGGAGGCCGCTCGAAGACGACACCGCGGTGCCGACAACCGCTCTGGCACGTCAGTCCCTACCGATCGGTCGATCCACGACCGTTTGGCTGATATCTTTGGGGTCGTGGACGCTCAGGGTGGGGGCTCTGAGCGACTGGTTAGCGACCCTCGGGAAGTAGGCAGATCATTATGACGTGCTCTGCCTAAATACAATGAGCAGTATTGGGGAAGGCATCATCTTCCCCAGAGTTTGTGCCCATTGGGCGCGGCGTGACGGGGCTGTGGCGAATTGATTACAGGTCCCGCAGTCCCCGCCAATGCGTAGAAGTAGTCACCTTGGGGTTTTTAGTCGGTACAAGGCCGACACACCTCGGTCGCGCAACCCCTCTGTGCGGCCGAGACGGTCCTATGAGGATTTTCCTCTAGAAAACAAAAAAAAGACTTACACTATATATACATATATAAAGAAGGTCAATTCATCCGTTTTTTTATATTAAATATTGATATCAATATCATTATTTTAAAAATGACTCATTTATATATTTATGTCATTAAAAAAACTTAGTAACTGATGGAAAAACAGAACTTACGGAAAAGTGCAAGCAAGATATTCTGATAGTTAATTAACTTCTGTCGCCGACAGTACTCCGTGAACCATTTTATTCGATCACTCGCATATCTCTTTATTATCACGACACGCGAGGATCGGATTGTGGACGGATATTCGTTCTATCGAAGGTGTATCGTCGAGATGAAAAGACTATTCCGTCGATAATAGGCAATATCCTGATGCGCACGAATGTACTAATCACCAGTGCATCAGGATAATTTTAATCGCTTTCGTATGCTATAGTTTTCGATCAATTTTCTTTTCCTGTTATCTGTGTCACTTAAATAATCAATTTTCTTCTTTAATTGATATTCTAACGCAGGCTTTAATCAGATTTAGACAACCTACCACCTATTTTTTTTAAGTATACATTAAATAATTAAAAAATAAAATTAAGTTTATTCAATATCGTGACTTTTCCTTTAAATATCACCTTGGAAACAATAAAAAAACTATTTTATTGCATTAATGTAAAGATAAAAATAGTTCGTTATAAAAGTCTGCTGTATTAAAATTACTTCCTTCCATAAAATAAATGATATAAAATAAAATAACACATCATCATGCTATATCCCTTTCGAGGTGAGCAGAGATACATTATCGAGTCTATTTATTTTAAGCTTACGTCTTGCCCAACGTGACCATCGGCACAGCTAACTGTAATTCTCAGGACAGACATGTGATATTTCTGCCGCATGCCATGTGGGTTTCCTCACGATCTTTCTCTTCATCGATGCGCACATGGTGTCTATAATCGTGCTTAATTTGTAAAAACCCACGTACCTCACGAGACGGGATTTGAACCTGCAGCCACTCAAATTGCCACGCATGTATACTGGTCCCTTATTCTCTAAGCCACCGCAGCATCTAACTAACCTATCTCTAATATAACGATAATATTTAAAAATCTATTTGATAAAGGGTAATCCCAGGAATGCTCGGGAATCAGCAAGAGTGCCTGCAGGAATTAATGGATGTTAATTGTGGAGGAAGCGAAATAAGTTTGAAGGTACAGAGTAAAGTAAGTGGCGTTCTACTACCTACCCCAAAAGGATAGGCAAGGATAGGAAGTAATAGTAAAAATATATTGTAACAATAAACACTAGTAAAATTAATTCTTATGATAATTGAATTTAACATTTATTTTAAATATTTTTAGAAAATTCATTTATCATAAAGGTGTTTTATAAATTTATATTGTCAATATTACAGGCCTATTCTATCTTTGAACACGATGAACAATCGTTTACAATTTAAATAGCAGCATGACATGTCCGTACACAGAGGGTCGTACTTAGGGGTGACTTTACACTTTAACGAAAATTTGAAACATATTTACGTAAAGTTAATATCACTTTACTTTGAGCAATAATTAAAAATATGTAATAATACTTTAAATCTATACTTTGGTTAAGAAGACACAACTGATTGTAATTTATTATATTTGCAATATCGATATATTTATAGCATATACGTAAGATAGATTTCTTTCTTGTGCCACCTATAATAAAGTATGACATTTGCGTGCGTTCATTCCTTTGTAAAAATTGGGAACTTTATTTGCGTAATCTCAAATATTTATGTATTTTACAATAGGGCTGGTATCAAGCTAGATATTACAGAGTATAAGACCCAGCTTTCAATGAATTTCCGCCGCGCGAAATTCTTTCACGGATTACATAAAACTGGAAATCGTGCAAAAAGCACGTACTATTGATAAAATTCGCGTGAAAAAATTAAACTAGATTGTTAGGCGAAGGGAATAGAAATTCATGCTACAAGACATTAGTAAAAAATCGCAGTACCATTTAGCCCTTAGGCAGAGAGAGGTTTATAGACGCTATTTTACATTTGTTTACATTGTCATCAGAAAATACGTCTGTATTTAATAAAAAACTGAAAATATAATAGGAACTTAAGTATAGTTTAAGTATTTGTATAGCCAAATCCAAGTAGACAAATTCGATGAATTACCACATTCTAGGATATTTCTAAGTAAAGTCTAAATAACGTCCACAAAGCTTAACAAATATACCGTATGGCCCAAATGGGGCATTTTAATATTACGATAACATTACCAAAATACATCGGTACATTATATAGTTCAGGAAATTTAAAAAGGTTATTGTCATATTTATAAAATTGAAGTAATTGATTTTTTTTAATGCAATTGAAACTAGTATTACTTACAAAAATCAGTGCAAATACTAACGACTAACTATTTAACTGGTAAATGGTACTTGGGATCTATAATATTAAGACCTATCAGCATAATCCTTTGCTTTCCTTTTCCCTTTGTTGACGAGGGACACACGCTACCAGTTTTGCCATATAAGTCTCCACATTGAGTTATTTTTGTTCTTATTTCATTGGGATATGTTGTTTTTGCTTTTTAACCAAAAAAGATAAGGTAATTTGAATGGAATATCAACACCGAGTAACGGCGTCACAGATCAGTTAGGATTTTTATTACATACTATATAAATAGCCGCATTAGAGCCGGTGCGCGTGATGCGTTGTGAGACCGAATTAAAGCGTATCGAAAAAGAGTATAACGTTTCTGCATTGCAACGCGTGCACCCCCTTGCGCTTGATACGCAAAACGCAAAACCGGCGCGCGTGCGACGCGACGTCAAAATACATGGTGTGACCTACCATAGATATCTAAATATATATAACTCAAAGGTGACTGACTGACTGACTGACATAGTGATCTATCAACGCACAGCCCAAACCACTGGGCGGGTCGGGCTGAAATTTGGCATGCAGGTAGATGTTATGACGTAGGCATCCGCTAAGAATGGATTTTGATCAATTCTACCCCCAAGGGGATAAATTCTACCCTCCAGGGGATAAAATGGGGGATGAAAGTTTGTATGAAACTTAGTCAATTTTAAACCGATCGGGCTGAGACTTTGCATGCATAAAGCTACTATAACGTAGGCATCCGTTAAGAAAGGATTTTGATAAATTCCACCCCCAAGGGGATAAAATGGAGGATGAAAGGGACAGTTTTATGTTGCTTGCTCACGAGTAAGTTCACCCAATAGCTTGATAGTTTTAGCGCCTAATGACAGATTAGTTAAGAATATTGTGTACAAAGAAGTTTTGTAGGCCCTAATTTTTTACGCTAAACAAAAGTAAAGCCGCAAAAACTATACCTAATTAATAATAATAATACTTCTTAACGCGAGCGAAGCCGCGGGCAAAAGCTAGTTTGTATACAAAACGATATAACGATACCACTGCGTGCAATGAATAATGTGGCTCGACAGTGGAATCCATCTCTGTTCTTGGAAACTATAGTCTATTTCGAATCAAATGTTGAGTATCGAAAACCGCATACCTGGTCCATTCACAAAGTAACGAATGGTAAATTATTCACAATAGCTGATCGACTCTGGCCTAAAATTGTCTTTATTACAGAACGAGCGTTTCAGTCTTAATTGTGGTGTCATTGCAACCAATCGCAACGATTGAGCATTTTGTAATTTAGTGTACTAATACATTCTCTAAATTCTCTCTCCACATTTGAATGTTTCAAAACAGGCAATCATTATGATTTCTTTGAGTGCGCCTGGATACAAATGGTTAGAAGTACACACTGCCTATTACGGCGGTTTTCTGAAGGTGGATAACTCCACCCATACTTCATAATCTAGAAAGCCTGAAAAAGCCATCGGTGTGCCTATTCTATAACATATTATGTAGTTCGCCCCCACGGCTGATTTTCCACGGCACGATGAGATCTCCCAGGGGTTTGTAATCAGTATGAGTCTGACACAACCTTGTCTGTAAACCTCGTGACCCTGGAAGTATCATAATGGTTTCTCCGCTAGGTAAAAAAGGCAGGCCTCGGAGTCTGACAGTCGACAATCCGTCAGCGGTTGCTAGGTCGCGATGTAAAGCTCTGCATGTATTTGTAGGAGGAAGAGAAGATACCGGCATTATTAATAACAATAACGGAATCTTCACAACCCACCCGATCCACCTCTGCTCCCTTTTAATCATTTGATTAACTATCGAGTCCCATTGTTAGCACATTAACCATTGTAATTTAACAAAAAGGTTAGAATAAATTGAACACTGCAAACGATTATTCTCCAACACGAGCACCAAGTAACCGTCATCGACCAAATAATATCCAAGAGCAACACGCGCCGCCTTTATATAATAGAGTCGTAATGGCGTAGTTCTGCCTGTTGGCGGGTATTGCTCCCAATAATTGAGGGTAGCCCGTCATATTTATATACAAAAGCGTCAAATATACAACGCGACTTAGCAGTCACCTCTGGGTCACTGGTATCGAGTCGCAAATGCTAGAATCCGACTGTTGGCTTTATTCTTTAACACTGTATTAATACTCTAATACTACTTGTGAATTACCATCTTTATTTAATATATATCTTTTAAAACTTGCTTATTTTGAAAAGTTAGATTAAGAAACGTAGAATTTGAGCTTTAAAATCAATTTTAGTAATACCACCGAAATCTATACCACGGAGGCACGGTTGCATCAAAATAAAACTGTAAAAGAGCTTAAGTGTTATTGAAAAGATCAACTGTCACCTTCGTGATGAACTTTCGCTCCCGAATCATCAACATCGCACCGGCGATATCCCATTCACTTCATTTTTTTCGTCTGGGCCTGAGATTCTCAAACTTCGCCAGCACCCCATGGCATAGTAACATTCGTTTATCAATAAAGCAAAAAGTTCAAATCTATGTAAACATCATTACGTGTCAATGTGATAATTTCATGGACTATCAAATTTCATTCCTTTAACTAGCATTATAGTTTATCGAATGGTATTGTTAATAATCTTTTATATTTTTATAAGGGTAAAAATTAAAACAGACAGCTAACGCAGTTTGTAGTAAGCCTACCTACGACGCTGCAGGTCCTAGATTCAAATCCCGGCAACCGTACTCTTTTCTGTTATGAGCAAGACAGTTTATCACGAACTATAAATGTATATTTGTACACACATAGGTATATATCTCTATCTAATACACATAGCACAAACGTGACCTTAATTTGGGGCTAGGTTATTATGTGTAAATGTAATATTATAATCACATAATAGATGTAAATGTAATGAATATCTAAAGAAAAGACACATTTTAACAGCTAATTACAAATTCTAATTATTATGCTAAGCTTCAACTCAAAATAACTTTATTTTAACATGGCTATTACAATCACTTTTAAAATATATCGGTTCCTTATACGGACTACAAACTCTTCCCAAATCTAACAAAAAACTAATACAGTTGGTGTTTAAAAGTAGAATTCCATAGATATAGATTTTATTATTATTTTTTTATACCGACTCGACACAATGACTGCAACATACCTGATGGTAAGCATGTTGCTGTCCAAGAAAACGCCAACATCTATCGATAGGCAATAAAAACCCATCGGTAGTCACGGCGATCATGCCGGCCTGCACAAATATCTCTTCACGCTACGTTTAAAAGATCCTATATCATAGGATGGTGGGAACATTCGCCGGACGACCATTCCACAGCCCAACGACACGGCAAACAATTGAAAATGAAACAAAATAAGGAGATTAAAGACGCGATATAACCAGTGAGGGGTTTGAGAAACACAGACCTAATACGAAAGATACCCGTTTCCGTATCAGTTATATTGGATTTCAAATTCGTTATTGGCGTTGCCTTGCCTCTAAGCGGTGCCCACAGTTCGAGCAAAACACAGTTGCAATAGCAGGCGATATTACATTTTGAATTGTATTATCATTGGTTGATTTAATAGTGAAATATTTTATGCTTTTTGCAATAACCGAATCGTACGCATGGGTTTTTCTCGCAAAATACATGTTGTGAAGGAAAACTTTTTTTGGTATCCCGAGGAAATCAGCATAAAACCATCAGAGCCGCTGCGAGGATAGCGACCGCAGTGTGTCAAACTCCTACTGACTAATAACCCTCGTGGTGTCCCCCTTATCGCTTCACCAGGGCCTGGGAAACCAAATTCACCCAGACCCCCGGGGAGTTAAAAGCCTTGTTAAGACTGCCTCTCTGGGAGGGGTAGGAGTAAAGAGCCCACCTCTCCAGAACCTCTCTCAGGCGCCACGCCGGACACTATACACCGCCTCCCTCTCATCCGGGCAGCAGACTCCCTCAAATCTACTGCCCGGTTATTGACACCGGGGGTATGTGTAAAGGAAGTACCTAGTGTAGGAACCAGTAATTTTTTGGTGTATAAATACTAGATTATTTTTTAATTTATATTCATTGGCATCATCTGCAGCCATTCCTCTTACAGCTATGTACGGCCCTCATTTTAAGCCACCATCTTCGCTCCCGTGCCATGCTAATTAGACAACGTGGAATTTTTATGACACAATAAAATATTCACAGGGAAGCAGAGCGACTGAGCTCGAAAGAATTTAAATTTTAGTTTTCTGAACTCCTTGCCTAGTGCCAGTTTTTGCGCGGAGACTGTAAATCAATTTTAATACTCGTATATTAAATCTGTGCCTATATTTAACAAAGGTGTTTATGTATTCCTCAGTTCTGTCACACAAGCGATTCTAGAGGTCGTTAGCCGTCAATATTGCCAAACGATGTTTACTCGACTACTTAATTGGATCCTACAAGTGATTTGTGGTTGATTTGTTTGAGAGGACTGAATTGCGAGTCCGATGGCTCTATTAACTCTTACTTTAAGCTATTTCCTTTCATTAACCGTGGCGAAGTTGAATTTTTCAATTTAATAAAAAAACTAATTGAAATCGCCTATATAAATATTCGAGAAATAAAGGAAACAGTTCGAGCGTCTATTAAAAAATATGAACACGATTCGGATATTTTTAGATGTGTAGTTGCAAGTTTGTACACGTTTTTTAGGAATTAAAAATCGTTATTGTTAAGACTTTTTGTTATTTTCATATATTAAACTGATATTAGCACTTTGAGTTGTATATAGCACGTGTTGCCAGCATTGCCCATCAATTCATTTAATATTCCTTACTTTTATTATTGATTCTTTATCTTAATATTCTGGTCCAATTGTATATTACAGCATACTATGAAAATTTTATTGATTTAATTGTATCTTTGGTGTATTGTTTTAAAAGCATTGTAATAATTGTTTGTTTACCTTTAAGGAAAAGATCGTGATGAAACCCGCATTACATTTAATAGAATTGTCATGGGTAAGTGCCCTGTGAACGGCGATCAACTGCGTTACTGGTCACGTTGAGCACGACATGTAAACGCAAAGTGGATACAGCCACTTTTGTATCTCTGCTCACCCCGTAAGGGATATGACGTGACGATATATTATAAAACGTATTTCACACACAGACGCATATATTCACACACATATATACATATATTCTAAATTCAGAATAGATAAAATTAATATTAATATACAAATATAAATCGAATATAAAATTTCAATATAAAAAGAAAGTTGTGTAGAAGTAATCTGAATTAACATTATCATATAGACAATATATTGTATATACATATATTATTTCTGGTTAAAAGATCTTTTTGTATTTTTATTAATGTGACAATAGAACTTTCATAACATTCAAACTTATAATTTGAAATAATAATGATCGAATTTCGACCATTGGTTATAATTATAACATTTACTTTTTACCATATTTTATTTAAGCTCTGAAATCGAAGCGTCATGTCCTTGTCATCCCTTGAATTCTCCGAACTGTCACTTTATATTATTGCCAACTCTAATATAATTATTACAAATACACTATTAATAGGAGTTGGGGTTCCTCGTTATTTTACCTTTATATATTTCCTAGCAGGAGTTGTAATTCTGACTTTCTTCTTAAAGTTCTTAATTTATGCCAAGGCCCACATTGTTTCGCTAAAGATCTAAATGAACTCTCCTTCACCATTATTTTGCCTCGCACAATAGGAATCCTAGCGTTCGAAGAATGGCTCCTTTAAAGAATGTAAAAGCTTGAATACCTTAAGAAAGTGTTGATGAGGTATTTTAACTAGCTTTTCCTAAGGCCTATAAAAGATCTTCGTATATAGAAATAAATCTTACTTTACTTAAGTTTTGTACCGAATACGCTCCCATTTTATTATTATAATATAGATAATTTGATAGATTTAGTAACTGAGCCATTGCCTACGCAACGGTGGCTTTGATTTCCACAAAGAAAAAATATTAATGTCCTACTGTCGCCTACAGATATTTTTTTATTTAAGACTGCGATTTATTGAAGTTACTTTGACTTTGCTTAGACTTTACTCAAAAATTACATATTATAGACGTAGTTCTGTAAAATACTTATAGCCTTATTTATAGCTTTATTTGCGTATAGACGCAAGTTCCTATTATAATTCCAAATTCTATATTGTCATTTAATAATGAAGTTATTTTCTATACTCCCATATATTCAAACTTTGAATCGAACCTTTAAGCATCTGGTAAACTTATCAAAAATATAACAATATACCGCTGCGGAAAGCAGATACATCTTTAATTTGTAAACGAATAAATGTGAAATCGACACTCGATGCGAGTGACCGGTCAAACAATTCGATGAAATTTTTCCAATTGCCAAACTAATTTGTGAACTATACCGGACGCTTTTCGGCTGCCGTTCCGAAGCCCCGATAATCATTTCGTTTGTTGCGGAAATGTTTTTCACGTTCGGTATTGTAACGTGTTGATCGGTCAATATTTGATCCAAAACGGTGTCGGTCAAGTTTACGCCACTTTCGGCCGCTGACTATTTGCATTTGACTTTAAAATAGTTTTGGAAATGGATAGAAGTGAAACTATGTATAAAAACTGTTTATTATTTGTTGCGAAAATATTTTTAACGTTCGGTATTGTAACGTGTTGATCTTTCATTTGTTCCGGAAAGATGTCGATCAAGTTAAAGGCTCTTTCGATCGCTGACTGTTTAAAATTGATTTTAATATTATTGAAAACTCTTTCGTTAATGAATAGAAGTTAAAATAGAAAAGTCGTGTTACAATAATGTATTTTATTTTGATTTCACAAGAGTTTAATAGATTGTTTTAATTTGGAAGATATTAATCCGAACTGCGATGTTAGAATAGAATAAAAGTGATAAAGAAGATGAATAAGAAGAAAAATATAAAAAATGACATGTTTAGGGTACCTAAAAGGGATAAATGGATCCCTTGTGCGACCTTTTCGTTGCGCGTGTGTCTGTGAAGACACTTTTTCTTAGAAACGCGTATTAATTTGAATTTAATATTTTAAAAAGCCTGGAATCCCTTATCACTGTAAACATTCAAACTTTTAAATCAACGAAGTCACTAATAGGACCTTTAATGTTTTAAAATTTAGGTTTTTACAAAGAAATCAAAACCCTCGGGGTTCTTCTCGTGGACTTAGAATACTTTTAGAATTTATCAAAAACCAGTGGCTTACAGTAGAAGTAAAGAGAAAATTTTGAAAACCGTTTTGTTTGTTTAGTTTCGTCAAAAAAGGATTTTGGGATTGTAAACTTAGACCAACAAGTTTGAAAGGAACCCAAAGAGTGCGAATCCGGCTAGAAATATTTAAATTGGGTTGTTTTTATGACGTAGGCATTCACTAGGGGTAGATTTTTTGATATTCCGGCCCTGTTGGGGTAAAATAACTGTTTCAAGTATTGTTTTAAAATCTATCAATTTCATAATAACCACTATGGAAATTTGTATTCAACATTTGTGTAGAAAAAAAAGTATTACGTCGTATTTTTTAAATTCAAGGGAATAAAATACAAGATTTCTGTCAGGCAACACCGGGTGCCTTCGACCAATGCTACTATTATTATAAAATTTTATACAAAATGGCAACAATAAGTAATGTCTGGCGGTCGTTACGACCAACATACACCTTCAAACTATGTAGTAAGTATAATAGCTGCCATATTTTATCACACATGTACAGTAACCAGTCAGTTAATGAATTAAGCCGAGTGCGAGGGTGAAAACAATTTTGTCGGTACAACGTTGATAATACAAATTTATTATATCATTTAAATCGTCGAAACGTTAAAACGGGACTAGTACCGCAGCGCAGGACGTGTCGACAACTGAGTTATAGTGTTCAAATTGGCGTTTTGCAGTAAAATACGGTTTTCATCAAGATTTTAAATTAAAATACCAAGCAGAGATTGTAATTATGTCAGTCTTACCATCGATCTAAAATCATAAAATTTAAGAGAAGCAAGTACATGAAAAAAACCAAGTCCTGTTATGCAAATAATCAATAATATGGTTTCGTTTAACTGATGATATATCCTGAGAAGTGTATTTCAACATAAAAGGCACCGTGTGAACTTGCTCGTCCCGACCTATGCTCAGACAACTCTAAGCTTTAATTTGTCAATTTGTAGGTTATCTCGCGGCTTTAATGAACTGGAGAGTGCCATCGATGTGTTTGCTGACAGTCTGCCGGTCTTTAGAAGGAAAATCATCGGGTGGTTGAGGAACACGCAGTAGGTTTTGGTGATTTTTCTGTTCTTTTTGTTTATTTGTGATTTTTTTTTAACATTTTTGTTTTGCTTTTCACTTTGGTTGATTTATTCTTCTTTGTCAGTGTATATATTTTGTAAGCTGTATTGTATTGTTTATGTTCCGATGCACGATGTGGTAGCCTTAAATGGCGCAACACATTAACGTACTTTTTTTTCGATTTTTTTTTTGTTGTTCTGTAGTGTATTGGCCTCTGGCCACCCTTAATATTGTAAAAAAAAATATTGACAAAACTTTAAATTTCTCTAACGGAATTCCCGCGATCAATACATACGCGAATAAGCAATCGTTATAGATCTGTTTAATTGGAAATTCCAACGTTTACTTTAAAAAAGTTTTTAATTTCATTTCTGCGTCAAACTGCGTTAAGCTATGATTGTCAAACGTGCGCAGATTGGAATACGTACGAATTACATTTAAAAATACAGCGAAATTAAACTGATGCCGGTTCAGCGAGACCCGACTATGGCGCTGCAAGTGTTAATTGCTATAAGCGATTATCACTACGAGATATTACTATTTGCTTACCATATCACAGTGTACAGAGCTTTTCACATCACCGCAGGATTTTACGCAATTTTTAAAATGAACATGCGAAAGGGTTGTAGGTACTCCTATTTCGTTTTGCATCGAAACACGTAGAATTTTTCCGAGTTTATAAAATATCAGTATTAATCGACCTTAATTTTTTTATATTTGGTCGAAGATTTTTACGATGTTTTTATTATATTTTATATTGTAACTTGCACTGGTTCCTAACTAGTATATTATAACATCGCTTACAGGCTCGTAGGCTTATATTACGCACAGTGTTATAATAACGTTATCTCACCGGAAGTCCGGTGAAGCATTTTTCTACAGCAAACTGTTATTCGACAAAACTATCGTTTGAGCCATTCTCGCTCTATAAGTATTTCATTAATTTTAAATACACTGGCAAACGCTGCTATTTTTTTATTTTACGGTCTATCTAATGTATGGTATTTACATAGGTATATCAAATTTTAAATTAAAAGGTTACATATATTTTACAGTTTTCCCCTTGTTCCTATTAAGCACAACCCGCTGAAATATAGTACCTCTAATAAATAGCTTACAGTAAAATAGATGATTGATCACAGCTTTACTGACCATGACGCCAATCCACCGTTCTTGCCCGTATTATAATCAGACAACAATCCTTCATTATCAAGCTATGTAATAAACAGTTGTATAAAAAACAGCATATAATAAAATAATTATAAAATTGCTGTTAACTATCAGTTGTCAGCGTATACGCTGTCATGTACATACTTTACTTATTAAAACAATACGTACAAACCGGTTTTACTTAATAACTAGCTAAACATGTACCGTATATGTTTGTAATTGTATAAAATCAGAGCCATGAGTTATTTGTAAATACTAATAAAAAACTACTCAGTACTTCTGTGGCTGTGGTAACCTAGGTGAACAAAAACTAGTATAGATATCACCACTGTCGACTCGGGATGTGATTCAATAGAACAAACAGTTGCTTTGTCGCTTCTTGTCATTTTTTTTTTAAGCGGACTAACTACTGAGTGCCGTGAAAGGCATTTACAGTTCAACCGGTCTTAGGGGGCGAGCGCAGAAGGTGCTCAGCCAGCGAGTTTATGGGTTGGGTGGCAATGCAAGGGCACCCCTGTGGGTACGCACCTCGACTTGGACCGCCAGCCAATAAAATACTATCCGTACGGGTGATCTAGGCTTGTCGAATAAATATCGATACATCGATATATCGATAGTTTCAATTCAATATATCGATATTTTTGGCAATATATTTTGTAATGATTTATCGATAGATCGATAGAAAATATCCAGTATCGAAAATTGTATCGAAACGATTTTTTTTTTAATGCTTATGGCAGTGTAGTCGCTGAAATCTGAAACTGTAGAAGATAGGACCGAACGGAAAAAAAAAGAACTATATTGTCTATGACTGTTGAGCATTATGTTTTGTTACGTTGCATGCATTGACATCAGAATTTGTTGCATGTATATTATTTGCCGCCATTTATTTATTTACTATTTATTTTTGTTTGATGTCTTAAATAGGCCTTAAAGTTAGAAGATAGCCTCTTAGTTCTTGATATTTTTGTAATTTTGTCTAATAAAAAGGAATACTGGTAAAATACTTTAGTGTTTATTGAGATTTAATCGATAGTTTTCCTTCGATATATCGACGCCGATATTGGTATTTTAATAAATATCGATAAATCGATATAACGACATTTTTTTTTCATTTTCGAAATACCTAGGGTGTTCTACTAGCGTCTCGGAAGTGACTACCTAGAGAAGAAACGCCGAAAGAAACTCAGGGCTGCGTCGGAGAGGAAATGCGCCTCGGAGCGACGTCATTTATTTATTTTTATTTCGGTAAAATAAATATGATTATGTGTTAACAAACGATATCGCGTATCAATTCACTACCCACGCCATCTTTTGAACAATTAATCAACTAAACTAAAAAATCAAAAATATTTACTATCAATTCAACAATAGAGATAAAGGACCGGTAAATATGTACGGCGACGCGAATGCTCGTGGATTAAAGTCCCGGTACGTATCTCTGGGCTTTCCCAGATTACGTACGGATTTAGGCAGCACATGCTCACCGATGAAGAAAAACGTCGTGAGGAAACCCGCACGACGTCTAACAGAAATGTCATGTTTTTTGAAGAGCGATCAGCTGAGCTACTGGTCACTTTGGACACGACATATAAACGCAAAGTGGATACAACTACTAATGTATCTCTGGTCACTACGAAAGGAATTTAGCGTAACAGTGTTTTATTATAATCTCTTTAGTTATTATACTTAAAATATTTTCTCATTTTATAATAAATGTAAACATGTAGGCTAACGGGAGCGAATTCTAAGACCCAAGCCACCGGTAGTTAGGAGCTCAGAGTGAGGAACCTCCTATCAATACGTGCCGTATCCAGTAACACTGCCTTCTCCTGCCCGGCTCTGTTGTGAAGGCCTTTTCCGGCCACCAATGTATCGGCAGTTCAAAAAGAACTCCCTTCTGTATCCGGCCCTTGGTCCAACAACCAAACGAGAGCCTCGTGAGATGGTAATCAAAGCTCTTTGCGACCAGTCCATTAGTCGATACGACCACTGAGACAAAATCGTTGAATCCACACATCCAGTTGTAGGACTGTTTTTTTTATAACTTATAGGCGAACGCTTGACCTCAATCGCACCTGGTGGAAGGTGAAGATGAGTCCGATGATGAACCGCGTCCGCCTAACAAATGCCTATTCACTCTTCTTTTAAAGACTCCCAGGTCATAAGATCGCGGAAATGAGGCGGCTGGTAGCATATTCCACTCCTTAGCTGTTCGCATGATGAATGTAGTAGCGAATCTTCTCGTGCGGATATAAGGAACATCCACCACATACGTATGGTATCCGACACGATGTCTTGTGGTTTTGTGGTGGAATGGGGCTGGTGGAATCAAATAATATAGTTCCTGAGAACACTTTCCACCGTGCAACCGGTAAAAATCGAAAGGCAGGCAACTCTACGTCGATGCTCGATGCTCTGCATTTTAATTTTTAACAAAGAGTCGTCTGTGCGTCAGAAGTGAAAACTCCTTAAGGCACGATTCGAATTCTGGCAGTCGCTACTAAGCAGAGTCGACCCAGTAGTGGCTGCTAGGTCGCGCTGTACGACGCACTCATACAAGCTCAACTGTCACGATCGCGAGGTTGACACGCCTCCTGACAGCGCTACGCAGTCACCTACATCGGACAGCTATCCATATAATTGCATGCTGAGGAGTACATCACAACCTAATTGCCGATGCCGGGCAGCATCTGGTATAATCTGAATCACACCTTTAGCTCTACAATCTTTCATTATTTTTGGGTTGTTATGAAATATATTTGGGAATATTTTTTTATAAGATTTTTTTTCAATCAACACATAAGAGAAGACAGGCTAGTTCAGTGTATTTCCCCAATCATAATAATGCCCAAAGGAGTTTTCAATTCAAAAACAAAACTAGTAGCGAAGTGTCTAGAGATTGATGTATGATAGAAACCAGATTACAGAGCAAGAAATTATAAGCAAGCCATCATAGTGGTTTTTAAAAAGTTGTGTCTTCAGCAGTATTCGTAGTTTGAGCTGTTCCAAAACAAGTAAAGCTTCAGGTCGGGTATATTTGAGTACATGATTTATTATATTCACGAATTATGACTTTAAAAATTGTATTGTTATTCTAGTAGGATATGTATATTTTAGGGCTGTAAAATTGGAATACGCTTTTGGGGCTCGACATCACGCTATCAGTGTTACCAATTTAGGAATTTTTAACACGGATAAGTTAACTTTAGGCGTTTTAAATGTATAAATTTAAGTCACAATATGAAGAAAAATACACGATACATGTTATGTTAAATTATAATACTGCTATTTATGAAAATGGGTATATTTTTAATAATTAAACACGTCTTTGACAATTCATATATTTTTTATAAAATATATATTTACAGAATAATTTCTTTGGCTCAATGTTCTAGATTACCAGTGTATCACTCTTATATCGGTGATCGTGACAAAGTAATCTGCTCATCACAGAAAAGCTTGCCACAACCGAGATTCGAACCCTGGAACTTAGCGCCGTTAGTGGGATCATTACAAGCAGCGCCATTAGGCCGTCAAACTTCTATCATACTTGATCTTATAATACGATTTGTATTATATAAAAATAAACTTCAGAACATATAAAAAATTAGGACTTTTAAGGGGGAATTTTGAGTTATATATGGGATATCCTCCTGGGCTCCTTACCGAAATTTAAAGGAAAGGCATTGGAAGAACTGAGGGTTACGTGAGGGTAGAATTTTGTTTTAACATTTGTGCTTTTGTTTTAATTTTACTGGTATTTTTTTGTGTGTGCGTATTCTGAAATTTCTGTCTTTTTTTGTCTTCGCTTCTTAATTAGTTGGCCTTGATGTAAATTTTGTTTAAAATTATTAATATTATTTTTGTTTACTTTTAGTGCATCCTGTGGTAGCCTTCACCGGTTGATGCATTATAATGTTTTTTTTTTGTTAATGATTGTCATGGTAGTATTTTTTTATAATGTGTACGGCACTGGCTGCCCTATAAATAAACTTTTTTTTCCGAGGCTGGCAACATCGAGCACGGCAGGCAAATGATGAAATCGGACACTTAAAACTCGTATTGTTGATAAATGGTTTAATTGTTTTGGCAATTTACCATTCAGTGATGGGGTGCGAGGAGTTTTGGGGTGTGCTGGGCGAAGTTGGGAGGGGTGGTAGTTGCTGGCACGCTTTAATGTTATACTTTGTACACATTTATCATAGTTAATCTTATGGTACTGTATATAGGGAGGTAATTTAAATGTTTTATTAAGAGCTGCTCGCGGAATTAAGAAATACATGGGAATATCAAACGCATGGTTAAATGTGAATATACTGTCTGTTTTCGTAAACTTCAATCGCGTTTGTTTTTTCACTTTGCAGCATTTTTTATACAACTGTTAAACAGAAACTAATAATAATAAATCATAACGCTGTACCCCTTTCGAGATGAGCAGATATATATTAATGGTTGTATCTGCTTTGGGTTATATGTCGTGCGCTACTTGATCAATAGCGCAACTAATCTCCATCCTACGGCAATAGTTCACATAAAATGTTTATTAGATGCCAATCGAGTTTCCTCACGATGTTTTACTTCAACGGTGGGGTCATGGCGTTCATATTTCAATATATTAAAGAAGAATAGGGAACCTGTATGTTGAAGGCATGATAGTGCAGTTTGTAGCGACCATACTTACGATGCCAAGGTCCTGGGTTCGAGTCCCGGCAGAGGTAATCTTTTCTGTGATGAGCAAATGAGTTTGTCACAAGTTATGGTTGTATACAGTAGCGTTCATTCCATACATACATGAAAGCATTGCATGCCCTGACGATAAGTAAGTCTGGAATACATTGCTTAAAGTCAAACAAAAAAGAAATCATTTATTTTCATATCTATTCTATATTCACGCTATCTATTTTTCCTGTGGAAGCAATATAATATAATTAACCATTGTATAAAATTCTAATTAATTACGCCAATCCTGCCTATCCTGTCCAAATAGTCTATGCTCGTCACTGGTTGTATATATGTATTTAAGTAAGTATATGTTTGTCTAGTATTCATAGTACAAGCGCAAGCTTAATTTGAGACAAGGTCAGTGTGTGTAATTGTTAGTAAATATTATTATTATATGTTTCATTTTTCGAAATTAAGTCCATTTAACATTCTTTTTGCCTTTCGATATTTCTCCTATTCCTTATACTCTTTTGAATTTGGTTATTGCCCTACCACTTTTAAATTAATATCAAAACATTACTACAAGCTACTGGTACAGTTTTAGTTATAGATAAAAAATAAGAGAGTAAAGTATTAAAAAAAGTGAACAGGCATTTGTACGCCAAACGCGATTCATTACCAGCAGTGACGTGCATAGAATATTTGGACAGGGTAAGCAGACTTCGCGTAATTAATTTGCATATTATATTATGGTAATAAATGTTATATTGCTTTTGTAGGAAAGATAGATGGCGTGAAAATAGTATAGATATAAATATAAATGGGCTCTTTTAGTTTAACTTTAAGCAATTTATCCAAGACTTATTTATAGTTAAGGCATGCAATGCTTTCTTGCATCTATGGAATGAACGCTACTGATTCCCAGTCTCTTTTTCAACCACTACTAGATGTGATAGAGTTCATATGTTAGCCGGTAATTTAAAACAAAACTCTTAAAATATATACTCTTAGGTCAGTTAAGTTTTTAGGTAAAAAGTAACATGCATTTTGCAATAAAATAATATATTGGCTTGCTATGTCTCTTTTGGGATGAAAAAAATATATTAGTGGCAATATCCCCTTTGCGCTTACATCGTGCCCAACGTTAGCGATTATGGTGCTGTATGTGAAAAATGTTTTTCGCCGTTTTGCTGCTTTTCTGTTGAAATTTTTCTTGAATTGCTATAAACCTCACGGAGTCCGAGATCTTTGCAACGAATGCAAAACCGTGGAAATCGGCTCGTGCGTTCTAGAGTTATAGCGTCAAGAATGAAAACCGGACTTATTTTTATATAATAGATTACAGAGCAAGAAAATTAAAATTACGACTACATTTTTTAATCCTTTATCATTAATCAGTTTACATTTCGTCCATCTCTGTTTGCGACTAATGATGTTTTTTTTTATTCTGAACAGTCGTAGCTGATTTTTAGTCTGCATCATGCTTGTTATCAGGTGTGGTGGGGTTACTTTACTGAGTTAGAAAAATAAACAAAATTTTAGCGTTCGTGAGAGAGTTTGTTCAATATAAAGACGGGCTTCCGGCTTCGACACCGATGCGTTATGAATATATTAATAACAATACCTACATAATACATATATTAAATATGTATTTTCATATGAATAACGCATGGAGGAACGGTAATATTTGTTATTTCTCGAAGAGGTCGTTGCCCCGTTTAGAACTACCGATATTTGTTTTCACAAGTCGCGGGTTTTATTTTGTAAAATAAATAAAGCAAGTTTTTTTAATGGATTTCGATTATTTCGTATTCGTAACTATTCGATACCTGAAATGGTTTCATATACATCATATAGATTTAGTTAGGGGTAAAACAGCTGCTAAAAAACTGGATATCTTTTTAAGGCTAGAAGCAGTGACGTGCATAGTATATTTGGACAGGGTAGGCAGAATTCGCCTAATTAATTTGAATATTATATTATAATAGTAAATACTATATTGCTTTCATAGGAAAGATAGATGGCGTGAATATAGAATAGATATGAATATAAATTGTCCCTTTTTTGCTTAACTTTAAGCAATTTATTCCAGACTTGTTTACCGTCAGGGCATACAATGCTTTCATGCATCTATGGAATGAACGCTCCTGCATCCATATGTTTTAGACGTTCCTTTTATACGCACGAAAAGATTCGCTTCTACATTCGTCATGCGAACAGCCATGGAGTGGAATAAGCATCCAGCGGCCATATTCTCACGACCTTAGGACTTGGGAAGCTTTTAGAGAAGATTGAGCAGACATTTGTTGATAAATAAACGGCCGTGATAAATAATAAAAAAGCTTTGTTTTCAAATTAAGCCTCAGACACTCTAAATTAATTCATATTTTTTATAAGTACCACCCAATCAGTGGTTTTTATTTAATCAAATATATATTTTACGCTTACAAGATTTAGTTTTTTACTTAAAGAGAAAGCGCACGCGGTGTGTAGAGTGTATTTAATTGAAGTTGTATAGTTCGAGCTTATCTTACTCAAAAGCCAATGTCATACAGGGAACAAAAAAATGTGTGTGTGCGATTCACACACGATAGAAGTGAAACTTCAGTAAATCGACAAAAGAATGAGCTGGATGTATATAACAAGGGTAGAATAATTACAAAGTATATTTGTTTAAAAATGAAAGTATTTTGATTAATTTTAAAAGATATTTTATTTAACATTTCTCGTATTAATTTGTTAAAGGTTAGAACTCGCGTCCAAGATTGCAGTTAGCGCGACGAATCTTGCTG
The DNA here is from genome assembly GCA_036320925.1 of Automeris io. Lineage (NCBI taxonomy): Eukaryota > Metazoa > Arthropoda > Insecta > Lepidoptera > Saturniidae > Automeris > Automeris io. The sequence continues at coordinate 2,899,013 of JAUDJH010000036.1, forward strand.
TTGGATCCAATGCGCCGAACCTATCACAGTAGAGCATGTAGAAATAATGAATCTAATGGAACACTACATTTGCTCTTTCACTCTGGCTCACTAATTTTTGTGTTTGTGTCTCTTACCTGTCGAAATCCGTTGCATCCGGTTTGAAATCACAACGATTCTATAGAAGTTTCACTTCAACAAAGGGAAATGTTTTTGTTTAGTAATGTTGGTCAGAAATGCAAAAGTCAGCAGGCCCGTGTAAATTGATTGACATGCGTTCGTGTCACTGTTTCACAACAATATCATAACAATTTCATGACCGAGATGAAGATTAACGCCGTTTTTAGATTATCTCTCACCTGTAAAATTGCACAGCGCGCATAAAGTATTCAGTTAAGAAATATCCACGCCCATCACACGAGACGTGTTAGAGTTCCTAGCTTGTCTAAATTGCATACGTAATGCTCCCATCTCACGCGTCCTAAGATCACGGCATGTAGTTTGACAGTGTTGCGATCTCTCACTGAAATGCAGAATTGCTTTTTAAATTTGAAACATGGTTTTAAGCACTCATAAACCATTAATTTTAACTTCATTGAAATATATATGATGGACACATAGATCGAAAGTAACAAATCCAGTACAAAAGTAAGAAATGTTTATTTTTATTTAGATTAGCTTATTATAATATTTTTACGAATAAATTAATCGTTAATTGATATTTAAAATCATTCAATTGGGTATCATTATTTATATGACTAACCCAAATCTCAGTTATTTTACCAACGAAGACTGTGTGTGATTACAAAAACTTCTATTATCAAATTTCTGTTTCCCTAAACAACTAGTGTGATGAAATTAAAAATCTATTAAGACACTGATAAATCTGTAAAGCTGGCAACCCCAATACGTCTTAGAAACATAGATGATTTGCTTCTGTAGATAAATATTTTATTTCAGTAGACTTGATTTAAGTTATTTCAAATTTGACTTGGTAACATTATTCCAGATATAAGATCATAATCTTTGTATAATGTTTGCATCATGCTGGAACGAACTCGATTTAATATTTTCCCATGTTATTTCCTTCAGTAATGGCTGTGTGAAAAATACATAAAGCTGTCAAGGCAAAATGTCATCGTAAACATATTCACGGACCGAATACAGAGTCAACGCGCAGCCAGACAACTCTTTCGGGAGAATGTTTACTAGAATGATCATCTATTTCATTCTTCTTTTCTGAATAAAAAGGGACAAGCTGTTTTTTTATATATGTCAAGATATACTCATATACCTCTCATTCTCATCTTTTTTTTAGTATCCCGGGAGGAAATCCTGCATAGGACCATCAGCAGCGACCCTGGTGTGTCAGACTCTCACTGACTAAAAATCCCTGGGGTGTCCCTCTAATCGCTCCACCCGCGCCTGGGAATCCAAATTCGTCCAGACGCCCAGCGAGAGAAAAGACTTGTTGAGGCTACATTTTTGTGAAGTGTGAGAGTAAAAAGTCCACCTCTCCAGTACCCCTCTCTCATGCGGCGCGCCGGATTTTGCGCGTCGCCTCCCACTCATCCGGGCAGCAGACTTCCTCAAATCTACTGCCTAGTTATTGTCACCGGGGGATGTCCCACTCGCTCTGGACGAACGCATCCCTCCCACAACGGTTCCTAGGCCGCCGAATAACCAGAGAAGATAATCGCTCTCTGAACCTTTCTAGGCATGCCTCTTTGCTGCCGACCATGGCTTTCACCATCGCTGACGGTGAGAGGTCGTCTCCAATGTGGTCCTGCAGGACCTCCCTTTCCTCAGCCCAGGCTGGGCTCTCATTCTCATATACAAGATCAAGGTTTAACGTTATTAGTCATCAATCTCAACATCTTTTGTTTTTCAAGAAAAAAAAAAAAGAAAGAAAAAGTTTATTGAGCCAAAAGGAAACAACACACAACAAACATATTTATATAAAAACAACAAAGAAAGAATACATAACATCACATCAAGAATATTGTAATTAATTAAATATTTATTTTTTGCATAACAAGGTGTGATTGTTACTTTAATTGAGAGTCAAATTTCGTGGCAATAATTAGTTTTTAAAAAAGAGCTCTTTACGTGTAGGATACATGACTATTTTGTATTTATTGTGCAATAAACGAATTGCACTTAAATGTATTTTATGGTTTACAGGTAAATAATTGACGTTCGCACATGATACGCATATTCACTCTTCTTTGACACTTTCTTAAACTATTCTTCTCTTTAAAATATATACAAATGAGCATATATGTTATTACTGAGACACGTAATTCTTTAATATTTTCGTAAAAATATTAGTCGAAAAACACACGGTAAATAATTTTGATAAATTAAAAAAGTTGCAGTATATACAACTTGTACAATAATAGCAGATGAAGGAAAATTTTACTGTGTTTAATCAAACATGTCTTTCAATGCATTCAACTGAAATTTGCTGTGGCAAGACTGCACATGTATCTAGTCCTCAAGGGACGGAGCGCGAGGGATTTTATACGCTTCTAACCGTATTGAACAGGTTTTCTCTTAGGCAGGAAAAATACGACGATAAAACTACTATGGCTACATCAAACTTATATATTTTTGTATTATTACATCGACTTTTATGCCTATTTTATTAATATCTTCATAATGTATCCATAACTTGATTGTAAGCACAGAGCAGTACAAAAATCAGCCACGACTGTCGATTATCGACAAATCAAGTACTGTCGATTGTCGTCGTTAACATCCGCCGGCCTTGTTTTAGACCTGGTGGAAATTCACATGGAACGTCAGGGCTGCCGTGAGAGCCGCTGCCCCGGTGTGCTGGACCCTTACTAAAGCCACCGGAGTGCTCCTCCTCCGGGCTGCCGAATGCTGAGGAAAAAGCAAGGCCAACTTCCGCACGCTACTTGGCTAACTAACATGCAGATCTAAACAATCATATCTTGATACTTTGTTTAGGCAAACCAATACCAAACCAACTAACCATAAAAAAAACAATAATAAACCATAAGAAACTTATAAGTATTATAAAATTGTATAAACTATTTTCTGTTTTCCACACCGATTTGAATAACCCCCTTAATATTTACGGTACGTTGAGAGGTAATGTATTTATGTAATTCAAAGGCCGTGGATAAGTAACATTGGTTTTCGAAAACATGTTAGAAAAGTGTAAATATATGAGTTTAACATAATGTGTCGATATGATATTTCGAAAGCTTATATCAATTTCATTATTTTAGAGCTTTCTACTTGCGTTATCGTTGACCGTATGTTATTTGTCTAGGCTCACTACTCACATTAATCTCAATAGCGTAATATATTTTTGCAACCAAATACAATAGATGAAGTACAATAAGTATCCTCGGAGTAAGATACTATGGTATCGCGATTAAGTTAAGTTTGTATCTCACTACAATAAAAAATATATGCAGATGAAGAATTCTTAATGTATTTCTTGCTTTTTAAAGGGAAATCTAAAGCAATAAATAAATAATAAAAAATAAAAGCCAGCAAAGTTTCAAGAAAATAATAACAAAAATAAAGGTACACAAACAAGACACAAACAATAAAACAAAAAACTTTTAACCGAGCAATTGCGTTTTTTTTTTATATCGTCTGTTTGTGCTGCCTATTATTGTCGCGTATTGTCAACTTCTATTATATGAAATAATTGTCGTATTCCCCCTACAGTAGATATGCATTGAAATATGCTAGGAAAGAATTTTTATTTCCCGTCACAAGGATATTAAAATTATCAGTAAACTACAACTCGTAGGTAAAATAGTTATTGTAAATGTATGCGCAAATATATTGCCTTACATCGTTGAAACTGACGCGGTTCAGTAGGTGTTATCCAGCTGATATTATATTTTAAAATATGCATCTAAACTGGGACAACGCTGCATGAATAAGTTAGTATCAGATAACGTATAGAATATTTTGTTGTATTTTTAATAGTTTGTTTGGTTACTATAAATGTTCTTATGGTAATAGTAAACGTTCTTGTGGTTTGGGACATAGATGAGCAAAATGTTATCAATTGATAAAAATGATTAACGATTGCATTTTACGTTTTTTACCATTAATATGACTGCATTTTGCTCATTTATGTTTTAAACACTACAAAATCACAGATTGTATACACATTTATCATTTCTTAATGTTTTAAATGGATTTATTCATGATTATAGAGTAAGAAAATTAAAATTACGACTACATTTTGTAATCGTTCATCATTAACCAGATTACATTTTGCCCATCTCTGGTTTAGGAGACTAAGAGAAGAATAAAAAGATAGTTGTTGGGCAAACGTGTCCCATTATTGGCTGTACCCGTTGGCCATTATTGGTACTCTGTCGTCACAATATCGAGCGAGTGTAAAAAAAAAGTATCTTTTCCACTAAGTATAATTAAGTTCAGCTTTCAGTTGTAATTAATTTAAAAAAAATCACGTGGAAATATTGCGTTTAGTTATATACATATCGTTACCATTATGTTTCAAAATTCTCTTCGCATATCATTCTAAGTATCTTATTAACGTGTGCTTCTGATGTGCTGAGGAAGATGCCTCAGCCTTGTCCTTGGCACTCGGCAGGCGGGAGAAGGAACACCCCTGGGGTTTTAGTCGGTACAAGTTCGACACACCGGGGGGCGGCTCTCACTGCCTCCTGAAGATCCGCTAGGGCCCAGGTTATCAAAAACAAAGGTGTGTTTCTCTTGATACATAACAGCGCTGCACAAACGCCTACATTGAACGCTTTCCTTATAAATGCATCGGTTCATATCGACCCGAAGTCGCTGCTGTGTCGCCAATGCCGAGTTGCGACTACGAGAATCCAACTCATACCGTAATAATATTTAAACAGTAGTCGTTAAAAATTTAGTTCAAATGAGTACAGCATTTTTTTATTGTCTTAGGAACAGTTAATTACTGGATAGCTCACTGAAAACTTAATAAATCAACGAATTTTTACGTAATAGTTTTAAAAAACTAGTGTTAAATGGTCTGTGAAATCGATAATCCTTAAGAATTTAACTACTAAGGAAATAAATAGGCCCTAATGAGGTACTTTATAAAAAATTAAAACGTCAATGCTAATTAACACTATTTGCAATGTAAAAATTAATGTTTAAACAACAAAATTAATGCGTGCAACTGTAGTCTGCAAGCTACAATAGTTTATATAAAAAACTCAATAAACAGCAGACGTTTTAAATGAGGCGAGACCAAGAAATAGTTGCCGGATCCATTGTTATATCTAGAAACAATTAAATGGTTTTTATATCGCTTTTAATAATTATTACAATTATTTTATGGTGAGGTAATGGCACAACTTACATTAATTACAGTTAGTGGGCTCGCGCTATGTTGATAATGTTCAGTAAGGAAATATTTATTTCAAGTTTTATGTAAAATACTCGATTTTTAACCTCTTCAAGCAAATTGGCACATATGTGTACGCTTGTTTTTTTTTGTATTTAATTATTTCAAAAGAAATTAGGTAAAATTTATCGCAGAATATTATACTACAAATTCTTTTTTTTTTTTATACAAAGGACATAAATATTTAATCATGTAAATGGAGCGTGACAGACGTTTGCCTAAATACAAAGTCTACATTATACACAAACGGCTTTTACGAAAGCTTACATACTGATCACTTTGTGTCTAATGTAATTGGATATCAACAATGTTGCTAATAAGCTCGGTACATACATTGTTACCATATGATTTATGATGAAGATGGATTGTTACTATGTTTTTAGTTAATGTGTAATAATAACACAGAGGAAAATATCGAACTCTCTGGAACTGACTTGGTGAGGTTTCAGCCTTAACTCTCGGTTTTGGATTTTTCATTTCATTACCAATAATATTATCTATTATATAAAAATAAGTCCGGTTTTCCTTCCTGACGCTATAACTCCAGAACGCCAGACCGATTTCCGCAGTTTTGCATTCGTTGGAAAGGTCTCGGGCTCTGTGAGGTTTATAGCAAACAAAATTCAGGAAAAAATTCAACAAAAAAGCAGGAAATCAGGGAAAATCATTTTTCACATACAGCGCCATCTCTGATACATAGCATGTACTACAAAGCAATAAGTTTTGCATGGCGGTGGAGCAGATCGCACCAGTATTTTAAGTAGATGGCGCCGATGCGTTATACATTGTTTGACAGCTACTCATTGTACTCTGCTCAGTTAATTTCATGTGACATTTATTATGCGCACGTTCTTTCAAACGCTGACTAAAAACCAAAACGAAGCCATCTGGTGGCGAAACGAAGTTCGCCGGGCTTGCTAGTTTTTTATAAGAGTATTACTATCATCTCCGACAACCGATAAACATTGGCCTCCGAATAAGCGCCATTGAACTTCACTACTGGCCATCTTCCGCAAGTAACCGCTTCACCTTGGTCGTCCTCGCTTGGGGATAGGCTGTAGCATCTTGCTGAGATCTGTCACCAAAACTACGATCTCCAACATTCCTGCTCAGCGTGAAGCAATGGGATATAGCTTTCATGATGAGTTCAACATAACAATGCCCTCTAGTGCCTGGTCGTTCTGCCATTCCCAACAGCAATATTAGTGTATAGCAAACCTTAAATATTTACACGATTTAAATTTTTATTTAGTGTCATGAAATTAACCACCACTTAACCAATGGTAGAATTTTTAATTCTGCGTTTATGCGGTTCATGCTGTACTCAGTAAGGAACACTCCGACGCAGCCTTGAGTTTCTTTCGGCGTTTCTTCTCAAGGTAGTCGCTTCCGAAACGCTAGTAGATCACAGTTAGGTTTCGTATATTTGGGCTGGCGGCCCAAGTCGAGGTTTGTGCCCACAGGGGTGCCCTTGCATTGCCACCCAACCCATAAATTGCCGGCTGAGCACCCTCAGTGTTCGCCCACCCGCCCGGTTTAGTTGTGAAGACCTTTCCCGATCAACCAACGCGCGTCATTTCGAAAAAATAAAAAACTCAGTAAGGACTTTTATTGATAACAGTAATTTACAAATATCATACTCGTATAATATAATATTGAACTAACCGAAGCGAAACTAACTTTTTTTTGTTTTATCCTCGGCACAGTGACCACACCACGCGTGATGTAGCATAGCACAGTCCAAAAAACGACAATAACTATCAACCGTTAAGAAAAACCCATCGGTGGTCGCTGCAATCATTCCGGCCTGCTGAAATATCTCTTCGCGCTACTGTTAAATGACCCCATATCGAGGAATGAAAGGCTATTTGGTTTTAGCGACATTTTTTGGTGATTTGGTAATATATATTTGAAATCTGTAAAAAACGCTGATTTCGAATATATATTACTATACCGAATGTTATTTTGACTAGTCCCCCAGATCTATAACGTTTCTATCAGTACTATATATAAGTTTTATTCACCGTTGCAGTACAGTTTATAGAGATGGCCAAAATGTAATTAAATTAATGATAATTACGTTGACGATTAAAAATGTAATCGCAAAATTTAATTTGGTCAATCTGTTATCGTGATTAAAACCATTCATAATATTAAATAATGATATTGTATGCAACTAATTTATTAAAAAAATCGTGTTTTAAACACGGATAGGCAAAATGTAATCATAATGGCTTTTCATTACATTTTGCCTATCTATGAGATTATAGTCTTGTCTAACAAATGCAGTTAAATCAATACTTATTGACTATAAAAAGAAGCTCACTTTATTAGTAAAGTGTGTAAAAAAACGAAATATATTTCTTAATTACATACAACTGATTTATATTTACTGACTACACATCCGACATTAGGTAAAATTTCCCGTTTAGACCGTCTTTTAGACAGAAACGATCACGTGGCTGATTTAACATAGAATTCTTGAATGTTAAGGGAGCTACAGGTCTATTTTCTTTTAAAAAAATATCTCACCACGTCTGTTTAAAATCTCGATTTAGGTGTAGACACAGATATTAAAGAACTTAATTTTAGCTCAGCTTCGAACTTCAAGTCTCATGATTGAAATTACGTTTGATTTTTTGATCTCACACAAGCAGAACGGCTGGAATCATGGCAGCAGTGCAGCATCACATTTTATATATGTGTTCCTGATAGGCGTTGTATCTCCGACTATATTCGATATAATGACTTCAAAAAATTCATAAAGATTGTTGAAATGTTGATGAAAATGATATATGATTTATAAATTATTTTATTTAAACGGTGTGAAAAAAAATCCTCAATAACTCATTGAAAAACGGCCTTCACACTAGACCTCCTTAATGTATGCAACGCTATTAGCTGCTACGTAAACTGCGCGTTATAACACAACAAACGATTCTTATGTATTCGTTTATTTAACAAAAATTAAACCTGTTTTCGAAAAAAATAAAAAACCATTTCTTTGAGGAATCTATGTACCATAAATTATGGAATATCTTACCTATATAGTCACCTATAGTATATGTTTAACTATAAAATATTAGTAATAAAATATTCGTGTATGAATATCGGTGTGCACGTCAGCCAACATGAATGGAACTTCGCACGCGATATTTTCCTTTGCGGAATGGATTCTAGTTATTTTCATAGAACAGGTTTTACATAATAATGTACCACAATATTGTGTTCAGCCTACCGTATATAGTTATTGTTTTATTTATATGTGCACTTATATGATTTGCATTTAATATAAGTAGTTATATGGACATATAAAAAGTATAGTTGGCAAAACAATGTAAAAATCATTACATTGGGAGTTGAAGCTGCTCGGGTCCGTAGGCTTTACCCTAATTTCCTTACACGTGACTTGGGTGCTGCTAAACGAGCAGCAGTGAGGTGGTAGAGCTTCAGTGCCAGTCTGGATCGCGACCACAGTACATGGGTGCAAAGCCTCTCATAGTGACCAGTTTCGACTTGTCACGTTTCGGGATCAGCTTGTGTATATCCAGTAGCTCATATACCTAGAGACCTTCAGTTGTGGTATTTGTGGGCCGACATGACGATGGACATAAGGAAAAGGATCAAGGATATCAAGGGATTTTCATCCTTTTATAGTCGCTTTCGTTTTTGGACTACACTGTACTTACCATCAGGTACTCTGTAGTCACTATGTCTAGCCAGTGTAAAAAAAAACATGCACGGGCAGCTACTCATATTAACTTAGCAGCAAATTAAGCTTTCGCTTGTACTATGAGTACTAGAGAAAGAATACATACGTGTATATATAAATAACAGAGAAGTTTATTGGTGTTGGAAATTAAACCCTAGATCTTCAACGTCGCAGGCAATGTCGCTACAAACTTCGCTATCAGGCCGCCAAATACTGCTTTATTTAATTATCTATGCTTTGTTTTACCATATTTAATTAAAATAATAACCTGAAAAACATTGTGACCATGAAAATAGATTGGGAATTTGTAAGCGCTAAAATGACAATCGGTTGGTTTATACATAAAAAAGCTTTTTGTAAGAATAAATCTTTCTGCCCTGGAAAAAATAATGTGAAGAAATGAATAGTATGACCGGTGGTCGTGGGTGAGTTGATAAAAAAGCACGGATTTTGGCGTTTTATTATTTATTGCACTTTATGACAAACAGAACTGCGACGCACACGCACGTACTCTAGCTTTGGGTCCCGGTAGCCGACTGCTTTAGCAAGATCATCCCTTGCGCGCGTGAATCCTTTACCCTGTGCGTCCCGTAACACCCTAACGACCCTTAAGGTGTTTAACACAAGCACGTATCGGGCAGCGTCTACATGGTATAATAGTTATAATAATATTTACGGACAATACACACACTGAACTAGTCCCAAATTAAGTTTGCCCTTATCCTAACAACGGGTACATGACAAAGATATACATACTTAAATACATATACAAAACAGTGACTCGCGAAAAGTAATCTGCTCATCACAGAAAAGTTTGTCGCTACTGGGTCTCGAACCCATTTTAGCATTTTAGGAAGGGTTAGCACAAATTGCACTATCTGGCCGTCCTGGGAACTAAATATATTTATTAAAAATGTGTAAAGAGCTACAATGTGCGTGTCTGTACTTGCGTAATAACGCCATCATTCTTGTAGTTACGGCTGGCAGTGTATAATATTATGTTATGAATATAGAAATGCTGTTACAAAAAGGTATTCATAAAACAAATACTTTTAACGTTAATGTAAATGGTTGGATCGCGTTCGCAATAACTTTGAGTAGAATACTGTCTGTCAGCTTAAATAATTTATCAGTCGCCTCACGATAATTCTTTTGCCGCACCTGGATTCGCCGCATTTAACATAACTCGAAGCGTCTTTCACGCAAACTGCAAAAATAAAAAGGTTAGAAATCGCTTATTAAGAATTAGTTGATTGGTTGGAAATAAAGGTTAGCTTGGTTGAAATTAATTGAAAGTTTGGAATTGATTATTATAATTTTTTTAATCTTTTATTTTTAACCCGAGTGAAATCCCTAACGGACCTCGGGGGGGTGAGGTGAGGGTGAGGGCCGCCTCCGGTATGTCAGACTTGCACCGACTAAAACCCCTGGGGTGTTTCACCTTCCACATACCAGCATCGAGGGCATGACTGGGGTCTCATCCTCGATGACCGGCAAAGCGTGCGGCCTTGAGTAGGCCTCTACTCGTTTGAGGAGGAGTGGTGTAAAGAGCCACCCCTCTCATACATCTTTGTTGTAGAGCGGCACGCGGGAACACATCGCTTGCCGCTTGCATCCTTGTTGGACGACACACTCCCTCAAGCGTGCCGCCAGGTGTCGCCGCTAGAGTTGGACGTTCCTAAGGAACGCCGCTCTGCTGTGCCCTGTTCTTTTAGGCCGGCGGACGGGCCATAACTTTTTTTTAAATCTTTTCCAAGTATGTCCATACATATTTGTGACTACTCAATTGATTTATCTTTAGTATTTTGTTTTAAATGTGTTGTCATTATTGTTTGTTTTTCTGTCAATTAATAACTTGATTGTATTTATGACAGATTGATGAGTTCGTTGGGAGTTGGAAGTGGTTGGTGGTTGAAAGGTTGTTCTAATTTTAACTTGGAAATAGAAGAATGGAGGGTTAGATTAATTGAAATCGAAGGTAAGGTGGGTTAGAAATTGGAATTGATTATAGATATCATATTCGTTCTTTGGAATTTTTCGAGTCGTGACAGGTTAGAAAGATTGGTTGAAGATTGAGTCAGTTGGAATTGTATTTGGTTGGTGATTGCAGGGTTGAAATTGAAATTCTAGGTTAGAATTGGGCGGTTGATTGGTTAGAAGTTTAAGTTGGATGTAATTGGCGTCGAAAGTGGAAAATTAGTAAATAGGAAACATAGTGTAAAGAGAATGCATTTTAAAGGTAACAAATTATAGAAGCTTTTTTAAACACTGCTCATAGTCCAGTTTAAATGAGACTTTAATCATAAAGGAGGCTTAGTAAAAAATTCTATTTGAAATTTCATGTTTATATTTTCCGTGAAGGAACGTGTTTGTGCCTCGAGAAATAGGATGGAGTTGACCTATAACTAACATTATAGACACAAAGTAAGGGCTCAGAGGTGTCTTTTTAATTTTTAAAAACTTGCGTCACAGTGCTAGTAACCTTCAATCTAAATCGTACTTAAACTATGAGCAATTATCAGTAATGAGCTATTTATTTGCCTGGAGTTTTAAAAGAATCTAGTTAAATATTCTTTAAATCATGTTGTAGTACTTTTTTGCTGGGCTATGATCGCGGCGGTCAGTTCTGATTAGCCCTCACAAAGACGGGTGATGCCAAAAGAGGCGCGAGACTGCTTTGTCATTGGTTCTCGAAAAGTCGTGTGACGTTAAAAGTAGCGCGAGCGCATAGTCGGGCGACGTCCGTTACCAAGCGAAAAATATATTTTATGTTTAAATATATTTTTGTGGTATCCTAATAGATAAAGAAACAGTATCCATGCGCGTCGACGCTAGTGATGAAAATGCCCGGGAATTTTCCCAAAGTGCCCAAAACTTCCGAGAACATTTCGTAAATTCCCGGGAATATTCCCAAAGAAGTTTTGGGCACTTTGGGAAAATTCCCGGGCATTTTCATCACTAGTCGACGCGAATATTTGTAGGTTCGAATCTCGGTACTCACACGTACATCTAGGTTTATCCACAATAATTACAGATTTAGGCACCATAAGGTTACTAGTGAAGGAAAATATCATGAGGAAATCCACATAACATCTAACAGCAATGTCTTGTGTAAAGGGATTGAGAACGGCGATCAGCTGCGCTACTGGTCACGTCGGGCACGACATAAACACAAAGTGGATAACATATCTTTGTTCACCCCGAAAAAATATAACGTGATAATATATTAATATAATACACTCAAAGTACAGATAATATTATTAAAATATGTAATGTTACTGTGAATGTAGACAAGAAAACAAGGGCATATCGTTTTTTTATTAATATATAAAATTCTGATTCCGAGAATACAAGTTTTATGTATTAATACGAAAACAAAAAAATAATATAATACATTTAAATCAATACACTAAAGATACATTTTAATTAATCAAGTTTTCACAGTATGCTAAAGTAAACAAACTACTAATATATTTGTATTGGAGATTTTCACTTAAGTTGGTTTATAGAAAAATGTATACACGTCGTGGATTACCTAATTGGTAAATGTAGAGTGTGTATCTAAACCGTAATGGATAGATAAAAACTTGCTTCTTCACCGAAACGATCGATCGTCGACATAAAAAGGCCAATTCGAAGTGCATCGCCTTTTTTCGAATGCGGGGTGGGACGGGCATTCCCCCCTGGAGAGGCAAACGCGACTCGAAAGTGCTTTTCGGGTGGTCGAATGACGGAAGGCGTTCGCTCCCGGTATCTAAAAATTAGCTTCGAGAGCCACTCTCGTTGCCGACAGAGGCAGTAGAGCTGGGATGTTATAAATATCCAAATCCGATATAAACAACTAAACAGTAACATTTACAGGCAATTATACACAAAAACTTAGCCCTAAACCGAAGGTGCCAGTTGGTAACTGGTAGTCGCGGCCTAGCAAAGACAGTGGATGCCAGTCCGTAATGTACCACTGTATACGCATTTAGGCCAATGTTCGCAAATTCGAAACGCTGGCTGACAGTGTTGCGCAGTTGCATACATCAGACGGCTTTATATATAATCACATGCAGCACGGTACATTGGGATGCACGATTTAAAATTATACATTTATACTAAACAAAGATATATCTACAACTAGCAAACCCGCCGAACTTCGTTTCGCGACCAGATGGCTTCGTTTTGGTATTTAGTTAGCGTTTGAAAGAACGTGCGCATAATAAATGTCACATGAAATTAACTGAGCAGAGTACAATGAGTAGCTGTCAAACAATGTATAACGCATCGGCGCCATCTAGTTAAAATACTGGTGCGATCTGCTCCACCACCATGCAAAACCATATTGGTTTGTAGTACATGCTATGTATCAGAGATGGCGCTGTATGTAAAAATGATTTTCCCCGTTTTCCTGCTTTTCTGTTGAATTTTTCATGAATTTTGTTTGCTATAAACCTCACGGAGCCCGAGACCTTTCCAACGAATGCAAAACCGTGGAAATCGGTTCGTGCGTTCTGGAGTTATAGCGTCAGGAAGGAAAGCCGGACTTATTTTTATATAATAGATAGAAAACATTCATGACTCAAGGTAAACTTACCTGCTCATCAAAGAAAACTTTACCATTTCCAACACTCAACCCTATGACCTTCTGCGTCGCATGCGTGGTCACTGCTAACTGTTAGGCCTTCGAGTAAATTAATCGAGTAATTCCAACCTTAAGAAATTACAATGAACTCCCAGTTATCCGAAAAATATTTTGCAGGGCGATACCGGACTACGCGGAATTTGTCCTATGATAAAGAACTGCTTAAAAACCTTTATGGTTCGCAATTTATTGAAAAACAGTACCTTGTTATCCGACAAATTACACAAACAATTTATGTGAACTACCAATCATACAAAATAATTATGTATACCTCAATAATATGTATGTAAAGCTTTAATGTAAAATCAACAGTGATAGGCCTGTCTGATTACAAGGGGACCCGATTAGACAGTGCCGGATTACCGGAGGTCCTCTGACATTAGTAACCACTGAAATTCACCGCTATGTGACACACCTAGTTACCTAGTACACTTAATATATGCTGAGCTAATTTCCTTTTAACGCATCCGCACACAGAATATTTAAATATAATAAGCCTTTATTTCTACTGCATCTTTTTATACAATCGTATGGTTTTCCCATTTGTTTTTATTTGATGTTCTGTAGCAGTCGCCTTCACGGGATAGGCCTCTCCCATCAGATATCTTCCTCCGAGTTTGTGCCCAGCGGGCACGGCGCGGCGGGGCTGTAACGAATTGATTACAAGACCCGCAGTCACTTGGGGTTTTAGTCGGTACAAGTCCGACACACCTCGGTCGGGCAATCCCTCAGTGCAGCTGAGACGATCCTATGAAGATTTTCCCCAAGTAAAAAAAAGCCTCTCCCATCACTTTGCATTGTTCTCTAGTTCTGACTGTTCTCGTCCATTTGTTTCATCCATACCCTGTATTTACTACAATGAAGTCGCTGTATATTCCCTTAATTATTCTTTTATTCTGTGTTATGTATTTTTGTGCTAAATAAATGTTATCAATAGGGTTGACACAGAATGTAAATTCAGTTTTACTCCCACCCCTCCCAGAGAAGTAGCCCCAATAAGGCTATTTGCTCCGATAAATTTGACTTCCCAGGCCCGTGTTGAGCAATTAGAGGGACATCCCTGAGGTTTTTAGTCAGTAGGAGTCTGACATACCGTGATCACTGTCGTAACATTGTCCCTGATGATCATCCTATGCAGGATTTCCCTCGGTTAATAAAAAAAGGATACAAATTCAACGCTTTTAATAAATAGGCAAACAAAATTAAAAAAGTAATATTTCAAAATTACCCTGTTCATTCCTGTATCCGAAATCGAATGTATATAACAACCCTACTATGGGGGTCATTGTGTCTGTGACAAAACATTCATTTTTTATTATTCCGTTGGTCTACGAAATTTAACTTTAAATTTTTTTCGTTATAAAAGGAATTAATACACTTTACCCTAATTCTCATCATACGGATATAATTTATAATTCCATTACACTTGTTTTACTAATAACTTTACAATGTTGACATCTAATTTTACGTTTCTTTTATTTATTTATAATCATAAAATTGAACATTTTCAAGATTCCCTAAAGTTAACACTTCGGCGTTTCTTATCAAGGCAGTCGCTTCCGAAACGCTAGTAGATCACCCGGAGGGATAGTATTTTTATTTGGCTGGCGGTCCAACTAAATGTCGTATCCACTGAGGTGTCCCTGCGTTGTCACCCAACCCATCAATTCGCTGGCTGAGCTCGTTATATGCTCCCCCTTAAAGTCCGGTTGTGTTGTAAAGGCCTATCACGGCCATTCAACATAAATCCATAAAAAAAAATTTAGTCCAAAGTTGTGAATTATTATTTTGCGGATCCATCTCACAGGTGATACACCTGCGGCCAATATAACTTAAGAAGCTGTAATCTATACTAATATTATAAAGCTGAAGAGTTTTTGTTTGTTTGTTTGAACACGCTAATCTCAGGAACTACTGGTTCGAATTGAATAATTATTTTTGAGTTGAATAGACCATTTATCGAGGAAGGCTTTAGGCTATATAACATCACGATGCAATTATTAGGAGCGAAGAAATAATGGAAAATGTGAAAAAAAAACGGGGAAAATTATTCATCCTTGAGGGCTTCCATTGCGTGCGCTGTAAAAACGGTTCAAGATAACAAAAATATATGTACAAAAGAATTATTCCTTTTGAAATGATTTAAAAAAATGTCCGCGACAGTATATGTCTATCTTTTAAGGTTAAGTCACTAGAACCGTTTTTATGGTTAACAAATTTGGTCGAAATTAATGCATTTTTTGTTAAGAGTTGTATCAACGTAATAATATTAATCTTTATCCAAATAAATGTGTTGTTGATTAAGAGTATTTAATTGTGAACAAAATTGTCTTTGACATCACTTAATTTCAATGACCATCTTAGAAGATATTACAAAACCTTATATAGCAAAACAACGTTTGCCGGATCAGCTAGTAGTGTAATATTTGGACTTGTAATAAACATTTGACCTAAAATCTGGTAACTACTAGATTTTGAGAGTGACAATAGATAATATCAGATTAGAAATCTGTATATTTATTAAATCTCTTATTATTATAGGCCTTACCTTATAATGCTTCTATGGAGTGAACGCCACTGAGTACAATGTCGCTAGGAAACAAGCAAAACAAGCAAGCTAGTTTGTACAGATTTGTACGGAACGTATTCCAATAAAGCAGCAGACGTCTATTTTTTCTGTTTCTGCTGCATCCATAGACATTCCACCTTTATACGATACATTATTTTAGGGTCCCATACTTTTATTACATTACTATCTTGCGTACTTTAATTTTTATTACGGACCGTATCCGTAAATGTACGACATCGATTCAAATGAGAGTTCGATGTAAGCGACTGCGTGGCGCTGTTAGAACAGTCACAGTGTACAGTCGCATACATCAGACGGCTTTACATATTAATACATACAGGAGGATACATGGTGGGTGACCTGACATCGGCTGCTTGGTCGCTTATGCTAAGCAGTTTCGTACTTAATAATTATACCATAAGAGTTCTCATAATTTACACAGTTCTTTTAATTAAAACTCTTTAACTTATGTAATAGCAAGATAGAATTAATATTGTAGATGGTACAAAAACGAAATATGCAATTTTTATCTCCTCGTAATGAGATAGGAACAGAATAAGCGTTTAACTTTTCACTCGGCGAGTTCAGTTGTTCAAACAATTTTAATGAGCTATAATTTTTTGCTACAAATTCATTAATTATTTATCTCGTGTCGAGCGGCAGGTGAGAAAGTTTTCAATAATGCAACCATCGATTAAATTGAACGTTACTTACGTTATTTGAACGTCATATCTCTGTCTGATTTTATTTTAAAATAATATATTATTTAACACCCGATGGTCGAAAAAAGCCATTCTGTCCACTTTTTAATTTTAGTTGGAAAAAATAGATTCAATCCCTTAAAGTTTTGTGATATTTTTTATGTATATTCGTCTATAAAAATACGTATCCTGACCGACATACTATCGTCGCATCGTATACTATAACAGTAGTTAAAAACCTGAAATTTATACATTGGCCTTTTTAGTGCCATTTGTAAAGTTAAATTTTGCTAAATATACTTTTATTTTGCGTGCTGGTGGCAACAAACGTTTCTGTGATGTCCATATTCTGTCTTGTATATTTGGCTCCTTTGCACCTTTCTTAGACCGCGACCGTGATAGCAATCCTGGAAGCCCTGGCCAACCAGCGACTGCCAGAATTTCTATCACGCTTGTAGAAAGCCAATGTAATACAAACAAAAAAAAAACACGTTTAATGAAAACATTAAAGTGTGTCATCCACAAAAAATATCAATTAACCATACATTCCCTGTAGTTGCGTATATAATATTTAATCACTACTTAACGCCCACCTATAATCACTTTATACGATTGAAGACATCTTGACTATTTCATAAACTATTTGAAAACATGAGACATTATATTATCATATTTTCTACATATTAACATAATAATATAAAATCAACTACTATTTGTTACTAATTAGTTATTATAATACATTTGGATATAAAATTCTGGAAGTCGAATGATTGCTATATTTATTAATTGTTAAAATTATTATCAATATTGTACATCTAAATAAAGTTAGGTGTTGAAGCATTGTCTAGGGTAGCCAACAAACTGATAAATATTACACTAATTTGTATAAAATTTACACTATTCGTTCTTAATAAAAAAAAAATATTTTTTCACATTTTTAAGTCTTTTGGATTAAATATAGTAATCGATTTGCCTTTGTTTACTGTTAAATATTGTTCATTTTTAACATTTTTTCACTGATATAAATTAGGTATTGTATAAAACTATACGAGTACATTCCTACCTAATTTATGTACTTGTTAAATTACAAAACATACATTATTTATGTCATTTTCCTAATCTCAATTGCGTGCTATTTATTTATTTAACAGCATATCGTAATGTTGTACTGGAAAGGACTTACCAGCTTCTCTAAAAGAGGGAGAGTGCTTAAAGAATCCTGCCAGAAAAATTGTGAATTTTCGTGGCAAGGCAAATGCCTTTCGTGGTACGAGCCTTGCCGTGGGCACGGATCTCAGTCTGGACAACCATCTAGACGTGTGGTTTGCGCACCAATTCCTTTAGAAGTCCTCGTTGCACCCGGGGACTGATGCACACGCGAAGAAGTACCCCAAGGGTTTTAGTCGGTAGAAGTCCGGAGGGTGGCCCTCACTGCCTCCTTACGATCTATGATGGATTTCCCCTGAGTTAACAAAAAAAAAAGACGTATGGCTAGTTAGTTCCCTAATGTATAGGTTTCGCATAGTTTCTTCGGGTTAAATTCCTAGATATATAATACCGCTAGTAGAAAGTGCAAAATTTATGACATAATTTTACAAAACATAATGTTGATATAATATGTGAAATACAAGAAAAACTGGTCAACTAATGTTACTTTGTCTATGGGGGCTGATTTGTACGCGACAGTCAACAAGGGTAAATAATAAATATACTATTGTATACGTTAAGAAAAATGTAATGAAATACTATATTCTATATTACAATACGGTTGACAGCCCTAACATAGCCGGAAGACCCCTATTCCCGGTGAATCGTCGTCGACTTCGCGCATCGCATTATGTTGATATGTCCGTCATGCGATTACATACCGTAATGCTATGGATATAGAGCTAAAAACAACGTCGTTACGTGAAGTGATCCACATTAAGTGTGACTTCCCACTTATCGCCCGAGGAAGTGTTATCACTTGGCATATTGAAACAATGATAGGAAATTTTTGCATTTTCCATTTTCACCGTTTGTCTACTCATTAATTAAATATAGACTAATTTAAATAAGATAGTGACCAAAATCTTACTTCATAATCTTAATAGCTTTATATTTAAGAATAGGAACGCATATTATATCAAGCTTGTTCCGGAAAAACGTAAGAGATAAAATTGCAAAAAAGGTTGTATCATTGAAATCATAACCTAATAATAATACATCGTCACATTTTAACCTTTTTCGGGGTGAGCAGAGGTATATTACTATATATATATATATATATATATATATATATATATATATATATTAGTATTGTCCTCATATGTGGTGCCCAATATGACCAGTAGTGCAACTAATGGCCGTTTTAAGGTCACTTACACGTGACATTTCCATTAGATGGGGATTTTCTCATGACATTTTCTTTCGCCGATAAGCTTATTTGGCCTAATTTCGTTTTTGACCTGGAAAAACCCGTCTGGGTTCGACTCCCGGCTCCTCGAGTCGAACCGACGACAACACGCGATTTCGTGCACTGATTCCGGGTCCTTATCCACATGCTTATTATAGTATAAAAAACAATATACTGTTTGCGCCCACAGGCTACACACTCATAAAATTTACATTAATCTCATAAACTTTGTTTTTGACTCTATTTTATTATTTATTATTTCCTTTTTATTTAACACTAGATTGCCCAGAGCAGTCATTTTGACTGTTTTTAAAGTTTAGTTATATAAAAAAATATATATATTTATAAGGAACCAATTTTTTAAAATAGTATGACTTTTAATATATTATCTTATAGCATTTATTAATAGGTACTTACCTCCCCCTCTCTTTATTCCCTATATACGTATGTGCTATATCTATATTCAGTCTTTCTAGTGTTAATAACAATGTGTCTTTTGTTTTTTTTATTATACTTGCATAATATTAGGTACTTTTATGGCTAGTTTTTAAATTTATATTCCAAGTTGTGTACCCCTATGACAGATTAGAACATAAAAACAATATCTTTGTATTTTTTTTAAAGATTTATATATACTTGCCGTTGATGTATCGTAAATAAATAAATACTGTTTATAAATATCTCATATACTAGGGGCCAAGCGAACAACCCTAGATATATTTATGTAGATGCCGTAATTATATGTGATATGTGTGTGTGTATTTATTGTATTGTGTAGGTTTGTAGGGTTTATCATAGCGTTGATGAGTCAGAAGTATTCTAAAATTAGTTAAAAACATATTCCATAACACTTCTTTATTGGTTTTTACATAAGGATTTTATAATTCGTTACTAGAGCCGCCATTCGCCGCTAGCAAGAGATCATTCCGATGTTAAAAACGTGTATGACCGGTGGTCATGGGTGTGTTGGTAGAAAGAGACGAATTTTAACGTTTTACTGTTTATTTGCACTTTAAGGCACACCGAACTGCGACGCACACACACGTACTCTAGCCTCGAGTCTTGGTAATCGACTGCTTTAGCTAGAGCATCCCTTGCGCGCGCGCACCCCTTACCCCGCGCATCCCATAACACCCTAAGGGCGTTTAACACAAATACATGTCGGGCGGCGTCTACATGCTATACGTGTTATTATTCTGGCTTCACCGTGAATCAACTTAAATATGAATGATGTATCAAACAAAAGTTGTAAATCGCGGTCGATTTCTTTCCCGATACCGATTCAAAAACTCCTCGCAATTGACTGTCTGAGCACCCCTGCCGTATTATGACAATATGCTAAAGACAAAGATAGTACAACGTACGTATCGTTGCCTCACGTACACCAGTCAATCGTTATCAAACCGCAAATAACCGGTTTAATCCTCGTTTCGCAGTAAAACAGAACCCGAAATTATCCTCAAATCGCTTCCGCCCCCTCTCGTTTCAAGTCCGTCTCAAGGTGAACGACCGGAGCTACTTACGCCCGCCACCACGTGTCCCGCCCAACGCTTGGCTAGGTCAGGGTCGTCCCGAGACATCTCCGGTACGCGTTGACCCCCCCTCGCGTTTAATGTCAACGGCGAGGCAGTCCAACCGTGGCTGGGCGATTTTCGCCTTACCGACTTGATTTTTCCGTACGAATAGTTTCTAATGGGTCACGTCTATTGACCCCTTGGGTTAGGTCAAGGTTCGCCTTGCGCGTATGTGATGCGAATTTAAACACGTTTTGTTACACTTCGCTGGTTTTTTTTTATTTGTGCCTGATTTTGGAAAGTATGACATTATAATTAAATTTTAACATATAGTATTAATATTATCTATTTACGGACAATTACATAATTAACCTAGAACCAAAGTAAGCTCGTGCCAAAAATGGGTGAAATGTAATCAGATTAATGATTAACGATTACAAAATGTAGTCGTAATTTTCATTACTCTAAAATCATGATTAAAACCCTTCTAAACATTAATGAGAGATAAATTTTTATGCAATTGAAGATTTCTTAATGTTTAAACAGATGGGCAAGATGTAATGTCTAAATGCTCTGCTCACCCCGAAAGATGACGATATATTATTATAATTCGATTCTTATGTAATTATTACATAGCATCTATAACAAATTACAATTCTTACTGATTAACATTTTGTAAATGTATGTTTTGAACCTAGCGGTAAGATATGTGGTCCCGAGTGGACTAAAGATTATATGTATTATAATATACAAATTATAATAATATTTAAAGTACACATCTTTATAATATTTGCGTAATATTGAAGGTTTTTATTGAAGAATTAACATTTTCTAATGAAATCCATTGTGGAGACTCGCACGCGATTTTCTTTATTGCAGTTTATGCAATCATATTATTGACTGGTTTCCTAATAAACTAATTAATTTGGCATTCGCAATAGATTATGAAGTCTATCCGATATATATTCAATCATTTAACATATGTATTAAATATATTATATATACTAGCTTTTGCCCGCGGCTTAGCTCGCGTTAAGAAGTATTATTATTAATTAGGTATAGTTTTTGCGGCTACTTTTGTTTAGCTTGTAAAAAATTAAGGCCTACAAAACTTCTTTGTACACAATATTCTTAACTAATCTATCAATCTGTGTAATCTGTCTTTCATCCCCTATTTTATCCCCTTGGGGTTGGAATTGATCAAAATCCTTTCTTAGCGGATGCCTACGTCATAACATCTACCTGCATGCCAAATTTCAGCCCGATCCGTCCAGTGGTTTGGGCCGTGCGTTGATAGATCACTATGTCAGTCAGTCAATCAGTTACCTTTAAGTTATATATATTTAGTTATATAGATTTCCTAATTTATGATAAAATTATTGTTAAGTGCAATGGGGCTGTGGAGAATTGATTACAGGTGTCTCTGTTGCTGGCAATACACAGAAGTAGTCGCCTCGGGGGTTTCCAGAACGTACAAGGCAAGCGCATCTTGTCCACCATTGCCCAATATACTGCCGAGACGCTCCTGTGAGAAGTTTCTCCATGTAAAAAGAAAAAACTAAATAATATTTATCGCTAGTAGTCGAAATTCAAATTATATTATGGAACGAAGCGTCTTCTATAACAAATTCGTCTGAATATTAATTGACTTGCAACGCAATGTACACACACAAAGTGAGAGAAAGAGAAGATATTTATACAGTTATAACGCTTAGTCCCTAACTATCGAATGTTACAAGCTTAATTTACTTTCTTTTACGATATACAAAAAGATTATTTATCTTACAATATTGTGGATTACATTTATGATGATGATGTCCTAGCCGGATTCGGCCACGGCGACTGTTTCAACACTGATTAAAAAAATCGAGGTCCAGTTTTCGGAAACAGTCAATTGCGCAGGAGATATTTAAGTGCATAACTGGACGCGCTGCCAGAGAAGCACTCTCTCGTCCGAGCTCCCTCAGGCCCGATGGAAAGGAGAACCAGTACGATCGGGAGGGAGCGGGATGCAGTTTTGGTCGAGTTTTCCTTCTCTGAACACCTGGTTGAATTGCGGTGTTAAAGGGATACCTTAGTCGCCTTTTACGACACCGCGGCAAGAGAGGGGGTGCTATTCTATTCTTCCGACAGCCACCACGGCTATTTATATAGATTTTATTGCACACTAGTGGATTATTGATACCGGATAAATAATTTTAGTTACGGAATAAAGTTTTTATATTATTATTTATCACTCTCTTAGGAACTACATGCTCTCTGGTGAAGGAATAACATCGCGAGGAAACCCACCTAGCATGTAATAAATATGTCCGGTGTGTGTGTGTGTGTCCTGAGAACGGCGATCAGCTGCGTTATTGTGTGTGGATACAACCACTAATATATCTCTTCTCACCCTAAAAAGGATATAGCGTGACGATGTGTTCCAAATATATACAAAACATAATGCACTTTATAATATTATATTTTCTTTCCGTAACACATTTACAGATGAAAATATATTCGAACACGATTATAGGCGCAACAGTGAAACAATTTGTTTCGTTTACATTAAAAATACAATACGGTTGAACAAATGAAGAATATGGTAATATTATTACATTACCCGCTGAAGGAGCCAGGAACGTTTATATATTATTTGAATTAAACAAAAGAAAATTCGACGAATCTAATTACGTTAGATATGGCGTAGGATAACGCGAAACGTATAATATTATGATTATATTATTAATTTAAATATAACGTGCGATCGTGCGGAGTGTGCTGGGCCAATTTCATTATTATTTCAATCAAGTGAATGTAAATTTATTCAACAATCTCACAAGGTAATTGCAATACCGTCGTCCCTTTCGCACTTACGCCGGTCCCTTTCCGCCTAATGATGCGACTCGAGTCCGTTTTTACTCGAGTGACTCGTGCGAAATCGGGATAACGTATCGAGTGAAAAAATATCGAGTCGAGGTCATTCGCGATCACTCGCCCGTTATGTCATTCACCTAAACGGACTGCTTATTTTAAATTCATTTAATAAAACACATTCAATACATCACATGTACCTTATGTAACACATTTACATTTTCTTTGTTACATTTGTAAGTCATGTTATTGGCCAATAACAAACACTAACTTAAGCTGAGATTTATAGACGCTACTAGAACTTTACTAAAGCTTCACTCAAACATTTAATTAATATCAAAGCGACCAATTCTCTCAACTCGGACTTCGCTCTTTATATATTCAAGCTATACTCAAGTTCCTATTATTTATTCTTTTTTATGTCAAAGACGAACTTGTTTTTAAATAAAGTCTAAGCTAAGACAAAGTAGCATCTATAAATTTCAGTCTATGTATGAGCAGAGCCAAATGAACAAAATATACACATTGCTATTTATTAAATAATTTGATTCGTCGTAGTTAACCAGAGAGTAATTTAAGTCAAAGTGGTGATAGGACAATTGACCGAACTGGGTCCTCACCCAGTGGGTGGGTACACGAGTGTGAACACCGTCATAGTGAGCCGTTAGTAGCTTTAGCCTGACGTGTTTTGGGATCAGCTTCTGTATGTCTAGTAACTCATATATAAACTTAGAAAACTTAAGTCCTGGTACTGCTACACTGCACTACTAGTTACGTTGGGCATGATATATAAGCGCAAAGTGGATACAAACCACTAATGTATCTCTGCTCACTCCGAAAAAGATATAGCGTGATGACATACTATTATTAAGTCATAAGGTTAAGTAGGCTTCTAGTCATTACGCACGAAAATTACAAAAGGGATCTAATATGGATTGACTATTTGAATACTACGCGCAAACTACTTAGTTTGGAACACCGGCGTAAAGTAGCTTGCCTTTCGGTTTTCTATAGACTATACTCTGGAGAGTGTGCGGCTGAGTTGTATGATTTAGTTCCACCCTTCCCCTTCTTCCATAAATTGACGAGACGCCGTGCTGGTTTACCCTTTTGTGGTTGACATTCCTGCTGCTCGCACGAAGCGATTCGCCTCCTCCTTTTTGCTGCGTACCACGAAGGAGTGGAACTTGCTTCCTGCGTCGCTGTTTCCGGCATCTTATGACATGGGAATCTTCAAACGTCGAGTGAATCGGTATTTTCTGGGTGAGCGCGCTCCACCGTCGGCCTCATCATCACTTTCCAGCAGGTGAGATTGAGGTCAAGCGCAAGCCTGTATGTAATAAAAAAAATAACGAGATCACTCAAGTACTTAACCACATTTATCACGAGCCCCTTATCTTGCAGAACGGGACATTATCTTCTCTAAATAAATATCATTACACTGTCCTTCGACCCTTTACTTACCATATGTAACGGACACCTGTCGCAAGTCAATAATATTTACCTTATTAAGCAAGGTCCACTTCGTTTATGCTTTCTGCTTTCCGAACCAGTGGTAGATTCACTTTACTTTTATTTGACTATTCACTACTTTTATTTTACTTTTATTTTATTTTTATTTTTTTTGGTGGTGGCTGCGCTGGAATAATAGAATAGCCCCCCCCCCTCTTCTTGCCGAGGTGTCGTAAAAGGCGACTAAGGTATCCCTTTAACACCGCAATTCAACCAGGTGTTCAGAGAAAGGAAACTCTGACCAAACCTGCATCCGGCTCCCTCCTGATCGTACTGGTTCGCCATTCCGTCGGGCCTGGGGGAGCTCGGACGAGAGAGTGCTTTTGTGGCAGCGCGTCCAGTTACGCACTTAATTATCTCCTGCGCAATTGACTGTTTCCGAAAACTGGACCTCGATTTTCTTAGTCGGTATTGAAACAGTCGCCGTGGCCGAATCCGGCTAGGACATCATCATCATTTGACTATTCTAAAAGTGCTTGAAAGTAGGTCTATTTGAATAAAGTTATATTTCATTTCTTTTCATTACGCATAGTGCTTTCACTGATTCATAATCTTCACTCAAAAACTTGCCTGCATCAGCGATCAACAGATCTTTATCATTTCAGCTTACTAGTTTCGAAAGCTAGGTCTATAATTGTATTCTCATGCCTAATTTTATCCTACAGAGAAATTCCAAACATAGCTCGTTCCATCATACTTCACTGCTTTACGATAGACTCGAGTAGTACTCGATTGAATTTGCAAAATGACTCGAATGGTAAGATCGGACTCGATTCGCATCACTATTCCGCCCAGAGATCCCTTTCGCGGTCCTCCCGCATTCTCATGCGTTCAATCAAAGCTAAGGGCGGCCGTGGCACTCCCCGCATTGTCTTTCCTTTTGTTTCGTTATGAAAATTAGACATCCATGTTTGTTGTTCTTGCGCTAACAAATGCCAAGCACCGTAGACGATGCAGACAAAATAATCGAAAGCTAGCACCCGTCACAACGACATCATAGCCACACGACGTATGCACACTCATGAATTTCCATAAACATCGCCAGATATACGTATGGAAATTAATGACATAATTTATTTTAGTCGTGAAGTAGTGATATACCGCAGCTAGAAAACCATTTATTTTTTATTAATAAAAAAAATCTATATACACTTAAACAGAAAATTATTACAGCGCTAAAAAAAATTATTGAAAGAAATTATGTAAGATACAAGTATTTTTGGAAGTGTCATTTTATTGATAGTGAATTAAAATTTAACCAGTCATTATTAGGGAAGCAATATTAATAAGGCCTGACAATAAAAAATAGTAAAAACGCTCTTTCAAGTTGGCTGCGGAAAAATTACACTACTTGTGTTTCCATTATCCACAGGCGACAGTGAAAACCAACACTGTAATATTTAACTGCTTGCCTTCCTTATCATAAAAAAAGTACTTAAACCGCAGTACTTTAATACAAACTTAAATTGCAGTAGCGTTCATTCCATAGATGCATGAATGCATTGCATGCCCTTACAATAAATAAGTCTGGAATAAATTACTTAATTATGAAGAAATACCTACCTATATACATTCAAACGTATTCTATATTTACTCCATGTTTCTTTCGCATAACACCTATATAATGTTTACTATAATAATATAATATACAAATTTACTACGCGAACGCTGCCTACCTTATCAAAATACCCTATGCACGTCACTGACAATTAAGGTTATACAATTCTTGAGAACACTCGCCATGATATAAACAATTAAATTATTGTTAATTAGCAAATTGATATGGCATAAATATTTTTAATTGATTTTTAACTAAAAAAAATAGTAATAGAAAACATATCCACCAAGCAATTGAGAAAGCAGTATCGATTATAATTCACGGCACTGACTAAGCGACAGCAACGCTGAATTTAATCTCTTAAAATCGATTATGATTTCGCTATCCTATTCTCTATTTGAACAAATAAAACATACCTTTCAATGCACAGTCTCTCTCTTTGAAGTCGTGAACATAAATGCAATCTATGAAAAAAGAGGGTTTCGAACATATTGGATTTTTTATAAAGAACTCACAGCCTTTCATATTTTGTTCTTCTATTTGGCTAGTTTTTTTTTTATTCCGAATTTTCTACAGTAAAAGTATGTGCTAAGAAAAATATAGTAATAAAAATTTAAATCAAGGAAAACTACAAAACGTTAGTCATAAATTTTCAAATACAAAGAATATAAAATTGAAAAATTTCGAATAGAGATTTTTTTAAAATTGGCAAATAGTTTGCCGACAAAACGCTGGCGAAGTGCTCGTTTTGTGGCTTTCTAAACTATTTTCAACCACTAAACAAACCAACAAGACATGCCTAAACACAATTCGAAGCACTATTTCACTTTGAGCAGAAAATTCCGCTACAAAGCCGATGTGAACAATAAAATTGGAAACATTTAAGATAGTTTGTGTCAAGGGGGCAGCGATGTGCTACTTTTTGTTCTGAACTGTTGCAATTGAATGCAATTCGGTATGGAATATTGAAACCTCAGAGAGGCCGATGCAGGCTTACATCGCTCGCACGCACGGTGGGGAGGCAGGGGGCAGTCGAGCCGCATTTCCCTCCTTTCTAAACCTACACAAATACTACGTATGCGTTTGCTTAGCCACATTTCATGCTTAACGTGTACAAATAATGTACGGGGGCGCACCAAACAGCGCAAAAGGAATATTAATGCAGGCGTCTAGGTTAAATTATATCAATGATCATTCGTAAACAGATCTCCATGCCAGCTACCATGTTACATATTAGTTTGTTAATCCAAAACTAACATTAATCAAAAATCATCCTTTAATACGATACGTTATCACTTCAAAAAAATTTTGACTTGTAAAATTTTTGAAGTGTTTATACTCATGTTTAGAAATGTCTACAAATCTTATTACATCAATTTCTTAAAATAGTATTTTTCATTAAATTACATTTATATAATTAAAGCGATCCGGTTGCTGCTTGTACAGTAATTTTCGTGGAACAACAAGTGCAACTCTCCCCTTTTTTAATAATTTATGTCGTCGTCACACACCAAGTCCACGTGTGTATTTTTAAATAAATGCTGACATTGATTAATTTAATGTTTTGATTCTTGGTTTTGATAATAATTCGTTTCCTTTTCATTGTTGCGTGAAGCTTTTAAAATGCTACTACCAATTTTTTTAATTTGCATTTCTTCGTTACAACTTTAATCGTTTTTAAGCATATTTAGCCATATGAGAGTTTTATTAGGGACATACTTTAATTATTATAGGAAAATATTAAAGACGACAAATATCATAACAAAACGCCCAATTTATAACTACTTATGTGCACATGTGCCGTAATTGCGATGTAGCTAGGCCACTTCAATCAAATAAAAGTACTATCGTAATTTTAACACTGACGTGAAATAGTTTTATATCATATAAGTTATGAATATTTATATATTGTTAGGATCGGAAGCTATTTTACAAAAAAAAAACAAATAAAAATACACGTGGTGATTAAAATTAAGCTCGATTTAACATTTACTTGTACATTTACATTTACCAAAACAACAACAATCAGAGATTAGACACAATAATACAGCTCTCACGTAAACTAACAAGAGGTCCGCTCCGCACAGAGCCCTGAACAAGACTCTCCCGGCCGACGAGCTTGCATCCGCTTATAAACCTTTTCTATGTGGGGCAAATAGAAACGACTTGTTTTTTTTTTCTATTTATCAATTCTCCAACAATATTGTTTTATGCATGCATTAACTTAAAACTATTTTAACAA
Organism: Automeris io; assembly: GCA_036320925.1. NCBI lineage: Eukaryota > Metazoa > Arthropoda > Insecta > Lepidoptera > Saturniidae > Automeris > Automeris io. The sequence goes on from JAUDJH010000036.1 coordinate 2,928,085, forward strand.
ATTAATTAGAAGATCAATAAGCCATATAACTAGAATGAGGCTGTATCATAATTTAATAACATAACTATGTTATACTGTATTATAATATTACTATTATTATAACTGAAAAAAATTGTATGAATATTTGTTATACGTCAGAACGGCTAAACAGATACGGATGAAATTTTGCACACAGGTAAAGTATAGTCTGGAATAGTACATGTGCTACTATTTATACTCAAAATATAATCGGTTTCTGTGGGAATTCGCATGGAATCACATAATACAGCTAACCTCGAACCGACCTAGATTAAACCTATCTAGCCAAGCGTTGCTGGTCCAAAACAATAATACGTTATGAATCTTATTCTTGTTTAACTTAGGGATATAAATAATTACTAGTTACAATATATATTAATGGAGCTGCACACATTAATAAATAATTTACTAATCGTCATTATTGCAACCACTCTATATGGATCTGATTATTCGTACGACGTCAATGGTAACTCAGTTTCGCATTGTGCCCAAAGTCCCTAGGCGTGGGCTTACGGCAAAAGGCGTCCGAAATTTAGCTGTGACAAAGCAAACAATTCCCCAATGCTGTGCTCACAAAGTCCGATTGATTCCGAATGCAAAACGTTCGGCCCCCACTATCTAATATTGCTGGTGTGTTTTGAATAATTGCTGGCAATTCTAGTCGGGCACGCGCTGATTGCGCCCACAAAGGCCTGCTGAGGTACAATGTCTTGTACGGATTTGTGCTATTGCAATGAAGGCATACAGTATTACCATGTTCTAAAGTTGTAAGACCACTTGCTGATGGAGTGGGACCGGAATAAAAGTGCAAGAGATTCGGTTATGAATCGCTTTATTTAATATAGGAGCCTTTCACGGCATTCTATATGTTGCGAAAGACAATATAATGAAATTGTTGGTAGATATCGTAACGCTGACTTGTCAGCGACTCCTCAGTAATATAGTTTTTGTATGTGTATCAGGGTCAGTAGGAATGGATATGCCAAAAAACCAAAATCTCTGAAACAAAAAAAAAAATAAGGATGCACCTGACCTCTCAACGACTAATCCAATTTATTTTACGTCCTAATAATATGAAGCCTTTGTCAAATAGACAGCAAATGGAATGTGGAGCAAAAATAAAACGAAGCGTTTTCGGAGAAAAAACGTTTGGCTTTCGGTAGTCTGTGTGACATGCGAGGCCGCGCATTACAAACTTAAAACGTTTTGCATTACTTTTCGTTCACTGTATATTAGACACTGGCAAAAAGCTGTCAGCTTGAGCCAAAAACCTATAAAGTTAAATCTCGAATCTATAGTTCAATATATGAACCTGATGTTTTGACATAGCCTTTCTTTATCATCTAAATCACATTTATTCTGTCATAATCTGCTTTTATGAAATAAGCCGATGAGTATTCAGTTTGTAGGCACACTGTACTTCAATTAAAAAAATAAACAACACAGTAAAGGAGGTTATAAAAAGACAACTAATTACACCGAAAGCTTTCATGACACGATTTTGTTCTATATATAATGCCTACAATAGCGCCGCGTCGTGTGCTATTTTGGCCTCAAACTTTTACCACAATTGACAAATGAAAAAAAACTTTGTAACTAGTTGAAAGAGAACTAAAGTTATAATTAACTGTCGTCTGCCACACCTTTTTATGTCTCCAACAATGTGGCCTTAACAGGTTAATCGAAAACGTCAGTGTGCCAACCGCATGTGTACAACTTTTATATTTACCAATCCGGTTCAATTAGGAAACGTGAATTTTTAATCAAAGATTCCGATGCAGGCTTCGGTCGGTCTTCCACAAGAACGGCGCTACAAACTAAATGAAACGGGAAAATAAATTAACCAAAACAAAGCTCTGTCTTCCTAAATTAGATTTCTAATCTAGATGCTAGATTTCTTCCTAGATTTACTAAGCTTAGGTCTCATGAAAAGAGGCTTAGAGTAACAAGGTCTGTAGACAAATAATTTAATAAAAGAAAGAAAAAAGATTGTTCTTTTTTAGAAGAGGTATTTAAAATACAAACAACGCAGCAAACATCACAGAATAGGTTAATACAAAACAACAAATGCACTGAGCATTAGACTTGAAGGAGTCTGCTGCCCGTATGAGAGGTTTTGGAGAGGTTTTCTTTACACCCACCCCTCCTAGAGAGGAAGCTTAAACAGGCTGTTCGCTCCCCGGGTGACCGTGTGAATTCGGTTTCCCAAGCTCGGGTGGAGTGATTAGAGGGATTTTACACTTGCTCGGCATAGTGACTACAGAGTACCTGATGGTAAGTGCAGTGTAGTCCAAAAACGAAACTGGTCACTATGACGACCTTCGCACCCATGTACTGTGGTCGCGATCCAGACGGGCACCGAAGCTCTACCACCTCGCTGCTGCTCGTTTAGCACCACCCAGGAGTCACGTGTAGGGAAACTAGGGTAAAGCGTACGGACGCGAGCAGCTTCGACTCCCAAAAGATAAGTGATAAGTGTTATCATTGTAAAAAATCAGAACGCACTTATCGTAATAATAAACCTCGTCATAAATATGTATGAAATCGTGTATTTTACTATTTAATTTTGGGGGTCAAGCTAAATTGCAAAATGTAATCAGATTAATAAAAATGATTAACGATTACATTTTCGTTTTTTCCCATTAATAGGACTGCAATTTGCTCATTTATGTTTTAAACACTACAAAATCCCAGATTGTAAACATATTTATCATTTCTTAATGTTTTCAATGAATTTAATCATGATTACAGAGCAAGAAAATTAAAATTACATTGTATAAACATTTATCATTTCTTAATGAGTTCAATGGATTTAATCATGATTACAGAGCAAGAAAATAAAATTACGACTATTTTTTGTAATCGTTCATCATTAATCAGATTACATTTCGCCCATCTCTGGCACAAAGTATGCGTGTAAGAGATGCACAAATATTTAGAAACATTGCATTGCTCGCGTTAGCATGTGTTCACATGGAAAATGGATTCACCGTAGCGTGGACCACTAAAAGGGGATTATAGCTTACATCTCCGTTTATAAACTCGATACCCTAATGTAGTTCAAAACGAAAATCTGATACCATTTTTATTACAATAACACTACGTAAGCACAATTCATCCTGGATTCCCTTCTTCCTTGTAATAAACGATTTAATAAAAACCTGATTATATCTACACTAAATCTGTATCTGTTAGAGAATGGTGACGACCATTAAGGGACAACAATTTATTCACAATGGCTGTTGTCATTCTGGTAATAAATAAATAAAATAAAAATAGCCTTTATTTTTCTCTGACCTTTACAATTTTTTTTTGTTAATTTAAAAAACAATATTGAACTAAATAACTATTAATTAATAATTGATTTTTTTTTAATCATCAGCAGCCAGGTCAGGTTGTCTTGCGACATAGGCCTCCTCAAGTTCTCTCCTTGCGTACCGATCTCGTGTTATACGCCTCCAGCGTTTGGGCAGATCATCTTCCCAAATTTTAACTTGTCTGCCTCTACGTCTTTTTCCATCCCTTGGATACCATTCTGTAATTTTTGTTGTCCAATTTTCAATTTGTGTTCTCATTATATGACCTGTCCATTTCCACTTCGAAACTTCAAAAAAATAAAAAATTAATAATAGATGTTATAATAAAAACATGAACATTCTGGTAATAATACGACGGAAAACTTCTAAGTATGTAGATAACTTTTTGGGTAGACAGTTTTTTGTTGGATGGGCGATTGCCCGAAAAGGGTCATGACCACAGTACACAAGTGTAAAGACTGTCATAGTGACTAGCATTCGCCTTTCACGTGTCGGGATCAGCTTGTGTATATTCAGAAACTCATATACCTAGGGGTTTTCAGTCGTGGTATATGTGGGCCGACATGACGATGTAGACTATCAATGGATTTTTATCCTTTGATGGCCGCTTTCGTTTTTGGACAACACTATACTTACCATCAGGTGCTTTTGTAGTGACTATGTCGAGCCAGTGTAAAAAAAAAAAAACTGGACCTTCACGATCTGATCTGGAAATTCGTCACGCCATAGCAAATCACTACATCGGGCTTTGCGCCCTTGTACTAAGTACTAGTTTTATCACTAATTATTTACTTTAATGTAAAAAATATATATATATAACATTTTAGTGGCTTGCTTGCTGTTGTGTATGGTTAGCCCTTACGGGTTTGAGCCTAGTAGGAAGTAATTCTCTTAAATCAATCGCTGAATGATGTGAAATCAACGAGAATGATTATCGTGTATTTATATTTCTGCATGCGGCAGTTTGGTGCGCCTCCCCACGGGGTGCAATGGGGGACACCGCTTCGTTAGATCGATTCCTAGCGGTGTTATTATTCTGCCGTAATTAGAATTCGTACATCGCTTGCTGTGGGCGTTTATTTTACATTGATTTTCACCATAACTATTCTAATATGTAGATCTTTAAAGATCGTAGACTGATTCTCCTAACTAGTTCATGAGCACAGTACACAAGTACAAAGACTGTCATTTACTACTCAATAAACTACGATTTAAATTTCCCTTTTGTTTTTTTTACACTAACACGGCACAGTGACCAGTAGCGTTCATTCCATAGATGCATGCAAGCATTGCATGCCCTTATGATAAGTAAGTCTGGAATAAATTGCTTAAAGTTAAACAATAAAAGGAACCATTTATATTCATATACATTCTATATTTACGCCGTCTCTCTTTCCTATGAAAGCAATATAATATTTACTATCATAATATAATATTCCAAGTAATTACGCGAATTCTGCCTACCCTGTGCAAATATCCTATGCACGTCACTGACAGTGACTACACCATACCTGATGGTAAGCATGGTGCAGTCCGAAAAACGCCATCGACTATCGAAAGGTAAGAAAAAACCAATCGGTAGCCACAGCGATCATGCCGGCCTGGACAAATATCTCTTCACACTTAAAGGATCCCATATCACAGGATGGTGGGAGCACGCTCGTCGGATGGCCATTCCACAGCCCAACGACACGGCAAAAAAAGGAGTTTGAGAACTTCTTAGTCCTAGCCAGGATGTGAGATATCGTATAGCTGTGACACCGCAAACCCACGCGCGTGGTGCTATTTAGGAAGAGAGGGTGGAACAAGGTTAAACAACTCTTCAGAACACTCACCATGATACAGACCCCGTAAGACGGTTAATCTTTTCAGGCAGCCCTTTAATAAAACAGTTTTAGGCACTAACTCTTCAATAGCAAGAATTACAAAATCATATAATAAGTACCAGGCACTAGATTTATTCAATAATAGTCTAAATAAATGTAAATCACGTGATTTAATTCTCTATCCATAACTATTCAATTTTAATTTTTCCTTGTTCATACTTTTCCCTCATTACTTGTATTTTTTACATTAATATTATATTTTTAATTAGATCTTTTTGTTTTGGATACGTTGTTTAGATTTTATTTAGTGTACTAAGTTATAAATTTATAAAAAACATTTTTATGTTTTTCATAGTGCAACTATACTAACGTACAACTAACTATATAGCAACTCGCATCAGTTTGTCCCGTTTCGAGATCAGTGTGTGTACCTCCCTCCAATTTTTCGTATACTTAGTGAACTCAGTTCCCCCATCCCCATCTTCGCTCCTCTTCCTCTTCCATCTTCACCTTCACCTTACACCCTTCCTATGTTTATATTCTACCTTATTTTCAAATAAGAATTAATATAGTGACTAATTTATTTTTATTTAATATAGTCCTATGACCGGTGGTCGTGGGTGTGGTTATAGTAAGATACGAATTTGGCGTTTTACAGTTTATTTGCACTTTAAGGCACACCGAACTGCGACGTACACGCACGTACTCCCGCCTTGGGTCTCGGTAGTCGACTAACTTACAAGCGTCCCGTGCGCGCGCGCATCCACTTACTCCGCACGTCTCGTAACACCCTAACGACCCTTAGGGCGACAACTCCGTATTGGGTTACGTCTACATGCTATAGTCCTGATGATGCTGGTGTGAAACCCGCGCTTAAATTTATTTATGCTTGCGTTATTTCTTATTATGCGTTAACTCCTAAGATATTCATTTAAATCTAATGTAAATCATCATAAAGAGCCTGAAATGACCGCTGCAAGGTGGTTGATGACATTTATCATCTCCTTTGGGAATGTAGTGGCAACGAAAAATTTAGGAGAAGATTTCTCTCTCAGGACTGGCGAAGTGTCGGAGAAATTAATATCATATTGGGAGAGCTGACGTCTGTTAATGCTAAAACAATTTACAGACTTATACAGTTGTCACTTCGCCAGAAGTGAGTTTAAATAATATGACATACCTTACGAGGCTGGCATAGTCATCGAGGATGCACTAAAGCCTCATTAATATAAATGATTACAAAAAAAAAAGGCCTGAAAACCTTAAGGTAACTATCGTAATTAATTTGATTATGATTCAAACTCTATATTTCTAAATAGCACTCTAATTGCTATAGGAATCATATTGTACATGACCAATTTATTAGAAATTAGAGTGGGTATGCTATACTTAAATGTAGATATATCTCATTAGAGACTTTTCTATATACGTATAAAAGAGAGATAATCTCACCATACATTGTTTTGTTGTATATCAAAGGGATTACATAGCTTTTTCGATAAAAGCTCCCAAGTGGCTTGACTTTTTCCGACGTTATCAACATTTATCCTCATATTTCTAACAACTTAGACAGAACCTTAACTAATTATAATTAAAACCTTCCTCGGAAATTAATCCATTTATTCCAGAAAACTGCATAAAAATCCGTTCAGTAGTTTTTGATTTTAACGTGAACAGACGCGGTGGAGAGTCCATGTTTAATATAATCCGAGTTAAATTAAATCTCCTTACTTTTTTATTTTTATTACCGACAGGCATGCACTTGACCTCAATCTCACCTGCTGATGATGAGGCCGACAATGTAGCGCACTCACCCAGCAAGTATCGATTCAGTCCACGTTTGAAGATTCCCATCAGATAAGATCTTGGAAAAACAGACGCAGGAACCGAATTCCAATCCTTGGCGGTTCGCAGCAAAAAGGAGGAGGTGAATCGCTTCGTGCGAGCAACTGTAATATCTACCACATAAGGGTGAAAACCCGCACAGCGTCTTGTTAAAAGTTAAATTAACATATGTATATATGTGTGTGTGTAAATTTAACTTATATATATATATATATATATATATTGTTATGATCAGAAGTTATTTTACCCAAAAAAATAAATAAATGTCAGGATCAAAAGCTATTTTACTAAAAATAAACAAATAACAAATATACGTGGTGATTTAAACTAAACACGATTTAACATTTACTTGGATAACCAAAACAACAACTATCAGAGATTCGACACAATAATACAATCCTCACGTAAGCTAACAAGAGGTCCGTTCCGCACGAACCCTCAAACAAGAATCCCCCGGCCGACGAGCCTTCATCGGCTTATGAACGGTTTCTATATTTGGTGTATAGAAACAGTCTATTTTGTTCTATGTAATAATATATATATATATATCTGTTCGACAAACTAAACTTTTTTTATTATTATTTATAGGCGAATGTTTGACCTCAATCACACCTGGTGGAAGGTGAAGATGAGTTAGATGATGAAACGCCTAACAAATGCCTATTCACTCTTTTCTTAAAGACTCCCAGGTCATAAGATAGCGGAAATACGGCCGCTGGAAACATATTCCACTCCTTAGCCGTTCGCATGATGAACGTAGAAGCGAATCTTTAAAAAAAAATGAAAAAGTATTTATTTCGCCACAAATATACAAAAAAGAAAACAGATATTTAAATGTAGCATTACAAACAACACACAAAAACAAAAGAAAATACAGAACATATAAACATGGCGAAAATGGGCCCTTCATCAGCCTAAAGCCACAGAGGAAGTCTGCAGCGCTGATTTTCGTGAAGGGCCCCGGTCGTGTTACATCTTATAAGAATTATCGATAAACAACGAAATACATATAGCTTAAATAATAAATACAAGTGATACTAAAATAAACTATTACATACAATAAATAAATCGACTACAAAATGTATTAGTGATAGATACTATAGTAAAAATATATGTATACCTAAAAAAAAAAGAGCAAAAGTATAAGTAAAAATAAACAAACAAACATCTTGTATCATCTTGTTTTAGAACAAACATCTTGCATCATCTTGTTTTAGAATAAACATCTTGTATCATCTTGTTTTAGAACAAACATCTTGTATCATCTTGTTTTAGAACAAACATCCTGTATCATCTTGTTTTAGAACAAACATCTTGTATCATCTTGTTTTAGAACAAACATCTTGTATCATCTTGTTTTAGAACAAACATCTTGTATCATCTTGTTTTAGAACGAACATCTTTTGAAACATTAAATAATGTTTCACTGCGACGTAGCCAGTACTTGATATAAGTCGAGTGGTGTGAGCCCTAAAACTGTTCGAGTCCGCAAAAAATAAGAACAATAAGTAGCGAAAGTGGCGGCGTGTTCTGGCGAGCTTTGTTCAAACTAACCCATAGTGCAAAGAAAAGTGTGGGTGCTTATATCGGAATGGTGACACAAAGTTCATTAAGGCGTGCGAAGCGTGTTGAAGTGCCGGAGGCCGACCCACCCACTGGGCGCTACACCCTACCTAGCCTCTAGTACTCTATTACTAGACACCGAATATCGTTAATCTATACCACTGTTTCCAGACCATAGACCTCTATTATCATTATAAATAGGTGAAGTTTATATGTATGGATGTAAGAAGTAATTATGGCAACTATTCATCCGATTTCCAAAATAATACACCAATATTTAGAATGGTTCTTTATCTCGCCCGGTGAAGCTAAAAATCTTTCCCGGCCAACAGCATTCAGTCCTGCCGAATTTTTAAAAAATGCTCGTTCGGGGTAGACATAGACAATATATTATGCCGTTCCTACTAAAAACAAGAATCTCAAGCGAGCACAGATAATAAATGTTAAATGCAGAAACCAAAGTATAATTAATCACTACTCTGAAAAGAACAAGTTTTGTGTCTAATTCAATACAACTAATTTTATAAAAAATTAAATTAAACATCTTTTCGTTTGACGTCTCCTTAATTTTTGCCTTTATTTGTATCCGTCTTTTACATAATAATATCTATCCTTTTTCCAAATGAATTTCGTTTTTAGGCACCACATGCTCACCGGTGAAGAAAAACATTGTAAGGAAACTCGCATAGCATCTAATAGAAATGTCATTTGTACTAGTGCCGTGAGAACGGTGAACAGCTGCGCTACTGGTCAGATGGGTACGACAAACAAGCGTAAAGTGGACACAGCCATTAATGTATCTCTTTTCACCCCGAAAGGAATATAGCGTAAAGATATATTAATATTATATTGTCTTGCCTTGTATCTATGCCACGGTACACTGAACACTTTTTTATAGGACAGATGTAGAGATGTGTATTTTCGTCATAGGATAATATTTTTTACGGTAGAAGAGACACTTCTCTGATTTTAAGCATCATAGCATTTTTATGAAACATTTCTGATTGAGGGGCGACAATGTAAAAAGGTTCCAATTTTAAACGATATATTGTTTAATAAAAACTGTAAATAAAACCTTATTCCATGTTTTAGAATAAATTATATTTATGAGTATAATTTATAATGTAATTTTCTTGACGTACCTTGAAACTCGATTTTGCATACTAGGTCAAAGATTGCAAAACAAATCGTTAAATATTTATTTAGGGTAAGAATATAACGATATTATATTATATTGCATGCTATCGACCCATCACGACGTATTCTTTGTTTATTTCTATACTAGTGCTGTATACGAGTTTGTCCATTTTTTGGATAAAGATGAGTTATGAAAATTTTACATTTCAATTAAAATGAACATATAGGATATTTGGGGCATGGATATTAATCGCCCGAATCCTATAAAAAAAAAAACTTTTTTTACTTGAGTAATAATACATATATTGTATTTTTCTCTTTTTAAAGTGCCATTTGTGAAGTCAAATTATGTTAATAAAAATGTCGATATTATGTCTTGTACATTTTAGAAGAATGATGAGATATTAATCGCTGTATAATTTTTTTTTCACTGTTGTATTTGTTTTTCTTTATATAAATAGTATTATCTTTTTATTTTTTGTTCGTTGGCTTGATTTTTATTGAAACTTTGTTGCATCTTATTTTGTATATAAACAATAAATATGTTTATATATTGCTGTTTCCCTGAAAATATAAAAGATAAAATAAAATATAGCCCAACTTGGACTCAGAGACTTGTATTCTCGTAATTAGATAGAGATAGATAAAGATATATAATAACATTTGGTGTAAAGATATATATTTTAAATTCGGGTAGCTTTTGATAATTCTGGCTTTGAATATTTTATGAGTGTTTTCATTAAAGTTTTATATTAAATTAGAAAGAATTAGGAAATATAAAGAAAACGCATACATGAGCGAAAAAGAAAGCTATGTTCTACAATGTAATCCTCAATTGTCGGCCTTTCTATCAACAATAATTAAATTCAAACGTAAAACTGTTTGTAAAAGAAGCGGGAATTGAAAAACATCTTAAAGTGTACGGAGGGTCTAGACATGTCTACATTTGGTATACGATAACGCTCGTAGAAAAGTATTATACAAAATTTATGCAATTGGCATAACGTAACGAGGTGATATTTTAATGGTTCGTGTTAATTCAATATATTTTTCACTTTCTACTAGCGTTATCGTTTGTCAAATGTTACTTTGTCTAGGCCCCACTACACACTCAATTTAAGTTGTGGTATGTGTTATTTATTACACATCGGAGAAGAGGATAACACTACCTCCGGCCCCGGTCAGGCGGGAAGAAGGAACACCCCGGGCGTTTTAGTGGGTGCAAGTCCGACACACCGGGGGGCAGCCCTCACCTTTACCTGAGGTCCGTCAGGGATTTCGCCCGGGTTATCAAAAAAAAAATGTGTTACTACTCAACTCATTTTCTCGCAGGCTTAAACATATAGGTTTATATGTTCGACTCTTTTTAGTATTACTTTTTCAAATTACAATAATACTAAAGAATTTGCTTTAAGAACAGTATTTATTCTCTCTTTTAATAGCAAAGTTATAGATATCGTTGCTACGCAACATTCGAATGCGCTGTAAGTTTTAAATTAGTTTTATTAACATTTATTAAGGGCAGCGCTCACTCAATTTAAATTGAGTAACTTTAGTATAATTAGATAATTTAGTTTTCATTAGCGAGAAGCGCAGCGACCGTTCACTCAGGGATGGACAAAGGAAGACTAGTGTTGTCTACAGTAGTCTCGGTATTTCGTAAGACCAATATTAAGTTTAAAATTGTACCGCGTGATTCTGACATAGATATTGAAGCGATGAGTCCACTTGAGAGGATGTGTCTTCCCTAAGTGATGTGCTATTCTTATATGTGTATTACTATGGTCGCTCACTCACTTCAATTAAAACACTTATATTATTTTTCAAAATATATTGTGCTTCACTATGTAATAATTACATTTATTTTAAATTTATATTATAATTTTTGTTATGTTTGTTTGTAATCCTTTTCAAAGCTTCAGATTTAATCTCCTATAATAATTGAAAAATCAATTAAACTTCATATTCAAACAGCGATTTTCCTTCTTTTCCTATTCTATTTAACATAAAACTTATTTTTTGCAATGGCCAACTCTAACTACCATAGAGAATCCTGCTTTCATACAATCACTACAATATGTATTGTAATTTATCTCTTATAGAACGATCTGCTGACTCAGGGATACACCAGGAAAGACTAACGGTGTCCACCGCAGACTTGGTCTTGCGCAAGACCAAGATTAAGGTTAAAATTATACCACGTGGTGCTGACATAAATATCATTGAAATTTATCATTCAGCAGGACTCATTGATTTAGTGAAGGACAATGGAAAACGAATAATGTCTATATCAGTCTTGGTCTTGTGCAAGATTACGTTTGTGTTGACACAATTTTTTATATGTATATGAAAGAAAAAGCATTTATATCTTTGATACTTGATCTTTTATATCGCGGCCCGTTGATTTAGGGATGGGCAAAGGAAAACTAATAATGTCTACAGCATTCTTGGTCTTGTAGAGGATTAAGTTTATGATGTCACAACGTCTTTCTGACGTAAACTTTTATATTTGATTTTTAGGAGCATCCTTATTAGATAGAAGACTTCTGGTATGCATTAGGTACAGATATGATTGGGTACAAATATTTAAACTGCTTCCCAAATCCATGAATTATGTAGTCTATATAATAATTTAAGATCTTTTTATAAAATATTAGGTAATTAATTATATTTCTCTCACATGGATAATTCGCGTCATTTATGTAACTTTTTAAATAAAATCAGACTACCCACCCTGTGCATTAGAAATAATAACATGTCTTCTGATTTTATTGTTTCTGAAGTGATTTTGTAAGTACACAAAACGTATCAGTTGTATTTATATTTTAATGTAAACGTTTGGGCTTACTACTCTTTGGAATTCCCTTTGTAATTCCGTTCCTTTGTTAACTATCTCAAAAGTGTAAAGACCTTTTTGGCAGTAACGCAATAAGCCAATCTATCACGGTGACCAATTGTTATGTGTAAATAATTGCTATGTAGTTTTGCCCCCAATGCGTCTGCGTGCACACAGGCTGGGTTAGGTCCAAGCCGTGAGATGAGAATCGCGACAAGACAGTACGTTCCGGGCTAGTAACGTGTCCACACTGACCTTCTTCAAAGTTTGATCGAATGCGACATCAGTCTCGAACGATATAATTATTCCCAAAAAAATTTCAAAGCCATAAAACACTACAGAACTAAATACATATGTAAGAGTGATTTATAAACGAAGGAGATATTTCAGAATACAATCATTTGTACCTTCTTATAACTAATAAAAATGTAAATAAGAATATTTCCTAACAAATCGTAAAGAAACATTGATGAACAAATGAGAATTGATCCGTAAAAAGGTTGGACACCGCAGCGCGTGTGGTGCACGATTGAATGGCGTGTAGATAAAATTCCTTTTATGTAATTTTAGGTAATCAGGCAATTGTCTTGTTACCCTTTCGTACTTTATCCTGGCTTAAGAGAGACAAAATACCTACGTAATTGTTATTTATCCTATATAATAAATAATTAATTGTTATTTATTCTATCGTGTGTGTAATTGTCCTTTAATATGATGACTATAAATTACTTTGTTTTAATGGAAATATTAAGATATCACTATTCCTATATATTTGGAATTAGAATCGAATGCTGAATATCCTCCTTAAATATCTCTCTCGTCTATAAAATTAGCCTGTATATTTTATATTACTTTTACGTGTTCTTGAAAAAAAGTATTTTAAAAGAGAGACAGGTGACAATGTTATCCTATAATTGTTCCGTTTTTCCTTTTGGCATACGATACTTTAAAAATGGACGCACAACAATCATTTTTACTGTTGTTGTTGCTTTCAGGAAAGAACGTGCAAACGCATAATTAAAAGGATTGTGAAGCTCAGACGAACAGTGCACGCGCGTGATTGCATTTACGAACCGGCCTTTTTACCCGTTTAAATGGACAGTGTAATGGAGGCATTCCTGAACTCGTAGCATTTGATCTCTCACATAGAAAAAATGAAATGAAATGAAAAAAATATTTATTTCGCCACAAATATACAAAAAAATAGAAATTTTAATGTAGCATTACAAACAACACACAAATATAAAAGAAAATATAAACATGGCGAAAATGGGCCCTTCATCAGCCTAAAGCCACAGAGGAAGTCTGCAGCGCTGATTTTCGTGAAGGGCCCCGGTCGTGTTACATCTTATAAGAATTATCGATAAACAACAAAATACATATAGCTTAGATAATAAATACAAGTGATACTAAAATAAACTATTACATACAATAAATAAATCGACTACAAAATGTATTAGTGATAGATACTATAGTAAAAATAAATGTATACCTAAAAAAAAAGAGCAAAATTATACATAGCGCCTCCCTTTGCGTATTCTACCGTATAAATAATGGAGAAAACTCTGAAGAACTATTGAATTTCGTGCCCCTGTCACATTCAAAGTATTGCAACTGTAAAGCTGTACTTCGAGCTAAATGAAACAATATTGCTGATCAATTCTGCTTGAAAGACAGAGATACATGATTTTTATATGGCGCTGTCACTTTTACGCCTCGTCAGTTAACGATCAAATATGAATGTATGAGAAGTGAAGAAAGGTAATTTGCTTTAATCGACATTTTTGGGCGGTATTGTGTCACACATACATTTATGTATATCAGTGTGATCAAAAATGTCGCTTAAAGAAAATAGCAGTGATGTGCTGACAACGACTATGGTCTGCTAGCATATTTATCGATGAATCGGCCAAGTTGATCGCAGTCTCGGGAATATTCGTTAATTCCCACGATAGTATATTTTACTGATTCGCGCGTAAATCACAACACTTTCTACAAGCTTTCTTTATAAACAAATGTTAATTTATCTAAGGATGATAGCGCAGTTTGTTTTGACCCTGCCTGTAACGCTGAAGGTCTTGAGCTGGAGTTCCGGTACCAGAAACTCTACTGTCATGATCAGATTAATTTACAGTGAAATATACATGTATTTATGTATGTATGTATGTATTCTTTATCGAGTACCCATAGTACAAGCGTGAGCTTAGTTTGAGGTTAAGTTAATATGTATATCCGTAAAATATTAATAAAGGAAATGAAATATTTTTGTAAGTCATATTTATTGAATGGTCAAGTAAAACGAGATAAATTTTTATGCTTTTATGTTATGCACGCTACTGAGTACGATGGTGTACAACAGCACGTGGTATTTAACCAAAGATAACAGTAGAAACATGAGTTACATAAACTGTGTGGTTATTTCAATAGGAACTATACAAAACATAACATTGCTCGTTTGTATTCGTCCGTAAAGTCGGGGGTGCCGAAGTTAGGGTCACCACTTTTGTACTTTTACATATAAGAATATTTTTATGCCTGCATAGAATAAATAACCATTGATAATTGTCAATATTTCTTCATTTTACGCTCAAAGAACAAAAACGCTAATTGAGCTAACAATTAGCTCATATCACGTTGTGGTCACTGTAACATACAATAAGCGAAATTCATGTCGTAGTGGTCATGTTAAACGAACGCAACGCGTCGTAGTAATGAAGAAACGCCATTTTTTTTTTACTCTGGCTCGACATAGTGACTACAGAGTACCTGATGGTAAGTACAGTGTAGTCCAAAAACGAAAGCGACTATCAAAGGATAAATATCCATTGATAGTCTACATCGTCATGTCGGCCCACATATACCACGACTGAAGGTCTCTAGGTATATGGGCTACTGGATATACACAAGCTGATCCCGAAACGCGACAAGCCGAAACTGGTCACTATGACGGGCTTTACATCCATGTACTGTGGTCGCGATCCAAACGGGCACCGACGCCCTACCACCTCGCTGCTGCTCGTTTAGCACCACCCAGGAGTCACGTGTAGGGAAACTAGGGTAAAGCCTACGGACGCGAGCAGCTTCGACTCCCAAAACGCGTTCTGGACAATTACCATATCAAGACAACTTTACTTTAAAATATACCAAATTAGTAGGTGTTATTTTACTAAGACCAAGATAACTCACTAGTTCCATACGAAATTGAGTAATAAAAAATTTAGTTAAGAATAGTATACTCTAGATTAGATATTTTTAATTTAGAGACTTTGTATGTTTGGAATAAGCTTACTTTAATTTTAACTTTACTTTTTTACCTTAATATTTTTGGGAGTCGAAGCTGCTCGCGTCCGTAGGCTTTACCCTAGTTTCCCTACACGTGACTCCTGGGTGTTGCTAAACGAGCAGCAGCAAGGTGGTAGAGCGCCGGTGCCCGTCTGGATCGCGACCACAGTACATGGGTGTAAAGCCCGTCATAGTGACCAGTTTCGGATTGTCGCGTTTCGCGATCAGCTTGTGAATATCCATTAGCTCATATACCTAGAGACCTTCAGTCGTGGTATATGTGGGCCGACATGACGATGTAGACTATCAATGGATATTTATCCTTTGATAGTCGCTTTCGTTTTTGGACTACATTGTACTTACCATCAGGTACTCTGTAGTCACTATGTCGAGCCAGTGTAAAAAAAAACCGAAAGTTAAATGTATAAATAAAATATGACAATTCGTAATTACTAAGTAATGTAACTTAATAGCTATTGCTGTTTTTTTTTCAACAAAATGAATTACATGTTTATGTTTTTTTCTAAAATATATGTATATATATATATATACATATATATTTATATAAATCAATTGCTGCTCGTTAGTCTCGCTAAAACTCGAGAACGGCTGAACCGATTTGGCTAATTTTGGTTTTAAATTATTTGTTGAAGTCCAGCGAAGGTTTAAAAGTTGAGTAAATATGTAAAATGCTAGGAATATAGTAAAAACAACAATTTCGTTTTGCCATACAAACCACTCTGTCCCCAGCTGTCAAACGTATGATTTCAATCAAAACAAAACAAAGGTATGCTGTCAAGTTGACTAGAGGTTGCATGTCATTAATGACAATTATAATTTATACGCCAAGAAATAAAAAAAAACAAAAATGTCTCATAAGGCATTATACAAAAAAATATAATTACCTTAGATATGACTTAAGCCTTTCAATGCAATTTTATTTCTATTAGACTGCGACAAGCCAAAAACTTTTGACAGAATGAAATCTGACGGGGCAGCTATTAGCATAAAAAAAACAATGTGACTTTGTTTCAGAGAAATAGGGCAGAACAAAGTCTGCCGGGACAGCTGGTCATTGATATAATACCATTTTCTTTTTGGTTCGGCTAAAAATGGGAATTATATTGTTAATTATATTTTATGAAAAAATAACAATTTTGATAACAAAATAGTATATTACACAATTTATTACCATTTAATTAATACTTTATCAATAAGTTTTACAAAATAAATAGTTCATAGAAATGAGGCAAACTACACACGGAATTGAGTACTCGTAACTAGCAACTAACAATGAATAAACTAACCAACAACAAATAAAAATTGTAAACTAACGAATATTCAATAAAGTTCTTAGTTCGTTATTGGTTTTTTTCATAGTAAATTCTAGTAAAAGATGTAACCTTAGTAATATACAGAGAACCAAATAATGTGCTTTACATTTAACCCCATTTTGATGGCTCTCACAATACTCCGAAGAATGTTGGATAAGCATTCAATAACAGAGGACTGCGAGAGAATTTTATTGACGTTATTTATTAAAAATTCCTATAATACTCTCGACTTCACATAATATTGAGGTTATTTCTCACAACGATCAATATTAGGATTTTATATGTATTTTGAAACACCCTATTAATACAGAAGAATACTTTGTACAATTACATATTATGATAATAATAAAATTACTAAATATGGGACTCTCGTAACATGCCAAGCAAGGAGTAGTAAGGCTAGATTAAAGGTATGTTCACGAAGCAACTATGCGAACCATGTTTGCTACAAAGTTAAATATACTGTACGTAGCACAAGCTCTCGTCAACATTACTGCATCGGCGGGATTGGATCCATTCAAATTTATAATTTTGCTAGTTGTACCAATATTGTTCACATTGGTGCTCCTTCTGCCTACTGCCACTACTTATTTTTTTACACTGACACGGCACAGTGACTACACAAAACCTGATGGAAAGCTAGGTGCAGTCCAAAAAACGCCAACGACTATCGATCGATGATAGGTAAGAGGAAACCCATCGGTAGTCGAAGCGATCATGCCGGCCTTTACAAATATCTCTTCACGCTACGCTTAAATGATCCCATACCATAGGATGGGGGGAACACGCTCGTTTGAATACCATTCCACAGCCCAACGACACGGCAAAAGAAGGAGTTAGAGAACTTCTTAGTCCTAGCCGGGATGTGAGATACAGTATAGCTGTGACACCGCAAACCCGCGCGCGTGGTTCTATTCAGGAAGGGAGAGTGTGGAACAAGGTTAAACAACTCTTCAGAACACTCACCATGATACAGACGGTAAAAAAACGTTTAATGAGGCAACATCTATACGCAATTGGAGCGATTCAAGATGTTCAGAAACGTCTGGATCATTCACTACACGAACAGCCCTACGCTGCAACCTATCCAGGGCATCAAGTAAGCACTAGGCAGAACCGTCCCAGAGATGCGAACAGTATTCTATACAAGGCCTGACCTGGGTCTTATATAATAGATACAGCAGATCAGGTGCGAAATACCGACGCACTCTATTCAGGATACCAAGTCTACGTGGAATCGAGGAGATGACCGTCCCTGTGTGATCCCTGAAGTTGAGATCATAGCGAATATCCATACCTAATATACTAAGGCTGTCGCGCACAGCAAGCGGTACATTCTGGAGAGAAGGAAGGGGAGAAAATGAGGATTTTTTAGAGGAAACATACTTACATACTTGATCGATATGTCTTCTCTAATCTAGTCTATGTAATTACTGGCCTACAAACATTTATATTTCAGAGATTTAGTAATTAATTTGACTTCACTGCTAAAAGAATGCGATATTTATGAGCCGTTAAGCGAAATTCGGGTCTTGACTTCACTGCTATGAAAAATCGGTACTGTTGAGTAGTCAAGTGACTTCGCTGCTACGAGAAATTGGTACTATTGAGTAATTAACGATAATTTAGTTATTGTTTTGACTTCACTGCTGCAAAAATTCGGTACTGTTAAGAAGTAAAGTGACTTTTAGTGAAATTAATATTGTTAAGTCGATAAGGAATATTCAGTACTTGTTTTAACATCACTGCTGCTAGAAATTGATACTGCTGTGCAGTTAAGGAATATCCGGATTTTTAGTGAGTTTTTCCGGAGCTGGTCCGTGCCAGCCCTAATGGGGTGAGTATAGGCCTCAGCTATCGTACACTTGATGGTATCATAATGATTATTAACATGTGAAGTTGGTGCCAGGCGGAGCGCGCTCGCCCCAGATATGCTTGACATAAGTCAGTTATTTTAATACAAGCAATTAGAGTTCCCCCAGGAACTTAGCGCCGAACAACTTTTCGATTAAAGCCTCCGTTGCTGTTTTTAAGTGGATTTTAAATTACTGATCCATTGCACCGTGATTTGTAGTTTTTAAAGTTTGCCAACTCGATACTTTGGTATCGGCGTGTTTTTAATGAATAATAGACGAGTAACATATTAGAATGTTATATCTATATTATATATGTAATAAACAGGGGTCCAAAAGTACGCTGATACATACAAACTTCTTTTCCTTCCGTACCTTAAAAGGAAAAATGGAACTTTGCAGCAGCAGGTCAAAGTTACCAGGTTATTGTAATATCATTGAAATAAAAGAATATAAAATAAAATAAGCCGTTATTTCTACTACTTTTTTATACGTATTTTCTTCCATGTGATTCTTTGTTATTAATCGCGGAGTACGCCTCCCCCATCTCGCTCCATTTGTCTGTGTTTTTGGTTGTTCTCATCCAAGAAGATCCTGCTTTCTCTACAAATATATCCGCCCATCTTTTTTCGGTCATCATCTGCTTCTGGTTTCGCCTCTAGGTATCCACCCTGATATATTCTTTATATAACAAATAACAAGATACTAAATGAAATAACAGGATTCTAAATTTCTAATCAATTAAATAAGTAAATTACCTTCTTTCCACAAATAGAAAAGAGCTCATTATCTTCAAGCAGATGATCAGATATTTTGTATCATAGCTAAGAACATTCTCGATCAAATTACCTTTCAAAATCATAATCATAATCGGTCATGTACATTCACACACATTCACACACTCATTTACCTTATAACATCCCTCTTGTTGCGTTAAGATTTGTAAAAAACGTGTTATCTTATCATCCGCCGGGTTTTATTCAAAACCTTTATAGAGAATTGATCAAATGCCTGTTTTCGTCATATTCCTGCGACACATACATGAGCAATGATCCATGTAAACGTACGCCTTTAAGCTGCAAACAGAGAGAGACAGTATATAGACCGCAGACGGGTGTATTCAGTTAACACCAATTAAGTTCACGCAAATCCGCAATTCACACCTTGTACACCACACGGCATTTATGTTGTCGCCGTGCTCACACTAAAGGCCATTTGGACCAAACCCTGTTCTTGTGTGGACAGTTTAACTCACGGAGGTGGTTTGGTCTACACTGTATGGGTGGCATGAGTAGGTACTTTCAACAACGAGCAACGAGCATAACAACGAGCGAGCGAGTTCGTACTTTCGTAGCGAGCATAACAATTTTACACCGGGCATGCAAATTTTTCGGCTATAGGTCTTAACGACCTACAAAATGTTGATATTTTTAATACTTAAATATCGGTACATTAATTTTGAGTGTATTTGTATAGTTACCCATACATAAAATAAATAGTAATAGCAAATAATGGTGAGGCCATCGTTTGTACACTGGATTTGTAAGAATAGCTGTAAGTTTCAGATCTCAGCTTCAGCTTTAGCCATCTTCGGCCAAATAAACTATATTAAATAATAATAATATATCTTCACGCTATATCCACACTATATTCCTTCGGGGTGAACAGAGATTCTTTAATGACTGTAACCACTTTGCGCTTAAATGTCGTGCAGTAGCGCAGCTGATCGCCGTTCTCAAGGCATTTCTGACGTTTCATTAGATTAGGTTTCCTCACGATGTTTTCTTCATCAGTGAGCATGTGCTGCATAAATCCGTACGTAATCTGGAAAAATCCAGTGGTACGTGCCAGGATTCGAACCTACCACTGATCGCGTTGCCGCGTACAGAAACCGGTCCATTACTACTAACTTTATTAGGTAAAAGTTTTAAATGGGCAAAAATTTTAACTAAGGCGTAATATTCTAGTTACCGTCAAAATAATCCTTATTGTTATAATTGTATTTATCAAATTACTTTGAATAAGTATGCGATTATAAATCGATATCATGCCAAAGTCGATTAACCAGAAAAGTTTTAAAATCCTAAATAATTATGTTCAATATTGACTAAAAATAAATAATATAATGATTTTTAAAACATTTAAACGTACAGTTTATTTAGGAATTTTATTACGTATTATTTAGGAAGGGAGAGGGTGGAACAATAACCTTGTTACTAAGTGCAGATTTTTTTATATTCCAATCCTAAAGTGGTGAAATGGGTCTTAAAAGTTTGTTTTAAAATCAGTTAGTTTTCTCAATTATAGTTCTCAAGATTGATGGCAAAGTAAAACTATGAACAAAAATGTATATTCCTGCGATTTCTTTTTAAAAGACCTAGAAGTGAGACATCATTCTGTCCAGCATTGAATACAGAGCCCACAGTCTCTATTAAATCGTAGAAGTAATTACCTTGAGGTGATTAGTCAATATAACCCCTGCCCACCTCGGCCGCTAAGCCTCAATGTAAAATCGAGTCGGTTCTATGAAGATTTCACTCAAGTGAAAAAATAACCGTAATACAGCCACAGAATAAGCTTAAAGTCCGAATTCTACATATTCCACTTTACAACTCAACTTGCTGGAGCAGTTGTGAGCAGTTGTTAGTTTTATTGTCTGCAGTGTGTCGAGAGTCAGGACGCCTTTTAAAACGGCGCCAAATTGCGTTATTTCCGCAACGATTCGATACTCCGCTCGCGATTATTTCCCGAACGATTTTCCGAGCGGACGACCGATTGCCAAACTCTATTTTCTCTTATTTCGTTAATATGTTCTCTCTTTTTTTATTTATTAAAGAATCGACACAAGTACATGTAAAAAATCAGCTATTCTGTGATTTATTTTGTGAACTAAACAAAATATAGATCCATATTTAGATACTGCGGTAATATCGTCTGGTGAAAGGCCATTTAGCTTAAGCGACATTTTTTGGTGATATAGTAATATAATATTTTCGGAATCGGTAAAAAACACTGATTCTAAATATATATAAATATATATCACCAAAAAATGTCGCTTAAACCAAATAGCTTTTCACCCTACGGTATGAAATATTTACTGTTTATTTACAAAAAAATTACTATTGGAAAGAGTTACAATTCCTAATAAAAAATGAGACTATAATATTTTGAAAATATAAACATTGGATTATGAATAAAGTTATAAATAATATCTAAATTCCAATTCTTTGTTCTATATATACACGTATTTTTTAAAGAAAATAAGGAATTATCACATTACAATAAATGAATAAATATTTGAAAGACGTTATAATGGGCAAGCCGATCTTTTGATATCGCTATTTGAATATTTTATTAAAAACAAGAAAACACAATATTCAAATAACATTGGAATGCATTCATTTTATTTTTAAATATATAAATTTCAAATAGATAGTGTGGATTTTGCTTTATCTTCAGCAAATAAAATTGTAATTAATCTGAATGGAAAGTACACTCCGAGGTATAAATTAAAACGCTTGCGGGGATCCACCCTCAGAAAAATGTACGCCTCGAAATATTTCATATTCAATAGCTTTGCGCTCAGGAATTTTGTGATAAAAAAAGAGGCTTATTGGAACCTCTTTTATTGAGATGGATGTTCAGATAAAAATATTTGCGGTATCTCTAAATAAAATCACTTCAGTTAATAAAGATCAAAACTAAGACTCTGGTATTACATTTCCCATAATGTTGTAAAACTATGAAGTATTTGATATATACATCAATTTTAAATCTGATTAAATTGAATTTATTACTTTTTTTTATAACCCGGGGGATATCTCTAACGGATCTCAGGGGGTGATGAGGGTCTCCCCCTAGTGTGTCGGACTTGCACCGACTAAAACCCCCGGCTCTCTCTCCCTTAGCTGCCAACCGTAGAGTTAACAGTTGATAGCAGGAGATCTGTCATATTCAGTTATTATGTCATAACAGTTACCCCTCCTACTTCTGACTATTGTTGGTCATTCCTATAGCAATTAAAAATTAATTAATTAGTGTTGGATAACTGCTAGCGAAACGGATCGATGATCTGGTGAAGAAGTCTGGGAGAAACCAGCTAGCTAAAGCCAAACCAAATACACCACATTCACTCAGAATTGGAGAGCTAGGTTAAAAATAGAGAGAAAAGATAATTAATTAAATTTTACCAATTATTTCAATGGCTGACTGACTAATTTATACCGATATTCATGCGCGGCAACGAGAATGATTGTAGTTCAGATTAAGTACTGAAGTAGGCTCTACATACTCATCGACGGAAGAAAACATCGTGAGAAAACCCGCAGGATATGTAATAGAAATACCATATCTAGTCATATTAATCACGTTAAGCACATGTGGGCGCAAATTGGATACAATCACTAATGAATCTCTGCTCTCTTCGATATATTATCCTTAATTTAATATTACCATTAATTTAATTTTACCGATTAGTTTAATTTTGCCAATTAATTTTAAGTTTTCGAAATAAATATTCAGGACCCTTTTAACAACGCCGGGCTGCGCTCCCCATAACATGCGACCCCGCGGTCAGCCCACACGCGGCCACTTATCCGTCTGAACGGTCCTACTCGTTGCAGGATATTAATGAATTTCCTCCTCGAATCGCGCGATTAGTTCGCCGATGGGATTAGTACGCTACTCCGGTCTAGAACGCGCTATTATTTCACACTTGCGTAGCGCATTAGTGTTGCCTACTGGAATATTGTTTTAATATTAACTGTAGTCGCGAGTTGGTCCCCATGTAAGTGCGTTTACGCACTGTGTATCCGGGAAAATAATTTCAAAGTTGCCGTAGAACAATTTTTATCGTAGCTTACGCACCTCATCCGTCATCCGATTTCTATCCGTTATTCTCTGATTCGAATCAAAATATTGACATTGAGCTTTTTTTACTATTTATAGACAAACGCTTGACCTCAATCACACTTGGTGGAAGGTGAAGATGACTTCGATGATGAAACGCGTTCGCCCAGCAAATGCCTATTCACTCTTCTCTTAAGTCTTTCTAGTGGCAGTCTTCCCAGGTCATAAGATCGCGGTAATATGGCCGCTGGAAGCATATTCCACTCTTTAGCCGTTCGCATGCTGAATGTAGAAGCGAATCTTTTCGTGCGGATATAAGGAACATCCATCACATACGGATGGCATCCAACAGGATTTCCAGTGGTTTTGTGATGGAATGGGGCTGGTGGAATCAAAGAAGCTTGATACGTGGCCAAAAACCTTTCCATATATGCACGGCCTGGCTGCTGCGTCCAGTGGCCAGAATCCGAACAGCCCCTTAACGTAGACGAAATCACTAGTAGACAATTAGTAATTGCCTATAATTATATAAAGTAATTGCCAAAAGCCTATTTTAATATTAGCCTCTTTTACAGGACGGCGACTAATATAGAGGTCAAGCTGTACTTTTATTTCTATCCAACCGACTGTTGTAAGTTACTGCACAAAATAATAGCCCGGAATCGAACGGTAGTCTTCATAAAGTGTACGTTGCGTAAAATATACTTTAATTAATTGGCGTAACAACCAAATAATTAGTGTATCCACGAGTTAATACGGTGTCTTATAATTCTAGGAACAAAATTATGTTTTCGAGGTTTATTAGTTAGGAAAGTCTGCATTTGTAATAATGATATAGTACGTAACTTATTGTGTAGCATATCTTGGAAAGCGGGTTTATGTCGAACAATATATTATTGTAGATTCAGTAACTAATGTAACTTTATTTAAAATAGACTGTTTTTTTTTTTCGTAACAAGCTCTTTGTCTCAGTACATCCTCTGGACGACCGAGGCACTTTAAAAAGGAATAAAAGCGTTCTTTCAAGTTGTCAGCGCAACTATGACACTTTTTGTGTTACAATTGCCACGGCCCTCCAGTTGTCATGCCCTGCCAGCATGGCCGACACCACTGCCGGCAGGGAGAGGTAGAGATCCTCTGTCATCTATACTAATATTATAAAGCTGAAGAGTTTGTTTGTTTGTTTGTTTGTTTGTTTGAACGCGCTAATCTCAGGAACTACTGGTTCGAATTGAAAAATTATTTTTGTGTTGAATAGACCATTTATCGAGGAATGCTTTAGGCTATATAACATGCAACTATTAGGAGCGAAGAAATAATGGAAAATGTGAAAAAAACGGGGAAAATTATTCATCCCTGAGGTCTTCCATTGCGTGCGCTGCAAAAACGGTTCAAGTTACCAAAAATATATGTATGAAAGAATTATTCCTCTTGAAATGATCTAAAAAAATGTCCACGACAGTATATGTCTATCTTTTAAGATTAAGTCACTAGAATCGTTTTTATGGTAATCAAATTTGGTCGAAATTAATGCATTATTTGTTAAAAGTTGTATTAACGTAACTAATCTTTATCCAAATAAATGTGTTGTTGATTAAGAGTATTTAATTATGAACAAAATTGTGTTTGACATCACTTAATTTCAATGAACATCTTAGAAGATATTACAATAACTTATATAGCAAAACAACGTTTGCCGGATCAGCTAGTGGTATATATGGTCTGACATAGCGACGGTGACTGTCGATGAGTTTATACCTACCGTCCGTTTGTGGTCATTCTCGTTTTTGGACAACATGATGCTTATCATTAGGTGCGGAGTCGTCGCTTTGTCTAATTAGTATAAAAACATATTGTAGGTTGACATAATGACATTGTCTGTGGATTATCTTCCCTTAACGGTCACTGTTAGACTTGGACTGTATTGTACTTACATTCCGATGCACTGTGTGTTTGTTCATTTTATCCAGTCAGTATAAAGCAGTTTAAAAGTAAGTCAAAATGAGGGAGCATATATGCATTGTTAATAAGGCGTTACGTGCGATAAGCCAAACTGCATCAATATTGCAGAATTTTAAGCGTCCAAGTGTCGAATTCAAGTATCGTTAAATTACTGAATCCAGGCTCAAAAACGCCACTTAACTGTTGTTAGCGTACAGTACAATCAGGCACTCAAGAAAATGAACGGGGAAATTTTTGGAATAATTTCGACGTTTTCTATGAATTACAAATAAACGCTTGATCTCAATATACGAAGATTAGGTTGATGAAACATGTTCTTTTGAAAAACTATTTTTATAATAAAATACGACGGTCAAACGACATATGTATGTTAAACACAGTTAATTTTTGGGCATTTACGAATAACCTTTCCCGAATTAAACAAATACATCAAACCTTTCGACGTCTCAACTTTGATATGAACTTTCTTGTCGTATTGGTATATCAAACAAATGTTATTAATATACGTTAAAAACATATGTAAAAATATATAGAAAAAGTAATAAGCCAGATATTGGCCAAAATAGTCTTATAAAAGGCAAGCTCAACTGCAAGATCTACAAAATTAAGATTCTTGCTTTCAAATCTAAGAGATCGATTTAATTAGTTGATTCAGCAAAAGCCGTGCAAGGTTTTTATATCAAAACTAAATATAATCAGAATTATTCTAAATTCTCGAGCATCAAAAATTATTAATGGGCATCGAAACATGGTACTTTAACACTGTTTGCAAAACTTAGCAAAAAAAACACTAATTCTGTATCATGATTTACTAGGGTAATTTTATTGTACAATTTTCTACTAGAGTAATTGTGTATTTTAAGTCCCATTAGTCCCCGTTAAAATTATAACTTTTTGCACTACTGTACCGAACTAACTACTTACCGGGTATACATTTCGACAGAATTTTTATAGGCCTCCCATGAAGTCAAACCAACCGTGTATGTACGAGATATAAATCAACCTCATATTGTGATTTAGCAAGACTCGTTACTCTAACAATACTCCATATTTACATATAAACATAATTTTCGACGTTTTATTTATTGTTTCACCGTACAACAATATTATGTTTCTTCGCATATGAAGTTTCGACTCAGGTTGCCCGGATATTAATTTTATTCCGAGCATCATACGTACGTGTATTGTTTCGTTTTCATTGCACGATTATTTTTATTACAAGCATACGTTTCCTGTGCTTTTAAAAAATAACTTTCTTTTGCCTGTTTGTAATCGTTTCAATTTAACGAGAGTTTTAATGATAAGTCAATTTAATAACTAATATTTTAATGAAGTTCTAATGTAATGTCGATGATTTTCAGCGATATTTATTCATTGTAATTAATTAGAAACTCTGCCCAGTTTTAAAATACTTTGGTAACATTTTTAAGGGATAACTGAATTTACTAAATTAAAACTAGAAACGCTATTTCTATGAATGCCTATTAAAATGATAACAATATGTGGATATTATTTATTATCAGGTAAATAGTTAATATAACTGATGAGTCTATATCCTGCTGTTTCACTTTTTTTTATTATTTCTTTTTGTGATTAATAAAATATTTATTGCAGCGATTTTTCATACAAAATTTTTCATCCACATTTTCATACAAAATTTCGTTTAATTAAAATTGAAGTTAATTTTATCACCTTTGCCTCACAAACCTTTATGTATTTACGTATTTGTACTATATGTTAAACATACACCTATTTGTACCGGCTCTTTCTTAAATGAATTATACTACCTAAATTCAGTAATGCTAATGTAAATTAACTCCAGAGTAGAATTTAGACATGATCATAAAATTAACATCAAGCAAGCGTGTAAGCCACAAACAAATCCTACACATTCGTACATTGAGCGAAGCAATTTAATATTTTTAAAACCCAGTAGCAAAAGTTCAAAGGTTTGAATCCTTTATGCTCTGTATATTTGTCTCAGACGTTATACGATATTTTAGCGACACGAATATAAATAACGGCTGTGTGTGTTTGTGTGTTCTGGACGGTTTAGTGTGCGTTAGAGTTACATTTCACAAACGAAACAATACAAGCGAAGCGGTTGCCTTTACACTTCAAGATATGCTACTATATATATTGTGGGCTATTGTTATGTGTTTCAGCTATGATTTTCAAAGTTTTTAACAGTAGAAAGACTGAATATAGGTATAGCACATATGTATATAGGGAATAAAGAAAGGGGGAGGTAAGTACAACTATTAATAAATGCTGTAAGATAATATATAAAAAGTCATAATATTTAAAAAAAATGGTTCCTAATAAATATATATTTCTTTTTATATAACTAATCTTTGAAAACAGTCAAAAATAACTGCTCTGGGCAATCTAGTGTTAAATATGATACTACTATAATAGATGAGTTTTGTAGTTTTCAATCAAAACTTTTTCGTATAAAATTACTCGTGTTAATGTACTGGCCACCTATAAATTTAAAAAATTAACAAGTATATGATAAAAATAGTGTTCTCATTTCAAATTTTATAAAACAAGTCATGTAGCAACATTAAAGTTTTCTTTGTCTTAAATATTTTCGGAGAATTTGGGTATATTACAAAACAAAAGAATAAGGTCCACTTTGTTAGTATAATGTCGCGTCGCCGTTTGACTGGAGAAGAAATGTCACGTGTTGTGTGTTTATTTGAAGCTGAATGTTAACAGCCTTAAGTTGCAGCTGCCATTGATTCTAATCAATCAGTTATCCGAGGATTGTGGGGACATTATCGCGTCACTGAAAGCACAGCTTAACAGCATCCTGGAAGATATATTACAACGCAGCGATAAGAACGTTTTTTACAAATCATAGCCAAAAAAGAGTCTCAGATTACGGCCTGGCAACTCGTAGAAAGGCTATGAGATTTGCTTGTCTTAAATTTTACACACCTTTTCTTGTATCTCTTGTGAACTTGACTGATTTTAAGCATGCCAAGATCATGCCAAGCTTCAGTTACACATTAGAAGATCCTGCTGGTTACTGAATGCCACCTTATATCCATTCATCTTTATATTTATATCTCTCACAACTGTATTTTTCGTTTTTATTCTTTATTTTTTATTTCATTCATTTGACTACAATTTTATTCTAAATTAAAAATGTTTAGTGTTGGAATATTATAATAATTAGTAAATAAAATTCATAATAAATTATTGTGTGTAATGTTTTTTTTTTTTTTCAATTTTGTGCCATGGATTTTTCCAGACTAAGTATGGATTTAGTCACTACATACTCACCGGTGAAGCAAAACGTCATGAGAAAACCTACATACCATCTAATAGACATTTCATGAGTAAGTGCCTTGGGAATGAAGATCAGATGCGCTTCTGGTTAGGTTTGGCATGTCATTTTAACGCAAAATAGATACAAACAATAACGCATTTCTTTTGTACTCAACCGAAAATAGCGTGACGATAGACCATTATCATATTTTCTACAAAAAAAAGGTATTATTCAATATTCGTTATGTAAATCTTATATTTATTGTTTGATAATAAACAATAAATAATTGAAATAATATTATAGATAACTGTTGTCGATTTAATAAGTTAATTACGAATAAACTTGTTTTTACTAATTTTAAAATTATTTTTATTATAATTTGTATATGTAGCTATTCTCGTAACAATGGTAAACATTAAAAAAAGCTTTTTAGATTTTCTTTTAAGTAAATGTTTTAATCGTTTGTGAACTTTACTGATCCAACAACGTTGCCTTAAATGACTCATACTGGGAAGAAATTATAATATGCTCAATGATAATAATATAAATAAAAAACGAGCATTAACTGAGTTTCATAATAAGCAAGTACTTGCAACAATAAATGCGCATAACTATATATTGCAGTTCCTTGACTTTGAGTTGTTTTGATAAATTTGAAATGTTAAACAGATCCGAGATGCACGTCACAGTATCCAGCCCAGAGAATGCACCACACAACATTACAATTTCAAATTATCTCAATAAATTTCAATAATGTCAGCCAATAAAATTTCTAGCGACTTTAATATTATATGAATACTTTAGAAGTGTTTTTGCTGCATAATCAGCGCGACATCTATAGATTTCAACATATTTTCTTGAGATTAGAAAATTTGTTTATATTTTATTATCAAAAACACCACCGGCTGACGCCCTATCGCATTAGTCACGTGGTGTACGTAACGCGTTGCGTTAGTATAAAATCAGAAATATTTTGTAGTTTTAAAGGCAACTATAAAATTCTTTATAGTATCCTTTTTTAAGTGTTTTTTATATATATTAAAATGATTTGATAGGTAGAGAGTATTATATAATATAACGAGCAGCACCGTGGTATATAGAAAATTTAAAGTCAATTTTAATTTTATAGCTTTCTAAAACATATAGCATATCTTGGAGTGTAACTGAGAATTTAACATTAAATGCATGAAATATGCTCTGATTTGAAACAATGGCGAAATATACATATAATAACATCAATGAATAACAATGGAATATAAATTATCATTTAAACTGTTGTATATTTTATAAAATATAGCCCTCGTGTTTTGTATAAACGAAATACAACCATACAATTTGTTCGAATGTATGTTAATCACAGTAATGTAGGATTGGAATCTTGCTTTGTTGCTGTACGGTATATTTCAGTAACTTTAATTTATTTTTATTCATGTCTTGATGACCTGGTGACCTTCAGTGCCATATAAAATTAATTGGATTGTACGTCGACATATACTAATTTCAATTTATTCGATGGTGTCTTCTGGTTCACATTTTATAACGCTGCTTACGATATGAGTAATAAAATCCTCTTTACAGAATACCTTGTGTATTTAAAATTATACTCCATTGTAAATATCGAGGCGGTCTACTGGTTCATAAGCCCTATTCTTGGACCTTGCAGATCCAATCCTAGTTCGTTAAACTACATTTTTCTTAATATTTTTTTTAAATATCCAAATAATTTCTTATCTTAATAATCTTCTAAATATATCTAAGTATATCTTTTAAAGAAACTAGTTTGGGTGACTACGTTTCGCTTCGGATCGAATTCTAGTCTGTTAAATTACTGATTCTCTTTTTACGTAACCATTTTTTTTCTAAGCTGACTTTTTTATAATTCTTTAGCTTGATTGATTACCTTGTGGTCCAAATATGAATCTCAGTCAAATAAACTACATTTTTCCCATTTTTAATACTCTAATAATTTCTTGTAGTAATAGTCTGAGCGGTCTATTGTCGTAAAAACACTAGCGTGAGTGACTGGCGCCGTAGAATAGACACGTATAGTAGGAACACGTTAGGAATGGCCAGTCGCGATTGGAAATGCGCTCACTGTCCACGATTCCGTCCAACGGCGCACGACTGTCTTGTAAGATGATTTTTTCGTGATCAACCGGCTCATTGTTCGGTAGCATTTAATCGTATTGCTTTGGAATTGTTTACATTCGAGTCAACTGCCTAGGATCACGGATACCGTGTTTAAATTGCTCGGTAACTTATTTTGCCTGATGCGTTTCTATAACTAGTCTTTGTACGCGAGTTCAGCTACGTAAAATCCACATAAACCTACAGATATATAAAACCATGCAGGTACATACATATACATACCTGGATTTCTAGACAAAGATACTGTGTTGCAACAATAACACTTGTAGAAATTCTATGTGCAAGTCCATAGTCATTTTCTGTGTACTATATAAGAAAAATATTTATCCTAACTGATAAATCATCATAAAGCCTAAACTAGTTAAGATAGAAACGCGAAATTTGAACATTGGATTCTTTCTATGATATACGAGCACACTAAGTGCAGATTTTTTTATATTCCACACCAAAGTAGGTCAAATGAAGTTTCGAAGTTTATATTCAAGTCAATCAATTTTGAAGGAAGTACTGTTAAAATCAGTGATGCTATTTATTTATTTATTCATTTATTTATTTTACACTGGCTCGACATAGTGACTACAGAGTACCTGATGGTAAGTACAGTGTAGTCCAAATACGAAAGCGACTATCAAAGGATGAAAATCCATTGATAGTCTACATCGTCATGTCGGCCCACATATACCACGACTGAAGGTCTCTAGGTATATGAGCTACTGGATATGCACAAGCTGATCCCGAAACGCGACAAACCGAAACTGGTCACTATGACGGGCTTTACACCCATGTATTGTGGTCGCGACCCAGACGGGCACCGACGCCCTACCACCTCGCTGCTGCTCGTTTAACACCACCCAGGAGTCACGTGTAGGGAAACTAGGGTAAAGACCACGGACGCGAGCAGCGTCGACTCCCAAAAAAATTTATGGTTAGTAATAAAAAAATCCTGTTCCACGTTTTAGAAATACCACTCTAGAAAAGGTTAAATTATTTCTACCTGGGTAACGCCGGGTCATCACAGCTAGTAGAGTATGAACGATCTCTCGCTGCCGACCATAGTTCGTAGTGATGTAAAGCGAAAGTTTGTGGACAGCTGTGCTCCAATTCGGCGAGTTTGTATTCTCCCAGAAAAAGGAGGCTGAGAGGCCACATCCACTCTGGCCATTCGGCATCGTAGACGAGAGAGACGGTGGACAGCCTTTGCACATTCTCACCTGCGCAACCTTCCGCTTTAACAATATCATAGGCTGTGGTACTTGAGGGAGTCTACTGCCTATAAACGAGGAAGGTAGAGTGTGAGTGTTCTCACACGCTGCTTATTACGACGGTTTTCTAGAAGTAGTTAACTCTACCCACACTCCATAAGTTGAGGAAGCCTGAGAAGGCCTTCTGCGTGCCGGTACCAATGGCAATAGGAATACGCAGGGGTTTTAACTCAGTAGGAGTCTGACATATTCACATAACCTCGACCGTTACCCACATGGCGACTAAGAAGTCTTATGATGGATTTTCCCCTGGTAAAAAAAGGTGCGTATGTGTACACACGATAGAAGTGAATCTTCAGTAAATCGACAAAAGGATGAGATGAATGTATATAACAAAGTTAGGATAATTACAAAGTTTATTTGTTTAAAAATGAAAGTATTTTGATTAATTTTAAAAGATATTTTGTATTTTATTTAACATGTGTTACATAACTTATTGGTGTTTATAAACACTTATTTTTAAACATCTATCTTGATTGTTCAATAACTGTTTTTTACACGCACGAAACTAGCGATTGACGACACATTTCGGCATTCGTTTTCGGCATCTTATAAAATGTATTATTTAGCACAACAAGATATAAAAATACTCACAAACACTGTTAAATAATAACACGCCACGCTGGCTTCTTACTAAAAAGCTGCAATACACACATACATACCGACATTTGCTCTTTCGTTCTGGCTCACTAATTTTTTTATTTGTGCCTCCTACCTGTCGTTTTACATTTGTTCTCTCGCTCTGGCTCACTCATTTTTGTATTTGTGTTTTTTACCTGTCGTTTTTCCGTTGCATCTGGTTTGAAATCACAACGATTCTATAAAAGTTTCACTTTAAAAATAAAAGCCAATCAAAGGTAACTTTGATTTTTACGTATTTTTTTAGGTAAAAGCCTTATGATAACGAATTTATTTCATTGGATGAGGTTATGTGGATTTTTGCAATGTATTTTGATGAAGCAACAATGTCCATAATAGGTCATCGTATACAGAACGTTCTGGTTAACACACGAGTCTCCGGGTCTACTGGAATAGGCTTCGATTGTAACACTTCTTGTAACTTATCGAATATGGCCCATTCTATTGGTGATCTCTGACCAGAATAAGGATATTCTGGTGTTCCTTGACAACAGGTTAATTAATACCAACGTATATGTACCGATCAACAACCTCGCGAGCTAGTGCAAAAAATTATAAAATTCTCGTACACTTTTAATAGAGGATAATTATTTTACTAGCGTTTCAGGGTATTTCCAATGTTGTGCGGCACCGTCACGTTACGGAAGTCCAGGCATAATCTCTAATCACGTACTAACAGCCTTCGGGCCTTATGGAAAACGGCGAACAATAGAAACAATTTGTATTTCACAATCTAGAACAGCGCAGATATCTTCAGGTGGGTACAATCGCAGCCAAAACTGCTTATTTTTTATACATCATTACTTAATTTTTATAACTGGCTGTACACGGATTGATTTAAATGATAACTTAATGTAAGATAGAAAGTTTTTTTTTCAATTATAACAATAAATAAACCCAATCAGCGTAACTATACAATGATTTTAATATTAGTACGGGCTTAATGCATAAGATCTATTAAAGTAATTATTTGATTGCCCCTTTTTTTATTACATTTCTCTTCTTATAGCATATTCAACTATTTATTTACTTAAGTAAGGAAGTATTTACAAAACAAATAAATTTTGTTTATTTATTTATTTATAAGAAGATTTACGTAGTCTACATTAACAACTTTCATAAATATATACGACAGGAACGCGATGCATTACAAATGCCACTATATTTAAAAGTTTAGACTAATTGTACGTAAGGAAGAAAAAATGAAAATACGAGTAACACACGGATAGGAACATAAACAAAAAGAATAACAAGAATCTAATTTAAAAAAACAAAGAAATGTGCTTATAAGCAAAATATATAAAACGATAGAACTGGATCTTTCCTACAAAATTATAACTAGAAATAGATGTAACAATTTCCATCCTTCAACATGAGTAACACAACCTACATACGAACGAAACTATACAAGTATAACTAGTTCTCTATTTGTCCATGTTATTATAGGTTATGGGCCCACTGCCTAGCATGCTTCGACTGCACAACTCTGCTTGATATGAAAGCTTACATATTTTCTCTTTAATCCTACTGTGGTTTCAATCCAATCAGAGATAGACACCCTGTAACCTAACAAATTAAGTGCTGCTATTCACGGAATAAAAGTTTAAAAAAAAAATGAATTAATCAAGAAATCTTTCTTTCATATTTGCATATCCAGTTTGAGATTTATTTTGATAACTATGTCTTGTCCGAATTTATACAATTTCAGAATTGTTACTATTTTATTACGTGGATTTAAAGCTCGTCATAGTAACTCACCGCCACGTCGCGTTTGGGTTCTGGTCAGATACGTCCTGAGCATAGCAGAATCTTTGAAAATAATACTGTTTTAACCCTTTCGAGACTCAAGGTACAAGATACACCGTATGTTCCAGTAAATATTTTACCAGACTATATGCTTTAGTTTAACTTTAAGCAGGTTTAATTTAGTTCACATCGATACCACGTAGATTTATAGTGTTCTAGGAAAACAGAAACGTTTTTGTATTTACTATATATAATATCGGTGATCTATGATATCATAAAACAGTCTATACAGGAATTTGATAACTCTGAAACAATGGCAGGGGCTAGCTATAGCGTCGGAAGTATCCGGATTCCCAGGCTCGGCGAAAGCTAAGAGAGGGCAGTGCTGGCACACCGGTGGAAGTGGCCCTCACCGCTTCCCCTAACGGTCCGTGGGGATTTCCACCGGGTTAACAAAAACACAAAAAAAAGGTGATACCTATAGCAGTTCATTCTCCGCGTTCGTTAGTTTGGCAGCTCCTCAGAGTCAGGGGACACTAGATTCCTGCAGGAGAAGCAGGGACTTGTTCTCTAAGAAACTAGTGTCTTCAAGGATCTTTCCCGTGGTACACTTTGATATAAGTTGGAGTCGGATGGAAAGGATGGTAGAAAATGTGGTTATACCGTTTGCTGATGTATCGTTACACGGTGATCACTCACTCGAGAGAGTGATTCCAATTGACAGCTCGTACGGTGTTGTTAAAAAAATATCTTCTCCCAATAAAAAATCATCTTGAAAGGGTTAAGAGATCATAGTACGCGTATAGTGACCTGCCTAAATGACTTGCTCAGTGGTGTATTTAGGCTTACGCGGGCCGGGATAAGTAATGCACTGACGCCGATGCACAATTGCACCCTCGTAGGCGGGATGATGTTATAAAATAAAGAGTTGCGATATTTGAGACAGTTAAAAAGTACTTACCGGTTGGCGGCGGTAGTCAGGCACTTTACAAATCACCCACTGTATCTATTTGAGGGCATATGATGTGGAGTATGGTGTTTGTGAAGATTTACAATGTGTATAGCGAGTTTGAAAATAATTAGATCCGATTATAACGAAAAAAGAATGCGACGAGATGTTTGCGATTTAAAAGCGATAACGGTTACGTAAGAAGAAAGAGAATGTTCGCTAGATGGCGTTTGCATTTAGGTGTGTTTACATTATTAATTTTAAAGTTCTGGGGTTGAGCCTTTTGGCGTGACTAAGGCTTATATTACGACGACTACTGTCAATTAATTCTTATCCCAAGATAGTTGATGTAGTTTTTGCACTGCTCTACATTTATATTTAGGCATTATGTAATTATAATCTCATATCGAACCATTTTTAAATGAAAATACATCGATGAAAGAAATAGGAAAGACCGTAACTAATATATTTAGATGTTTTAATATTAATTATGAATTAGTTAATTGCCAATAGATATTAAAAAACACATGCAAAAATATATGTAATGCTTTTACTTGAGTACATAGAATATGTAGATAAAGTAGTTCCATTCATAATTCTATAGGGAGAAATAACAAAACTTGACTTTTCCTTCGTAGAAACAATTTCAAAACTTATTCTTTTATTAATTTACAGTAGAAATATTCATAAGTCTGAGTGTTAAACTGAATTTGCAATTTTTATACATTCCTTCTGATTAATTCTGAAACTTATTTCATTCGCTTCTTCTGATTTTTATAAAATACATTTACATTTTTCTTAAACATTTTAGGGTCCGTTAGGACTATTCATATTAGATAAAAACGTTTATTTTACAAACTGCAGTTTAGATGGATGATGGCACAAATAAATTACAGTCTGGATAATACATAGGCTATTTTTAACCTGGATATAAACTCAGTCTATGTAGAAACGTGGAAAGGATCACTTGGGTGCACCTAGCCTCTAAAACTACACAACCTAAATCAAATCTACCTACCCGTACAATACCAGCAACCACTACTAGTTATGATATTTTTTAACAAAATATTTGCGAGTAATTACATACATTGACCCATTCTCCAACTAAGCTTTTGCTTATACTATGAGAGCTTATACTAGACAAAAATATATATAAATACATATTCACAACCATAATTCACGACAAACTAATCTGCTTGTCACAGAAAAAAAATCCAATGAAGGGACTCGAACCCAGGTCGTTAGTATCGCAAGTAAGGTCAATTAATCACAAAAAGCGCGCTAATAGGCCGTCGTAAATGGAATTAAAGTATTGTCACTTAACGCAGTGTTTTCACTACTTAAATGCGTTGCGAAGAGTTACATCTTTCTCTCTCAAAAAAGACTCGTAAATACGCAATATAAAGGTCACATAAGACACTCCGACGCAGCCCTGAGTTTCTTTCGGCGTTTCTTCTCAAGGTAGCCACTTCCGAAACGCTAGTAGATCACCCGTAGGGATAGTATTTTTATTTGGCTGGCGGTCCAAGTCGAAGTTCATACCCATAGGAGTGCCCTTGCATTGCCACTCAACCCATAAACTCGCTTGCTGAGCACAGTCTGTGCTCGCCCCCTAAGCCCGGTTGAACTTTAAATGCCTTTCCCGGCACCAACTAGTTAGTCCGCTTCAAAAAATATCTCTAAGGGCGGCTTGCACTAACAAATTAAATCTAGTTTAGAGTTATATAAAATGCTATTTAGCGCTGATCTGTACTTACTGTCTTGCACTAAATCAAAGTCTAGTTATAACAACTCTTAAACTGAAATCATCATTAAGATGGAATCAAACCAACTCAATTAATGAGCGTTTTATACAAGCTTAAACTAGATTAATTTGATAGTGCAAGCCGCCCTAACAGTGTTACATCTAAAATCGTCGAACGCTACTAATTCGCCTGTTTGCCGTATAATATAAACGTTAACATGGAAATAACAAGGAAACGCCGTGGTGAAGTGTTTGAACGACAAAAAAGGGCCTTTATTGGCGACAATTACAGTTTGTACAAGGCTTTTATTGCACTTAAGTCGGTCATTGTACGTGCCTTCGGCGGGCCTCTTGGTCCTGCACTTATGCAGTTATGCAAAACACAGAAAGTACCCTGCTCGCCGGCTGACGGCCAACGATTTTTTCAACCAAGTAAAAGAGACTACACACGTCACAACTTGGTTGGTCCATGAGACCTAGCCCAGGGGAGCTTAAGCTGTCGATCACGAGAGCTTTTTGAGTCGATCTCGGAATATTGGCCGATAACTGTTGATTCATTATTCACACTATAACACATCGAAGGTATAACTAATTTTGTAGCTTAATTAATAACATTTATACTCAACTTTTTTTTATTATCTCAAAAATGCTACATAGGATCATCAGCAGCAACCCCGGTGTGTCAGACTTCTACTGACTATAAACCTCCGGAGTGTCCTTG
This sequence comes from Automeris io, assembly GCA_036320925.1. Taxonomy (NCBI): domain Eukaryota; kingdom Metazoa; phylum Arthropoda; class Insecta; order Lepidoptera; family Saturniidae; genus Automeris; species Automeris io. Next base: position 2,966,392 of record JAUDJH010000036.1, read on the forward strand.
TAAGCGCTTCACCCAGGCTTGGGAAACCATATTCATTTTTTTTTTTACTCTGGCTCGACATAGTGACTACAGAGTACCTGATGGTAAGTACAGTGTAGTCCAAAAACGAAAGCGACTATCAAAGGATGAAAATCCATTGATAGTCTACATCGTCATGTCGGCCCACATATACCACGACTGAAGGTCTCTAGGTATATAAGCTACTGGATATACACAAGCTGATCCCGAAACGCGACAAGCCGAAACTGGTCACTATGACGGGCTTTACACCCATGTACTGTGATCGCGATCCAGACGGGCACCGACGCCCTACCACCTCGCTGCTGCTCGTTTAGCACCACCCAGGAGTCACGTGTAGGGAAACTAGGGAAAAGCCTACGGACGCGAGCAGCTTCGACTCACAAAATCATCCAGACACCCAGGGAGCGAAAAGCCTTGTTGAGGCTACCTCTCTGGGAGGGTTAGGAGTAAAGAGCCCACACCTCCAATACCTCTCTCGTACTCGGCTAGAACCTATAGATTGATGTGTTTATTTCTCCTTAGTATCGTTTCCTCAAATTTGAAGTCTAGTTCTCTATCTACATGAGAATGGTGTAAAACTAGTTTTAAAGTTAAACTCAGTATTGTGATAACACCTAAAATTAATTTCTTTAGTTTTACTTGACAAGCGTGACTGCTCCACGTCGATGTGAGAATAATCCGCTTACATCAGATACTGATCGTATATTACAAGGCATTGTTTCATCGGAACGTTTCGTCCCGTTACAACCGACGTTGCTAATTTTCTGCGTCGTTGACTGCGCATATTGGACCGTGAGAGAGATGTAACTGTAAAATGACTTCTTACTTAACAGGCAGGGATAACATCGGGCGATTTCATTGGTTTATAGTTGCATTAGGTAACTGAGGAGAGGTTTCTGAGATATACTGGTCTTGTAGCGGCTAAATACCCCGAGGGAACTACATCTCCGCTGCGAGGAATGTGGGACCTGTAACCAATTATCTATTGTTCCGCTCCGCCATGATCTTTGGACATAATTTCGAGGAGAGGCGTCACTTCCCTCGCTATCTATTGTAACTAAATGTGACAAGAACGCTTTAATATTTCGAGACGAATAACTCAATGAATTAATGACGGATCCATGTATATAAAATATTTATCTATTGAAATATGGCTATAAAAAAAGCGACAGAAGTATTAAAAAATACTGTAAATATCTTCTCAAATAGAAACATGAAATTTCAACAATTTACCGCGGGTTGACGCTTCAGATCTTACATACAAGACGAGTTACGAAAACAAAGAAAATATTTAATGCCTTTCCATGTGTATTTTAATTCTATTTTAACAGGATTTAACCTACGGCAAGCGGTCACGTGGGGGATTCACGACTAGAAACTTAGTTTAAATTTTGTAATTCCACAACATGCGAATCCATTCAGGAATATGAATAAAACATACGATTTAAGTGACAATTGAGCATGATCGATTGAATATACCCCAGGTACGATTTGGTTCGGGTCTTTGAACCAACTCACCAAGGGGCGGGAGCATGCGCCGCACTATAAATAAGTTTAATAATCCTAACAATGAGTCGTTCGGAATAACTGCATTAATTTCACTCCTACAACCCGAACAACTTTAAAATACGTCGCGATTTTATTAAATAGATTTCTTCGGTGGAATTGTTTCTATTTCTGTTAAAACCGAAATTACAACATATTTACTATTTGTTTCCTTCTCCTTCTTGTTATAGTGTGTAGTTTTTTAAAATCAATGTGTCCTACAATTTATAACGTACGGAGGCGAGATGTGGATGATTAGCGTTTACGGACTCCATATGATCTGAATGCGTAAAAATACGTTTTTAAGTAGCCATAAAACTATTTGTGTGGTGTCTTACGCACTATATATGTCATCCGCTATCCGTTTTCTATCTGTTATCCGCTCTTCTCTGATTCAGATCAGAGTATTGATGACCGAAATAACCGTAGCACTATTTGTGTGAACTCTTGCGCACTGCATCCGAACTATTAACTAGTAACTTCTATGGTGGTAGGGCGATTGCCCGAACTGGGTCATGACCACAGTACACAAGTTTAAATACCGTCATAGTGACTCGCTTTGGCTTGGTGCGTTTCGGGATCAGCTTATGTATATCCAGTAACTCATATACCAAGAGACCTTCAGTCGTGGTATATGTGGGCCGACATGACGATGTAGACTATTAATGTATTTTCATCGTTTGATGGTCGCTTTCGTTTTTGGATTACATTGCACTTACCATCAGGTATTCCGTAGTCACTATGTCGAGCCAGTGTAAAAAAAATGAACTGAATACGGGTACGAGTACTAAAGACGGGTAAATAGTAATGAGACTCGGCACGGGGTCTTTATTAGATAAGATCTATTTTTTTTAATTAATTTAATGTATACTTAGTCAATAAACAGGGATAATCTATGTCCGAGCAAAATCAATTTTTGTTTATACCTGCTAAATAGAGGAATCGCGAGCGCTCTCTTCTGTCCCTATAAGAAGGAATTTTACAATTGGTATTTCAAAATGAAGGATTTAACCCAATGCATTTTTTTTCATTTTTTTTTGTGTGCATTAATGGTGTGAAAAAACGGCAGGGCGCGAATAACCCTCATTTGCAGACGAAGTGTTAAGTACTTTCTAAATCTATATTTTTACGCATTGGGATCGAAAACACTCCATCCTAATGATTATGCTGAGCAGTGGTATCGAAAGTAGCCGCCGAAAGAATAACAAGGAAACACTCCAACCTCGACATTCGGCAGCGAAGACCTCAGCGTGAGAGAGACGCCGCGCGGCATCCCTCCTTGACACTAACCAGGTAGTAGACTAGTAGGTTGTCTGCTGTCCTGATATGGACTTCAGCGCTGCAGACTTCCTCTGTGGCTTTAAGCTGATGGAGGTCTCATTTTCGCCATGTTTATATGTATCTTTTTGTATTTTCTTTTGTTTCTGTATGTTGTTTGTGTTACTGCATTTAAATATCTAGTTTTTTGTTAGTTTGTGGCGAAATAAATAAATTAATTTCATATGGAGGACTTGATGTACGGTTTTGATGTCTTTTATACGAGGCTATTTTCCCCATTTCATAAGTTTTTATTTTACTCAGATTTATTTTTACTCTTTACCTAAAATAGATAACGTAAATAGGATCTATTCTCGATACCGAGTTACGCCTTCACGGGTTGGACAAGGTTTTCATAACCTGCTGTATGGAGCACAGGTAGTCACTATTTTCGAAGAAGTACACAAAGAAACATTTTTGTCTCATAGTTCATCTCGAAGGTTTGTTTTACCAAGGAACATATCTTAACCAAGGAAATCTAAAAATCCTGGATTCGAATGTATTTACAATAGACTTTCATACAAGGAAGCTCTTTACAAACTTAGGAAGCACAGTCCCAATAAATTAAATCATAAATAAAATCAATATGTATAAGAAAATGCAAGCAAACTCACCGACCCTAGGTAGTTTTAAATATCACGATTTGTTAATACGAGTCCCGATTACGAACATTTTGCAATGAATTATTTATTTAAAAAAAAAACACTAACGGGTGATCTGATGGAACATCGCAGGGCTGCCAATAAATATAAATAATAAATGATTTATTAAAATAGATAACTTTTTTTAAAAAATTTTACTTGTCAATATATTGTATTTTGAGATAATTCTTTGTATTTTTGATAATTACATTGATTTTATATGTATCAAACATTGTATAACATGCATCTACAAACTTTTTCGTCAAATCAACAAAATTGTTAGTTACCGGTAAAATGTTGGTCAGTAAATGGTAATTTCAATAGCAATGTTATTAAAGCAGAAAAAGTGAGTATAATAATATAATATATGAGGGATAGTTTCTCATAAATCAGAATGATTTTTATTGTCATATAAAAATTCTTCTATGGGTCCAAAAAATATAATTTGTAAATGAAATGAAATGAAAATGTATTTATTTCGCCCCAAATCAACAAAAAACCAGAAATTTAAATGCAGCAATACAAACAACACACAAAAACAATTGTAGACCAAACGATAGTTCTTTTTGCTAATAAAACTATTATGTTATATTTTTTGATTTAGATTTTCACACCACCCCATTCCACTGCCTTTCATTCGTCATACTTTCATCCATCCGCTGATAAGGTTTGGGTGGTGCCATTTATTGAATAAATTTTATAATACATACTAAAACCTAAACTTAAGCCTATATTACAAAACTTAAACAACTAGGACCTAACTAAACCTTAACTACGTATGTACAAAAATTAACCTAAGTCTTAATATAGAATAAAATAAAACGCAAAATCAGAGGAATTTTATTATACAATGAACACTTAGCCTAATTACAACGAATAATGGGGGACTGAAGCGGGAAGCCGTGTCGAGGCGAACCTCCTGACGGCGGCGTTCTTCTCCGTCTGCAGCGGCAGACGGGTCACTGATCGAAGGTAGCTCGCGCGTCCTTCTTGGTGGAAAATCTACGGAGTATTATGTTATAGTTCAATATTACTTTATAAGGCACAAATAAGATACAACGTTATTGAAAAAGTTGTTAAAATGTCCAAGAACAAGATATGTTTTTTTTTTTTTGCTTCTATGGGATGGACGTCAATGGCGACAACCCTACGGTGAACTTTACAGGACGTGCGAGGCGAGGCGCCGTCTCATGCCGACAAATATATAACAATAGAATAGATGAGAGCTCCGTAGATCAAAGCTCACATCGCCGGCCGCTTTGTTTACGCCACCACCGGCGTACCATCGACTAATCAACCGACTGATTAATTTAATTAAACATTACGAGAAAGTTGTGTTTGTTTTATGTTTCCCCGGGCCCACATGCGAGTTCAAAGGAAATGACTCGGTAATGTAAACATGCGTATTGCGCCTCTGCTGCACCGCATCGCAGTGACAATTCGCGCCCGGTACTATTAACCCTTAACTTGGCATAATGTTCATTATTTCAATATCAAACTAATATTCATACCGTTTAACCCTTATGTTCCAAGGATGTCTAATAGAAACTAACCGTGCGTTTAAAAACTGATAAATTACCTAAATAGTCATATAAAAATATTAAGTTTGCGCTAAAAACTTATGGCAATAAGTTTTGTAAATTCTGATGTGTCTCCACAGATACACTATAAAGACAAACGTTAAGGCACGCTTCGGATTCTGACGGTAGCGGCCAAGCAGGGGCTGCCAAGTCGCGATATATTGCTCTGTATATATTTATATACGAGATGTGTGATGTAGGTGTCAGTCTTAACCGGTCATATCCAGATTCCAATGAAACAAACAATAAACAATGAATTCTAACTGTTGATTATAAAAACACGAAAATTAATACAGCAAATACAGCACGATGAAAAATAATAATTGTAATATGACGATTCGCGCCTCTCGAGATGCGTCATGACATTTTTTTGTGTAAATGTATTGAAATAAACGCAGGTAGTTTTGCTATAATAAAAATTAAAATATAAAATAAACAAATGAAAATGATATAATAAGTCCAAATAGAAAATAAAACAAAAAATACACTGTAACTAAAATGGTTACAGTATATAGTACTGCTAAAAAATATATGTGACAATTTTTATAAATATTATTTCTATAGTCTACGAAGGCAAATAGAGATATAAAACTTTAGATATTCGTTATAATAATGAAACAAAATTAAATAAACATTTTCATAAATAAACACTGAAGTGAATTTTTCATTGAAGCATAATAGAGTTTGCTTGTATAAAGCGCCTTGGCTCTGTTAAACGAAATAGCCTCCAGTGGCTCTCAAACCAATTTGTATAGATCTCGGTGCTTTGATCTATATTCATAATATAAAAAAATTGTGTCATCTACAAAAGCTAGAAAAATGAAATTTAGACATTTTGTTTCTTTTATTACATCATCACTCATTGAAAACGGATTTTGTAACATTCCATCCCCAAGAGGGTAAAATAGGAGTTGAAAGTGTGTTTGAAAAACCGTCAATTCTGAAGTGAGCATTATGAAAACAGACACAGTTTTATTGTTAGAAATAAAAATAAGTGTTACGGCGTTTTGGAATTTCAATTCCTAAGGAGGTAAATTATTTCTACCCGTACGACGCCGGGCTACCGCAGCTAGTGCTGATATGTTCTGCGGAGAATTGATTACAGGACCCACAGTGCCAGTCTATTTGCAGGAGTAGTCACCTTGGTGTTTTTAGCCGGTACAAGTCCAGCAAACCTCAGCTGTGCCACCCCTTGCGTGCGGCCGGGACGGTCCCATGAGGATTTTCTCCAAGTAAAAAAAAGCTAGTCCCGATATATGAAAATACTGTTTCCGAAAAAAAATAGGCCGGCGTAACAACGTCTCCAAATAAACTCTTTTGGCGTTCGTCACCACCCGTGCTTTATAATAGACTAGTTGACCCCGCAAACGTTATTCTGTCATAAAAATTATTCATAATAACAAATAGAACGCTATTCCGTAGTACATTAATTTGATTTATCTCGTAAGGTTTAGCCAGCGTTTGCGATTTAAGCGCGCAAAAATATGTTTGTTACGACAACACATTATAAATATTTGAATTTTTTGGCTTTTCTGTACTATAATATATATGTTTTATACATATAAACCTTTCCTCGTGAATCACTCTATCTATTGCTGAATACAGCATTATAATCCGTTAAATAGCTTAAAAGATCTAAGCTAACACATAGCGGAATCTCACCTTAGTATTCCATTATAAAAAAAACTCAACCTAGGACGTGTTGTTGTAATGTACAATCAAATTTACTGTTTTGGCTTTTTATTAAATTTACAGTTTTATCAAATTTCATGACTTTAGTTCAATGGGTAGGATCCTTCAACTTTTAATCCCCTTGCGAAAATGCCATGAACGATAAAATATACACTTTACTTTGAAATTCGGACTATCTTGTAATTGTGTTGAATTAGAAGTGTGATTTTTTCAAAGCTACAAGAGATTACTGACATGAGTATTGGATATTAATTTCAATTCGACACCTCCATGCATTCTTGAGAAAAAGGGTCTTGATACCTATGTGTAGATAGATGCACAGACAACGAACTGATTTTTTTTTATCCTGGGGGAAAGTCCTGCATAGGACCATCAGGGACGCTGCGAGGGCAGCGACTCAGGTGTGTCAGACTTTTACTGACTAAAAACCCCCGGGGTGTCAGCAATGAGAAACAAAATTCGTCCAGACACCCTGAGAACAAACGGCCTTGTTGAGGCTACCTCTCTGGGGGAGGGGTGGGAGTAAAAATACACCCTTCCAAAACCTCTCTCCCAGACGGCGCGCCGGACACCGTGCCGGTGCCCTCTCCTCCGGGCAGCAGACTCCCTCAAGTCTCCTGCCCGGCGACAACGAACTGATAATATAAAGATTCCTTTTTATATCTTGATGTACAGAACCCTGATTAATAAATAACTAAGAGTTGTGAGCACTATTATTTTATTATGAAACATATTTTTAAAGTTAATTTTAAACAGGTAGGATGTTCTACGGAAAGAAACTTTGAGACTCTTTGGCCCATTATTGCATTAAACAGGACAAAATGAGATTAATAATCGTTTGCAAAGTAAATTTTTATTCTGCCAAAGTAATAAAATATAATGGTTGATAATATTTTGTCCTTAGCGGCCATTTAACGTTTACTTAAGGGAAAAAGTATATTAGAAACTTACGGTAAATAAATATATCGTATATCCGCCAAATATAGTAGTAGCCTTACACAAAAGTATTATCAATTTTTAAATAGTGTCAGAAAATCACCATTGACTTCGAAATAATCTGCTTCAATTAAATAAAGTTTTACAGAAGTCGAAGTTTTTAAATGTAATTTATTGGTACTACACGGCCTTAGACAAATATCTAAGTATATTTAAACTGAAGATGATATGTAACTTACATAAGCATCGTTTTTTTGTTTTTTTTTTTTAAATTTAATTACGTTTATGATTTATCAATAAAATTTTGTAAAAAAATTCAAATAGATAAGTGCTTATTTTACGTGTAAATAAAGTTAAATAGCATTTCCTCAATTGAAATGACTAAATGTAATATTTTTCAGTGTCATGTTACTTTTATTTATCGGGCGCTGGCAGCACTGGTGTCAGCCAACATTTGCTTAGGACATTACTCCACCTTCTCGCCTACCTTAGTCAGCTTATAAAAACTACTTATACAAAAAATCCTGATGAACTAAAGACAAAAACATAACAACAATATTTCACGATAATCATCACATTTCACTTGTATGTAGCCAATAGATTCTCGTCTCTTAACGGTTGGTGCCATCCTCGGACTACACAGAACTTTTCATCGGGTCTAGTTAGTCACTTTATCGAGCCAGTGTAAAAAATCAATATCGCGTTTGTAAAAAAGACTATATGCTTATACAAATTATTCATAAATGTAAAATCCGACCAATGTTCTTTCATAGGTTGCAATTTTCATACAAACGTTGTTTTGCATATAAAAACTACAATCATACTGGATCGACAGTGTGGGAAAAACAATATAAAGCTCGCCTCGGTGCACAGAGCATTAAAGCAAAGGCGTCGAATTTATCACAGAACTTTCTTGTAAGACATCAATGGAACAGCACTAATGTAATGTTACGTTTGATCACGTCCCTTCAGAGACCACTTATTGACTTGTATATAATTCCATCAACGTATAACTTTGTACACACATAATTAACCTTGACTATCTAATCATCATAGTATACGAAAAATCATTAGATGATGTTGATCATAATAGAATCATCATTCTGTTTGAATGTAAACATAAACTAAATGTTATTGCTTGTAATATTTTAAATAATTGCATATTTTGAGTATTAATTTTACATCTATATCATTGTACTATAAAATTATATTATTTAGGCTATATAATGATAAAATGTCGTCACACTAAATCTCTTTCGGGGTGAGCAGAGATACATTAATGTTTGTATGCACATTGCGTTTATGTAGCATGTCCAACGTGACCAGTAGTGCAGCATATCGTTGCTCTCAAGGGCACTTACACATGAAGTTTCTATTAAATATCATCCGGGCTTCCTCACGACATTTTCCTTCATCGATAAACATGTAGCACCTAGTACGTACTTAATCTAGAAAAACAGAGATGTACAAGACAGGATTCGAACCTATAACCATTTCATACATGGTTCTCAATCTCATAATCACTAGGCCACTACAGCCACAATACACAACAGGCTATATATTTTATTTATTTAGTTATTTAATATACCATCGATATATACACGTTATTAAAAAAAAAAACATAATTTCTTAGACCGCGTGTCACATCATTACAAGTATACCTAGTTAGGTATATAGTTATATACAGCACAAGTATAAACAAAATAAAAAAAACATATTAGTTAATCCTGCTACACTCAAGCGGATTCATATGAGAACAGTGCAATCAAAGCCGACCATACAATACTATAAACAAGTTATCCGATAGGAGCAGTCTATTGTTTGTATCTATGCGCCAATGTAATGTTTTTTGGTCATTCTTTCGAGGACAAAACTCAATTACAGACTGCGATATTTTCCGACCCTTTTTATTTACATTTGAACGGAAGTCCGACAAGCCATGTACGTTTACTTTATTAAAAAAATAGTTTCATCCCGAAATTTTGACTGAACGTTATCAATAATTCTCTCTTTTTTGTTATTAGTTTTGCGGTTATGTATAGTTACAATTTGCGTAAATTAGCAGGCAATCTATATATCAGATCAAGCTTATTGTTGGACCTTGGAAGAAGCTTGATAATTATTATGATGATTTTCCGAAAAAAGTAGTTTCAAATAACTTATATTTTACATGTACTTAGGTATAACCTCTTGTCTATTAACGTGTCCCATTACAGGATACGTTAAAAAGTCCTTATAATATATACTTTTTTTTTACCCCGTGGGAAAATCCTGCATAGGACCGTCAGGGACGCTGTGAGGGCAGTGACCCCGGTGTGCCGGACTCCTACTGACTAAAAACCCCCGGGGTGTCCCTCTGATTGCTCCACCTGGGCCTGGGAAGCCAAATTCATCCAGACGCCCAGAGAACAAGAAGCCTTATTAAGGCTACCCCTCTGGGATGGGAAAGAGTAAAGCCCACCTCTCCAAAAACCTCTCTCCCAGGCGATGCGCCGGACACCGTGCCCCGCCTCCCTCTCATCCGGGCAGCAGACTCCCTCAAGTCTACTGCCCGGATAATATATACTTACTAGCTGATCCGGCAAACGTTGTTTTGCTATATAAGTTATTGTAATATCTTCTAAGATGTTCATTGAAATTAAGTGATGTCAAAGACAATTTTGTTCACAATTAAATACTCTTAATCAACAACACATTTATTTGGATAAAGATTAATATTATTACGTTGATACAACTCTTAACAAATAATGCATTAATTTCGACCAAATTTGATTACCATAAAAACGGTTCTAGTGAGATAATCTTAAAAGATAGACATATACTATCGGGACATTTTTTTAGATCATTTTATGAGGAATAACTCTGTCATACATATATTTTTGGTATCTTGAACCGTTTTAGCAGCGCACGCAATGGAAGCACTCAAGGATGAATAATTTTCCCCGTTTTTTTCACATTTTCTATTATTTCTTCGCTCCTAACAGTTGCATCGTGGTGTTATATAGCCTAAAGCCTTCCTCGATAAATAGTCTATTCAACACAAAAATAATTTTTCAATTCGAACCAGTAGTTCCTGAGATTAGCGCGTTCAAACAAACAAACAAACTCTTCAGCTTTATAATATTATAGATTAGGTAACATATATTAACACACATAGAACAGTTATAATGCTATTCATAGTCAAGTGTAGTATAAGAAATAACATAAATAAATATATTTTATTGATAAAATTAATTGGAATTCTACAGAATTCAATTTATATTTAGAGAAAATCAGATTTTTCTAAACCTAGGTTTCAAAAATTAGTGCTCAAACCAATGTCTGTGGAAAGTCCTGTAATGGGATTCGCTGGTGAGCGGATATGACGTATTGACGCTCAGTCTTGACGATGTTGCCAACATAAAACAAAAAAAAAACTTAAATTTTCAATATCTGTAATTTTATCATTTCTGCGTGATACACATATAATATACTACAGGAATGTTGTTCTGGAAACGATTTTTTCATATGTTATTCAATTATTCAATGAACACGGTTTTTTTTAATTTTGAAGTAAAAATTATATCGTGAAAATTTAATTTATGACCCAGTCCTTGACATATTTACGATGATTCTTATACATTTTAATGCAATAATGAGGAATATAATTTCATTTAAATATCTCGCCTATATAAATACATACTCACATCGCTTTATAAATTCAATGTATAAACTAGTGCCAATGTACTTTGTATGTACTTGCACTTTTCGTAATTATTTATTTTGTTAAGACTAAAAATTTCACGTAAGTAAACTGTACGCCACACGTAACAAACGAATGATGTTTTCCAGTGTCCTATTTAGTATTAGCTGACAAAAATCAAAGTAAATCAAAGTTAAAATTATATGATTGGGCATCATATTTTATTTCAATAAAAACTAATATTTCCTACTCATAACATTGGTACTTAGAATAAAAAAAAAACGTTTTGTGCCGTGGTGGCTGCCGGCAGAATAGAATAGCAACCCCCTCTTCTTGCTGAGGTGTCGTAAAAGGCGACTGAGGTATCTCTTTAACACTGCCATTCAACCAGCTGTTCAGAGAAGGAAAACTCGACCAAACCTGCATCCCGCTCCCTCCCGATCGTACTGGTACTCCATTCCATCGGGCCTGACGCTCGGACGGCTCGGACGCGAGAGTGCTTTTCTGGGAGCGCGTCTAGCTATGCACTTAAATAACTCCTGCGCAATTGACTGTTTCCGTAAACTGGACCTCTATTTTTATTAAGCGGTGTTGAAACAGTCGCCGTGGCCGAATCCAGCTAGAACATCATCATTCATTACTTAAAGAAGAAGAAATATCCTAAACTACCTCAGAATTTAATAAAAAAATTTAAGAGAACAAATATATATACATATGTATATTAAATAAAAATAAAGAGTGTTCGATTAAAAAAATTAAATTCCGAACATTTTCACTTGTTTTAAAACGCTTATTCGCCTTGAATGCTAAATATCCTCAAAAGTTGGCTTGGAAAAAATGGCAAAAATTTAAATAAATTTAATTTTAAACAGCGAACAACGTGAAACGCGCAAAGTTAAGGCAGTAACTAATTAAAAAACAAACACTAGAAGCCATCCCTCCCCACTGCCGGGGAAACGGGAATACAAATTAGAGATGTTATTGATATCCGCATTTGTAAATAAAGTTATAAAATATCCGAATGAGTTTGATTTCCATAATCACTACAACATGTGACAAAGGCAGGGAAAGAAATTACAGAAGTATTTTCAGTGCCAAAAAATTGCCCCAATTTTGTTAGAGTATGTATAACACTTCTGACATGCAAATAACGTAATAGGCAACGCATAAATTTGACCCAAACAACTAAATACAAAGTCAAGATATTATTTTTATTTCAAGTTTTCGTAATAACTCTCAGAAGCTATACATACTATTATTTCATATAAATAATTTAGTCGATACTCGCATCCAGCCTAATATTATAAATGCATATGAGAGTCCATTTGTGACGCTGTAATATCTTAACTACCAAACCGATTATCATGAAATTTTGCACACACGTTCTCAAGGGCATAAAATGGACACAGGGTTGCTTTCTGAAAAATAATACTGTTTCTGAGAGATAGAAGAAATAAATATAAATACACGCGAAATATTATTTTAACGCGGGTAAAGCCACGGGAACAATTAGTTCTTTCGATAAGATATTTAAGATCGGAATACAGTGAAATCATATTACTACTCCACATAGTATAAAATCTTGAACTGCAACGAAACTGAAATTATCCGTATAATATATCCGTATTCATATTTATATCCGAACCCCCATCTGAGATAGCCCTACTACAAATTATTAAACTTCATTTTTTCTCGCGCTTTTGCATTCGTCCGTTTAATTAGAGTTAAGGAGCAGAAATACTTTCGGAACGCTCTTTTTGTTTGATTTCAAGAATCGACGGGTTCTGACGCTGTATCAATTATTGTAGCTTTGAATACATTCGGAAACATTCGTCCCGCATATGATTCTTTCAATAATATGAGACAGAAGGGTTAAATTCACTGTAATTTTTGCTGCTAAAATAAAGTTTTAGGACGAGCTGTTTTTTGAGAATGTTCTTGAAAAAAGTATCGATTAGAGTTAGCCACATTTGCCTTAATAACTGAAAAAGGGCATATCTGAAATCACGTCTGAAATTACTAATTACCAAGCTCAATTTTTAGCGTCCTTTGACATTCGTCAATTTAAGGAGTTAAGGGGCATAAACGAGTCTCCAATACTGTTTTTCAATTTGAGAAAAAAGTAGAGACGTTGTTTAGAAATTGCAACTTTAGGTGCAGTCGAAACACCGTATCGCCTGCCCCGTTGATGTCTCTGGCGGTGATATGCGTCGACGTGTTAATTCCACTGTAACTTTTGCCGCGAAAACAAAACAACGACTCTGTGGACACGCCATTCACACTCACTCAACTCACCTATTGTTGAGGTAAAAACAATTTTGCGAACGAAGGGGAAATCATTTTTCTAAAAGGTCGAAATACTCTATAACAGCTATACTCAACCTGAGATCTATGTGCTACTTGAAATATATTTACAGTGGATTTCAATAATTATATCGACCTCCTTTATTATTATAGGACCATGTATTTTAAAAGATCTTTTATACATTGCCATTACTCGTTTTATCTTTAACCCTGCGGTGCTTCAGTCAGCTCGTGATCATGGCCTATGTATCTAGGTCGACACTGGAAATGTATTTATAATCAATACGAAACGCGAAAGTTTTAAGTCTATTTTCTTTAAACACTATCTCGGTTATTGGAGAAAGAAAAACTTATTTTCGGGAGACAACTATGGTTAAACTTTGTTTGTATATAAAAAAAACATGTGTTATATTAGTTTCTGACTGTTATTATAAAAGGCAGATCCATACACATATGTTCTGGACCTTGAAATTTTTTGAAGCAGGGCAATATCTTTTATTGGGTACCACGCATACTTTCACCAATACTTTTACCTTGCTCCCTCAATTATATAGAAAAACCCAATGAAAAAATTGTAAAATGCAAGTATCTGAAGCGATATATTCATGAAAAACTACTTTTAACCTTAAAACGTTTGTTATATGAGACTTTTGAGTTTACTTTTAAAACGTTGAAAAAAAGGCTTGTACAAATTTTCTGCTTATATTTTTCATGGGGAAATTGGTCCGCATTTTTAGGTATGTAATTCATATAAATATGAGCAAAATACTCATCTGCCGCCCCTAGATTTTGGCGTTTGGTCCGTGGACTCCGGCTTTCTCCCCCTTAAATCCGGACCTTATACTTACGTGAGATACAAAATATCTTTAGTACCAATTTAAAGAATAGTTTAATCCTCAACAAAAGTAAATTTCAATTTATTAAAAAATCGTCCTGTTTTTTACAACGTTATCAATAATAATTTTACTATAAGTAAGATTTCGTAATAATTTCAGTCGCCTGTACTTCGGATATAAAAGCGAATTTTAACAATGATATGTTGCCCAATTTATAACGGAATTCTTGGAAATTCTATGCAGATATTACGACTTGGTTTCTAAGACAGAAAAAACGTATACATATATTATCATTAAATAAGCTTTTACATATCTTTTGTTTGTATTTATTTGATATTCATATTTTTGCATTATTTTCAATATGTCAGTTATTGTAAACAGCGAGCTTTAGTTTTTTAACCAAATCCCGATATAGCAACGTCCAAACAATGATAACAGTTTAATAATTATAGATATTTAATTGTATCTTCTAGAAATATTATATTTTTATGTTATATTTAACTCTTTAATTTCAAGAAAAATTAGATTAATATCTACGTAAAAATAAAATTTAGTTAACCACGCCTTTATCATATATTAGAAAATTAAGGATTTTTTTCATTATGTATTATTATTTTAGGAGTAATATATTAGATATAATATATTTCCGTAAGTACCTAAAACATCTGTATTAATAATTATATTTAAAAAGGCCGTGGCGTAAAATGGTTGAAAAACATTGTTCTAGGATAACCTTTTTTAAAAGCATCGTTCTTTATAATAGAATTTTCAGTGCATTTTGCGTTATGAACTCATGTCTATTTTCACATTTTGATAAAAAAAAGTTCCCTCATGAAAGTTGAGTTTACTTTTTAAAACCCTCATAATAATATATGAAAGTTTCTAATAAGTAACATCGTACATTAGGCAACAGTAGGTATAAATTCAGACAACAATTGCTAGAACCGCGTGGCATCTTGTTTACCTTTTTTGTCAGCCAAGTGGCGCCATCTTGTAACAATCTGTAATAACGAATTCTATAAACTGATTTCATATTTTTATTTATAGTTTGAACATAATTTTTCCCATATAATAACATGGGAAATACTGAAATATATTTAAAACGAATTACCTCATTATTATTGACATTATTATTTTCACCATGTAATGGAAATGAAAATTTGAAGACCATTTTAACAATTTATGTAAACGTTTTATAAACAGAATGTATTCACACGAAGTTTTCTAATAATATATTCATAAGCTTATGCTTTGAATAATAAATATATGCGACTGTTTAAAGAACAGTTTTCCTGGAGAATTGCGTTTGTATTACGGAGTTGTTTTAACCGTCCTCTGTTGATTTATTCTGGAATTATGTTATAATTTTACGTGTATTTATAATTGGTTACTGGTAAATATGTTTATAAATTTTATTATTATCTGTAATTTAAATAAAAGTTAAATGGCAAATAATTATGTCTTTATGCGGAATTAATTTAATCAGTTTCATATACTTGCGATTGTTAACAATACTAACGAGCAATTCATATTTATTTATAATTATTAATGTTATTTTTATATATTTTCTAGAATTTTTACATGTATTCGTCTACATATGGAACGTTTTATGTCTGTACCCGCAAATAATATTTATTTGTGGCCTTATTGTCAAATTTTCTGTAGAACTTTTTCAAAAATATAGCATACTATTAGAATTATGAAGCGTCTAGAACCAAAATGCTATTAATATAAAGAATATAGCATCAACGAAAGCATGGACCTAAATTGGTGAAATAATTAAAATGGCCAAGTGCGAGTCCAACTCCTACTTCGAGAGATCCGTACAAACGTGTCGCAATAAATTTATAATAACAAAAAAATTGTGATTCAAAAATTAAAATTAGAAATTTATAGATTTCGTACTTTTTCTTGTACTTGTTATATGAGATCTTATTCCTTGCCAAATATGGTTGTTTGTCCGTGGAAAGTACTCTTTAGGCTTTGATTCACGTGAGAAAACGACAATAAATAAGGAAATATTGGAAACACAGACGGTGTAATTTAATAGCGTTAACTTAGTATGTTTTTTTTTCAAAAGACTGTTACAAAAGACTGTATCCCTGAATTTTTCATATTATTTTCACATTAATACCTTTACGAGTTTCGGAAAAAATGAGTCTTGACAGACAGACGTATAAAAAAGTGATTATATACTGATTTATTTCTTCCTTTTGAGATACGAAATTCTAATAAACTAGTATACCACATAGCGTGCTATAGCATGGTGCTATAAACAGCGCTATTGTTTCACGCAGTTCAATTTATAACTAAGAATGTGCTTGGATTATTGTGGTGAGATGTCAACATACGGTATTTGTTTTGCCACGTCGTGTCGCAGAGTTCCAAACTAGAAAGTCAAATAAATTTGCTCTTGATTTTAGCATAAGTGCGGCGGCGTTTATATGTAACTTAAGCAAAACACTAGCGCACAGTTTGTTAGGAGAATTAAAACTTTTTGTGTGTCTTCCCGATGTAATTTTACTTTGCTTGTATGATTATTTCGTACAATATAACTTTTCGGGTATTGTGGATTTAAATACAAAATACAACCAGTGTTTACTTCATAATCTAATATTATTTTAGAATTATTCTTGTTTTGTATTAGAGAGGTTAGCGATGAAGTGCCTACCTAAGGGTTTTGTAATAGGTTGTAAATATTCTAGAAAAAAAATATATTTCCCTTATTAAATGTAATTAGTAATCTATACTATAATATTATAAAGATGAAGAGTTTGTTTGTTTGTTTGTTTGTTTGAACGCGCTAATCTCAGGAACTACTGGTTCGAATTAAAAAAATATTTTTGAGTTGAATAGACCATTTATCGAGGAAGGTTTTAGGCTATATAACAGCACGATGCAATTATTAGGAGCGAAGAAATAATGGAAAATGTGAAAAAAACGGGGAAAATTATTCATCCTTGAGGTCTTCCATTGCGTGCGCTGCAAAAACGGTTCAAGATACCAAAAATATATGTATGAAAGAATTATTCCTCTTGAAATGATCTAAAAAAATGTACCAGACAGTATATGTCTATCTTTTAAGATTAAGTCACTAGAACCGTTTTTATGGTAAACAAATTTGGTCGAAATTAATGGATTATTTGTTAAGAGTGCTATCAACGTAATAATATTAATCTTTATCCAAATAAATGTGTTGTTGATTAAGAGTATTTAATTGTGAACAAAATTGTCTTTGACATCACTTAATTTTAATGAACATCTTAGAAGATATTACAAAACCTTATATAGCAAAACAACGTTTGCCGGATCAGCTAGTACTTACATATAACTGGCTTTTTTTTTACTTGGGGAAAATCCTCATAAGACCGTCCCAGCTCACATGGGGGTGGCGGCCGAGAAGCGCTTTTCTTGTACCAGCTAAAACCCCAAGGTGACTACTTTTAGAAATTAATGGCGACTGCGGGTCCTGTATTCAATTCGCCGCAGCCCCACTACACATAGCATAACATAGCTATGCTATCCACACAGATATAAAAGAAAATGTCTTCCGTAAAAATATTCCTAACCAAAATATATGTAAGCGTGCCATCACCTTCAACAATGTTTCCATACTACTTTATATTTTACAATATAATGCCCTAAGCTTACATCAATAATGGTTTACAAGTAAAATCATTCGCTCGTTTTGACCGAAGCGGTACGTGGCGTAAATGCGACGAGGCTGTATAAAAATCAAATAAAAAACGTACTGTATCAATTTCGTTAAAAAATAGCTGAAACATAACAGAAACAGTTTTTTTAGTTTATTATTCATGCAGACATTTATATGTTACGGATATTCGTTATTGAATTATACCAATTTTAATTCAAAACCATATAATAAACCCATCTATAACTAAATATGGTTCTCTGTTTTGTATAACTTTATGCATAGCTAAACAGCCTATTAACTATTTAAAATTATATATGTATTATATCGATGGGAGATGAGATATTTTAAAATACATTTAAAGGAAAGAAATAGTCAAACAATAACTAGGAAAGTATTCTTGTCGCGCATAGTAATGCGCGACTACAAACACTATGTCGACGCCATCTTGCTTAATAATTGAGCGCGCAAGCGTGCTCAAACTTATTCCTGCACCGAGTTAGTATAAAAGAGCAGTAGCGTTCATACCATAGATGCATAAAAGCATTATATGCCCTTACGATAAATAAGTCTGGCGTAAATTACTTTTATTAAAAAAAAATGGAACTCTTTATGTTCATATCTATTCTATTTTCACGCCATCTATCTTCCCTATGAAAGTAATATAATATCTATTATCATTATTTAATATTCAGATCAATTATGGAAATCTGCCTACCCAAATGTCCAAATACTCTATGCACGTAACTGTAAAAGAGGTAGTGGAGCAGTCGAACAGTCAGCACTCCGACGCAACCTTGAGTTTCTTTCGATGTTTCTTCTCGCTGCGGAAACGCAAATAGATCAACTCTACGTTCTTTTCCCTAGCAGGCCACCCAAATCGACCCAAGCTATCCGTGCCCACAGAGGTGCTCTTGCATTGCCACTCAATCCATAAATTAACTGACTGGACACCCTCAGTGCTCGGCCCCTTCCGATCGGCTAAAATGTAAAGACCTGTCCGGGCCATTAATATGTTGTCTAATATTCTCACTTGTCCTATGAGTTGAAGGATATATTGTGTAGTACATGTTACATGATAGACCATAATTACTGCTGTCGAAGAAAACAGTTGCGCCGATGGTTGATGACCATCGTATCACGTATTATAATGAGAGATTATAGTAAGAGAATAGTGGGGCAAACAAGTAAAGAGTTGGTGATGGACTCTACTGCCCGTTCACATTGCTTTACGTTCGTTCTACTGAGATTAATGAAATTAGTATTATTTTATTCATTATCACCTTTCTGCATCCCTTTCAGAACAATGAAAGATACATTTGCAAATGTATCCATTTTGTATGACTACTTTCAAAATGCTTAATGTAACGGAATAGAGATAACATAGTGTCGTAATTTAACGCTAATAATGAAGTGAACTTAAAAAATGCGTAAATATGCAGAAAATGTTGCAAAGAAGGACGAAGGTATGTTTCATTCCCGTTTTAAGCCGTACCATTTGTTTTTACCATTTGATTTATAAAACAGAAAAACCGATTCTACAAATCTGTTGAAAAAATAAAACCGTTAACTAAACAATAAACAAGTCGAGGACGTTCTAAAATTACTTAATATTACAAAATTACATATCACAATGTTTTAAAATTACAGTATAAAATATTGAACGTCGTACCTACGTTGGTAGAAACAGCATATATTTTATTGTTTCGTTTTGAAAGGTATCATTGTTTCTCTATCAAATTATTTAATAATACCTTAATGTAGTCAATAATACCTCTATTACGTTAACGACGCCGGTGGCTCATTTGTAGTGGCCGATCGAAGCTTCGGCCATAGTTTCGCCTTTAGCCATCTCTTGACAAGTTGTCTATTTCATTAAACTCTTTGTCTGAAGCCTATTTAAATGTCACCTTTTTATTAATATAATATTTTTACCATATTATAAGTCAATGTAGTTGTCTAGTTGTCAAAAGATAATAAAAGGTAAAATACATAATCATTTAATTATTGCCTTCAACTCAAATACTTTTCACATTGCTTATACACGTCAACATAAAACTTATATTTAAAAGTTTTAAAATTAATTATAATATTCACTTATCAATATGCAACAGAATAAAACCTTCGGCGATCTTAATTTGTTAGGCTTTACTTAAAACTTCGGCACAATTGAAAGTTTTACCGAATTTAGTATTTTGACCGAAGCCGAAGACTTCGGTCGGTCACTACTTATTTATTATATGTAATATGATGACCTACATTATGTATTCCATGTCAATGAAAAGAATAATTAACTTATTTATTCCGACCTTTCCCAAGAAATTGCATTGTTGTGATCAACAACCTTTTTTTATACTATCTCGAAAAGTGATAAAATAGCACTTGAAGTTAAGCTCAGAGCAGTCCAAAAACCGACTGCAACTTCCAAAAAACAGGAAAGCTCTTCAGTTTTCTTTTAAAAGATCTAATAGGAGTAAGTAGTATAGAATCTAGTAGGATTTAGGAGTAAGAGCATCCAGTGACTGGAACATCATTCCACAACCAGATCATGCGGCACAGGTGAGAATTGGAAAAATTTACAAATTTATTGAATTATGACGGCTTATTTGTTACATCTATGCAATTGCAGTCAAAATCATTTATGGCATCGTTTAGAACAACATACTGGTTATATTGACCCAAAACAAAGGCCCCGGCAAAAAATAGGACTTCGTATCTCGAAACCATCACCGGTTTTTACGACTAATCTGAAAATACCCAACTGAAGAGATATTAAATAACTTAAAAATGTTTCTTATATTAAAAAACAATCATCTATTATACGATAAATAATTAAAGAGTCTACTGGATTTACTAGAAATAAGCGAACGGAAAATGCGTACTTGCATGTAAATACGGTAATAATAAAAAAACGAGAGCGCACTGTGATGAAACAATAGGCAAAGTGCCTATCAATCCTTCGAAGTTGTAACATATAAAATGAAGGCTGTTATTGTTCTTCAAACAATATGAGGAGAGTTTTTTCTACATGCGACTGGGGCCGTTGGAGTGAGAGCCGTAATACCAGTGGATACACCGCATCGACGCACGTTTAAACAATCAAACGTGGAACAAAAAGGCAGTAATGCGGAAATGGATAATGCAACGACTGTGCCAGGCCGCGGTCACAGTGACAGCGATCGGCTGCAAACATGTTCCACATTCCATCTTAGCCTGAGATTCAATGTCGCTACTGTCACATATATAGTTCAGAATATATGTTTGTCATAATAAAAAATTAAATATAAGCCTTTCCAGTGGCGTGAATCTCACAGAAGCATAAATGTATTGTTAATTTATTTAAATCGGTTATTAAATATAAAAGTTATGTAAATTTGAAAAAGACATCCTTCATTTATTGAAAAAAAAATTGGCATAAAATAATTGTTCAGGCTATTTGGCTGAAATACATAGTATATTATACTTTTAATAAAAATTGCGACTGGACTTTTCATTGTCTGTAGTTGGAAGATATAAGAGAAAAATAATATCATAATGAAAGTACTACTTCCATGCGGCCGAAGTTGCGGGCACAGCTAGTTAAATAATGTAATTTCTAATGTTGTAGTAAAGTATAAGCAAAATCAAAGTACCATAAACTTCAGCTGAAGTGTTGCTGAAATGAATATCTATTGATTATTATTTAAACAAAAGACGTTTATTTATTCACATAAATACTCTGTCATGCGTCCGCATTTATACGAGGCCATTTGATGAAATATTTCACTAACCTACAATTATCTAAAATCACGTCTATTCCCTATTGGAACAGACAGGGAGAATGGAATGCTACTTCTCAGTATTTATGTAGATCTCTTTCGCTTCCTTAACATTAATCAATCACTTCACTCACTCTCGCCGGTATCTTATTCTTGACTTTACCCTTCATCAGAACTCTCATTTAGTCAGATGATTGGGTAGATGAGTGTAAATTTTACTGTAAAATAAATTAATAAAAAGTTGTTTGAATATTAAACTAGATCAATGTTTTTATCCAATGCACAAAAAGTAAAAAATGGGCCTTACTTCAACTGGTTTGAAATTTGGTATGATTTGTGAAAATTCTAAGAAGAAGAACTATTCGATGTAATTTAAATATGAAATATTATTGTAACTTCTGAAAAAGTACGTAGTTTCAAATATTTAGATCAACTTATCCGATAAACTAATCTCGGAACAAAACAAATTAAATCCAAATCTGAAATAGAAATCAAGAATGAAATCACCCTTCTCTTGCACCAGCAGAATTAACTACCGTATAATATTCTACAGATGTGACAAAGGAATATGAATAACATTTTCTAGTATTACTTGTAAGGCTTGATTACCTGTCAGCCGCTTGCATGGTCACTAAAGCCTCTGCCTGAGTTGCAGTACGAGGAAAAGTGATGCGACGCGATTGCTCGAGTTACTCGAATTGTTTTCCATAACTAAAATAATGTCTCTGAACGATAATTTCCGAAATAGATTATGCGATAAAAAATTAAAGTTATCGATGTAACTTTCCGTATTAGCAAGCTGAAGTGACAGTCTGCTAGTTACGTAGAACGAGGAACTGAAAATCGTATGAGCTGATGGATTGTCCAGTGAAGACCGCCAATCAGCAAGCGCAGCGTGGAGCGATGTTTTGGAAATGGTGGCCAAAAAACCTCTGTCCAGCGGTGGACTAATGCAGTTAATTATGATTTAAAAAAAATCTTCATGTCTCAATTATTTCTAAACGTTTTAAGGCCTATTAAAGACTTTAATAAATCGTAAATTATATAGTATACCATTTAAAAAAAACCAATCACATGAAAGAATAGAAATTAAATTCTGATGTCATTATTACATACCCAGAGGGACGAGATACGATACAGAAGTGATGAAGGGGTCTCCCCCTTCCTCTCGGAAGTTAGAGTGACTAGGTGCCAGGATTATGTAACTATGCTGGTATAGCTGTTCTCAAGTGTCCTTTACCAGTGTTTCTCAGACTTAAACTATTTACTAGCGACCTATTTCAAAATTATTAAAGCACACTTTGGATTCTCGCAGTCGCTACACGGCAGTAGTTTCCCGGCCGCGATGTATCGCTCTGTATGCATATATATGGAAAGCCGTCCGATGTACGGGACTGCGCAGCCCTGTCAGACGGTGTGTCAAACTCACGATTTTGTCAGCTGACAGCGCTACGCATTCGCATGCATCACTGAGTAGTTATATTCTTGTACTCGATTACGTTTTTCCGATTACAATCGAGTCGCTGGAGTAAAAATATGCTCGCATCGCATCATTAAAGAGGATGTGTGATTAGTTTAATCCTTCATTTCTCCCAGTGTCGCGTGGCCTCCCCAACTCCTAGCAACCCCCTCCTCATTCTTTACAAATATTATCGGGGAACAAATGAGACTTTATTAAACGTAGAAAAAAGTTCGTAGTATATAGAAAACAGTGCGTTGGTTAGTCAAAATGAAAATAAGTTGTCGGTAACAGGAATGACATGAGTAGATATACATTAGTGTTATCACATTGATACGTTATCAGAAAGATTTTTATATCAACAAAATATCGAAAACCAGCTTCACATATGGATGTTTTTAAATAATTATATAATATTGGCTATATATATTATTTCAATAGTATATTTATATTTGTATAAATGTGTATATCTTTGTTTAGTATCCGTAGTACAAGGGCAAGCTTGAAGTAGGTATTTATGCACAAAATCTTAAATTAACTGAGGTTGCAGAGGCAGGTTAAGGTCCGGTTTGGATGGCCTAGATGTGATTTACACTTTAGCGTAATAAACTACTTAAATAAAATATTTAGTAAATTGTTAATTGATTCATAAAACTTTTTAATAGGCTTTTTAATAGGGTAATAGGTTTTTTAGAAATAATTGAGACGAAGAATTTTTTGAGTCATAATTAACTGCATTAGTCCACCGCTGGACAGAGGCTTTTTTTGGCCACCATTTGCAAAACATCGCTCCACTCTACGTTTACTGATTGGCGGTCTTCACTGGAGAATCTATCAGCTCATACGTTTTCAGTTCCTCATTCTATGTAACCAGCATACTGCCACTTCAGCTTGCTAATACGGAAAGCTATGTCGATAACTTTGATTTTAGAGTCTCCTAAGTAAAATCATAGTTTTGAGTAATAATATTTATACAATTATTTAATCTTTCAGCATAATGAATAGGAAAACGTAATTCTAAGAGTCTTCTTCGCATTTTCTATCTGCTTTAACTATGCAGTATATTCTTTGTAAGCCGTGGTGGTTGCCGGCAGAATAGAATAGCACCCCCTTCTTCTTGCTGAGGTGTCGTAAGAGGCGACTAAGGTATCTCTTTAACACCGTAATTCAACCAGGTGTTCAGAGAAGAAAAACTCGACCAAACCTGCATCCTGCTCCCTCCCGATCGTACTGGTTCTCCTTTCCATCGGGCCTGAGGGAGCTCGGACGAGAGAGTGCTTTTCTGGCAGCGCGTCCAGTTATGCACTTAAATATCTCCTGCGCAATTGACTATTTCCGAAAACTGGACCTCGAATTTCTTAATCGGTGTTGAAACAGTCGCCGTGGCCGAAACCGGCCAGGACATCATCATCATCATCATCATATTCTTTGTGGAATCACTCACCACATAGCATTAGGCAATGAAAAGAAACCTCACACATGGGTCAATCAATGGTGAAGCTAAAAATGTTTATTAAATATAACAACATGAAATTTTAACAAACTGGAGGGTTGACGCGTCTTTATGTCCTGTTTTAATTACATATTGCCGTTTCTACCACGTACTTATTTATTTATAAGCACACTTACATAGACTACATTAACACATAAAAACTATATAAGACATGAACAGGATACATTATAAATGCGACTATATTTACAAGTGTAGACTACATGCACAGAAGAAAGGAAAAATAAAAATATGAGTAACACAAAAAGAAATAAACTACTCTAATTAGAAAAAGTTATAACAGAAATAAAAATAAAAAAGCAAAACAAAACAATAATAACATCCTTTTTTTTACTTACATCAAGAAATGCTACAGAGTAAATAAAATACTACAGAGGGCCAAGTTTGAGTTTTTTCGAGTTTTTCAAATTCGTTTACGTATGTAGACGTGAAATTTTATGAAAATTTTGATCCGGGCCACTATCCGATAATTAGGGAATTATTAAATCCGTATTTTCTTGAAAAACTCGAAAAAATTCACGTCATCTGAGTTTGACATGCTGCCTGGCTGCGCTGCGCAGTCACGTACATCGGACGGCTTTCCACATATATGTATACAGGGGGAACATTGCGACCCGACGCGGCTGCCAGTATCCGAGTGTGCCTTAACAATTAATATCTTCGTTAAGAAATGTTTTTTTATTATTATTTATAGACAAACGCTTGACCTCAATCACACCTGGTGGCAGGTGAAAATGAGTTCGATCATGAAACGCGTCCGCCTAACAAATGCCTATTTACTCTTGTCTTAAAGACTCCCAGGTTATAAGATCGCGGAAATATGGCCGCTGGAAGCATATTCCACTCCTTAGCCGTTCGCATTATGAATGTAGAAGCGAATCTTTTCGCGCAGATATAAGGAACATCCACCACATACGGATGGTATCCGACACGATGTCTAGTAGTTTAATGTGGACTATGTCTATATTTCTCCAACGTTCTTCCATATATTTCTTAATTCCACGGCCCCCGTTCCTAGCTCCAAGCCTGCACACACACGGAGTAATTGCGTACAAACGCGGAAGTTTATTATTGCGTTTCATACTGTGGAAAGTTTCGATTAGAGACCGCTACCGCCGACCGTCGACTGCGGAATAAGATAAATAATGAACTAACGTATGCCTTAGATTGCACTCATTTGCTCTAGGAAATTATTTGACTTCGCCTACAGATGAGCCGTCATTAATATATTGTTAAATGAAGCCATACAGAATAACTAATGGGATTAATTTTAATTTACCGCAATTTAAGGTGGAGATTTATAGACGCAACGTTATGTTTGCTTAGACTAAAACATTAATATTTCTCAATAAATGTCAAAGGATTTGGTAAATCACCGATTTTGTCAACATGGACTTTTTTTTTTTATTCTATTTATTTAAGGGACTTTTACGTGTGTACGTATGTCAGCCCCATCGTACCCTAATACAAAAATACCTAACATATTAAACATGGACGTATCTCTACGAATACTATGGCTATACTCAAGTTCCTATTGTATATTCAGTTTTTTGTCAAAATGAATTTATTTGTTCAGAACTTTGCTAAGCAAAATCGAAGTACCGTCTATAAATCTCAGCCTAAGCCCTTAGGGCGGGTTTCAGCAACATTTTAAATCTAGTTTACTTTATTTATACGCTATTTAGTGTTAAACTGTTTATTATTATTCCGTTTTAATAGTTGTTGAATTTCTACAAGCTTAAACTATTTAATTTTTTTTAATTCGTGGCAGATTGTGAGTCCGCACCCACGGCCGGTGTACAAGCGGACGAAGGAGTACCCAGGAGTTTTTAGTCGGTGAGAGTCCGACACACTAGGGGGACGGCCCTCACCATCTCCCTGAAGGCCCATAATGGATTTACTCCTGGATAAAAAATAAGATTTAATTTTTAATCCCTTAACCTATTTAAATATTATGTTGCTTAAAACTACATTGCATCTTTAAGGATAAATATCAGCATATTATTGAAGCATTTGTAACCGGTTTCTCAATGTTGGAAAAAAAAAATCTATTTAAATACGAGTTCATTATTTATTTATTTATAATCAGGCAAGTAATTAAATCAACTGCTAAGAGCTGGTATCGTGCTGTTTAATTTTTTTCATAATTTACTTTTGTGATACTATATGTCCAGGCAATTTTTATATAAGTTCAAGTTTTTGGAGTTGAGATTACGTTTTCTGGAAGATCATTCCACGCTCTGACAGTCCTGTTGCTTAGAAAGCTCGCATTGTACTTTATTAAATATATTTAGGATATTAATTTATTCTTAAAGACCTTTTTCATATTTACACCTGTTGTAATGTACGAAGAGACAACCACACAAATCTATAGATGTAGACAGATTAAAAATGAAATACACAGGTACAACTTTTAATAAAACTATTTCTCTGTGGTACTGATACCAACTTCTCTTCGCCATTCAAATCTGTCTCTCTCTCCCTCCTATACCTATACTATCATCCGCATCATATTTTCCGTTCTACTCACATGCGATGTCCGTATTCGCAGGAGTGCTCTTGCTTTGGTACCCAATCCATTAATCTCTGGGAGAGCTCCTTAAGTGCCTGCACTCTAAGCCCGGTTTAGTTGTGAAGGTCTTTACCGGCCAACTGCATATTGTTCTGTCGAAAAAATAACATCCTACATAGATACGTCAAAACTTACAGTAACTCATATCCCGGCTAAGAAATTCTTTTATTTTTGCCGGGTTGTGGAGCTCTGAAATGGTCTTCTGACAAGCATGTTACCATCGTGCTATGGTATTGGGTCCGAGATAACGGTGCGAAACACATCCAGCGCGTCGCTAATGAAATGCAGTAACTACCAACTGCCAATAAAATAGCAGATTGTAATTCAGTTGACCAAAGGCGTCTAATATTAAGTCGAGAAACCGGCGGCAGGCGGCGCTAGCGTCGCGCGCCTTGCCGCGTCTACATAAATCTATTTTATCGTACTAAAAGCAATAAATTTTATTTCGGGATCTTTAATTCTTTGTTATTGAATTGGATTTTAGTGTTTTATTCGGGTAAACAAACAATACATCGGCCGTTCGAAGCGGTACTTAGAACACGTGCGCCCTCCATAAACGCTAGTAGCGTCGAGCCCGGCGTCGCTCGGCTAACTTAATAAAAGATTTTATTTGTAGATTGGACTACGTTCCGTTATTACAGCCGTAAAATGGCCGGCTTTTGTCTGCGTTCACAATTAAAACTTCGATAATGTTAGTTGTAGTGCTGGGCACAAAGAAATGCCGCTCTTTGCTAGTACAATTACTGGACGGACGTAAATAAACTTACGCATCGGTACGGGCGACGCGTGAAATACATTACCGATCGATAAAATACGCAGTAAACTTCCTCTTCGAGATGGGAAATTGTAAATTAGCTAATGAATTGTTCTTTTTCATCTGAACGTTATTATTATTAGCGGTCATTGCGGTGTACATTTAAAATTTATTCACCGAACTGACATCAAAGTCTGACATAAACGGTCTCGGAACATTTAGCTGTTTCGTTATACGGAAAAATAAATTATAGTAACATAGATTTAGTGAGCTACGGGCAATCAATGAGTGGCAGCTGGATATCAGCAATGGTTGCCAAAACCGGTCACTTTTTCTTTTACTGGACTGTGGTCTTCGGGTCCTATAATGAGTTCGCCACAGCCCCGCCACACCGCGCACACTGGGCACAAACTCGGGGGGAACAGCCGGTCTTCTAGCGCATGCTGAGGTGACTTCCCTTTGGCGCATTATCACAACACAGGATAATACTTTTGCTATTCTCTACCTTAACTAACCTAAGCTTCTGTTTTGCCAAGCAAATGTTTTTCTTCTGTTTCTGTCTTACTATTAGAACTAGCAAAGGTGTTGTTACACAGAGATATTAAACTATTTTCCTCTTACACTATTTCATTACTAATTATCCTTTATACATTTTTTAATAAATTTGTTTAAGTTTTTTTATAATTCTTATAATAGAATTAAATAAACAAAATTTTTTGCTATCTTAACTATCACGAATAAAGTAAAAAATTTATGATAAATACAATACATACATTTCCCTAGCCACCTATATAATATTATCTAAATGAAAAATTATTGAGAGCTTCTATAAACACAATCTTACAGAAAAATTTAACTTCCGCGATGTCAGAAAAAATGTATCGGAATCGTTAATAATAACAATCGTTATTGTACACATATGTACGTGTTTGTGACCGCTAATCTCAAAAACGCCTTGACAGATGTATATGCAATTTTCATTCATGTATTGCGAAAAGATTAATTTTATATTTAATGCTAATTTAACTTCAATCGGCGTATGAATAAAAAGGTTATGTCAGTATAAAAAAACAAGTCGATTATTTATTAAAATAAAACGTTATTAAATATTTTTTCAGGTAGATTGACTGAAATACATATAATATTATAAATTTAATAAAATCCGAATGTAAATATATAGTATGTAAATACATTCTAGCTGTATATATTATTATGAATTGAATGTTAACTTTACTAATTATTATATTTCTTTGTTCACAGGCAAGGCTCATAGAAAGCTCTCAAGCTTGGCTTGGACCATCCACATCAGCGATTGCAGGTCAGTTTGCTGCTTTAACTTTTAATAATTGTACTACGGCAAAATTTATTTAGATCATTGTATTTTATTAATATATATCGAGGGGTGAGAAAGGTTAAATACCAAATGGCTTTAATGACATTTTTAGGTTATCTAGTAATACATATATATATATATATATATATATATATATATATATTCGGAATCAGCGTTTTTTATCTATTTCAAATATATATATATATTACTAGATCACCAAAAAATGTCGCTTAAGCCAAATAGCCTTTCACCCCTCGATATCAATCAATAATCGCAAATAAAAGGTGAAACAGTAATATTCTATGTTGCACCTTGGTTTTACAAAACATAATGTAATATACATTTATAATATATATTGTAATAGTAACAATTTACATAATTAATATTATTTATTGGCTGTGTTGGTCCAGTGGATAAGAGACCGGTATCCGTACTCGGTAAAACTAGTATTCAAAATAGGCTCCCCGGTGAAAGAAATCATCGTGAGAAACCCGGCATGGTTTTACTATTAGACATATTAAAGTCGTGTGTTCTTAATAGTTATGCCACGAATAGTGAATTGGCCGAATACCGAATACCGAATATTCGGCAACGCTGTCGGCCGAAGCGCCGAATATTCGGCCGCCGAATATTCCTGGAAGTAGCGTGTTTAGTAATAATAATAATCTTTATTTCAACACAAAACTTATGCATATACACAGGGTGATAAGTCTCACCGATTAAGTAAATCTTGTCTCTGGTGAGACTCGCACTTCCTTTCGGGTTATTCAAGGGTGTTTTGTGTTTTTATATGGATATTCACGGTATAAGTTTATCAGTATGTGTGTGAGCGAGAAAGAGAGTGTGTGTGTGTGAGAGGTTATTTTCTGAGGCTGGTAACATTTACGATGAAAAGCGTATTCGTTTGCTATCAAAATATGCTGAAAAGCTTGTTTTTATCCATCACAACTTACCACAGATCAATTTTAATTGCTAAAGTGTTGTAATTTGGATATAAATACATAATTTTAAGTAATATAACGTGTCTTTTTTACATGATTTGGTATTCGGGATTCGGCCGAATAGTACGTATTATTCGGCCGAATACCGAATAACAAGAAAAGTGGCCGAATACCGAATAGTTGCCGAATATTCGTGGCATCTCTACTAAGTACATATATACAGCTACTTATGTACATCTCTACTCTTCCCGAAAGGGATACAGCGTGACGATTTATCATTATTATTTCATTATTTATCATATTTATAATAATTTAACATTTTAAAATAAATATATGTAGTTTTGGGGATCTTTGGATCGGAATAAACACTGAAAAAACTTTTTAATACTTTATTTCACTTTTTCAAAAATAATTTTACGTCTTAATCTTACAAAGCGCTCGTGGCCACAAAAAACCGTTTATTCTCCCTCTCATTCTATCTTTCCTTCCTTTCACTCTCATACGACCCATTCTACGCATTTACTACTTCATACATAATAAATAATATTTCACACAATAACAACCATCCAAGATACATATAAAAAATAATATATACATTTTAAAATAAAAAAGATATAACCTAGTTAGAAGGTCAGAGTAAAAAACCTCCTAATAATGCGTGCTTTATCGAGTAATACTACCTTCTATATCCGGCCCTTAACCCAACAATTAAGCAAGAACCTCTTAATATGGTAATCGAAGCTCTTTGCGATCAGTCCCTTAGTTAATAAAAATATTTTTTTATTAATATTGTTTAAAACATATCCCGTAAGCCCGCCCAATAAAACAAATTTGCAAGGAACATTACAAGGCTTTTGGCAAAAACCGCACTGTTCTTTTATTTTTATTTTTATTCTGCTGTCAAATGCCTATCCTGTCAGTTATACTATACAGTCAATCATAAAAATGAGGTAAGTATCTCTCTTTCTACCTCATCGTACCCTCACTGCTGAGGATCGTAACTCTAAATATATTGGGAAACTAACAGCCTTAATCGGTTCCGTTTTGCCGCCTGGTGTGCCGCGGCGCTAACTGGCGCTGACTACCGCTTAGGACTCATAAGTAATTAATAAATTAAGATTATACTTCAACCTCCTCATTTGAATACCTATTACAGTATCTATTATAAGTCAAACAATGAAAAGTACATAGAAAGACTCCCTATATTTTGGGACTTTGTAAATGTAAAATCTGGCAACACTAAGCTCCTAAACCTTAGATTGACAATCTAAAATTTTAATGCACACAGCATATTTTTTTATGTGAACTTAACATGACCCTGGATCATTCCTATCTCGTTTTTATACAATCTGATAGCATGACACGTCATAGTAAAATTTATTTTATGAGAACAATATGACGGCTCTCATAAGCAACAACTGTCGTTTATAAGAAGCGTTGGGTGTAATATATTAATCCAATCTATTGAACATATTGTGCGCGGTTAAAGCGCAATCTAGACACATTTATAATCTAAGGGTGCTACGAGATGTAATAAAAAAATACCCCAGTTTTATAACGTTATCCTTAACTATCATTATCTATACTATATCTAATACAGTGAAGCAAATAAATATTTAATCAACTGTAATCTGAAAATATGATAAATATGAAATGATAAATTGTAAATTGTATTTGTTGCTTTCAGATAATTTTGTGAACAGTTAGAGATAAAACATTCATTGTTAAAAATTATTTTATTAAATTATCAATGCAATATAAATTTTAAATCACCCATCGCGACGGAAATAGATGCAACGTATTTTTCAATTACAATAAACAATGCGTTGAAATTAAATATAAAAGTTGAAAAAATATTATCCTAAATCTAATCCTTACGCTTGATAAATTTTCTTTAATCGAAGATAAATTGTATGTAGTAAAAATTCATTATTATCCTTTTTTTATTATATTATTATTACAATTGTTTTTATTACAATTATCTATAAATACAAAGTGCTGTGATTTTTGGTATAATAAATAAACGACAAACTATCTTTTTATTTTTTTACAAAATACAACCAACAGAGTAATACATATTGAGAAACTTAGAAGAAGTTTCTCAATATGTATTCTTTACTATATTTCTTTACTTAAAAGTAAAGAAAGGAAATATAAAAAATACACTTTAAAGTCTGCTAGAGCCTGCAATGTTAACTAATAATTTTAAAATAACATATATAGCAAATGATAAAAGCATGAGTACGCTTTAATCTTGAAAATTATCTTTATTAGTGTTGTTAACCCGTTCAATAGAATTCCATGGGCAAACGCTCAAGCTGAAGACACCTACGTGGACGCAGAGTCAGCTGCAAGAGGCGATCCGAGCTGTCGTCACTCAGCGAATGCGATTCACACAGGCTGCGACACAATACAACATACCTAAGGGCACATTGTACGACAATATCTTAGGCAAATCGAAACGTATGGCGGTTTTAGACGAGGCAGGATTGACTGCCACTGAGGAACGGGCGATTTTGGACTTTTGCTGCGAAATTAGCGTGTCCCCTTACAATAGGCGAACTAAAAAACCCTTGGCAGTGATTCTAAAGTATGTAGAAAATATGAGAAGGGCCCGCGATCCCAATTTCGCATTCGTAGGCCTCACTGGCTTCCGCTGGTGGTGGGCTTTTTGTAAGAAACACTCCATAGTATCCTTATATTACGAAGGTAATGTTAAAAGCAAAAGTTCTAAAGTCAAAACTGAAGTTCAGACTGACGAAGATTCGTAAAACTTTATTACAAGGCGAAGTTTTTATCTGTTAAACTGAATTAAATATTGATGATAGTTTATCTCATTTATCGAAAATAAATCCTTTTTGTAATAACTACTTATGCTATTTAAACTGATACTAAAGATAACTTCGTTTTGTAATAAAAAAAGATTATGTTACAGTAATGTTATAATATAAAATATACTTAAGTGAGAAGCTTAAATAACAAACACTTCGGTCAATAGTTCCAAACCGAGATTAGCTTACGAGTAAGTTACCAAAATTTAAGAATTACTAGATCATGTATTTATAATAATTTTTAGCGTTATTGAATTTAGCTTACTTCAGAAAAATATAAAATAAAATTGTACAAAAAAGAGGGAAAAAAACAAAAGCTGAAGTTAAGGCCCTTGGTTTTTATATCTCTTAATAAAAAGGTAAGCGTTTCACACAAAGTCTATATGTTGTGCCATCATAATTTTGTGGCCTACAATTTAGAGAAAGTGATTTAGTATAGGTATAAGAAAGGCCTTAAATGTTCTAGTGAACTTATTAAAATATATCCTCACGGGTATACCGCTCAAAGCAAATCTCAGTTTACCAGACGAACATGAAATATTCACAGGTATAATATAAAGGTTATTTTTGTAAGTCGTGACCCTACAAAAAAAATGGAAATTGTAATCAACTGCTTTTACTTTAATTTCGTTTTTATAATACTATTTATTATTAAAGATTAAAAAAAATTAATGGAACATTTGTGGGTAAAAAGTTTGTAATATTACACACAAATTATTTTCAACAGTTAAAAGCAATTATAAATAACCTTTTCTAACAATTTTGGTGAGAAATAAAGAAGTTTTAACATAACAGAAATAATGGTCATAAAATATCTAAAACCTTACCCTAAAATATTGTATAGTTAAACACACAAGTTGTATAGTTAAATATTGTATAGTTGTTTGTAAGTTTATTGTATAGTTAGACATTTATAATAAATTCCTTCATGCATATTGCGAACCGTTAATATGTACATTAATGAATAAATTATTCCAATAGCATTATAAATTATAGGCACAAGAAAAAAAACTGCATAGCTTATACGAGTCATCTCCAAGTAAAGTATGCTATATTATTCATTAAAGTTAATTATGTTAAAGATGTAATGAGCGAATTGTATTTAAAAATGTTATTAAATTAAAAGGGCACAACTACTGAAAATAAATTAGTTATATGATTTAAAATCTAATTAAAATAAAAGGTTTCGTTGAAATGGGTAAATTTATACATAACATAAGTATGACAAATTAATAAGTATTAATTTGAAAATTGTTTTGAAAAATTATGAATTAATATTCCTCCGCTAGCCAATAATGAAATTTATAAAATTGGCAAAGGTCTATTCGCGTACTTTCTCAAAGGAGGGTGTGATACAAGGAAATCATTTTTGAAATACTAAAATCGGAGTTAATCATATTTCTGAACAATTATTAAATTCAGATTGATTTTGATGCACCTGTGCGTATATTATATAGTTTAGAGTATTTTTAGTTTTATTGTGCCTATGTGCCTTACTAAACCTATAAAGTTAGTAGTCGTAAGTAGAATTGTGATACCGGATCCGCTCAAAATTAATAAAACAATATACAACGTTTCTGGTAACTAACGCCAAACCTCTTAAAGGAAAATTAGGTTCATCAAGGCTAACAACTTTTGTTCTATGATTTTTGCCAAAACTTAACACATCTTAAGATATGTATGTATTTTTTTAATATTAGCGGGGTTTTCTATCAATCGTTAGCTCTATGCTTAAAGTTCAGTCAGCAGACGCTACGAAACCGTCTGCTCCAGTTGCATCGCGCCGCCTCTCAGAGTGTTAAGAAGATCAGAACTGCAAATTTTGATTTATTTTTTGTATGGAAGAAAAAGACATTGCATTAGAAAAAAGTCGTAAAACAAAAGTTGTCAGTCTTGATATACCAAAGTCACCCTTAAGAAGTTTTGCAATAAATACCTGTATCCCTCTACATAACACAATTCTATTTATATACTGATCTCGTATTTAATTAATTTTATAACTAGTACGATCGAAATTATTGTATTTTTACCGAAGGACTGAAAGAAGTTTGTAGATTAATATTTAGCGTTCCATAACATAATTAAAATCGATAAACCTTTATTCCTACTGTATGTTTAGTACTCACAAATAATACATTTCAAAAACTTTTTTTTTATTTTTGTAAAAGATACTGTGATTAATATTATATTAATATTATTGTGTATAATATTATAGTATATAATATTTTAACATTTTATATTAAAAATACAATATTTTTTATATAAAAACAAGTTTTTATGAAACCACTGTTTTTCATAGTAACATTAATTGCTGAGTAAAGTCAAAGTGTAAAAAATTGACCTAAACATGGACCTCGTATGTAACTCACATCACATTAGATCATCACATAGCAGATCTCAGGAAATAGTATAATGAATGTTTTAAATTGAGCTTAGCATCACATTATTTGTTATATGTAATATTGATAAGTTTAATTTTAATGCAGCGTATAAATAATTTTAATAATTACAACGTATGAAACGTAATTTTGATGCATTATTTATTATTTACAAAATTGTGTAAGTGCCCTGAGAACGGCGATCAGCATTGCTTCTATCACCAGAATAAATTAGGTCCTAGTCGGATACTCTAGTATTGCGCTTCGATCACATCTGAGACGGCAAATAAGTGTGTAGTGGGTACAGCCCTTCATGTAATATATCTCTGATAATGGCTAAAATAATATGGCTTGAGAATATTATTGTTTTATAATTATTAGAAATAACAAAAGTTTAAAGTTCTTTTTTTGTACACCTGGGGGAAATCCCTAACGGACCTTCAGGGGGCAGTGAGGGGGGCGCCCCCTGGTGTGTCGAACTTGCACCGACTAAAGCCCCCGGGGTGTTCCTTCTCCCACTTGCCGAGTGCCAAGGGCAAGGGTGAGCCATCTTCCTCGGCATCCGGCGACGTCTAGCCTTCTGCAGGCACCGCCTATTTGGCAGGGAAAGTTTAAAGTCCTAAACTAAAGTGATAAATTAAGATATTATTTGACTGCATTTTGGCAAATTTTTTAATGTGTAATATTCTGTCTGTATATTGTAACGAGACTAGTTTGTATATGTTCCTTACTTTGATTGTAATTAATTCTTATTTTAAAATTAATTAGATTAGATAATTTGTAAAGACATCCTAATTATTAAGACTGCGTTTATTATTAAACTTTTGATTTTTTTATTTACTTTTATTAACCCTGCCTGCTAAAACTTTTATTTTCATACATATACAGGTTCACTGGAGGTTAGTATGTAGGAAATTTATTTTGCATGCTGTTTTAGTCCATTTTTTTTTTTGGATTGTTTATACAATCCTTTATCCTTTGTGTCTTTATGTTTTTAAAACAAAATACATGTACATATCAAATATAAGAAATTGTGTTCTAATCATAGATGGGCAAAATGTAATCAGATTAATAAAAATGATTAACGATTACATTTTACGTTTTTTACCATTAATATGACTGCGTTTTGCTCATTTATGTTTTAAACACTACAAAATCCCAGATTGTATACACATTTATCGTTTCTTACTGTTTTAAATAGATTTAATCATGATTACAGAGCAAGAAAATTAATATTACGACTACATTTTACCCATCTCTGGTTCTAATGTTAGCTTTGATAAATACTGATATTCATATTTTTTTAGTGGAAATGTGCTTTAACAACTCTAATGGCCGCGGACACAATAGTTTCTAAATAAGTTTGGTAAATAAAGGCTAACCTTATTTACAAAAGAAAATAATACTCCAGAGCACTGGATGTTTACAGAAAGTGTGATTGGAGAAATCTAAAGACTCAAGTCCACTTTAAAAAAAACTTCCACAACAATTATTTGACAGTAACTTGCTACATGACATTAGTGATTTTATTTAATTGTTAAAGTTTCCAAGAAACTTTTGAATGGTTTTTATGGAAGTTTTCTTAGGGAGTGATCACACTGGATGCGACATCGCCTCATGCCGATTATATAAATTATTTGTATCAATGTAAAAAGGACGTTATTCGCTTCATTCCGGATCGAATAACGCAATTCGCTACCGGATAGAAAATTTGCATCGTAACGAATAGTCGATCATATTATTAGGTCCCTATTTACAGATTTTCGAGGTGATATGGCGTTATTACTTAACTATATCACGACTATAACACAAGGGTGCAAAGTCCATTATAGCGACTCGTTTAGGCTTGTCGCATTTCGAGATTAGCTCGTGTACATTCATCTATTCATATAAATACCTAGAGAACTTTTTTTTTCATTCTTTATTTTTTTTTTACAAGGTTTGGTCAGTTTGACCATGCCGCCTCGGTGAATTATTACTATAGTGTTTAATCGTCGTACATTACACTTTCCGTTTTCTAATACCTTTTTGTACTGTTTTGTAAAGCATTCTTGCCTGCTTCGAGAAGGGAGAGGCAAGAATGCTATTACTGGTTCCCACAGCCCACAGCGAAACGTTGAACTCTTTGTACAAAGACTTACGCTCCTCTTCGTTCCGGACACATTCCACCATAATATGATAAACATCCTCTATTACCTGGCACACATCACACCTTGGGGAAGAAACGCGTTTCATTAGAAACCATACCGATGGACTGTATACCTCACTATACCGATCTTCTATATCTCATAAGAAGGAAATGTCGGGCAATGTGAACAGAGTATTTCGATAGAGAACTTCTATCAGGGTATATTTTGTCCGTCATGACGACTATTGTCGTTTAGATGTGGCCGTCATTCTTGGATTTCAAAGTACTTACCATCAAATTCGTTGTTGCTAGTTTTCCGTACCTTAATAAAAAATATCAATGCACCCGATAACACACAATCGCATCCTAAGATCCGATCACATTCGGCTTGATTCGACAAATTTAGTGTAATCGGCTCTAGCCAATTGAGCTAAATGAATGTGGCCGCAGCCTTATATTTACCTCGATATTTTCCAAATATAAATAAATATACATAGACTAGCGTTTATAAGGTTTAATTAACGTAGAATATTTCTAATTTACAGACAGCTACCAATATCAACTGCAGTCGATGTGGCAGAAGTGCTGGAACACCAACCAAACCTTGGTCCACAACTTGAGGTTCCGCGAGCGCGGCCCGCTGAAGTCCTGGAGGCCGGAGACCATGGCCGAGGCCATCTTCTCGGTGTTGAAGGAGGGTCTCTCCCTCTCCCAGGCAGCGCGAAAGTACGACATACCGTATCCGACCTTCGTGCTCTATGCTAACCGCGTCCACAACATGCTCGGACCAAGCGCCGACGGAGGGGCTGGTATGTATGATAATTGTATATAGTTTTCGACTATTAACATACCTTAATATCCTTACTACATAACGAAGTTTATCTGTAGCACAGTTTTATGCGTTGCTTTTGATATTTTGATAGAACAAAGTAAAGCTTTTCTTTGTATAAAAATCTTATTATTTCTTCAAAAATGTATACAGTAATATTAAATTATTTTTTGCAACATAATAAGAAATCTAAAGTCCAAGTTAGAACCCTACTACAGATGAACATCGTTTTGTATTTAGACCAAACTTCTAACACCCAGTGGCTCTTTGGATTTTAAAGACGATTTCTGATACTAGCGAGGAAACCTGCGTGTCATTAATCAAAAAGGTATTGTATACTATCCGGAGGACGGCAGTCAAATGCACTAGTGGTCATGTTGGACACGGAATACATGTACAAAGTGGATACGACCATTATTGTAATTTTTAAATACTAATGAATAATTTATATATTGCTTTAACTATACATTGAAGGTTATTCAGTGCAACTGAATGTAAATTACGAAACAAAGGCATATTCTTGTTTTAGAACAAGTCGAACGTGTCCCAGGGGAACATAGTAAGCGATAAAATTTCGAAAATGCTATTATAGTAACCTATATATATATATATGTAACATAGGTAACTGGGAGGAATGTGGGCGTTCTTCGTCTTCCAGCTCTCTATCCATCGTGTCTTTAGAAAATCAGGCTTTTCGGGAACGCCGCGAAGTCGGACGTATGTTGGCTACACTTTTCACTGCTGGGTCTGTCTCCGAATATTAATGCCGTTCACAGCTCCTCGTGCGCTTGTTTTAACCATCAATCACCTTGACAACCGTCATCTGTCCATCTCAGTGATGCCACCCATCTCACCGAACACGCCCAAATCGATTTAGATTTGACGTTCCGTTTTCCAATCTCCGACTTACATATGTATTTACATGTAGTGACTGACATATCTTAGAGCCTAAATTATTAAAGTTAGGAACATGAATTTTTTTCATCGAAATCTTTTCATGAGGAAACCTCCACTGGTGAAGCGGTTAAGATACTTCCGCTTCATACCAAAATCCTTCTATCACTCCATAAGTTACTTGCGAATGATATAAGGATAATCTTCATCCTTAATCTGTAGTGAAACCGATAGATGTCGCCTTACTACAACCGCTCTGTTTGACGGCACAAACGTCATTCATTAGTATATAACAATTGTATGCAACCGCCGCGACGTCGTGCTATCTCCGCTCTTATTTTAAAATATATTTAAACCGCCTTATTAATATAATAAAACCGCCACACGACGTTGTTATTAAAAAGAGACAAAAGGTGTAATTGTGCGAGAGGAAACTTTCTGTGCACGTGGCCGCTACCGGAACCCTGGAACCTTACCGTGCTGTAGCATATACAGGATGAGCTGCAGACCTACAGGTGATTCAGATATTCTGATATATCAGCTGCAATTTATGGAGTGATAAGTTTCCTTAATACTCGTTTTGACCTAATTTTAATTTCTCTTAACCGCAAACCAAGTTACGTTCCCCGCTCATATGGAGGGCTATTTACACGCCTCTCCACTCCACTAAAGGTGATTTTTTTATATTACACACGTAAATGGGTGAAAATATAAATAAATATATATTAGAAATCCTTCAATTATAACACAAAAACAATAAAAACTGTTTGTTAGCTTTCTGTTAAAAAAATACATGTTCCGCGTTTTTGGAAAATAATCCCCACGGGAGTTATACAAGAACCTTTAATCGGGCAGTGCCGGGTCCCTACAGCTAGTCATTATACGCAGTGGGTAGTTGATTAGTGGTGGCACACTTCAAGGAGCGTGTTACCCAACAAAGGTGCGAACTGCACGCGATGTGCTTCCGTGTGCTGCTCCAAAATCGCAGAGGCAAGAGAGGGATGGCCCTTCACACCACCCCTCCTCATGTGAATAGAAGCCTTACCAAGGCCGCACGCCTAACCGGGTATCGAGGATAGACCCCAGTCATACCCTCGATCCCGCTAGGTGGAAGGTGTGATACACCAGGGGCTTTAGGCGTTGGGAACACAGTTCCTATTAAGGCGCAAAATTAGTCACAGAATGTAGGCACATCTCTGCCGGCATCATCCCCCTGTGCGGCCGAGACGGTCTTATGAAGTATCCTCAAGTAAAAAAAAAACTAGCTTCTGTATCATCTGTTTCATGTGTGCCATGTAACTATTTAATCTTAAGTATCTAACGATTACTAATTATATAAATTTGATTTTATAAACATATAAACGTATATTAATAAAAACAATTCCCATTGTATACTGCAAATCATCGATTAATATATTCTTCTGAAACACATTAGATCTCACATACTTCTTAGGCTGAGAGTTATAGTCGACACTTTGACTTTGCTTAGACTTTGTTCAAATAACAGGTTTCTTTTTAACAAAAATCTAGATGTATAAAAGGAATATGAATATAGCCTAAGTATTTGTAAAACTAAGTTAAAAACATTGGCATGAACCTCATATTTTGATATTAATTAATATAATTTCTAATATAAATAACACTAATAGAAATGTCATGTGTAAATGCACTGATAACGCCAATCAGCCACTAAAATATCTCTGCTCACTCCGAAAGCGATTTAGCGTGACGATATATTATTAATTATAATTTGTAAAATTGGAATACAGTCTAAGCAAAGACTAAGTACCGTCAATAAATCTCAGCCTTAGTTACATAGAATACGATTTGGGAAAAACAAATTTGTCGTTTATTATAATAGGCAATAATAAAAACG
Organism: Automeris io; assembly: GCA_036320925.1. Lineage (NCBI taxonomy): Eukaryota > Metazoa > Arthropoda > Insecta > Lepidoptera > Saturniidae > Automeris > Automeris io. The sequence continues at coordinate 3,007,861 of JAUDJH010000036.1, forward strand.
CAAGCATCGGAGCTTGTATTCGAGATTTTTATATTTCACCAAATTATACAAAATTGTTGTTGAGCTCCACAAGCGGATCGTCTGGGAAACGATAATTGCTGTCTTCATCAGGCGCGTCAGCTAGCACCGTCTTGATTGTCTGAGACACGGTATTGTTACGAGCGGGGGGTAATAAGATGCCGGTTTTGACGGACAATCGATTTATTGTTTGAAGAGAGCACAAAAATCAGAACGTAGCCGTAGAAATGTCTAGAAGCGCAAATGTCGAATGATCTCGATGTCAAATCGCCGAAAGTTCCAGAAACCTGTCTTGATGCTCTCGAAGTTCCATCATCAAAAGTCCAATCGTATAAAGTTCTCGAAGTCCAGTAGCAAAAACCCAGTCGAAATAATCGCACGTAAATCCTCTATGTAGTCGCAGTACTTGTATGTTCGCAAGAGTCCTTGATGATTGCTTGAGATATCGCTCTGTATCGCTGTCCAAATTAGAACTGTCTCGTGACCGTATCGAGCGCGCATATATATCAGAACAGCCGCCTTCCAGCGTTTTCGAGAAAGAACTAGAACTTTATAGAGATTTTTGAGTCATATGTGTTTACTCGTAAATTCGAGAATCGGTTTGTCGACCATTCGTGAATTGGAATTTCATGAATAGCAGCTGTCTCATTAATATATAGGTCACGAACTCGGGCGACGGGAGCTCTCTACTCCGATGCAGGTTTGAGTTTCTTTCGGCGTTTCTTCTCAAGGTAGTCATTTCCGAAACGCTGGTAGATCACCCGTAGGGTTAGTATTTTATTTGGCTGGCGGTCCAAGTCGAGGTTCGTACCCACAGGGGTACCCTTGCATTGCCACCCAACCCATAAACTCGCTGGCTGAGCACCTTCTATGCTCGCCCCCTAAGCCCGCTTGAACTGTAAATGCCTTTTCCGGCACCCAGTAATTAAACCGCTTCAAAAAATAAAGCGGCGGGAACTAATAGATTCGGCTCCTCTGATGTTTTTCGACATCCAAAATTGTTGCCAATCTGGTTGAAAGCTACTTCATTCGAAACAGTACCTCAAGAATATCTATGCGTTTTAAAATCATAGTCGTGCGATACCTGGAAGCCTAGTGATCTAGGGCTAAAGCTTGTCCCTAGTTCCATCGTAACAGTATATGTAGATTTGTTGGTTAAATAGTGAGCAACGCGGGGTTGCGGACCTCACATCTATATAGATTTACAAAAATATACACTGTGCCAATTTAAATTATTTATATTGTAAGGCGAGGCAATGTTGAGACGTCCTATGGACATAGAGCATAACTCCAAACAATTTGGTACAGTTCGAACGGTAAGTATAGGAAAATTCTAACTTAAAAGTACCCTTCAAGATTAACAGCATATTATACTGCAAAAAAAAAATAGAGACCTAAAATTTGTTTTTGAAAAACTAATTTTATTTTAACTGTTTTTCTGGTAATGAAATTCAAGAATCTCGACGGCAGCTGTATAATCTACAGACGGCAGCTGTAGATCGGATGTGTAAAATTGCAACTTTTCAGGAGAGCCAAAAAAAGGCACAAATCGGATTCAAATTAATATTTATTTTTAAAATATAAGACTGAGATTTATAGACTCTATTTTGACTTTGCTAAGCATTCAGGATTTTACCAAAACGAATTAATTTTTTGAGAACTTTGCTAAGCAAAGACGAAATAGCCCCTATAAATATTCTAAAATATCTATAAATATTTTAAGTGTAATCACTGAGTTGCAATGAAGCTATATGCTTCGACATAATTTAGAAAACTCGCGATATAAATCTTTTGCAAGTCCATATCTGTGACTTTATAAGGGATAGCAAACGTTTCCTGAATGAGTTCGAAAAATTATGTAAATCTCTCAAGTAAAACGATTTTGGACGGAACCATACATCCGACCTTATGGAATTCACGTCGAGAAATCTGCTATTACATTCGCGTCAAGTGATGATTGAAAAACTTAACCGATGGTATTTCACTTTTGGAATAAACGACATTAACATTATTCGTTAATATTTCGAAAAACAAAAATATGCTGATCAGTGATTTAACGCATCAGTTGCTATTGCTGGGTTATCTACGAATATCTTTTGTGCTTATATAATGGCCGGAAATATTCGGTAGATATAAATACAATGTAAAAATGTATCTTGCCGGCTTCTTTGCAGTTACGTCGTTTATAAAACCAACATTCAATAGCAGGAAAGTTCTTTAAATTTAGAGACGATTTTTATGCACTAATGAATAATGAAGCTATTTATAAAAATAATATAATGAATTTATTTGTAAAAACAAGAAACTAAATACTTATTTGCGGTTAAATTGTTCTTAAAATTAAAAGAACATATCTATAACAGGAAGTAAAGCATTATAACAAGAAAACCCATTTAGTTATAATGTATCTTCGATCAACATCCTAAGAATCATATCGAGGGGTGAAAGCCTATTTGGTCGACATTTTTGGTCATATATATTTATATATATATTTGGAATCAGTAAAAACGCTGATTCCGAAAATATATATTTTTTATTTATATATATAGTAATATATATATATATATAACTATAGTTATATATATACATATATATAACTATAAATATATATATCTATATATATGTATATATATATAACTATAAATATATATATGTATATATATATATATTACTATATCACCAAAAAATGTCGCTTAAACCAAATAGCCATTCAGCCCTCGATATTATTAGCGAAGTAGCCGATAAGATACAAATAGCTTATCGTATAAAGTGGATGATTTCTATGTTATCCGTTTGTAAAATGCAAAAAAATAATTGTTACTAAAGCATTGCGAACTTATTAATAATGCGATTGCTATTTCTAATTCTAAATGAAAGGCTATAAAATGTATGTTTTAGTTAACATAAGAAACATTATTTCAATATAGCAGCCGGCTTTTTAAGGAGACCATACACGACACGAGGCGAGACATCGAATATTTAACACGAAATATAAATGTAATTAAAACATATGAGACTCGATCAACTTCGGAGCATCACCTCCACGAACGTATTTATTGTAACGAAGTTCGCGACAAATTAGTCAATTTAATAAATGAAACAACAAATAATACACAATTCTAACAATATACACAGTAACGAAACACGCTACACACAACAACCACCAGCAGTTGTTGTATGAAATAAGGCTTATACAATGAAGTATAACTTAAAATAACCAGCGAAATCTCAGAAATTAACGATTGCAAAGATGACGCCACAGAATGTGCTAAAAAATATACTATATTTTTTTATTGTTCTTATTTCTAAATGATTTAACCCTTTCAACCAAGAGTCCACAAATTGGAATCCAAATAAATAAAAAAAAGAAGTAATATAAAGTAAATTCATATCCGAAAACTGTCTTATTAGTTCTACTGCAAGTTAACATTAGCATTCTTTTTTATATTTTCCACACTAATTTTAGTTCAGGTTACCCCTACAAATTAAATTAAATTAGTCGAAAAAGACAAAGAACTCAGTTCGATAAGAGTTAATTAAGCAACAGATAAAATGAAAACGAATCATTTTTATAACGGGTAACTTTAAGTCACAAGTTTCCCTTCGTTCGTGTATGGCGAATTAAAGAGTTTTTTGTTAAATTCTTTACGTGTTCACGGTTTACTGTTATGCGGTATTACAGATTTGAGACCCAAAGGACGCGGTCGTCCTCAAAGGATTTTGCTGGGCGTGTGGCCCGACGAGCACATCCGCGGAGTAATACGCGCCGTCGTGTTTCGAGACACTCACACTCCGATCTCCAATGCGCATCACATGCGGGAAATTGAATTACCGGCTTATCCCGCCATCACGGTCAGTATAATGCTCAGCCGCCTTTCATATAGGTCAGTGTACACGAAGCGACCGAGACCGAGACGGGCTCCTATTCGCTATGTGTAAACTCGCCTTTTCTTAAAGGGCATCGCAAATTTGACGTGGTAGGTGCAGATAGCACCTCATGCATGTCTTATTCGCGGGTATTTTTGGTTTACTTTATAACTTTTGTTCGTGAAAAGCTGACGACATTGAGTACCTCGATGTCGATTCGAGGTTGTTTTTGTCGTAGATATACGATCTTCTCTTTTAAATTTTCTGTTTTATGTTTTGTTTTATATGTTTCTTTGTAATATTTATTCATCGCCACGTCACTCTGCTGCCGCGAAGGTGCTTATGCGAAGTTAAATCTATATATCCGTTTTCCTGGACCTAATTTATTACTTATAAAAGTTATTCTTTGTGCACATGTTCACTAATAAGACATTTGCATAAAATTGTTATCAGATACACTTTTATAAGGTAAATTATGTCTAGCCTAGGTTAAAATTTAGTTAACGACCCTCGGCGTCATTTTACTTGAAACCAGTAAGGTTTGCATCAATACTGGCCTCGTTTTAGTCCTAAAATTGTATATATTTAATGGAACCTATTAAGGGGTCTTAAACTAAATTCAATCCCTTATCAGAGTTGTAACGGCGAACGGGTGAGCGAATTGTGATGTTGCGACGTGTTTGTTCCAGGACGGGACAGTAACTCCGACCGCGTACGTGCCGATACCGTGCGGCAACGGGCGCGAGGAGCGCGTGTCGCCCAACGCCGCGGCAGCCGCAGCGGTCGCTGCTGTCGCGCACGGCCTGCGCCGTCAGATGTGCAACATGGTCGTCGCCGCGCAACGCCCGCCAGACCAGCCCACCCATCTCGGCCTGCCCTCCCTCCCGATGCAGTCCCCGCGCATGCCCTCGCCCATGTCGTCAGGGCTCGAGTCGCCGCTCTGCTCGCCCTTGCCTCCGGGCCAGGCGCTCGAGCCGCCCAAGCCCGCGGACCCATTCCGCCCGTTCGTGTCCCCGCGCTCCGAGATTCGCGAGACCGTCGAGTCGGTCGAGATGGGTCCGCCAAAGACCCCCGTGCCCGCCAGGAACGGCCAGCCTACTCCCGCCATGGACTTGGACATGGAGGACCGGAGCGATATCTGAAGGGACGCAGCGGGAGCGGTGCTGCCTCCCCTACCCGGATTGCCGCCACCGCTGCCCGCTTATCGCTTCTTCGTCCCGAACGTCCACGGGCCTGTACGCTACTTTTAAAGCTACAGACTGGGAGATGTCCGCCGACGGACGTAATAATCTCGCAACTCTACCGTCTCCTGATACATATAAAAGCTTCTTCATACATTATAATCTGCCGCGGCTGAATGACTCTTAAACATAAGACTCATAGACAATGCCACGTTTTTTGATCTAGTCACGGACCAAGAGAAACTGGAACCGTAGCCGTGTCGTGTTTTTTTTTAATAAACATTATAATTGAAATATTTGAAGCATTGGCCTTCACAGTTACGTAGTCAATAAAGATTAGAGTTGCGATGATACTAACGATCACTGACATGACATGACGTAGCGCGCGATAAATTCTAAATTAATTCAAAACTGTCAAATAGAATGTCTAATTGTTTGAAAACTGCCTTCAGTTTGTACCATTACAATAGTTAACTATTTCTTTTACTTTCAACAACATGAATAAGTAGAAAATTTTGAATTTGTCGCTACGCAGGATCACGGATATGACAAAATTTTATCACGTACTGATTGCAGGTTAGTAAATTTAATATAGATTGTGTAACTTAATTGGAAGTAAAATTGATGATAAATGGAATTTAATGTAATATTTGCTTGGGAGCCTTATTGGCGTCAATAGAGAATTAACTTTACAAAAGAGATTTTTATAATAACCTCAAAACAAAATGCGAAACTAAAAGACATATTGGATTTGAATAAACAGCAGTAAGACGGACTTTCTTGTTATAATTACTAATCTGCTCTTGACAAATAATCAGGAACTATTATGGGATAATGAATCCTATTCCTGAAACAACATTCCGAATAGAAATGGTAATACTTAGAGACCATTTGGGCGTTCCTTAGACCTAAACGGCCCTAACACGAAGCACGTGTTCTATAATATTTATATCCATTAATATACATGCGTTTAGAATATTGTTTTAAATTGGCATTATTTTTCATTGCCTGATGTGGACGCGAAATGCAATGAAATGCTTTTTATAATAGTGAGTTTTATTTTGTATTACTTTACAAGATTTTTTTAAAGTAGATACTCCGCACTTTATAATGTTCGGTTTTATTTTTAATTTGCTATACGGGGTGAATAGTAGATAAACAATTTATCTAATATTTATCATTACATCTTTACTTGTTTTTACTTTTTGTATCTTAATATATTAGGAAAAAAGCATATATTCAAAACAGTTCAGTTTTCGTAAAGTTATTCGTAATCAGAGCGTATGTTTGTCGTATGCCGCACCACTTGTTTTTATAAAATAAAATAAAAGTTTAATTTTAACCTGAATGTTACTTTTATATATTGCACTTCATGAACTCCTATTTTGAACATACGGCGTAATTTATAACTAAATTGTAATATATTGTTCTAAAAATATTGTAACCATTTTTTTAACCAGTAGTCGAATTTTGTTTTCAACGTCTAAATCATACACTATTCACCCTGTATGTGTGGATGTCGAACCACCCTCTTTTTTCACTATAATATTATATTCGTAAACTTAGCGTCGTTTAATATTTAAGCTTACTAATAATCATTACTTTTTAGATTTGTCTGTGGAAGTAGATTTCAAAATTATTGAAAAGTAAACACCCCGTATTCGGCCCTTTTCGAAAGACTGTTGCGTATACCTTTGTCACCAAACATTTGTGTGTAAGTGGAAAATAGATATAGAGGTTCTGTATGTGTTTAACAATATTCCCTTTATCAGATTGATGTCGATTTGTGTAATAGTTGTTGTGAAGAAAGTTCTTTGTCGCTTGCTCTGTGGGTTTCAGGAATACTTTCAAGACATCTTTTCTTCCAACTGAATGGATCCTTAGCTGTTTTATTTATGTATTTACTAAAATTCTATGTTTACTGTGAACCAATCAGAAAACTGAGCAGGGTAACAAGTCTAATGAATTACCAAGTTAAAGACGTATACTTTCAATGTTATAAGCCTTATACATTGCTGTATGATCAATTTAAACTTGCCTCTTACTATGAAAATAACTTTTTTATTTTTATATATGTAGCTTTAATATTCTGATTAAAGTGAACTTCACATTTTCGTAACCAGTCCCATTCTATAAATCGAATAGTGTATAACGCAGTTTATTGTATAATTATTACAGAAAAAATCTTGTGATTTTGTATGTCTAACTCATCTTTGTTATAAATGGCAAGATTTAAATGTGTTATACTGAGCCATTGTGGTCTATTATAGATTGAGTTGATGATATCGAAATATCCACTTTATATATTATAGAATCTTGTCCCACAGAGCCTTCTGTTTCCAGCTCATAGTATATGCAGCGATTACAAAATGTAGGCTTAGTGGTCGCCAAATGTAATTTAGATGTATCGTTAGCCAGTAGTGATTGTTCCAAATGTTAGGATAATTTAGATATTTGCGGAGTGCGACAGCCTCGGTTTCATTATATACTTTTCCTATATAATAAAATTATGTATGTATAACTGCTAGTGAATTCGTAAAATCATAAACGATCTCAAAGCTGTGTATTGATAAAAATAACTCACGCGACGAAATCTCACGGAGTGGCTGAATGTTCCTTTATTTGATTTAAATTAACCTTATAATTTTATATAGTTAAAACATTTATGTAGAACCATGAGTAAAGTAATTATAATTTTTAATTTTACTGCGCAGAGTTGAGTAACATTTGTATTATGAGGTTATTAGTTATTATTGCTATGTTCTTGAATGATTTAGAGGTAAGTCGACTCCGAGCTAGTTTTAGATGCACTATAATCGCCAAGAACGAAATGTTTAAAATTCAGGCGTCTGCTATATTATCTATGCATAGCTAGTATAAATACAATTCAATTTACTTAGATTAACTATAAAAGTATTCGTAGCAAACTTACATAACCTTGGTATAATAACATTCATTGGCAGCAACCTCATCGGCTGCGTAACCTTCAGATTCGATTGATTTTTAATTAAAATATTATATAATATGTATATGTACAAATTTGTTTTATCGATAACCTTTCTCGAACATATGTATAATTTGATAGTTTCGGTGGCAAAATCTTAGCGTTACCTTCTTGCCGCAAGGGTATACCATTTAGATATTGTTGGAGAAAGTCGTTGGTATTCTTATATAGTGAAAGATATCGTAAGGGACGGGCCCGGCATATTTTTGCAGTCTTCTAAGTAACAACTTGTGCCGAAGCCTAGGAAATCACGTCGCAGGAACATGTGTTTATGATAAGTCTCGAAGTGACCTGGATACTTCGCTATTGTTTGGTATTTCGAATTACCTGATTCGGTTGATGTTTGGAACTAGTATATAAAAAGACCAAGTTATAAAAACAATTCATCCTCAATTCAAATTAGAGATGGAAACTATTTGGCTATCCTATTTGGAATTAATTTTTTTAGATAATACGTCGTTATGGAATGGCCTGTACGTTTCGGATGAATTGCGTTGATTTTTGGTAAATGTTACTACGCATATTTTCTATTGTGTAAGTTTAGGCTAATGTGTTCAAAAAAGTAAATTAAAAATTAAAATTTTTGAAAAGTAGAAAGTGCCTTCCAAATTTTTGACCACATTAAGTATTGGAATAGGTGCGACGATAATCGACTAGGAGCTGGTGGGGACAGCGGCCCGGGGTGCACGTCATGTGGTGACAGTTCTAAGGTCTTTCGTATATAACGCCATGCAAATCTCCGATACCCCAACAATTTTAGTTTCTACGTAACTACCACAAAACAAATTAACTAAATTTAAACGTAGATAGCAGCGAAGACTCATCGTCAATTCTTCGACGATACAAGTCTCGTACGACTAGATAAGATCATTACCACTAAAGTTGTAGCGACTGTAAACATGGCATAAATAAGTTCTTATTTGAATGAGAGAAACATTTTTATTCGAACAAATATACGATTCCAGATTATCCTTAACCAGGTGCATTAAAAGATAATTTATGATAGTGGGTGTGTTACGGACAATCAGCAACGCAAACATTAGAACACTCAACTCAACGCGAGCGAGCTTGCATAGATAACGGAGACTGGCGTCATCTAAAATCCGAAGGGCCTTACGCCACACCACAGGCGTATCGTTCCGTCGTGTGCACAGAGTGTAGACGAACCCGTACCGCTTTCCCCACTGCAGAGGACGCGCTTTACTGTAAAAATATATAATATTAAAAATTCAAAATTATTATATTAAATAAAAAATACATATGACTATTATATAGATGAAAATATACATAAAATATATATTTGGCCGATGTGGTTATACCCTGAGAGGCAAGCGTTAGTTGACTATTCGGTGTCAAAATTATTTCTATATATCTTAAACAAAACTACGCATTACTTAAACATTTTGTGTAAACAATGCAGACATAGAAAAGTGCCATTAGTTTGAACTGAGTAGTTTACGGTTCGTTTATTATATCCCAGTTTTAATTCTGTAGTTATAATTATTATGTATTAATTTATTTTAACTGGAACATTAAATATGTATACATTTTTTTTTAACTAAATAAGTACCTTATCTACGCATAACTATGTGTTATTTTTCGTGATAAGATTATATAATCGATTAAAGTTATTAATCTCGAAGTCATTTGCGAAAGCGGTTGGGCTTTCTTTATTTTGTTTATTTTATTATAAAGTATAATATTAAATTCATATAATTCATAATTATACATATTGTCACGATCATTCATGACAAGTTATTCTCTTAATTATTTCTCCTTAATATATGTGATAATGATTGTAATTAATGAAACTATATTTTTAATGTTTGTATTTGCGATGTTCTTTGATGTGAGAAAAAAAATCTTGTATTTATGTCATTTTTAGTTTAATAAGGCCGTGTTGGGCTCAAAACGTTTGATACCTACCCCCGTGTAGCCTAACCGTTATTACCAAAAATATATTATAACAATATCAAGTGAAGCTATGACTGTTTAGTTTGTAGATCTCGGTAGGTATCTGTTAGGATGTATGACCGCTGCTTTCGTCTCTGGAATATAAATGTCTATTATCAGTAGATTAAATTGATGTATTTTGTTTATGTAGTCTCTGTGCATGTTAAACATACTTTATCTAATATAAATGCTTAAAATAAAATATAAAAATGCGCTTTTAATCCCATTATAGTTAGGTACATACGTTTAAAATTATTTTTTAAAACTTTATTCAATAATATTCTTATTTGAAAAACATTCCTGATTGTTAAGCATTTATTTTTTTATGTTGGTTTATTAAATTTCAACAATTTTTTTTTAAAGAGAATATTATGTCTGGTGATGATAACTTTAAAGTCACTAAGTAATGTAAAATTTCAAATCGTAGATATTTTATTCGAGTGTCTAAGCTTTTTTATCATTTCCTTATTTATAATTGTTGTATATTTATTTAAATATTACACCGATTAGCCACAGAGGTCGCATAAACAAAACGACCAAACAAAGAGGTGTAAAAGAACACCTGAATCTATTATTTCTCTTAATTATTTTAAAGAAAATGTTAGTTTACGATAGTTACATTTGCGTTAGGTTTCCGAGCGAGTATATTTATTTTGTAATCGATTTTTAAAACGATAAATAAATATGTCCTCTCAGAAACAAGCTCTTATTGATTTATTGTTGTTAAGATTATTTTTCCTTCTTTAAACGCTGTGTTCTGATGTTTTTATCATTTATTTTACAATAGATTTAAATGTATTGCGTTGCAATTAGGCTGCGTTTTATTATGCCTGGAAACAAATTTATTGTACCTATTGCCAAAACAATGTTTTTATAGGAAATAAAATTTGTTCCCGTGCATGATAGCAGCAACAATTAAAGCCAGTGTTTTATCAAGTACAATTGCTTAAAATTGAAGTTTTAGATTCTGTAAATCTGTTGCGGCTCAAATAGCCGCTTAACATAGAAATGGTTTAGTTTACATTGTCCTAATTAACCTAATCTATGTAGCACTCAACTGTCTCAATTAATTATTTAAGTTTGTTATTGTCACATTGTCTGAATAATATATATTAATATACAAATAGCGCAAAATGTCGTTTCATTTCAACAAATCCAATTCACCCTACTCCTACTAATTTACATTTAGATCCTACAGCCCCGCGGATCTTGAAATTTTTCGGGGCGGGGCAAGAGAACTCTGTCGAACCCTATATAACTTAGTAAAAATGTAAATATCATTTATCATATAAGAAGCGATGTATTTTGAGGCTTGAGTTAGTTTTTAAAACAGGCTTGTAGATATTTTCAACCTATCTTCATGGAGAATTTGGTCAACTTTATAAGATATATTATTCAGAGAGTTATCGGGTGGTAATTCGGCACCTGTGCGCGGGCTACAGCTTTCTGTATAAGATGGCAAGGATAAAACAGTGACAAAGAAAAAAACTTAAAACTTGTCAAAGTAGACTAAAGAAAGATGGCTTTAAAGAACGTAAATCCTGTGCAAGTGTTTATAACAAGCGCCATCTACACGATGAGAATATAACTATTTGCATTTTACTGTTTACTGAGTTTGCATGCCATCTAACGGATAAGTTCAGAAATATTATCAGAAGAGTGTCATGTTTTTAATATTCCTTTTTTAAGAGATGTTTTAACATTTCGATAATTTGAATAATAGAGGATTTTGTATTGACATTTGGCAATTTTAGAAGGATGTTGAGAAAATAAATGTTAGTTTACATTTTTTTTCTTTATATTATTAGTTAATTTTTTCTTATTGTTTTATACTCCTTAGCGTGATTTTTGTTTCGTATTTGTTTTGTTTCCTGTATGTTTCCCTGAAAATTCAAAAATACAAACTAATGAGAAAAGTATTGTTTTTTTAAACTTCAAAACCAGAATTGTAGTTAAATGGTATAGAAATGTTTTAATTTAGATAAATGTTGTGGAACAAATCGTTTGATGAAATTTAAAACATCAGTTCCTGTCATCGCATAACTTAAAGGAACTACTAAAAATAGAGTTGGGCAACACGATAAAAAAAAACACTTACTAAATTCCATTCCAGTTTTATTTTCATTGAATAAACAAAAAGTTATATTGGTACATTACAGTTACATTTCATCGTTTCTATGTCAATTATATGCTAAGCCATTTCTTGGCATTAGCACAGCATACATATGGAGATTAAACGTCCTAAAAATGGGATTAGAAATCGTAACGTAGTATCCTTTTCATGTACAATAATCATGTCTCGAATTATAAATTTTCCTTTTAAAAGTTCAGAACAAATTAAACTTACGCTCCATGCTTTCTTTTCATTGTTTCAATTACAATATCAGGTAACTGCTTGAACGTTACATTTGACAAGTTTATAAATTCCTATTTTAAAGCATTACTTTATAATTTAATACAAAACATAGTATCATGAATAATAATTGATTAATAATAAAATAGATAAATTAATTACTTGATAATGATTATTATAATGCTACACAAACATGATAAAATTTATTAAATAAAATATGATTATCATGTAAATCGAATGTGATGGCATCATTAGATTTATTTTAAATAAAAGTGTGACAGTGTTATTTCTAATCCCACGCAAGTTTGGCATTACATAAAAACTTAAAACGATCATTACAATTAATTATACATTACAAAACTAACAAAACCGTCGTTAGACCGGGTGACCTTTCGTTTCAATTTGATTACAATCTAACAACAAAATATATCGTTTACATACATACAGGTAAGATATCGATTATTGTTAATACGATATCAACATAGTATACGAGTGACGTTATCGTGTTTACTCACGTATGTGATGCTCGTTCGGTATAAGAATGATTCTAAGTTTAATACTTCATATATTACACTATCTATATTTACTCTTTCAGTCTTCATTTTAATTATTACGTTAAACTACAGCCGTGTAAACGGGTCTCGCCGCCGCACACCGCGCCCGACACGACTATAATTGTATATACACATCGAACAACACGTATCATTCAGTTACATATCGATAAAATTCAGATTACGTACACTCTATCTAACACCTTAATTATTTATATACTAAAATAATTAACGATGCTTATTTTAATTATCTGAAGCGAAACGTAAAAGGAAACGAAACTAGTGTTGCGTGCCAAAACAACTATACGATTTACGGTAATGTTATGTAAACAGTTTGAACGTCGTTTGTCTCAATCGAGCTTAACAAAACAGAGAAAAGATTCTCGTGTTTCAAAACATATACTGTTGTTTTCTAACGCGCAGTTCCGAAAATGCTCCTTCAATTCTAAGACGTTTTTAAGCACAAATCAATTATAAATATGAAGCCAATTGCTGGTACAATAATGTTTAAAAGCGTTTTTAAAATTTAAAGTTTGTTTCTGAATCTGATCCGATTCCGAATCAGTTTCGCATATGTTCTTATGTATCAAGAAAATGTCAAATATTACGTCAGATGGAAATGTGAATTTAAATAGACTAAAAATATGAGAATTGGACTTCCGAGCTCCGAGTGTTAGTATTAACAAGATTAATTTCGCAGATTCGTTCGCATTAAACGCACCGAGCACATAATAATTAATATATCTGAGAGATGGAGATATAATCTGCTAAATACATATTTCAGACATTTATTGAACAATATTGAAACATAACGTCGTAATTTTAATAAATACAACAAAATCAATTCTATCATATTATAAAATTCCACTGATTTATTTGCTTTTAATATAACTTAAAGAATAATTTAATCTAAACAAAAAATAAAGCTAGAAAGGAGTATTCTTATGAAATAGTTGTGAACAATAGCGTCATCTGTTGAGCATAATTTTGAGCTACAAAACAGTGGAAAGAAAAGTCAACTGAACTCAATTGTCGTGATAATGTTTTCCGGATAATCCCATAGATGGCGCTGACCCATTTATAATCTCTAAGGCAAACGAACCTGCGAATTTAATTAACAAAAAATAACTTTCGAACATCTAATTACGATAGACAGTGATGACTCTCATTTAGATACATAAGGCAATGGTTATAAAATTATTTTCTTTACATTAGCATTATGCTTCAGTTGCTTACAAGACACATTACAGAAAAGTATAGACAAAGAATTGAGTTATAATTACAGTGTACATACATAGATAATTAGCTAATTTAATTCATTTAAAAACCCTTCCACAGCCACAGCCTCGTAAGTATTGTAAGACTGATTGCTCGATAATTAACGCTACTTATCATGTTCTACCAACCGCTATACATTATATTTCTCATACAAAAGATGACCTTTATATATTTAAGAACGTATAACAATCCAATAAAATTCTCATATGACATAAAAATTGTAGAGATGCTCACTATGATTATGCACATATAAAATTAGCCGGTGTTAATTAATTACACTATTTACTATGAAATATTATGTATTGTGTATGATCTTAGTTGACCATGAAAAGATTTTCTGGTCGTGAAATATAATGTTAGCGTCTTCGTGGATAACTGACACTTAACTACGAACATATTTATACTATGTATTTAAAAATAAATTTTATCAGTTGTAATATCCAAATTAAATTCAAATCAATCATTCAAAATTCAATAATTGTACTAATATGATCTAAGAAAATAAACAATTAACAATGTAATTCAAATAATATTGAAAATTATGCATTACCGATTATTTTTCTCGTGATTTGAATTTGAAGACACAACGTTTTATTACATTATCAGGTATAATTACAAATCAATATTTATCTACGAATATAAGTATTTTACATTTTCACAAAATATATATTTAAATTATAATTAAAACTTAAATAATTGTAAAAGTTACAAGAAATAAATTAAACTTGTGTCAAGTATTAATATATTAACGCTTGGAAACACGAAATGATCATTTTTTGTCATATAGAAATCTATAATATATCGAGGTCACAGCGAATATTGCATTTTGTATAACCTAAAAACAATAATATAATTACGAATTGAACAAAAAACCGATCCGGTGTACCTAAGGTTTACAGATTTAATCGTATTCTAGAGGATATTTTCATATTTCTATTCAACAGTGTAGTTTTAGCATATGTCAAAAATTATGTGTTTCTGGTCACTGAAAAATAATAAAGAAATAATTAAAAAGTGTTACAGGGGTGAATTCATACTATTACTGAAATATTTCAATTAAATAATAGTAACTTGTATCAGTTCTTTAAATAATTGATAAGTATTTTAAATATTATCTCAACACGACTAAGTTATTAATAAGGCAGTACTATAGCGAGCGAACTTCTTGCAGTATTGACTTTCAAGGCCGCCGACTATATTTTATTCCTTACCTAACACGTTTGTAATTATCTAAAAATATTATTTATGACGTCATATCAATTGAACGTCGCAAAGGCGCGTTTAAAGTACGCGCGAAATCGCAAGTGGAGCGACCGCTGCCCGCAATGCTTACCCAAGGCGACTTCGCTAACGTCCGCTTTGAGAAACACTCCTTTGATTTTAAAACGCTTCTAAGCACTAAGGTATCGTCAAATCACCAAGCTTTAGTGTATAAAAGCATTTTAACATTTAAAGAGCGTTTTTGAAAGTAATCCGAACGGAAGACTTGTATATACGGCTTGCCTACAAACAGATTGCCTACATCAGTGATACCAGCTATGGAATAATACCTTCAAATTTAGGAGTTCGAAACATGAAAAATGTGTTTATTAGTTGCTGAATTTCTTTTGGACCTTGTCAATTAGAAAAAAAAAGACTTGATATATATGTCAAGATGAGATTTTTTTTGGATTATCTGACATTTTTTGTTGACATTGACAATGAATGATGAATCAATGAGGTATAACTCAATATCGGCAAAAAAAATAGGTCGCACAAAGCAAAATCGTTTACTCCTCGATATGAAACTGTGATACTGTTGAAGATGACGGTAGGGCCGTATTAGAATTGATAATCAATAAATTACATTTGGTTTGATAATTATGTTACCTATAATTTAAGGTCAATAAAAACAATGGAGTACAGGCATAGGCAGGGATCGGCGACATTGTCGCTAGTGCGGAATCTCGCGATGCACCGACGCAGCCTCGCTTACCAGGTACCGAGCTTAAATTGGCGACTAGTTTAACATTTACTAAATATAAATAAAGCCTGAGGATTAATACAGAAGGACGGCGTGTTAATGAGTTAAGTACGTCGTTACCTAGTGACTGACATCTTTGTAGGAGCATTCACTGCAACAAGCATATACTTCGAAGACATTTGTGGCACAATTCGTTTATATTTACGACAACAAATTTCATTCATAACATATTTTTGCTTAGTAACACTATATACAAAACTACACATAAAACACTGCTTGTTGATGACCAAAAATATAATAACATTATAAACGAATAAACCTTGTGATGTGAAAATATTGCAGAAAATTAAAAGAAAATTCCTTAACAGTTCTAATTAAAACGTACATCCATTTCGGTCAGTAATTAAAATTGAATGACACCGATAACTAATTAGTTATCAGTTAGTTTTCTTTTTAAAAGCATAATAATGATTATGAATAAAACAGAATTAATTACATTGCAAAGGATAAAATCATTATCAGAATATAAAACAATAAAATCAATAACTTTTCAGGAATATCATAAAACAAAACATCAAATTCGCACCTTAAAATATTACAAAAAAAAAATCTTATATCTAACGTCCTGCTCACCTCATCGATCTTTGGAATCGTGTACAAAAATTACAAATATTTGACAATGCAAGTTGATTACAACCACCGTTATTAACCACACTGCAGTTTAAAAAAAAAACTATTCAGCTGTTATACAAGTATAGCCTTGCAAAAAAGTCAAATTAAGGATAATCACAACCCCGGTAAATTGTTATACAAATTAGATTTAAATACCTTAGTTACACACAAGTTAACATGATTTTTTTTTAACTATCTATAACTGAGTTTACACACTACTTTGACCATGCTAACACTTTGCTCTGAAAAAAAGTTCGTATTTGTCAAAATAAGAAACCGAGTATAGCCTGAATATTCTCAGAGCCAAGTCCAAGATGAAGAAATCGCTGATCAGCCCACTCTAGCTCACCGCTGGACAAGGGCCTCTCCTAACAAGTGCCATTAACCTGGCTCATCTCATGCAATCCTTGCCGGCCACCTTCCGCAGGTTGTCACTTCCCTCACCTTGCCAGGGTGCACCACAGTACGTCTACCGATCCGTGGTCTCCACTTAAAAACACGGCTACTCCAACGAGCACCGGTTCTTTGCCATATATGAACTACCCACTGCCACTTCAGTTTACTAATACGGAGAGCTATGTCGACAACTTTACTTTTCTAAAGTTGTCGACATCGTTTTCTGAAGTTGTAAAATCTAATTTCGAACTTATCGGATTCGGATTTTTTTTTAGAGAGATGGCCAACATAGCCCGCTTCATCGCACGCTGAGCGACCATAAACTGGAGGATTATCCTGACCATTATTGTCCACGTCTCGGCTCCATACGTCATAGCTTATAGGGCGCAGTGGTTGAAAAGCTTACTTAAACTATTCATTTATAATGTTTGAGTAAAGAGTAGGCAAAGTCAAAGCAGCGTCTATAAATCACACCCTTAAACACATTTAATTCTCGGTTTTAATGTTATCTCCCATTTCGTGAGACGAATATTTCTGTGTTAATTTATCCCAAATTTAACAATTTCACAGCGACAAGCCCCAATACACGGTTTCGATGAGTTAGACAGAACAATGCTGTAAAAACCTTTCTCAAGCATTTGTTTAAGTGTACGGTGGGTTTATTATTTCCACTTGTTAAACACCCGGCGGTTAATCTTTCACCCCCGAAATAGCCATAGTAACATTCCTCACAAACAGGCTATACTTTTAAATAAACCTGTACATCTATTATTTTACCTATCTAAATAGCTATGTTTAGCCCTAAAACGTGGAACTCTTTTAGTGAAAGATTAAATGTAAACAAATAAAATAAAAATATTACTTCGCGAATGTATTTTAACCATAGTATGCAGAAATAATCCAACCCACAAAAACAAGGCAACGAATTACTTAATTCTGAATTATTTTATTATTATCAGTCTTTTCAATTCAAAACTATTTATATTTGTTAGAACTGAATCATATCAAGTGAATTTCAGGTAAAATTACTTTATTTCATTAAATTAAATATTATTCATGATTATGCAACCAAAAAAAGTATCGATATCTAATAAATTATTCAAAATATTTTAATTTATGTGATAAAAATGAATTCATCTTCGAAATCACTTCGATATTAACTAATAAATTAAGATTTATAGTACTCATTGTTTATAATTCATAGTTCAGTTACTTAATAAATTTATACTTGCAGTAAAACAGGAGTCATTATCATAAAATCTAAACGTTAATTTTATATTATTTTTCGTTATAAGAGTAATTTGCGGGTTCAATTATAACCGCTTTATCTATCACTATTTAGAAATGCCCTTTTGATAGATAAGAGCGATGACAGAATGTAACTTTGATTAAAATCGACGAAATTACATGTAATTATGTATTTATAAAACACATTATTTTTATTTTTGAATTAATTATTACGGTAGAAAGAATTGTAAGTACTAATTTCTGGTGAATTTCACAACAAAATGCAATTTCAAATTACTACAGTATTTTTAAAAAGCAAATACGCTCTTAATCTTTTTATTTTTAATTAATTTATTTAATTTTTAATTTAATTTTTATAACATTAATAGGACATCGATTCAGAAAGCCAGTGGATACCTGAGCGGTTTCAATGCGCGGCAATGCGAATGGTCACAGGTTCGAATTCCAACACATACCTCTGGGTTTTTCCAGATTACGTATAGACTAAGGCATCGCATGCTCACCAGTAAAGGAAGACATCGCGAGGAAATCCGCATGACATCCAATACAAATGTCATATGTAAGTGCCGTGAGAACGGTGAACAGCTGCGGTACTGGTCATGTTGGGTACAACATATAAGTGCAAAGTGTATACAGCCACTTGTGTGTCTCTGCTCACCCCGTAAATGATATAGGATGACGATATATTATTATTGTTATTAATTATCTAAATTCTTCTAATTCAATTCGATTCTACAAATAAAAAATTTTATTTATACTATAACGTTGTCCAATATTGAGGTAATACTCAGAATGACGTATTGCTATCACACAGGTACTACCCACGTCTTAAAATTCGATTTAGATATACTGTTGTTTCGAATAACTATATAAATACTGTATACATTATTCCAAGAAAAAAAAAAATTAAATAATATTTAATAATTTTACTCTCTATCCTTAAAATAGTGAAAGTAAGAGATTTAAACACAATAAAATCTGAAAATGTTCCTTTGCATTGGAGGAATTTGTTTACCTTTTTTGATTATATTATATTTTAGTTTTAATAAATTCAGTAAAGGACCGTCAAATAAAACATATGTTCGAAATTTTTGTAAGAAAAATGACTAAAATCATCATGTACCATATTAATTTTACGATTTTTTCACGTATATTATTTACTTAAATCGTTTTTAATTCGCTTCAAGACAAGGCGAGTACAAAAATAGTATGTTTGAGAGAAGTTTAGCACTGTTCCGTATTTAAATATTTATTATTTTAGGGTAATTGGGGTGACATGTAGCAACCCTAACTTTGATTAGTGGGCAGAGCGTATTCATCGAGTACGTGTAAATTTTGTCGCGGGAATTTTATGGTCGACGTATCTGCGGACGCCATCTTGTCATTTTAGGTTAAAATATCATTTGTCGTATCATATAAAATATATAATAATTAGTTTTAAAATAACTATTAAATTGACTATCTGTCATTTTGTCGGTTAGATTCAAAGTTACATTCTATCGTCGTATCTCTCAAAACGACATTATTAAACTGTGTAATTAAAACGTTAAATTAGTTCGGTATTTATCGATATCAGGCAATGTCAAAAACTTAGGTCAGGTGCAAACGTCCAATGTCACCTGACGTTTACGTATCGTGAAATGTAACGAGATTTCTGTTTGCAGACAACGCTAAGAACTTCAATGAGCGCTACATTTTACATACATAAAGCCGATTCCAGACTTGTGTAAAAAGTAATGTCACGAATTTTTTGTGTATGACCTAAATGTAACGCTCAGGTTAGCCTTTACGCTGATACATTGTCTGGTAGTTTTTTTTTAATGTATTTCGTGTGTCGTCCACAATACTCAATCACACAATTACACAATTCTTGACCAGAAGCAGTAATAAGGTCTCTTATAACAGTATTATTTCAATGATACTTTCATATTTCATAATTTAGTGGTTTAAGTTAAAAAGAAAGTGATTTCATTAGCTGCAATAAACAGCGCACGAACAGATTGCTTAATACATTTTCATATCCCCATATCACAGACAGCAGCTTGTATACATTCATTTGTTACTATGCATATATCTTCAGGCGTGGAATCTCATCCCTTGGCGGCCTCTTAGAATTACTCATTAAAATGGTTTAAAAAAACAAACAAACAAAACAAAGTATGGACTTTGATTAATAAAAATATAATATACAATACTTAAAGTGGGTAAAGTTACTTCCATGCATAGATAGGCAAAATGTAATCAAATTAATAAAAACGATTACGATTACATTTTGCGTTTTTTACCATTAATATATGACTGCATTTTGCTCATCTATATTTTAAACACTACAGAATCCCAGATTGCATAGAAATTTATGATTTCTTAATGTTTTAAATGGATTTAATCACGATTACAGAGCAAGAAAATTAAAATTACGACTACATTTTGTAAACGTTGCTCATTAATCAGATTACATTTTGCCCACCTCTGCTTCCATGATAGTTTACAAAGACGATTTTGTAACATGATTCACACGTTTTTCACACCACTCGCACGTGACGTACAATCTGCCACGCTAACCACCCAACCGGTTCAGTTGAGCGAAACGACCTTATCTTATGTAGATCGTGGTACGGGATACGGATCTGTGCGACAGCGGCTTTTAGGACGCAATGTATCGCTTTGTATGCATCTTTATGTAAAGGCGTCCGATGTGGGCGACCGCGCCTGGCTATCGGGTGACGTAGCATACATGCGACCGTGCGACTTCATTATAAAAGGATACAGAGAGAGGCCTATCACAACCTAGAAGTCGCTGCTGGCTAACATCTTTGTAAGAGCATTCACTGCAACAAGCATAAACTTCGTAGACATTTGTGGCACAATTGCGTTTATATTTACGAAAACAAATTTCATTCACAGCATATTATTGCTTAATAACACTATATACATAATTCTAACTGCTTATTGGTGACCAAAAATATAATAACATTAAAAAACGAATAAACCTTGTGATGAGAAATTATTCCAAAAAAATAAAAATCCTTAAAAGTTCTAAATAAAACGTACATCCATTGCGATTAATAAATAAAATTAAATAACTAGTTAATCGTCAGTTACTTTTCTTGACAAAAGTATAATAATTATTATGAATAAATTGAATTAATTACATTGCATAGGATAAAATCATAGTCAGAATATAAAACAATAAAATCAATAACTTTTCAGGAATATCATAAAACCCTACGTCAATTACGTCCATTAAAATATTACAAAATAAAATCTTAAAACTAACGTCCTAGTGACTAAACCAATACTGTTTTAAGAGACCGTTGTACGGCTACAGGTGAGTTAAGCGGTTTATGTAGAAAGTTACACTTTACACAATAGCGGACCCGGCATCACGGGCCGGATAGAGCGTTCAGGCGTTCCACGGGGCGTACAGGTTGGAATATCGGCGCACTAATCGCCGGTTGAATCTTCGCTAATCTCGGGCGCATTTTCGGCACGTGTCGCTCACGTTGAAATGTAAGACGAGGAGCTTCGTCTCTTCCGTGCCGTTCCTGGATCCGACGGCGCATATCAGCTTCGTGGAGGAGGCCCGGATGCGCCAGACGACGCCCCCGGAGCCCCCGGAGGAGAGCTCGACTAAATTACGTATAAACTCGCCTGTGCGCACGTCCCACAGTTTCACCGTGCCGTCGTCGGAAGACGTGATCACGAAGCGATTGGAAGACTGGAGGCATGTCACAGCAGACTGGTGTTTATTGGGTCCTGCGAAACGATATTCAAACTCAATCAATTCCTGGGGAGTACTTCGCGCGATTGGCTATCAGGTCATTCATACACTTCAAAGGCTCAAAAGCTCTCGACAACAATACGGTTTTCTAGATCCTTCTTCTCTTCTCCTTTTTGTAAAACAAATTTATTTTCTGGGCACTATGGGCTGTTTGTAGCTATGGTGGCCTAGTGCTGGGCTTCTTAAACTATGGGGTCGCGTAGTAAAATTCTGCGGTCGCGAGAGATTTTAATGTCAAATATTTATATATACCATTTTATAACATCACTAGAGTTGGCGGAATACAGTGGACTTCCAGCGTTTGTTGCGCACGCACGCGCATTTGTTGATTGAACACACATTATATCCCAATATCGATCAGCGCTATAAAATGTTGAAGAGGTCTTACGTCCAGCAGTTTCAAACATTCCACCAAGATTTGATTTGTTATGCAATAAAAACAGGCACGTCCATCTCATTAAATTATTTACTTATATTTTAATTAAATACTTACCACGCAACTACTCGAATATATTAGAGCGAATTAAAACGGCCAGAATCCACTTTTATTTTTGAAACTATAATAAATACAATTTTATAATTTATTGTGCAATTTTTTATTTTAGATTTTTGTATGTTTCGAAACGAATTCTAAAACTATATATTTTCATATGTATATGTATATTGAAGCCTAATAAATAAATTATCAAAAATATTAATTTATTTTTCTTTTATATTTGTATGGGGTCGTCAAGAAATTCGCAATCATAAATGGGGTCGTGAATGACAAAAGTTTAAGAAGCCCTGGCCTAGTGAATAAAGGACCGGTATTCATACGAGGCGACGCAAATGCTCGTAGGTTCGAATTCCAGCAGGTACCTCAGGGTTTCTCCAGATTACGTACGGATTTAGGCACCACATGCTCACCGGTGAAGGAAAACCCGCATGACGTCTAATAGAAATATGATGTGTAAGTAAGTGCTTTGAGAACGTCGATCAGCGCCGCTACTGGTCACGCTGGGCACGACATATAACCGCAAAGTGGATACAGCCACTAATGTATCTCTGCCCACCTCGAAAAAGATATAGCGTGATATTTTTTCTTTACTTTGCTAAGCAAATTCAAAGCAGCATTTATAAAGCCTTAGTTGAGAAAACTGACAACTTACCACATACTTGGATATTAATTGAATAATATACAGTCAAAATCTATTAAAACGACGTCGAAGGGACTACTCATATTTAGTCGTAAAAACCGATAGTCGAAACAATCGGTGATGTTTACGAGATACTAAGTCCTATTTTATTTTTTGCTGGGACCTTTGTTCTGGGTCAATATATACCGGTATGTTGTTCTAAACTATGGAGCCACAGCCTCAGGCGACATTGAACATATCTTCCACGAGGTGAGACATGATGATGATGATGATATCCTAGCCGGATTCGGCCACGGCGACTGTTTCAACGCCGATTATAAAAATCGAGGTCCAGTTTGCGGAAACAGTCAATTGCGCAGGAGATATTTAAGTGCATAACTGGACGCGCAGCCAGAAAAGCATTCTCTCGTCCGAGCTCCCTCAGGCCCGATGGAATGGAGAACCAGTACGATCGGGAGGGAGCAGGATGCAGGTTTGGTCGAGTTTTCCTTCTCTGAACACCTGGTTGAATTGCGGTGTTAAAGAGATACCTTAGTCGCCTTATACGACACCTCAGCAAGAAGAGGGGGGTGCTATACTATTCTGCCGGCAGCCACCACGGCACACATAGGTGACGCATAGGTGAGACATAGTAACTCCGTGAAACCATAACTAAAAATATATGAGAACTCACCCGAGAGTGTATGCAGGCATTGGCCCGTGGTGATGTCCCACACTTTGACGGTGGAATCGGCGTTCCCAGAGACTAGGATGTTCGAGCGCAACTCCATCCCAGAAGTGAGGGACTGGTGGCCGGTAAGGGTGTGCTTCAGCTGGCCTGTCGTCACGTCCCAGACGCGTATTGTTGTGTCGAGAGAGCCGCTCACGACATGGACTCCATCGAACTGTTGTCATTGCAAATTTTTCTTAACGTTGTTTTCTTATTCTCGGTATGGTTATCGTAAATATGGTATGGCATGATCGTAAGCATATATAGGTAAAATGTAATCAGATTAACACGTTGAACGCCGGCCCTTTTTCTCAATACTTCCCGTTCAAGCCGTTTTAATCTCTTTATTCTACAATAAATCCTATTTCGAAATATGTTTTTCTTATCAATTCTAGTGTTATAAATCTGCGTTTTATCACATTTTTTAGCTGGGGGTCACCGGTGCACCCCCCCAGGCCCAAACAGAAAGTTCACTGGGGGTCACCGGTGACCCCCACGGCGTTCAATGTGTTAATGAAAAACGATTTCATTTTGCGTTTTTCATAATTTATATGGTTTTTTTATATCAATCGGTTTAAAAATAAAAAAGTTAAGTCAGTTTAAAAACACGTCGATCATTTATTGGAAAAAATGGTAAAAAAAATAATTGTTCACAAGATTTGGCCGAAATACATACAATATTATACTTTTAATAAACTTGTTACTCATTATTGTTTATAAAGGGATATGAATGAGAAAAACTATTATTACGGGGCCTGTCATAGAACCAAAAACAATGATTATTAAGAATTTTGGATTTTAATACACAAAACCTCCTATTTACTGAAAGTGGTGCCATCTCTCGATATTTAGGCGTATCTGCACATTTTTTGTAAAACTGTATACGACATCTATTGTCAGTCATTAGTACTAATTGACTTCTAAATTGAATTGTTGCAATTTATATAAGAAAGAATCGACGGCATTTGTATCATTTATGCAAAGATATCATATTGAATCATCAGATATCATTTTGAAATAATTATTACCATAATAAAAACACTTTTTTTCGCGCGAATAACGTTGTGCGCACTGGTAATTTAACAATATAATGTGTAATGGTTGAGCAACTTGTAAAAAAATCATAGTTGTTGTTACTAAAAGCCGATTCGGATTCTGGTAGTCGGTGCTCGGCGGCGGTTAACTAACAGCGGCTACCAGGGCGCAATACCTCTCTGAAGTACAGTAATGCATGCTACTGCGCAGATTGCGTGCTTGAAATACAGCCTGACAGCGCTACGCAGTCATATACGTCGAACGCCTTTCCGTATTGTACATCGCGCCCCGGCAGCCATTGCCGGGTCGTAACTACCGAAACTCAAATCGTGCTTCAGGAGTCTAACAAACCGTGGAAGCTGCTATAGCGCTATAGTTTTTTTTTTTATCGGACTAACTACTGATTGCCCGGACAGGCATTTACAGTTCAACCGGGCTTAGAGGGGCGAGCACGGAAGGTGCTCAGCCAGCGAGTTTATGGGTTGGGTGGCAATGCAAGGGCACCCCTGTGGGTACGCACCTCGACTTGGACCGCCAGCCCAAAGAATATGAACCCTACGGATGATCTACTAGCGTTTCGGAAGCGACTACCTTGAGAAGAAACGCCGAATGAAACTCAAGGCCGCGTCGGAGCGGAGAGCCATGTTCCACTCAATTACATGTAGGTTTTATACCTATGATACACTACAACTGTGGTACAAGTTATTAATAATATTAGAAATAATATTGCCAAATTTTATACTCCTCCGTCCGTGCAATTTTCATACAAAAGGGTACGAATTTTTGCTTCACGTATTAACACTTAACGGACGGCCCGAATCTGCTCTGTCTTTCCTTGTTTCCGGGCATTTTTCAAGGGAATTAAATAAACATTAATGTATGGATAAAAACACTAACGCAACGTACCTAAAATTTAAGCAAAAACGTAGATCTACGTGGCCCGTCCTAGGAACTCAGAATGGAAAAACGTAAATCTACAGAGCCCGTCCTAGGAAGTCAGAATGGAAAATCGTAAATTTACGGGGCCCGTCCGTTAACTGTTAATATATAGATTGTTTTACAGACGTACCTGCAAGCTATACACTCGATTGGTGTGCCCAGCGAGCGTGTGCAGGCAGACTCCGGTATCGGGGTCCCATACTTTGACGAAGTAGTCGTAAGCTCCGGAGACTACGAGTTTCCCGTTGAACTGGACGCATCGCACCGCGGCCAAGTGCCCGATGAGGACCCTCAGGCAACGGCCGTCGGGCACCGACCATATGCGGAGCGTCGCGTCCCTCGAGCCGGACACGACCCTGCCAACGCACAAACCACACGTTTAAACACACTAGTGTAAAGACCGTCATAGTGGCTCGCTTTGGCCTGTTGCGTTTTGGGGATCAACTTGTGTATATCCAGTAACTCATATATCTAAAGACCTTCAGTCGTGGTATATGTGGGCCAACATAACGTTGGAGACTATCAACGCATTTTCATCCTTTAATGGTCACTTTCGTTTTTGGTCTTCACAAGATTAACAAGATTTCTTTAGAACTTCATTATTTCCATTACAATTTCATTATTCCCTGGTAACAGGAAGCATCATATATATTTCGATTCCTTTTCAAATATATAAAATACGACGACATAAGCGGTCGTTTCTTTTCATTGCATTCAATTAGAAGGTTGATTTTATGACAGTTTCGAAGTGTTATCAGAGTTTATGATATGAATTTCAACATCGCACGCGTTGCTGAAAAGTAGGGTATTTACTAATGGGCAATAAAGTGATTAAATGAGGGTTCTTTTTACCCTAAAAAGAATGATAAAACGCTCACCTCTGCCGATACATGTGCATACAGCGCACAGTGGACGTGTGGCCAGTAAGAACGTTTAAACATTGGCCTGTGGGGATGTCCCAGACGCGCAGAGTGCGATCGGTGGAACCGCTGATTACAGTGTTGCCAATCATTTGCGACGACCATACTCCACCCGAATGACCGACCAACGTGCGAAGGCACTGTGTACAAAATAACACTGTTGTAAATAATTATTCACCCTTATTTCAAAACGAAGTTTACATATTTTTGAACCGGTTTAAGTGTGTGTTCGAACTCGTTATTCCGAAATATAATTTTATGTATGACTCATGCAGATTATATTATATTTCGTACTTGAAATGTAAAATATATTTTATCATAACGAATTTTTAACACAGTTTAATATGAACTTCGTTTTGTAATTTTGATTAATGCTAACTTAAATCGCTTGTGGTTTAAATTGAAGTAAAAAATTGCTTGCATTAACTGTATAAATTTATTTTTATTTTGCCACAACAAAACGATATGTTGTATTTGATTTCTATGTACTGTGTTGTTATTATGTGCTATAGATTGTCACAGTATCTTTCGCGCGATCGTCGTGGTTCAATTTCTTATAAACGCCCAACAAAGTGAGAGCAAATGAATTTACATAATAAATATTATTACGATAGTTGTCTCTCTTTTTATCAAAATAATGAGAATAAGACTTCCAATGAAAAATATATTCAATTTATTTATATAAATCTGCAGCTAAAAACACGATGTTAGTTCCGCTGCTGCTATTACATTCGGAAAATGATGTGATTTGTTTCATCTAAAACGATTTACGCCGATTTAAAGAAAAGGTATTTAAGTTTTAAAATACTTTTAAAAATAATGAATCCTCAATTGCGTATACATTTATGATTCATTAATGTTTAAAAGCGACTTAAAATGTAAAGAATGTTTCTAAAATCAGGCGTTATTCCGACTTTTAACCACAAGCGAAAGTAGCATTTACAAACTATACTCGGTTTAAATAAAGACGTAACATGATTAACTAGCAATCTCTGACAAAACCCATTAAATTTTATTAGTATAAATTTGATTAAATGCAGATATACGTTGTTATTTTAAAGCATACAGTTTAATGGCGGCGTGTAGTTGTTTGAAAAATAATGCACTTAATATTTAAAGAAAATATGATCCTATATCGATTCAGAAATTATATGATAAAGACTTCATTTAAAGAATATGGGTTTATGGTATGAATAAATGTAATTTACCATCACAAATGAGAAAAATCATTGGCAATTCATGATGTACAACAACCATGCAATTTTCAAATTCCGATTTCAAAAACGAATTCTGGCAACAAAACCGAATAAAATCCTATATTAAATATCATAGTTTTCTCTCGTATCTAAAATGGACTGAATAATAAATTTGTTTTAGCTGTTAAAATATCAAAAAAATTATCTTGTTGCCTGAATTTAGTCTCTTTTTTCTCTAAAAAGCACGAAATATGTTTAAAATATGTTCTCAATTTTTAATTTCGGATTTTGATGTTTTATGTTACGAATCGGCATTCCTTATGATGCGCAATTTGATTTACAGTCTCGTGACACATTCACTCACTTTATACGCCGCCTACTGTAAAACGAACCGAATTGAGTTTTGAAAAGACATAATTCAGGATTCAAGTTTATCATGCCACGGCTTTTACAAACGCTACATCACGACGTAATACTTACTACATCGAAAGCTTTACAAACCCTTGGAGTCGGAATACTGTGCGCTCACTTACCACACGAATACTTGAAGAGCAGAATTTTTGACGAGGAAGCATAAAATTTATAAAAAAAAATGACATTGATAAAAAGGAGGAAAACTAAAGACTATTTTACATTAATAAGAATGCGCGATAGCGGGAAATATAATTTTCTTACAGTGCATTTAAGACGTTCGTCGCAAAGTGCCAATAGTTTGAGTTTTCTCAATGGGCTAAGCCTCAAATCTTCCTCTCGGAACTTCGTAATGTAAACAAGAGATATATAAACAATGTCCATCGATTATTATGATATTATTATGTCCTATTTATCGCAAGGAATTTTGTTCTTCATCTCATATGTGTTTAGAGTGCGTTAACATTAACATAAAAAAAAAAAACATTTTTTTATGTTTTACAGGCAGCCACTCGTCTCAACCACACCTTGTGGATGGTGAAGATGAGATCAATGATGGATCGTGTCCGCACACCACCAGTCAGCCAATGCTGGTTTATTTAAAGGCTCCCCAATCATAAGGTGGAAAAAATAGACGCGGGGACAGTGTTCTACTCCCGCGCTGGTATTATGAACGACCAAGCGAAATTTCTAGTTTAGTAAAATTTTCGTTTTCCTTTACACCTCCTTATTTATTTCTATGTTACTTATATGTTTAGGAATTGTTAACAATTATAATAACACTGCTGCAACATTACGCATTTGTATTATTTTTATTTCCCATTTTACTAACATATAAACATGTCTGCGCCTATGCCTATATTTACAATTTACACATTAAATATTTAATTTTCATACATTTTAATTATTGAAGTGTATATTATTTTATAGTATAGTATATTGGCTTATTTTTTGTTATTTATATGAGGTAATGCGATGGGATCCTTCGTGAAATTTTGTGGCCTTATTTTGTGGCACTGAGTCTTTTTTTTTGTTACATTATTGTAAAATACTGAGACGAGATTTTTTTAAGGTTCTAAAGGTAGTGAACTGACTTTGCCTCATGATGGAAAGTCACTTCAGTCCTCTATATTCGAGAGCAGCATTAGAGATGTCGCCCGCGTGCTGCCTCTCATGAAGGAAAAGAACAAAAAATGGGAAAGAAGCTCTACATACGATGGCAATAAATACTAACCTACATCTATTACCACCTATATCTACTTCTTTACTTTAAAAAAAAAACCTTAAAAAACTCACCTTGCCCGTGACAGCAGACCAGACCCTCAGCGTGGTGTCATCGCTACCGCTGAGGATCCTGTTTCGGTAGAACTGCAGGCAGGTGATCACGTGATCGTCGTGACCCCTCATCACCTTGGCTTTCTTAACAGGCTTGTGGAGCCAATTGTTCTCTATCAGGTGCTGGCGCATGTACGCCCTCTTCCACGGGCTGCTGCACACCGGGACGGAACGCGGGATCCTGCGCAACTGCGTGATGCCGACGCGACGGCACTGCTCCTTCCACAGCAGATTATCGTCGGCCAGCACCCTGGAAATTGACATTTAAAAGTTATTATATCTATCACAATTCAAGAAATCCCTTTTGATAAATACGATCGACGATAGAATGTAACTTGTAATCAAATCTACGAAACTACATGTATTTATGTAATCCATTATTGATTTCTAGCGGACCCGGCGAACTTCGTGCTGCCATAAATGTCGTGTTAACTTTTAGGTAAGCATACTCCCGCCCTCTACACCTCTTATCGCGAACAAACAAAAAGGTTCTGTTTGGTTGTGTGTATAGTTCACCGACTATATATATCACGATTTGTGGACCGTTTTGAATAAAACTTTTTAGGCAATAAGGAATATGTTTCAGTTGATCCTATTTTAATTGAGTGCGAATTTGTGCAACAGCAAATTTTATCGTTTTCCTCTATGAATCCGTCGTATGTACGTCAACGTTGATGATTTTTTTTTTCAATATGATATAACTCAAGAATACGTTAAGTTTAATATGGTGAAATTCCGACGAAGATCTTCTTTCGTTTTAAATGGAACCCCTTTACTACATTACCCCTTAGCATTATTTATTTTTTATTTTTATTATTTTCCCTTAGTATTTGTTACAAATATGATAAATGACTTCAATTTGATGGTGTGGCAATGCAAATAACTGTAATAAATTTTCGCTGTTTAATTTCTTAGAATAACAATAAAAACGAAACATACTCCTAATAACATCTTATCTTATATACGATAGAATTCACATTATATATTGCTTTTCTTAAATAAAATGAGAGGTTAATTAAGCTGTTTCTTAGATTTAAATGTATTACTCTATGGCGGACAACAATTGCTACGTAAAGGACAATGATTAGATAGTTAGATTAGTACACAAATATTTCAACAAGATATGCCTATTTAATATGGTTTGTACTGAAAATCATCAACCGTGTGCTAAACCAGAGAAACATCTGTAAGTGACATTTTTGTGGTTGTGTGGAAAGTAAACATAAAAAATCCTTAACTGTTCTGTTTTAAAAGTGACGTTATTACAGATCGACGCGCGGTATATTAAGGCCGTCACCATTCGGTAACTCCGATCCAGAAAAAGCTCGTATGTGGTGATGTACCGCTGAATGTGCTATTTTATATGCAAATATTTATACACAAATGTATCCGGTGTAGGCGACTTTGCAGCGCTGTCAGGCCGCGTGCCAAACTCGCGACTGTGGCGCCGCGTAGTCGCTTACATGGGATGCTTTTGCATATTGTGGGGTACGAAACGAAACCAAATTATATTCCCACAAGTTTTAATACGATACAAATAACAAATTACACTGGACTACGTTTATTACACGTCTTTTTAATAATTAAATTACGACACGAAAGATTTCACGATACATTCACTTAGAGAGTTCGAAACGAAGGAACTTCAATACGTAAAACGAACGTAGTGAAGTTGAAGTGCCGGCGAGAGGAAGCGAGACAAGACTACGATTTATGCTTTAACTGAGCGAGAAAAACGATTTAGTATCAAATATAGACGCAAGATGGCACTAATGCGCCCGCGAGCGATTCAGGATTTCAGTAAAATTATTTCCTGACATTCTATGCGTAAAGAATGATATTATTTTATAAAGCTGACATTCTCGTCGCGGACACATATAAATACATACTAACTACTCGCGTACTAGCAGCCACTAATAGGCACCATCTGCCGAGTCGCGATTGCTAGAATCCTACGCGCGCCTTTAACGTCAGTGACGTGCATAGGGTAATTGGACAGGGTAGGCAGAATTCGCGTAATTAATTTGAATATTATACAATGATAATAAATATTACATTGCATTCATAGGAAAGATAGATGACGTGAATATAGAACAGATATAAATATAAAATGGTTCCTTTTTTGTTTAACTTTAAGCAATTTATTCCAGACTTATTTATTGTAAGGGCATGCAACGCTTTCATTCATCTATAGAATGAACGCTACTGTTTAACGTTTATATCTGTTTAGATAGTAACAAACATTGATGTTAAAATTATATGTAATTAACTAACATTGTATATTCTTATAAATACCAAACTATGTAATCGCTGAGATACACGTCAACATAGTTATAAATTTTCCCTCCCTAACATTAACTACGAGTCGAGGTCAAGAGGTACTGGTCTAGATCTTCCGATTGCTCGGCATGACCTAATTTATTTCAAGTATCGCGCTTCAGACCGACATATTTCTACGTATCTTTTGTTGACGCTTGTACCAAGTTAATAACATAAACTGTATTTTATCATGCTTTAAAAATAAAAGAAAATTGAATTTATCAAAACAAAGCATCAATATTTATGTTCAACCGGCCCGACAGGCGGTTTGTAATGAGCCTACTTACGATGGAAGACTCGAACCCATGGGAGTTCGAGTTGTCGGTAGCAGCAAAATTTTCTGTGATGAACAGATTTGGTCACGAGTCATGACTGTGTATATGTGTTTAAGCATATATGTTTTATCTAGTACCTATAATACTACTACTAACGAGCCGTAGCAGTAGACTCGAGGAAGTCTGATACCCGGACGTAGTGTCCAGTGCACCGTCCATGAGAAAGATGTGGAGGAGTGGACTATTTACACCCATATTCACTCCCCGGGCGTCTGGATGAATTTGGTTTCCCAGGCCCGGGTGGAGCAATTAAAGGAACAGCCCGAGGTTTTTAGTCAGTAGGAGTATGACACAGCGGGGTCGCTGCCAAGCGCTCAAAGCGGCCCTAATGGCCCTGTGCAGGAATTTCTCCGGGTCACAATAAAAATGGTTTTATAACACTGTATAGAACTCACCTCCAATATCGGCAGGTTTGGGCCGCCCTGAGAAGATCTTTCGCCGGAAGATAACCCAGCACGGTGAGCGCTAGTTCTTTTGGTAGTAGGGAAATAAAATCTCTTTGGAATAACGGTTCAATGGTGTCCATCATATGGCGGATTTGGCTTGCAGCACAACTATTGATCAGACCGTTTATAGCTTCAACCTTCTCCTTGTCAGTCCACGAAAGATATCTAAAAAAAAAAACACAAACATTGCGATTATTTTGCATAAAAATATAAAAACTACAATTAAACCCTTTCACATCTGAATTATTTTGCTTCTCGAATTAATTTAATTTTTAAGGTTAGACTAACCAAAATTGTTTCGATAAATATCAAAATCCTGTATGTCATTGACATGACCAAATATGGAAAATGACAATATACAATACAATATAATTTGCCACTTTTAAAAGTTAATATACGTAAAATACCTAGGAAGCTAAAAAATCAGTTATAGCTGTGATTCACTAGGATGTGACTTACGGGGATATGATATTGATAAAAAAAAAATCTAGCGGCGTATTTGATACAGTGATATGTACACAAACGAATAAAAAAGTTTACAGATATTAATTTATTGGTTTTTGTGTACAAATTTTGTGTCCTCGTTTGTAAACGAATAATTGAATAATTGTAATTTGTCTGAAAGAGTTACCCGCTATGACTGTACCAAGTCTTTCGCTACATTCTTTCATACAAACTCGGCAAACACAATTGATTTGATGATAAACACGGTCATCGGCTTAGAATGTATATTCATAATTATGTTCGAAGGTCAATAGACAAAACTTCTTGCGATACCATATTGTGTTCATCAAAAAAGGAAGCCTCTATCTGGTCCACTTTTTAAAGTCGTCTAACCACTCCCGTCTCTGACGACCTTAGCTTCAGGAGTAACCAAGAAAATACATATTGTTATCCTCTCTACATTTACCTGAAGAAGGTATCTTTCCCTCTCATTATTATCAAGATCAGTTCTCCTTTACAATGAGCCTTTGCCACCTTGGAATGAGGTGAAACTAGGTTTGGAAATTCTGAACATTTTCCGCAATATCCACATCTCAAATGCCTAAATTCGATCACAAATCTTCAAAAATACCCATGTTTCGTAGCCATATAGAAACGTGGACCAGACTTAGAATTTCACTGTTTGATTGGTGGATTCAAGGTAAATTTGAGCACGGTGTAGTCTAAAAATTAACGGTTACAATCGAGAAATCTATACTGAACTAGTTGACTGTTCGTCGATAGTCATCGTTACAGTTCAATCTATCGGACTACTCAAGACTTCATACAAAGCAACAATTATCATAAAAGAAAGGGAATAAACTTGCTAAAAGATCATTGCAGCTTAAATTATAAATACGTGTCATATCATAACATCATTTAATGACTAGTTCAAAATATATAGAAATCTTTATTTTTTCTCAATGCGTGAGTCTAATTTTTTTAGCATTATTCGAACTTTTTTTTATTATCACACCGTCTTCACTCTACAAGAACCTACACGGAGTATTACATCGCTTCTCTAGATGTCTCTATCATACAAATGCACTACAATCAAGTCAATTGATGCATTATTGAAACAAAATTGTTTAAATAACCCCGGAACACTAATAACTTGTAATAATTGTGTAAATTATCATTGTATTTGTAGTACACAGAGTAACCACATAAAACAATAAAAGATAACATTGATAAAATCGGTCTAGATTCCTTTCTTTAGCTATTAATACTTTTTTAGCTATAATGATTTTACTACAGTAGTTTTTAGTAATATACATTTCAATAAAACGCAGTTAGTACCTTGCTAT
The DNA here is from genome assembly GCA_036320925.1 of Automeris io. Lineage (NCBI taxonomy): Eukaryota > Metazoa > Arthropoda > Insecta > Lepidoptera > Saturniidae > Automeris > Automeris io. The sequence goes on from JAUDJH010000036.1 coordinate 3,042,697, forward strand.
TAGCGAAAGATCTTCCTAAATGACTGATCCAATCAGTAAAGCAAGCTGCAATACTGATCATGATTAATCTAAACGTCACTAGTCTGTATTAAATTGAACATGATTAAAGATAAACAAGTGTGAGAAACAATAACGGAACAGTCTTTTATCAACTGCCAAGCAAATCTACAAAAAATAACTAAATAGCAAATGCTGATGTCATTGAAAATATATATATTTATCATGTAAAACCCGAATCAGGGGCTTATATTTTACAATTATAACATATAAAACAAGAGACATTAATTAAAAATACAAAAATATGTGGTCATACGGAGTGAAGTCCAAGGGAAGCCCCCAATGGATAGAAGCCTAAAAGTGAGCGATTTCCGAGAATGCGTTCTGTATCGAATATTACCGCCTTCTATATTTAGCCTTTGATCCGACAACCAAGAGAGTCTCTCAAAATAATAATAAACACTCTTCATGAGCACAATTATTGAAAATAAACATACTTATCTAGCCATAACTTGAGCTCAGGGGTAACTTCAAAATCGCCACTGGTCCCTGGTTGTATGTTATTATTCTGCATGGTCTGTATGGTTGACGCCCACGCACAGTCTTGTGAGAGGCCAGTCGAGGGTACGTCAGAACAGAACCTTTTAGACACAGGAGACATTGGAGAGTCGCTACGCCTCTTCCTCTGCAAATAAACAAACATACACGACATAGTAACAGACTCAAATATTTTGAAATCCCTATGAATCGTTTATCATATCCTGAAATATACGATAATAACGAGTAAATAATTTAAAAAAAAACTACAAAAATAAGTTGACTTCTCCAACCCTTTTTTTTTTTTTTTTTTGATAGCCCGGGGGAAATCCCTAACGGACCTCAGGGGGCGGTGAGGGCTGCCCCCCGGTGTGTCGGACTTGCACCGACTAAAACCCCCGGGGTGTTCCTTCTTCCCGTCTGACCGGGGCCAGAGGAACAGCGTCATCCTCTTCTCCGACCCTCGGCAACGTCCGGCCCTTTGCAAAGCCGCATCTATGCACTGCGAGGAGTGGTGTAAGGAGCCACCCCTCACACACCTCAATATCTTGGAGCGGTGTGCGGAAACACGTCACACACCGCTCTCGCCTGGATAAGTTGGGCGGCACTCTCCCTCAAGCGCACCGCCCAGGTGTCTTATCCGGTTTTAAGGAGGAAGGCCTCTGGCGAAGGCCCTCCTCCTTTGTCCTGAACTGCGTGGGCGGCGGATCGAATTGTCAGGGACGGCTATTGCCTTCCTGTTCCTCTCCGCCGCCTCCTTCCTCACCATGACTACCTCACAGTACGTGAGGACCGCCTGCCATGCCCTGTCGCTGCCGACCATCGCGCGAACGAGCGCCGGCAGCGACAGGTCACCACCCACGACCCTGGCAAGTTCGGTCCTTTCGGAGGCCCAGGCTGGGCACTCCTCTACTACGTGTTGAGCGGACTCATTGAGGCATCCGTTACAGTGGTGACATCTGGGGTCTGGCTCGCTACCGGTTATGCGATACAGGTACCACCCGAAGCTGCCATGCCCCGTTAGCACCTGTGTCAACCGGTAGGTGATTGTGCCGTGACCCCTATTTAGCCATTCAGCCAACACTGGACGAATTGCCTCAATCGTCCGCTGACCATAGCGTGGGTTCTCCAGCCTTGACCTCCATGCCTCGATAGATTCAGCGTCCAGCAGACGCCTCTTTGCTCGCAACTCGGTCGGGGCGGCTCGCTGGCCCCGGGCTCGCCACTCCTCGCGCCATGTAAAAAGTGACGCGAGGGCTCGAGCATCCAGGTCCCAGGGAACCGACCCGGCCATCGTGCAAGCCGCGTCGCATGATACTGTAGAGTAACCCCGAATGATCTTGATGGCCAACGCTCTCTGGGGTCGCCGTAATAGCATGGTATTGCGGCTATTGAGAGCGTCGGCCCATATCGGGGCACCATACAGCATCATAGAGCGAACCACATTGCAGTAGAGGCGCCTGCTGCTCACCCCCGGCCCGCCTAAGTTGGGCATCAGCCGCCCGAGGGCTTTCGTGACGCCCAGCACTTTCGGCATCAACTGCCGGAAGTGCTCGCCAAAATCCCATCTGCCGTCAAGGACTAAGCCTAGGTAGCGCATGGTCTTCCCGACGGCAATGCGAGCACCTCCGACGATTATGTGGGCGTCTGGAGGCACCGAAGTCCGAGGGCGATGAAAACAGAGCGCCTCGGACTTGTGCAGCGCAACTTCGAGGCCTAGCGCCCGAATACGTCGCACGACATGTGCCGTACCTGCAGTGGCAAGCATTGCGGCTCGACGATAGTTGTTGCCCCGCGCGGCCACCAGCGTGTCATCGGCGTAGCAGATCACACTAACGCCAGGTAGATTCTGGCCGCGCAGGACCCAATCATATCCTATATTCCACAGGAGCGGCCCAAGGACCGACCCCTGTGGAACACCACACGTCATCACCCGCGACTCCCAACCATTGCGGGTCGGGAATGTGACACTACGATCGGACAGGTAAGTCCCTATAATGCGGCGCAGGTACAGCGGCACGTGGTGAAACCGCAGCGCCTCCTGTATGCAACTCCAGGGCAGGGTGTTAAAAGCGTTGGCAATGTCTAGCGACACCGCCATTAGCACTCCGCCACTGGAAACGGCCTCCTGCACAAGGGACTTGAGCTGCCGGACCGCATGCACAGTGGATCTTCCCTTTCGGAACCCATACTGGTTATCAGCCAGGTCTGGGCCCTCTCCCTCAAGGTGACCAATGATCCGGTCGGCTACCACTCTCTCGAACAACTTCGCAACCTCATCGATCAGAACGATAGGTCGATACGCGGAGGGGGAGTCGGCCGGACGCCCGCCCTTTCTGAGAAGGACCAACCTGCCCGTCTTCCACGCTCGTGGAATCGTAGCTTGGGACAAGCAGGCATTGAAGATCCTCCTCAGCCACTCCTCAAGGGCATCAAAGGAGAGGACCCAGACCTTGGCGTGGATCCCGTCCAACCCCGGGGCCGTGGACTTGCCTCTGATCTTTTTTACTACGGACTCTAGCTCTTCCCTGGTCACCAACGGCACCTGTGCGTCCTGAGTCACGTTGGCCCAAGCAGGTACCATCGGAGGGGGCTGGTGAACTGCCCTAGAAGGGAACAAGGAGGAGACTATTGTTCGCAATAGATCAGGCTGGAGCGTCTCCGTTAGCGGGGGGGACCATGGGCGAAGTTTATTCCGCACCATGTGATAAGATCTCCCCCACGGATCACGGTCGAGAAGCTCCAGCAGCTCCTTTCGGGCCTCATTTACGGCCCGGGCTATGGCAACCTTGAGATCCGCACACTTCTCCCTATACGTCGCGTAGAGAGACTCTTCACGCGCGACATCTCTATGGCGTCTGCTGCGGCTCCGGGTGTAAACCCGTCTAGCCGCCACGCAGGCACGGCGGAGTTGCGCGATCTCGGCCGACCACCAGTAGACCTGACGCCGACGACGATTCGGACCGCCCCTTAAGCGAGACATGGAGGTGTCGCAGATTATAGTCATGGCTCTCCGGAGCCGGTCTGCTTCCTCGTCCACGCTTGCGTCGCAGCTCGACTCCGGGAGCCAAGACTGGACGAGTGCCGCCACCTTGAGGAGCTCCACGTCCAGGGACTTTAGATTCCATTTCGGAGGGTCTCTGCGTGTGTCTCTGGGGCCCGAGATGGTCTGAGCCCCCCGGCTCGGCATCAACTTAAATCGGATATACCGGTGGTCGGAAATGGTCTCCTCGGCCACCACTCTCCACCCCTGGATCCGACGTGCTATTGCGGGGCAGGCGAACGTGAGGTCCACTATGGACCCACCCCGCGCACGCACGCACGTGTAGGCGTTGCCGACATTGACCACGGCCAAGTCGACCCCCAAGAGCCACTCCTCCAGTGTCTCCCCCCTAGCATCCGTCACCGAAGATCCCCATGCCATAGATTTGGCATTGAAATCCCCGGCGACTAGCACGGGGCGAGGCTGTATCTGCATCACCAGAGCCCCCAACTGAGCGAGGAACCCTTCAAACTCGGCCAGTGTCTTGGAGGGGGAGAAGTATACTGATATAACCGTCAACCTCCCCACCGTGGCCGCGACGAAACCCGTCCCCCTCACGATGTTTTCGAGGGGAGGAGCGCCTGCGGCTGGCCGGATGACTATGGCCGCCAAGTTCTCCATGTCACCCACCCAGTCAGAGCTAGTTGGGGGCACATAATAAGGTTCCGCCACCACCGCCAAATGGACTCCCCACTGCGCCATGCTCTGGAATAAAAGATTCTGAGCAGCGGCGCAGTGGTTGAGATTTCCCTGAAGGAATTCCATTTGGGTGTGACAATCCATTAAGAGGCAATGGTAATCAGGGTCGACTCGCCCGCTGTCCTAGTGGCGTCTGGATTGATGCCTTCGGATCCTGGGGCTTCACGCTGCGGCTCACACTGTGTCGGGGCCAGCGGTATCCTCTTTGGTCGGAGCGGCTTAGTAGCTACTGCACAGCCCTTTCCGCCCACCATATGTTTGGCCTGCTTCCCCGCTGTCCCGCATATCGGGCAGTAGGGGGCTGCCGCTGTACAGTCACGGGCAATGTGCTGCAGCTGCCCACAACGATAGCATTGCCGGCTCCTATCAATCTCGGCTTTGCATTTCTCCTTGACGTGTCCCGGTTCCAGGCACCGGAAACAACGAAGAATTCTCGGTTGCAGGAGCTTGACCTGAGCCGAGGACCAGCCAACCAGGAGCCGGCCAGCGTCTATCACCTTTTTAGTCGCTCCGACAGGGCATTTTACAAACGCCGAGCCGAGCCCGGTGCGATCCTGCCGGATCATGCCCACTCTAACCTGCTCGACTCGGCATTCACCGACCCTCGCAAAGGCGTCAGCCACCTCCTCTTGCGTCACCGAGTAGTCGAGTCCGGCAACACGGAGATCAGCCATTTTTGTTGGCTGGGACACCGTCACATTTGGGAGCACCTCCTGCAGTTTTGAGACCAGGAGCGCAGTTGTTTCTTGGCTCACTGACCCCGGTACCTGCAGAATCTGTGCCCCTGACATAGCCAACTTGACCCGAAAGCCACTACTAATGCCCAGCTGCGTCAGGTCCACCTTTTTTTTGGCCTCAGATATGACGTGGGCATAAGTGAGGCCTTCCTTCTCTGCGTCCTGCGGCAGCTTGAGAATTACTGCTGCCGTCTTAGGGACTTTCAGTTTGGGAGCAGAGGGCTGGCTCTGCTTCTCCTTTCTGTGTGTGGGTGTCGGTGGAGCCGAACGAGAAGCCGGTTCCTCGGCCCTATTGGCCTTGCGCCTGTGCTTCCTGCTGGTTACCAGTGACCAGGGTTGCTCCGGGTTTTCCCCCATAATGAGAGGTGGGCGAGGCACCTCCGGGGCTGGTAAGTCCGGTGGGGGGGCAGTCAGAATAGGCTTTGACTTTTTCCCCTTACCCTTTCCTTTAGCCTTGGGTAGGGGATTGGGCCCATCTGGCTGCGAGGAAGAATGGCCCATGGTCGGGTTGGGAACCGACTTAGGCGCAGCCTCCATCCTCTTTTTATCTGCTGCTAGTGGAGGGCGAAGACGCTCCGGCTGGGGCAGAAGTTCCTTAACGCCGGCCAGCTTTGCGTCCATCATATTGCCCATCGCCAGCAGGATGGAATGTTGCATCTCTGCCATGTTTGCGGGCGGAGCCGCGAAGGGCGTGGCAGAGCTGGAAATTGAATTAGGCTCACGCCTACTGAGTTCCCGTACTTCCGCCCGCAATGAAGCCAAATCATCCTCTAGGTCCCGTACTTTTCGTTTGTACCTCTCGACCTCGAGGTGAAGCTTCCTATTCTCCTCCGTGTCGTTGCTGCTATGGAGACTCTCCACTACTTCCATAAAAACCTTGACCGCCACCTTAACGTCATGTATCAAGGTCCCCTTGATATTTTTTGACTTGGTGACGGCCTCGGTTATCACCTTCGCACATATCTTAGCCTTCTCCAGGAGAGTATATGATGTTGAATTCTCATCCTCGGAGGAGGCTGCAGATAAGCGGGAGGCTTCACGCGGTCTGTGGCTGCGCGAAGTCTCGGAAATCTCTTTAATTTCTCGCTGTTCCTGCTCCTTTTTCTCGAGGGCAGCGAGCTCCTTCTTTGCGGCCCATTGGCCAACATACCGCCCATGAACTGGAGGGCGACCTCTGCCGCGTTGACAAACCGCCTTGATTTTTTGCGGCGCATCCTTCTCTGATCCAGAGTCTGATAAGGCGCTCTGGTATCGCCTCTTCCTTTCGAATGCCGCAGAGGTCACCGACATGAAGCTCCGACCGGAGTCGGAGTCTTCAAGCCTCTCGCATTGCACGAAGGGTCTCTCCTTTGCTGTCGTTAGCTCGGAATCCGTGTTGAGCGCGTAAGTCGTCGGTACGGTGGAGAACAAATCCCCACCGTGGAGCACAATTTTGCCCCCCCCAGAGAACGAGGGGCTGCCAGGGTCAGAGGGAATCTCCGACCCTGGGAGGGATTCTCCAACTGCGGCGCAGTTGGTACCCTCCTGGGGTAGTTCCGTTTGAAATCGTGCTGCCATGGTTGTTTTTCACATTCATCTATTTTCATCCATCCACAGGAATTGAAGCAAGAAGGGAAGGGGACAAAGGACATCGGGGAGGAGAAGAAGATAAAGAATAAAGAAGAAGAGGGGGGATAGAGGACAGGGAGCATACATCATCTCATTCATCACCTGGAGTTGGGAACAAAGGATTAGCTAAGGATAGGACAAGGTAAGTGGGAATGTGGAGGTGTATGTGGGAAGGAATGGGAAGGGAAGTGGGACGGGATGGGAATACAGGGAGAAGGAAAGGTGGGAATGAAAGGATAAGGACGAGTCACTGGCCCGGACTCTGACCAATGACTCGGACTGACTGCACCGGACAAATCCGATGGGCGATGGGGCCGTCAACTCCCTACGCCGAGGACTTCTCCAACCCTCCAATATCTTAATTATTTATTACTTTTTTTGATGTCTATGAATACAAAAAAACAATCATGTAATTGTTATCAAGGATTCTGTTTCTTTTTTTTTTTAATCAAAGATTCAATCAAGAACTCCATAAAAGACCATAAAAGAAGTATGCAAACCCTGGCAAATACGTTCGTAAAATTGCTGTACTGTTTGAAGGTAGAAATTAGATACAATAATTATTACAATACTGGCTTTTCCATAATAATAGTTCAGTTCCTCACAATTTAAAAATTACAGTTTATTTGCTAGAAATAATAAAAACATTAATTTTTACTATCCTTTTGGGATAAATATAATATAAAAACTAGTCAACTATTTAAGATTCTGGATTTACAGATACAAAGTAAAAGGCTGAAGGTCCATATGGGTGTATTGTAGCCGAGAAAATATCTCAAATTCCCGGTGATTTGTAACTATTGTGATTGTATTGTAATTGTGATAGTTTATTTCTAAACTTTTTGTATAAATTTTAAAAAATGTTGTAAATTGTTTTCAAATGACGAAAGGCCAACACACTAAGTTTTGCTTCACAATCAATAAGTAAGTATACCCCTTGCTATTGTTAAATAAAGTCGTAATGTTTTCTATTTTATAGAGGTTTATATCATTATATATCATTAGTTATAATTTTAAATTTATATAATTAGTTATATATATTAAATTCATCAAGGCCAAATACCTTCTTTATGGACCGTCATCCTTTTCCTTCCATTAATAATGTAATAATGCATGAGAGAAACCGTGAGCAATCACAAGTAATTTTGCAAATGATTATGTATTACAAAAATTGTCAACTTACCCATATTCTTTCAAATTCCAATTCTGCATCCTCGCCATCATCGTCATCCTGAAGGAAAATATTAAATGCTTACCACATACAAAATAGACAATACTAGCAGGGATGACCCGGTGTTGCTCGTGTAAAAATAATTTACCTCCTTGGGGATTGATTTCCCAAAATCTTCGGTATATACGTTTTTTATTTTTGTCCAAAAATCTAGATATCTATTTTCATAATATTTACTTCATAAATAACGGATTTTCAAGTAAACTCTGATCACTTATTTAACCCTATTTGGGATGGATGGAATATAAGAAAAATCGTACCTGAGTGGTTGTGTAGCAAAGGAGTTTGCTGACTACAAAATGAAAGTCTTCGGGACTTGTATCCGACCTAAACCCATGAAAATACGTTCCGAAGAAGCCGTAAAACTACTTGTAATGTAGCTTACGCACTATATCTGGTGTCTATTTTTACTCCGCCACACTTTATTCTCTAATTGTGATTGGAATATTAACGGAGCAAAGTAGACATAGTACTATTTATTTAAACGCACTGCGTCCAAAACTAATCCGTGTTAAATCCGAGAAGCGGAGCGAACGGAGGATAATAATGTGACTCGGCGCGTCATCCATATTAGATTTAAGATATTTTTTATTACTTCTACAATTATATTTATGTACATTTTTTTCCTACATTTTTATTTAAATGAATTGAGATCGGAGGCTGTGCACAAAGCCATATCCGAACACGAGTAGAGTTTTCTAAATCGTTAATTACGAAATTGGATGAAATATAGTACTTAAACCTCTCTAGGCAAAACGTGCTCCCCGGTGGAGGAAAATATCGAAAGAAGCCTCGCAAGGCATCTAACAAAAATGTCACGTGTACTGGTGCTGTGAGAATGGCTGGCAGTTGGGCTTTTAATCACGCTGTTGAACACGAATCATAAACACAAAATATCCTACAGCCCCTAATTTATCTCAGCTCACTCCGGAATATAGTAGGAAGATATATTATTAGTTTTGCCTCTTATCTTCTTATATATAAAAATGAATCGCTAAATGTCTTGATAAGCGCGAAACTCGAGAACGGCTGAACCGATTTGGCTGATTTTTTTTTTTTGTTGTGTTTGATGAAGTCTGAGGAAGGTTAATACGGAGAGAAAAATTTAAAAAATTGTCTGAAAAAGTCTAAAAACACCACTTTTCTATATTCTCATACAAAAGATTTGTTATAAGTCAATTTGAACTTTAACACCATACCATAAAGTTTAAATGTCAGTAAACGGGTTCCGGGAAGGCAAAACAATTATTGAGTGACGTATAAATATTAATGTCAATATTTGTCAATTTTTATACATATAGCATTAAGGCCAGGTTGCTTCAAACAATTTTCAAAAAAATATGACGTGGAAGCTATTAACATTAAAAAAAACAACATGACTTTGTTTTAGAGAAATAGGGCAGAACAGGGTCTGCCGGGACAGCTAGTTCAATATAGACCTTGTTTGGAGCGCGTAATGTTGAACGCGTAAATTTTTTACTGAGTGAAAGTTTTTTCAGTCAACTGTATCATGTATTTGTTATTGACTTTCCAATGTCGATATGTAAATTAAGTGGTAACACGTATTTAGAGCTCATCGTTTAACATTTACCGTATCGCCTTAGGAGGTATTTTTACAGTTACTTCACATACAAGTAACTCAATTAAACAGTCATATTTAAACAAAGTTAATAATTTCCAATTTAAATTAGTGTTGCAGCACAAGATACTCTGTGGTGGCGACGCGTTGCCGGAGCGGTGTCGTTCCGTTTTACGTATAAATATCCACGATACAGCTCACCGCAAGGCACGTGCACTAGACTTGCTCTTCACGAAACGGAGTGAGAAACGCACGCGTTGTTACAGGAGCGGTGCCGCCCTGTAATCCTTCCGATACATTTTTAACACATTGAGCGCCACGCGTATTTCTAAGACAATCCTGTTCAGGCCACGCGCGCCGCTTCTACGCGCTGGTACTGTAGGGCCGGTGTTTCCGATCACAGCAGAAGATCGTTTACGTTTGAAAAGTTATACCTATAGGCATTAGGCGAAAGTACTGTAAATTATGTTACGACAAAAATGTAAGAAGAGATGAAGTGATGGCAAGTAGAAAGACAAACCGTGTGATAGCATATTGTAATGTTAGGTGAAGCATTTTTATGTTTGCCATACTTTAATGAATCCCACTAAGCTGTAACGATACCAAATTAAGTAAACTTTAAATACATTTTCTGTAATTCCATAAAATAGTATACATTTTATAGTTCTCATGTTAAAAGTTGTCAGCCACCGATGACTGACGCGTCCTAAACGGAAAATCTAGTGTCAGCCACCGATGGCTGACGTGTCCTAAACGGAAAGTTTAGTGTCAGCCACCGATGGCTGACGCGTCCTAAACGGAAAGTCTAGTGTCAGCCTCCGATGGCTGACGCGTCCTAAACCGATAGTCTAGAGTCAGCCACCGATGGCTGACGTGTCCTAAACGGAAAGTCTAGTGTCAGCCACCGATGGGTGAAGGGTCCTAAACGGAAAGTCTAGTGTCAGCCTCCGATGGCTGACGCGGCGTAAACGGATATTTTCTAGTGTCAGCCACCGATGGCTGACGCGGCCTAAACGGAAAGTCTAGTGTCAGCCACTGATGGCTGACGTGGCGCTCAACGTGTTAATAACACTTCGGCGTCACAACGCCTCGTAATCACCGCCTCAATATAATCTAGTAGTAGTAACTATTGCAAATACGATGATTGTTCCTCAATCACTCCAATACCGCAGAACGGGTTTGTTTGAAATTTGGCAGAGATTAATTATAGTCTGGAATAGCACATATGCTACTGTTTATACCGAAAATTTAGCCTCTCTGCTCAAATTCTTACTAAATTAAGTTCTTAAAAATTAAGTTTCTTAGTAAAACCTAAAGACTCGGACAACACCGTGACACCGCAGATAGTTACTTTATACGTGGCACACCTATACACTATGTTAGCACATTTTGGTTTTATCCATAAAGGTTATTTAACTCTCGAATTACTATAAAACAAAAATGTAGTATATTTGTATTTAAAAATGCTTATCCCTACTTACAGTATTTCACTTTATATTCAAAATTAAAAATCTTTAAACTTGCATAGCACTAGAAATCGTAATACTCTTGTTTTCTGAACTGTGATGACAAAGTTGGCAAATAGCGCGCTCTGTTAACATATAGTATTAAGGTAGAAAGTCGATGAAACATTATCAGCCAAAAGCAGTTGCCTCGGCAAGACGTCGTACTATCGTCGGAATACGCCCAGAGATGGGCAAAATGTAATCTGATTAATGATGAACGATTACAAAATGTAGTCGTAATTTTAATTTTCTTGCTCTGTAATCATGATTAAATCCCTTTAAAATATTAAGAAATCCTAAATGTGTATGCAATCTGGGATTTTGTAGTGTTTAAAACATAAATGAGCAAAATGCAGTCATATTAATGGTAAAAAACGTAAAATGTAATCGTTAATCATTTTCAGTAATCTGATTACATTTTGCCCATCTATGAATACGCCCATGTAAATCTATACGAACTGGTCGTTTTCTTTATTTACTGCTTATTAATCGACATATTACCTTTAGGTAATAGTGGATACATCCACTTATGTATCTCTGCTCATGCCGTAAAAAATATAGCGCGACGAAATATTATTATTATTTATTATCTTGAGGTACCGAATGCTCTCTGAAGATAGAAAATATAGCGCGGAATGACCCGTGCTGTATTATGAAAATGTCATGTGCAAGGCCATGAGAACGACGATCAGCTGCGCTACTAGTCTAGTTGGGTCACTAATGCGTTTTTCATAATTTCACCTAGCCCCAAAACTAAGCTTACACTTGTTCTGTGGGTACTAGACAAAAATATATATCTTTATGATGATGTCCTAGCCGGGTTCGGCCGCGGCGACTGTTTCAACACCGATTAAGAAAATCGAGGTCCAGTTTTCGGAAAGTCATTTGCGCAGAAGGTATTTAAGTACATAACTGAACGCGCTGCCAGAAAAGCACTCTCTCGTCCGAGCTCCCTCAGGCCCGATGGAATGTAGAACCAGTACGATCGGGAGGGAGCAGGATGCAGGTTTGGTCGAGTTTTCCTTCTCTGAACACCTGGTTGAATTGCGGTGTTAAAGGGTTATCTTAGACGCTTTTTACAACATCTCAGCAAGAAGGGGGGGGGGGGGTGCTATTCTATTCTGCCGGCAGCCACCACGGCTTAACACACAACAACACCTTTAACATCTTTATACACATATACACACCGCTGACTGACAACAAAACTATCCGCTCATCACTGTGCAGTATGTTGGTACCGGAACTCGAACCCACGATCTTCACGGTCGCGAACCATCAAGCCGTTGTAAATCCGCTAAATCCAAAAGATATATAGCGTGATAATAATTATTCACTTACTTCGTGGGAAGACAGACACGTGCAGTAAGATTCCTCTGTGACGTCGCCATCCGAATCCTCGCAACCTTCGCAGCAATAATTCATATACATACCCTATAACAAAAACATGTATCAGGGTTGATATCGAACGGGGCAGGCTATAAGTCGCCTGCCTGCAGTTGTGACTGACAAAACAGTATAGCTACCTTTAAACTTAGGTCTTATATTTTATACTTTTAGTGAAGCTTGCACCAAGCAATTGAATCTAATTTTAGCTGGTATAAAACGCAATTAATTTCAATCGGTTTAATAGTTGTTAAAACAGGTATCCGTCCAGGCAGTAGACTTGAAGAAGTCTGCTGTCCGGATGAGAAAGACGCGACGCGCAGTGTTCGGCGCACCGCCCGTGATCAAGATTTGGAGGCGTGGGTTTTTTACACCCACTCTTACCAGAGACAAAGAAACTGGAAAGGAACTAAGAGAAAAAGACTACTTATTCCCCGGGCTTCTGCAAGAATCCGGATTCCCAGGCCCTAGTGGAGTGATTGAAAGGTCTCCTCGGGGGCTTTTAGTCAGTAGTAGTTTGACACACCTAGATCGCTGCCCTGATGATCCTATGAAGGATTGCCCCACGGGTTACCAAAAAACAGGATAATGTAAATAGGATAAAGACGATATTACCAGTTTATCGCTTATAATAGCGTTTCATACAAGTTTGAACTAGATTTAATTTCGTGGTGTTTGTCGCCCTAAGGCTATGTTTCAAAAACGGTTCATAAATTTTAAAACGCTTTTAAATTATTCAAATATCATTTTAAAAATTATCAGTATTTAAAAAGATTTTAAAATTTAAGAAAGATACTGAATCTGGATTCTGTTTTTAAAGCTCGGCAGCACAATGGTAACAGTTTTGTTGTTACTTTAAGGCAGTGTTTTTCAACGTGTGGATCGCGAAGCCTCTATAGCAGAGTTGCAATAGGTTAGGAAAACTACTACAGTAAAAAATGTTTTTTACGTACTTAATTAAGTATTTAACCAAACTCTAATTATGAATAAAAATAAATATATTGAATTGAATATTTGTAACAAAATAAAATACATGAAAAAAAAAGTAACGAGTAGAGGGGTCGCGAAATATTTCGTCATAGTTTCAGGGGCCGTGTCATGAAAAAGGTTGAAAAACATTATATTATATAGGCCAAAGTGACCACTTTGCATTAGACAGGACTGTTGATATCATTTTTCACTTTACAAATCAAGGGTTGTCGATAGTCGATTACTGGACTAATGTAAGGTACAACAAATTCTGAAAATATTACAGCAGTTTTACGGACATCAATTTTTAATATAGATAAACATTTTGCGAAATTAAATAAAACGAAACGCCTACTTCACAGTATTTAATTTGAGATGTATCTCGAAAACGTAATAATGTAATGTATGTAACGTAGTCGTAGTTAGAAATATTAAAAATAACTTGTTTACTAAGAAATTCGTCTACATTTATTGATTTTAGACTTACTGCCTTTGAAAGCTTTTAATTAAATTTCTTATTACAACCCACAACTATAGAAACGAAACGGAGTATCGTAGCGATGATAAATAAATTTATCATATTAATATTTAAGATTAATTAATAAGTGTTTTTTAGTAATAAATTAAAATTGAATAAAATTACTCTTGATTTATGGGAACAGTAGACTTGAGGGAGTCTGCTGCCCGGATGAGAGGGAGGCGGGGCACGGTGTCCGGCGCATCGCCTGGAGAGAGGTTTTGGAGGGGTGAGCTTTGCTCCTTCTCCTCCCAGAGAGGTAGCTTCAACAAGGCTTCTTGTTCTCTGGGTGTCTGGATGAATTTGGCGTCCCAGACCCAGGTGGAGCAATCAGAGGGACACCCCGGGGGTTTTTAGTCAGTAGGAGTCTGACACACCAGGGTCGCTGCCCTCCCAGCGTCCCTGATGGTCCTATGCAGGATTTTCCCCTGGGATACAAAAAATAAGAGTTATGGGATTCAATTTTGTGAAAAGAATAGAATTTTCACTTTTATCGCATGGCGCCTAACTATTTGTATATGCTTTTGAGTTCTAAAGTAACTAAAGAAAGTATCTTAGTAGAGTTAGTATTAAAAAAAAAGTTCTAAATTACACAGAGAATAAATCACAATTTAAACAGCGAAGCCATATGTCTGGCTTATGGGCAGCCAGTGAATTCGGAGTAAACAATTTTACAAGCATAGATTGCTTAATTTAAAAAAAATCATATGATTAGCTTGAATCAATCATATAACGTTGTATAATATATATTCATGAGGACCTAGTTTCAAATAATATTGTTTTATTTTAGTGAAAGGTTACGGGGCGTGGAGGCATACATCCTTCATATCGCGAGACAAAGTATTCATTAATTTAGACAACATAAATTAATAGTTCAAAATATCAAGTCCAAATGGGCTTGTTTTCGAATTTCAGTTAATACATTTGTATATATATTTATAATATTTAATATATATTTATTTAAAATAAATATATAAAAAAAAATATAATAAATATATTTATTTTCAATAAATATTTTACGTGGTTGTAATGGTCTAGTGGATAAGGGACCGATATCCGTGTGCGACAACGTGACTAGTCCCAAGTTCGTAACCCAGCATTTAACTCTAGGATATTCCTGATTTTTTGGGATTTTGATTTTTTCTGGCTCGTAATGGGGCTGATCGCGCACCGGGCTTACAAAAGGTCTCGGTGTACCTGGAGTCCGGTACAAACGCGAGAGAAGGATCACCCCAGGGGTTTCAGTCGGTAGGAGTCCGGTATACCGGGGCGGGGCCTTCACCGCCCCCCTGACGATCCATGAGGATTTGCCCCGGATTATAAAAAAAACATTAAATACGTATTTATCGTGAGGAAAGTCTCATGGTGTTGAGCAGGACATAAGGCGTAAGGTGGATGTGCAGAGCCACTAATGTATCTCTGATCACTAGTGTTCGACCGAAAGTTCGGTTTCGGTTTCGGTTTCGGCCGAAACTGAAGCCGCGGCCGAATATTCGGTTTCGGTTTCGGCCGGAAAACCAGTTTCGGTCGGACTCTACTGATCACCTCGAAATGGATATAACGTATATTATTATTAGTTAAAAAATATTAACATTCTAACAGGTTTCTTTTTTTGGTGTTCGGGGAGAATCCTACATAGGACCATCAGGGCCGCTGTGAGGGCAGAGACCCCGGTGTGTCAGACTCCTACTGACTAAAATCCCCCGGGGTGTCCCTCTAATCGCTCCACCTGAGCCTGGGAAACCAAATTCATCCAGTTGCCCGGAGAACGAAATGCCTTTAGGCTGCCTCTCTGGGAGGGATAGGAGTGAACATTCAAACAGGTGGCATAGTAAATATCAACATTCAAGAGATTTAAAAAAATACCAGTTTGTTTATCATTAGTAACGTCCAAAGTAACCATCATAAGCTTGAATTAAATTAATGAATTCAATACAATGAATAATACAATTTTCTAACAACAATAACAAACATTGAAGCCGTATGAAAACAACTTAAAACCTCCAAGTCTTTAAACAATAATGCTAAAATCGATTTAATCCACTGCATCTTCTATACTGAAGTCTTACGTCGAGTTGCCTTGTTAGAAAGATGTATTAAACGTGAAAACAATGTTCTTAAATAGACATTTAAGCATTGATGTTTTTAAATATTGTAACAAGAGTCAACAGCTTCTTACTTCGACGCCGTGAAATGGTGTTATTTAATCTATATCGAGGATAATGCATTTATTATTTTTAAGAGCTTATTCTCAAACAATAAATGATTTCAATTTTCAAACTATTAGGTATCAAGACATAACGGGTTCGATTTTGTACATTAACTCCTTCGAGACTTATGATACACCGTATGTGCCAGTAAATGTTTTACCAGACTAATGCGTTAGTTTAATTTTAATCAGGTTTAATTTGATTCATATCGATACTATTAGTCCTACATTGCCCTAAGAAAACGGAAACGTTTTTATCATTTTCTAATATAAAAGATACTTTTGACCTATTAGGAGTACAAATAACAGGCTTGAAAATTTGGTTGCTCATTCAAGAAAAACATAGCCCTATCATACTGTTAACTTCATATTTACATAATGTATTTTTTTATCCAAAAATGTCAAAATTGTATCCCAATAGGCATCATTTTGGGAACTTTTAATTTAGTTCTTTAATTTAATTAATCTGCAGCTGAGGCGCATCGATTGCTTGTAGAAGCATATAATTGGGCTGCCTTGAGTGATAGAGCATATAGTGAGTGGTTTCCAAAGTTTAAAAACGGTGGAACACCTGCCGATCAGCGTTGTAAAGTCGAGGATAAAAAAACTACCTCTATTAACCTCTTTAGGGACGATTTTTTTAAACTTATCGTTGTAATATTTTCACAACATCATCAATAAAATAGAATAATCCGTTATCAGTGCGGTTGCATTTAACGATTTTTTTTTTGTTGTTGAGATATACTGTAGTGAAATATTCACCGATTAAATTTCTCATGAAATAATTAAAAAACCACGACGTATACTTCGTACGTGCCAATGCCCCTGAAGAGGTTAACAAACGCCATCGACGCTAGTGTTTCTATCACACCCTTTAAGAATCATCTCCATGATCATTTGTGGCGATGACACAAATGACGCAAATGCGCCGAACTATCAAATTTAACAGAACTGTAACAAAGTCTCTCCACTCGGCGAAATAGTTGCGTCAACGCTTAGTAACACGGCGTGTGGCTTTTAACATGCAAAATATGGAAAAGTTGCGAATTGTATCAACTCAGATGTGCAATATTCGTGCTGTAGATTTAGAGATTCTCCATTCTAAATTAGGCGTGAGGTCTAAGCATCGCGGATAAAACTTTCGTGAATATGGTCCTTTAAAATCTGTACAAATATATCTCTAACGCTCTTTTTCTAACGAGAAGAAAGTGTTAGTAAAACATTACTCACAATAGATTTAGAACTGCTCAAGTCGCTGTTCGCAGGGACGCCAAGCCCGAGGAGTTTGTCCGCATTGACTGTTGACTGAACGGTGAACTCCTTGTTGATATCAGAACTCGTGCTACCGATGCTCGACGCGTTGGAGCTCGTACGTCCCGAGGTGCCGCCCACGCCATCAATATCGCACCCATCGCCTTCAATATCACATAACGCTACAGTTTCCGCTTTGTAAAGTTTGCCTTTAGGAAAGTCCTTTCTTTCCGGCAGGCCACTGTTTAACAGTTTCTGCATAAAATCTGGTTTAGGTTTGCTTTCTCTGCTCGGATCTTCGCACTTTTTCACTTTCGTCATCGTTTTTGTGATACCTTCATTGAATGAGTGTTTGCTGCAACCCGGACTAGTGTAATCCTGAGTTACATGCGATAAACTCGATATAGTCTCCGAGCTCGAAGCCAGACTAGAGTTTCCGCTGGACAGTGGGCCACTGAAAGGCGGTGTGGTTGCTATCTTCTCGTCGACTTTCATGCGCGAACATTGCTTTATTATTCGATTCTCTTCTTCGAAATCTTCCCTCTCTATGTCGTCTATTTGTTGTTCGCCGTTGCTGTTCGTATTTGTGCCTCGGTCCACCATCTCGGCGTCACTATCAGTTTTGTTCTCATTGGCAACTCTGTTAGTCCTATTAAATATGTTACACGAATTTTCAGAACATGATGGATCCATTATATTTGCACACGAACTGGAAAACAAATTGTTACTGAAAACTTTTATCTTTTTGTTAAATTTTACTGACATTAATGTTACGTTTTGAAACCTTAATCAAAGAACAAATTATACATTTTTAATAAAAATTAGGAATAAATCTCTGATTTAGAACTGAGGTTATGACAGCTAGCAATTGTATCAATCAAATAAAACATACTGGCTATGAGATACGTCAAATATAATTTCATAAAATCACTTCATCCACTTATAGGTTTACCACCACACAAATGTAACTCTTATCCTATGTGAACTATTGAAAATAATATTTAAAATACGAAAACAAATGAAGACTGCATGGAAAAAATAAGGAATGTCAGTCATACATGAATTCATGTATGCACATCAATGTTATCCCTTAGGAAAACTCATTTTAAATAATCTGTTGCTAACAAGGATCTTTATCCACGTAACAACTACCTGAATCAATAAATCGAGGGGTGAAAGGCTATTTGGTTTAAGCGACGTTTTTTGGTGTAATGTAAGCTTCTGTTATGTTTATTTTATTACAGACAGGGTCGCGATTGATAACAATCTCACCTGATGAAAAGTGATGAGACCGAAAATGGAGCGCGCTCATGCAATAAACAACGATACCCTCGTTTAAAGATTCTCATGTCGGAAGATGTTTGAAAAATAGACGCACGACGCAAATTCTACTCCTTGGCAGGAAAAAAGGAGAGGTGAAGTGCGAGAAGCTGGAATGTCAACCACTTCTGAGTGTAAACTCGCACGGGGTCTTGTCTATGATATATATTTCAATGATAAAATGTATTTATGATATACATTTTAATATCAATGGATATTTAGAGTATACATTTTTAAAAACTTACTTTTGTCAACTTATATTGAAGATTCAGCCCAAGAGGGAACTAGCTGGCTTCCTGTACAAAACAAACAAAAATAAAATTTAATTTAATGTATGTCAAAAATCTATTGTTTAAATTTATATTAATACATTAATATTAGGTTAAGCAGCAGTAACCAGTAATACTCCTTTGCTAGACTGCATAAAAGACTACTTTGTTACAAAATAATAATGATACTATAAATTATCTTCTATAATTAATTGTATGATATTGCTTATAACATACTCGTATTAACAAGATGCACATCACACACACTGGGTAATCAAAACTGATCTAAATGTATAGTATACATTGTATATTGTCTACAATGCAAATTTAATCAAAGGGAACGAAAGGTATGAGTCGGATTCTGACAGTCGCGGCTCGGCATCGACGACCTAGCAGACGCCAGTCAGGCGGCGTGTCAAGCTTGCGGACGTACCGACGACGCCGCACTGTCGCCGAACTCGAACGTGTTTACATATAAATATATACAGAGAGGTACATCGCAACTGCCAGAACGTGAAACACGTCTTTATAGGAATTAGAGGTTCATTAAAAAAAAATATATAGCTTATTTAAACCGAGTTATTCAGCAGTACGGTTCATTTCATAGATGCATGCAAGCATTGCATGACCTTATGATTAATAAGTTTGGAATAAATTGCATAAAGTTAACAAAAAAAGGAACCATTTATATTCATATCTATTCTATATTCACGGCGTCTATCTTTCCTATAAAATCAATATTATATTTACTATGATAATATAATATGCAAATTAATTACGCGAATTCTGCCTACCCTGTCCAAATACCCTATGCACGTCACTGCAATTCAGTAATGAGATAAATAAGTTATGAGCAAAATTTTAATTTAATCCTTTTTTTTAAACCTAATATTTCATGGAATAATCTTTCTGGTTATACTGAGAGAATGATCGTTTATAAAAGAAATTGTAAATGATTTAATTACCGCAAACTTTATCGAGTTAAAAAATACAGTCGGATTTGGCATAACAAAGCACAAAACTATGATTAAAAATGATTTTAGCAAAAACCATTAACCCTTACGTGATAAATATATTTAACAATATTAATATCTAGAATACTTAGTATTTAACACAATTTTTAAAAGATAACATTAATGCAAAATCATATTATCTAGAAACATTGCAATAAAGAAGCAAATACTATTGCAATATTTTTCCAATATTGTCAGAGCCTACAACTTCGCCCGCATGAAATTTGAATTTCAGGTGTTAACGTGATAATTATGTAGCCTTTTTACTGGGGGAAAAAATCTTTAAAAAGCGTATCCCCCGCACATGGGTAGGCGGGATGTCTATCGTGATGTGCTCTGAGGGACTTTGGTGCCTGTAATCAATGCTCCACGGATAATATATAGGCTTTTTTTTACTTGTGAAAAATCCTCATACGACCTCCCGGCCGCACAAGGGGGTAGCAGTGGGGTGTGCCGGACCCGTACCAGCTAAAAACTACTTGGGTACTACTACTAGAACCCAAGGTGAATTCTCCTACAAATTAGTGAGGATTGCGGGTCTTGTAATCAATTCGCTGTAAAGATAATATATAGCCTATGTCAACCCTGAACGTCCATTCTAAATATTGGTGATTTTTTTATTGATTCATTGAATATATTTATTGAATATTACAAATTAAATAACGTATTTCAATAAAAGTTTCGAATAGACAAGATATATCCACAATATTCGGATAAAGGCGTATTTTAGATTTAGAAAATGTAGAATAATATCAGTAATGAAAAAGGATTGACAAATAGTGCGTTCATAAATGTATTCCGTGTAAACTAAGGAAATTATATCGGAATATTTATTTTGTATTCATTGTATTACTTTCATAAAATCAAAAATTAAGTTCACATAATCTGTAATACGACATTAATTGACTTTTAGGCGGTATGAAGTAGAGATGCCACGAATATTCGGCAACTATTCGGTATTCGGCCGAATAGTACGTACTATTCGGCCGAATACCGAATACCAAATCATGTAAAAAAGGCACGTTATATTACTCAAAATTATCAATTTATTTCCAAATTACAACACTTTAGTAATTAAAATTGATCAGTGGTAAGTTGTGATAGATGAAAATAAGCTTTTCAGCATTTTTTGGTAGCAAACGATTACGTTTTTCATCGTAAATGTTACTAGCCTCAGAAAATAACCTCTCACTAAACACGCTACTTCCAGGAGAAGAAAGATAAACTTTAGCAAATTTCGAAAGGTTTGGGTATTGTTTTTCGTTTGTATTGGGTATTGTATTGTCTTTGCTGGCCGCGCCAACGCAACGAGGAAAACAGGTTGCAACTTGCCTTAATCCAGCTAACGCGCCCCCGACAAGCATGTATTCCATGCCGAACATTCGGCGGCCGAATATTCGGCGCTTCGGCCGACAGCGTTGCCGAATATTCGGTATTCGGCCAATTCACTATTCGTGGCATCACTAGTATGAAGTTCGACGGGTCAGCTATAATTTATATACTGGAATGCAATGTTATTCCAATATCTTATGACATGGGAATTTTAAAACGCCAAGTGAATCAGTATTTGTTGGGTGAGCGCGCTCCATCATCGACCTCATCAACACTTTCCCATCAGGTGAGATTGAGGTCAAGCGCAAGCCTATCTGGAATAAAAAAAACCAATAGAATTTATATCATTTCTACAAAAAGTTCATATTGAAATATTAGTAGAGTTGCCACTGAACTGCTACTTTGCGTTTTTAAGTCGTGCCCAACGTGATCAGTAGCGTAGTTGATTTTTTTTTATAACTTATAACAATCACACCTGGTGGAAGGTGAAGATGCGTCCGTTGATGAACCGCGTCCACCTAACAAATACCTATTCACTCTTCTTTTAAAGACTCCCAGGTCATAAGATCGCGGAAATATGGCCGCTGGGGGCATATTCCACTCCTTAGCCGTTCGCATGATGAATGTAGAAGCGAATCTTCTCGTGCGGATATAAGGAACATCCTCCACATACGGATGGTATCCGACACGATGTCTAGTGGTTTTATGGTGGAATGGGGCTGGTGGATTCAAAGAATGTAGTTCCTGAGAACACTCTCCACCGTGCAACCGGTAAAAGACCGCGAGGCAGGCAACTCTACGTCGATGCTCGATGCTTTGTTTTAATTTTTGACAAAAAGTCGTCGCCAATAAGTCTACGGTTGCCACTCTCACGGCACACACACGTATTATGTCTATTATTGTAGATACCACGTGGAGTTTCCATGAGATGTTTTACATCCCCGGTGAGAATATGATATCTATATTCGTACTTAATCTGAAACCCAAACTCCAAACCCAGAGTTACGTGCTGGGATACGAACCCACGACCGATCGCATTGCCGCGCTAGGATACCGGGCCCTTATCTACTAAGCCACCATAACCACTATTCATAAGAAATAAGTATAGATGTGTAATTTCCTTCAACGAGGGAACTTTCCTTCTTCAGTCAGGACGAAACGCCCGAGCACCTCCTATGTGAATGTGCCTTGTAAATGTCCAAACATAACCGAATTCTAGGCCACCACATGCTTCACCCAAAAGAGGTTCCAGCTATCGCTGCCAATAGTACAACAGTACTAATACAGTACATCGAAACTGTAGGATTAGTACAGAACTTTAAATGTAAGGCGACGATGACAATAAATCTTTTAGGTCACAATCATATAGGGTGAGATCCATTCAGACGTAGCCTTGAGTTTCTTTTTGGCGTTTCTTCTCAAAGTCATCGCTTCCGAACCGCTAATAGATCACCGTTAGGTTTCATATTTTGGTTGAGGGCCCAAGTCGAGGTACGTACCCATAGGAGTGCCCTTGCCGCTTAGTTGAAACCCATTATATTACATATTAAACTGGCAAATACTAGCAAATAAAAAAATAATTTTATAATGGGGGCAAAGTTAATAATGGACTAAGAACATAGCACTTTGGCCGTGTAATACAGTTCCTTTGCCGCTTAGTTGAAACCAATTATATTACATATTAAACTGGCAAATACTAGCAAATAAAAAAAAATATAATGGTGCAATGCTTTATAAGTTTATGTTAGTAGAACAGGGTTAGTTCTCAAAGCCATATGGCGTTCCATATGTGTCGTAGTTTATAAAACGCGTCATTTGACTGTTTACGGGTCACGAATGAGCAGATACAATGAAAACATATATTATATACTTTGCTCTAGTCACTAAGTATATGAGCTAGTCACGTAGTGGATGATACGTTTGCACAAAATTACTTATGTTATGTTTATGATTATGGTTCACTAGACCGCGAGAGTAGCCAACTACCACAGGATAAATTCAGTAGCAAAATTGCGCTAACGGCCCGACGGCCGCGTGTTGTCCACTCGACGTACGCATTTTATCCTCTCGATGCCCAAACACGGCTTTATAATTCCCCACAGAGAATACGCGTAGCGGTATCGAGGAGCCAGTGTGCTGCCCACGATTTGTTCATTGTCAATAAGTATCTTTGACGGCGTGCGGACGCCGACTGAACAGCGACTGGTCAATCATTTTGAATTATAAATCTAAAATATACTATGTCTCACACAGCATATGTTCCGTTTTCATTAACGAGATTGTAAGGCGAAGTTATGCTGGTTGAGTATCGAGGCAATCTAGTTTGTGGAAGTGAAGCATATTTTTACCCATCTGAAAGGCGTTGATAAACTGGTGGCACACTATTGTAATAGTAAACAGTAGATAATATTATGAATACATATTTTTAAGCATGTACTATAGTACACCTATTGAATGAATTGTGTAAAACAATGGAATCCTGACATGAAAATATCTATAGGAGTCAATGGACATTATTCAGAATTTATTAAAATGGATGGATTTTGGTAAACTAAAAATTTATTTCTAAGAGTTTTCTATGTTCCGTTCTATTGTGAGTCCAGTAATTCATAAATTTTGTATATAGGAATTCTCTGCCAAGCCGAAAGTTCTTTGATTAATATTACTACAATATAATTAATGTATAAAAGTTCCTCGGTGGTCTGAATTTAAAACTTCATTGATGGATGTGTTAACTACATCCATCATATTAAATACATTATTATATTTTTAGCAGATTCCCATTAATAATCATATTAACACTGTTCAAAGGAATGGGAAATACTGCTTTAGATTAGTATAACTTAATTATTTTATCTGAAGAAATAAATAATATTAATAAAATGGTAATGATACCTTTTGCTGTTATTCGTCAGTATGGTAAGTACCAAAGATGATTTAAAAGTGCTTCATCCAACTTTAATTAAAAACTGAGTGTAAAATGTCAAGACAATATTGGAAATGCTAAATAATGACTTATGGCACGTCTATCGCAATAAATACACTGAATGATGATGCTGCATCATTCCGCAATTTATATGCTTAAACAATAATCAAGATGTTTTAATGTCACAAAGCTGATTTATCAATATTCAGATATGTGTAACATAAACATAGGTATATATAGCTGTATTTATTTTATACATACTTTTTGTGAAGATAGCAAAGTTAAAGTAAAATAATGTTATTAACACATTAAAACATTTTTTTGGAAGTAGTACACACAGTATAGTCTACATTAGGCTTAAATTTTAAAATATTATATTCTTATGTAAGTTTCTGCCGTAATTTTTTAACATAATTGTGGATTTATAATTTCTTTTATTCGTAATAGTATAAAGGGAATAAATATTTAAACCTCTGCTATACCCTTGTCAGGTTATCACATGAGGCGTCTGGTCTATGCAGATCTATGGTACCGTATTTCATATGTTTGACATTTCTTTATATATGCGTATGATGGGGCTGACTACATACACCCGTAAAAGTCCCCTAAATAAATAGAATAAAAATCCCTTGTCAGGACAAAAGGAGCTTTAGTAGAAATAAATCAAATACTTTACAAAAATATTACACACACTACCATGCATTTGACTCTCTCTCCCACACTCTCACACAAACACACATGCGTGCGCACATATATATTCTTTTGTTTATTGTTAAAGTCTGTGGTCCAATTGACAATATATTAATTTTGTTTGTCTTGAATTTTATTTATCAAATCTTACAAATGTTGTCTATATATTTAACTTTTTTTTTGGCAACCCGGGGTATGTCCTACGTTGACTCCTACTGACTAAAAACCCCCGGGGTGTCCCTCTAATCACTCCACCCAGGCCTGGGAAACCAAATTCGTCCAGTCGCCCGGGGAGCGAACAGCCTTATTCAGGCTTCCTCTCTGGGAGGGATGGGTATAAAGAGCCCACGCCTCTAGTACCTCTTTCATAGGCGGCGCGCTAGATACTGCGCACCGCCGCCCTCTCATCCGGGCAGGAAACTCCCTCAAGTCTACTGCCCGGGTCTATATATTTAACAAACATAACCACATGTATTATATAATAAATAATTTTGCTTTATATTGTAAGGAAATTTATTTATTACAATATAGTGTAGTTGTTTTTAATTTATTATGGTCGAATTTTAACCACTCAGCGACTACTAACTATAAATATATATAGTATCTATATATACAGTATATAGATATATACAGATAGATAGATAGATAGCCAATACCCGAGTCAGTCAAAGGTCCTTATAATTTATAAAATATTCGAAATATTTGTGTAATAATTTATTTAACAAGAAACAAGCAAAGAAAAATGATTATGTCCTAATTTTAAATTAGATAAAACAGACTTTCATTGGTATCAAGTAATATTTCGTACCTAATGTAACAAATTACCTGACGCTTTTTGATCTAAAACAATAAGTAAAATGAGTTTCAACATAGACGTTAGTATTCATCATCAACATCATTATTTTAGCCCACATTGTTATACAGCTCAACATAGGCCTCTCCCAAAGCTCACCACTTGTCTCTGTTCTGGGTTGCAAGCATCAAGATAAATCCAGCTGGTTTTCCCAAGTCGTTGGTCCATCAATAACAAGTTAATTTAACAATTCTATAAATTACGCTAGATACATTTACTTTACTTGTATATTGCAATGTAATCCAGGTTAGCAAATTGAAAAGTAAAATAGGGCCCTAGCGACTGAAATGTGCAAATATTATGAGATATTGTGTAATAAAAATGCTTGTAGGTCATTATTTTAGATTACATTTAAAATCTGCTTACATACAAATTATATAATGTAAACAGAATGTTCTAAAAGTTAGAGCTAAAATTTTCTTAAACTGAGTTTGAAGAAGCATTATTGTTATTAAGGAAAAATAGGCTAGTTATTTGTTAAAATTCCTGTCTCAATTCAATTGTAGAAATCCTGTAAATACCAAGGAACCAACCATATATTGATTCCAGATAATAGTGAAAATATAAGAGAATATCTGTATTATAATGGTTCCATAAATTTGCTTCATACTACAATAAAATATGTGAAACATAAATATTTTCTCTTGTTACTTTACATAGCATGAAAATTCTTGCACAATTATTTACAGTATTTAAACATGAAGGAACAATGTATTTACTACATGGCACTCTCATACAGTGGCGTTTATTCCATACATGCATAAAGTTAATGCATATATTACAATAAATAAGCTTTGGATAAATTATGAAAAGGTAAATACAAAAAAAAAGGAAACATTCCTATCATCATATTTCATTTTTACGCCATATCCTTCGATAAGACAAGTAAAAGCAAATATGATTATAAATTATAATTATAAAAAATTTTAGATTCAAATATTTTAATTTTGCATCTTTATAATATATATTAATATGTACTCTAAGCACATGGTAATAACATAAATCCTATCCTTGAGTCAATCATCGCATTTTATAAATATGTTTATGTATTCTAATATGTGAATTCAATTAAATATGTCATATTAATTAGAAATCAAATGTTTCATATTTTAATATGTAAAGCGTGAAAAGCTTGTTACTGTGATATACTTATTAAATGTAAATATATTGTGTCAAGTGCTCATTTAAAAGCAACATCAATGCAAATTATTACCTTTAGTGAACAAACAATTTGTATTTAATTTATCACTTAATAAGATACAAGATAATAAGAGTTATAACTCATCCTTTGCTCACAGAGAGTACTAAAGTGTTACATATCATAATAATATAATTTACCAAAAAATATGAACCTTTTGTTTAAGCAGGTTCATAACTGAAAATTTGCATATTTGCTATGCTCACCTTTTATATGTATTATTGATTAAATTTTTGACATAAACAAGGCTGAGATTGAATCAATCAATCAAATTGAGAATAGATTTAGAATACCTCTAAGTTATAAATTACTTTAAGAATCATGCTTAAAATTCAAAATAACCATATGTCATGTCTGGTTTTAAACATGTTGTTTGATGAAGTGTCAACAATATTTTAGAGTAATTTGATCTATTTATATCTCAATTTAGTAAAATTGATATGTATTAAGGCAACATGACCCTTTCATATTGTTCCTGTTTTCACTAACTCACATCCTGTGTTACAATGGCATGCATTCCATAGAAGCATAAAAAAGCATTACCTTGTTATACTTAGATATTTGATACAATATTGATTTGAAATGTGGTCCAATTTGAAGTCTGCACTCCTTTTCTAGTAATTATCTGATTTTTAATCAATATATTTATTAAGTATCAAAATATATCCATAAATAAATTTAATGCCTTATGATATGTTTATGGGATGCATGCCACTGCTGTGTTACATGTTCTAATGAGTGCATGTAGGCACCACGCGGAAGGCATTCATATTAATTATGTGCTTCAGGTTATGTGTTTTTTTTGTATTACTTAAAAAAAAAGTGTGAGTGGGTTAGCAGTATACATTGACCAGGATATCAATGAATTTACATCTCAGAATAGTATTTTAATCTCCATTATAACAAGTTTAGGATTTTTAATATATAGATTTGAAGTCTACATGAAAGAGTTGAATTCAGTTTCAACACTGGTTTAAAATCACATTCCTAAACAGATGCTAGCATGTACATAATTACAAGCAAAATAGAGGCACTTTGACATCGAGTCACGGAGAATGAGCCTGTCTGAACCTATATGTACATAATTAACTATTGTGCAATATATATACTACAATATGCTGTGGAATATAATACATTACAGCATCTCAACTTATCAGTAACTCGCCTTCTTTTTTTTCCATTCAAAAAGTCAATGTTATTTTTTGATGTTATATGTGAATGTAAATAATTTATGAAAAGAAAAACATTCTCACATAGAAGCTAATTTCAAAGAAAAGAGACAAAATAATTCTATATGGCACTTTATTTTTATTATTCTTCTGCATGTTCAAAATTGCAGAAATATGTAATCTGCTTCAGAAATAAAATCATTGGAAGGGTAGACCCCCATTATTAACTATGACATATTTTGAAAATGTACATTAGTAACATTATAGTAAAAGCTTTATGATGTACATGTTAATAAACTTATACATTTACATCTTAAAATTTTTCCTTCTGTCATATGAGAACAAATATAAAAATCAATAACTACAACAATTGTAACTAAAGAAGATGACAGAATTCAATGTAATAAGTCTTATAACTAACTGTGGTGTGCATATAGTTTTCACAAAAGGAAAGCAATCAGTCAAAATACTTACCTTGAGTCTTCTATAGCTCTATATGATAACTATGATAGCTAGTTATTTTTTATTAATTTCGGTATGGACTCATTCCTATCACTAATTTCACATGAAAATAATTCCATAATGTGTACACTAAATGGATGGTGTTATAAATCATTATAATACGAAAGTTATTAACAAAGACAATTAAGTACAAAAAAAATGGAGACACTGTATGGTAGCAATATGGTCAACAGTGTATAACTTGTAATTAATTGCTTTTCCCCAAATTTAATATTCAACAATGAAATCAAAATATAGTATTTAAAAAGTCCTATAACTTATATTGAATTAATAAAAAACTATAAACCACTATAATTTAATAAGTATTTAATACTTTACAACAACAAGTGAGTCCTATAGAATGGGTGGCAATGTAACTCTTTAAACTTTAGAGACAGGATGTAAAAAATTAAATATAAAGAAAACCATGTGCTTGTTTGATAACATCTGAAATTACACATTAATTCTTGTCATTCTTATAAAAAAATATGGTATTTTTTTAATTGATATAAAAAATGACATTCTTCAATAAATTACAGTGAGAAGCAACATTAATGTGCAATTGACCAATAACAACAAAACAATTGGTTGTGTAACAACATGGAGAAATATAGACTTTGTAGAGTTTGTGTTGACAATCTTGATTGCTTTATCAACTATTCAATTACTACATTTTGAGAAATTGCGTAAAATTATAAATGTATAATAAAACTATCACTTCCATACAAGCTTCATTACATAAGAAAACTGAAATTAAATTGATTTAAAATTGGAGACAAAAATTGCAACATTTTAAAAGTTTGAAGTCAAATGTGGATATTTTTATTCATTTTGAATTAATTATTTAATTTTAAAATCATTAATAAACAATGATTAATTATATAACATGACATAATATTTAACTACTACCAATAATCTGAAATCATTGGAATTAAATATATCACTCAATATAATTATGGTGGTAGATTCACTTTTTTTTCCTTGCCCAGTTTAGATGTGTAGATCTATTCCGGCCATCAACATATTGCCCAGTTTGAAAAAAGTATAAAATACTTATTTTACAATTGCAAATTGCTACAATTTACAAAGTGCTTGGAAGTACGTCTATTGGAATAAAATTATATTTCTTTTCATATATAAAACCTTTTTTTTTTATTACTCAAATTTAGTTAAAAATGAGATTGCAACCTTGCAACCTCAGTGCAATAAAATCAATATACTATAAGGCAAGCTGTCATAATTGTGTGACTATAGGAATTGTATTCAAATGTTTTTTTTATTTAATAATTGACACTGAAATCAGAATAAAATGTTTTTAATATCATACACCTTATTTTTAATTACTATTTACATGTATAAAAAATTTGAAAACTTGTTTTTTTATTCAAAAGCATGCTTGCCCTGCCCATTTATCAAAGTTGCTAGACACCTAACATTGTACACCTGTACCTATCTACATGTTTTGTGTGAAACAAAAAGTAAAGATGACTTCGAGTTTTAGCAACATAGGCTAGGTCACACACACTTTGGCTAATTGTGCCATGTTTTCCTTCCTTATTAGGTATGAATGATTATATTATTGTCATATTATAATTCTTTCTCAGCAGGTCAATAGATAGCATGACGCTAAGTTATTTAGATAAGTCAAATGTATTTATTGGTTGATTATATTAGAATTAGATTCTCATAAAGCATAAGACAAACATTGCATTTATGCCTGTATGAGATGAACACCACTGGTAAATATGAATGAAATACACATTACTTTACTTTTTAAACCAGATTATTATGAATATTAGGACATCTTAAATTATTTTATGGAACTATAAATCACTAGTAAAGTTATTATCATAGTATGTCAATATTTTTGAAGGTTATAATTAATAAGAATTTCTTTAAATCAACAAAAAATAATTTGACAAACTGAGGAAGTTGAATAATTTCATGTTTGGCAAGACCAGCAAAGAATACTTGCAAGGCCATTACACTGGACAAGTGCTGAGTTGTTGAAAACAATGTCATTATGAAGGCCACTGGCCACTACCACTTAGAAAATAGTAATGTAAACTGGATATATACAAAACAATGTTAACAAATAACAAAGAACTAATGTACACACCTGAATTCCATTATTTCTCGTACGTGATAAGCTAATAGTACATGCAGGAAGTGGGCACATGTGTGAAGAATCGAAAAAGATGATAAAAAAGCGGGAAGGAACCGTGAGAACTTTTTCAAACATGCATAGGAGCCTCGTGTAATCAAATGTCGAACCAATAAAAAACTTTCGAGCTAATTTCACTAACTTTATGGCGAAATTATATGACCTTTACGTATTTACAACAGACAACCATAGTTTGAAGGCTGACCTAAATGTGCAAGGGCTGGACGGATGCGCAGAAACGCATCTCGAGCTAAATAGCCCAGCTGGGATTTAAATGCGTGAAAAACAGTGTGAAGTCTACTGTAAGACTTTACTTAGACGTGACCCACGTACACTTACTTACAATAAAAATAACACTTACCTGTTTTATATTTTGTTTTTGTCCTGTTGAAGATACCATTGGTTTAACTTATTTTAACATTATTGAAGTTGTGGCCAAAATTGAAAAAAAAAAATAAATATAGTGTGCGTTTAATTTATCAACTTCAAACACCGTGGTTACTATCAACCATAGTTTTTTTTTTCTTCTTACTTTCAGTTTAAAAGAGCAAAGGAATGGATTCTATACATCTATATAATAAAAAATAATTACTACAAATATTTTTGAATATAATTGAACATATTTATTTGTATTACATCAAACAGTTATCTATCATAAAATAATGAATCCATAAATGTTATTCACAAATATTAGATAAATTTACTTCGTAATTGCGTTAGTATCAAAGTTGCCATTTTTTAAAAGCTCCCCAAACTGCTGTAATTTTAAAATGATCTGTTAACTACAAGGTGTCTCAAAAGTAAGTTCACATTTGCTTATCTTATTACGCGAAAGCAACTATTCTGAGGAGCGCGGGGGGTATGTCAGTCGGTAGTCTGGCTCTCGGGAATTTAGTCGCTATGGAGCGTTTCTCTGGTGCGGACCGTGCGTTGTGCGTACGTGAGTTTTACAAAAACGGTAATTCGGCGACTGTAGCGACGCGTAGAAAATTCTGCAGTATTCGACATATTCGTCACTTAAATGATGCGCCTAGCACTCGACTCATTGCAAAATGGCTTGTGAAGTTTGAAGAGACTGGGTCAACTCTGGAGAAACCAAAATCTGGGCGGCCAAGAACATCAAGAACAGCCGAAAACGTGGACAGTGTTACTCAGTCTATTCGAGATGATCCAAACCTCTCGATTCGGACGCGTCCTGTTGCTTTAAATGTGCACAGATCTTCATTATGCCGCATTTTACACAAAGATTTAAAGCTGCACCCGTACAAAATTCAGTTAGTGCAAGAACTGAAGCCTCAAGATGCTGGTCAGAGGCATGCCTTTGTAAATCAGATGATTGAGCGCTTTCCAACGTTCACCAACATCTTGTTTTCCGATGAAGCCCATTTTCACCTGAATGGGCATGTAAACAAGCAAAATTGTCGTTACTGGAATGCAACCAACCCAAAACAAAAACATCAGAAACCGCTACATTCACCCAAAGTCACCGTATGGGCAGCGATGTCGGCGCGAGGAATTATCGGCCCTTACTTTTTTGAAGATGGAAGGGGACGCACACTCACAGTGAATTCAGAGCGTTATGTGGAGACGTTAGACGAGTTTTTCGTACCCCAACTGCAAAACTTTCCTGGTTACAACCAAAGAACATGGTTCCAGCAGGATGGAGCAACTTCACACACGTCCAACAGATCTCTACCTCAAGTTCGAGAAATTTTTCCGAACAAATTAATCTCCAGGCGAGGTGACATAAATTGGCCTCCACGGAGTCCCGATTTAACGCCTATGGATTTTTTCCTGCGGGGTTATGTCAAATCAAAAGTTTACGCTAATAAACCGACTTCCCTGGCACAATTAAAAGAAAATATCCGTCATGAAATGGCAGCCATCACGGAGACTACCTGCCGAGCTGTCACAGGCAATTTTAGTGCCCGACTAAATGAATGCCGAGAGCGCAACGGTTTACATTTGGACAATGTTATTTTTAAAAAATAAATTCCCAAACAGTGTACTTCAATATAAAATAAACATTTTTTCAATAAAGCTAAGACTTTTCTTTAAAAAAAATATTTAAATGTGAACTTTCTTTTGAGACACCTTGTATATCGTTCATGCAATCGTTGTAAAATAAGCCTGTTGTTACTTCATTATTGGTCATAGAGAGCACGTTCTGAATTAGATACTAACTGATCCAATTAATCAACAAATATTCTACATAATATTATAAGCCATACCAAATATGAAGATGAATAAAAAATAAATTTTATACAATTAAAAAAAATTGGTATACTTATGAGCACAGTTGAATTTTCATATTTCAAAAAGATATTTGAATGACATTATTGTATAAATTCACATATTCCGAACCTTTCTGTTATTTAATATGCATTAATCATTATTGTTTGTTTTTTCTTCAAACAATTTAATTTAATTGATAAAAATTTATCGGACTTTATTTTATAGATCTTCGTGGGAAAATTTCCACAGTAAGTTCAAAGTTCAGTAAGCTTGGAAATTTTGGTCAATGTTATTATTATTTTGAGAAATATGCAAACTTGAGATACGATTATAAAAAATATTAATGTTGGCTTACATTGATTCAACTTAAGTATTATCTGAAGTTAGATAAACTTCACTCGATAACATTATTAAATATCCACCTAGGTATCTTTTTGTGTAAGATTCATGCTAGGCAATTTTTAATTAGTTTTACTTTTTTTTTTATCCTACCCACCCGAAACCAAAAACGGATCTATAAGAAGATCTACGATAAATGCATGTAGGAGGGCGGTCCGATAAGTTAGATAACTTAGCTAAGATATATAACTACAAATACAGATAGGATAACGGCGGAAAGCCGTATGTGTGTAACTGGCGACCGTCTCCCAGTTCAAGGTCCTAACAGAATTCAACATTGCGCAAATAAAACGGTGCAAAAATTGTAGTGCGCAGAAATTTATTTTGAATAACCTGTAATGGTTTAAGATTATTTTTGGAGGAGTGGGCTAAGACTACGCTGGCGTAAGTCATCACCGGTCTAACAACCGTCTTGTAAATTGTCAACTTATATCTAAGTGACTAATCGAAGGCGTATTTTTGTTTAAATCGCGTGGGGAAGCACTCGCTTCCCTCACTTTTCACTCGTGTCAGTAGATATAAGAAAAATTGAAAGACAACAATATTAGTAGGAGATTCAATTCTTGTTTTTAGAAGGGAAACCGTACAGTGAAATCAAAGAACGCTTAGATTCTGTGTACGGTGACTTTTCTACTTCGATGGCGACCGTCAAAAATTGGTTTAACGAGTTTCAAAGTGATCGCACGTCGGTTTTTGATGAGTACGAAAACGGCTACCACGGAGGATTATGTAACAAAAATCGACGATCTCATATTAGCAGAGCGCCGATTGAAGGCGCGCGAGATAGATGAGACAGTAGGCATCTCAAAATATCGCATCAGTCATATCCGGAATGAATTATTGGGCATGATAAAGCTGTCGGCACGATAGGTGTCGGTGTTTGCTCACTCCGGACAACAAGCACAAACGTAAGACCACTTCAGCGTAGTATTTGACGATTTTTATGCATAATCCGAAAAAGAACCTGCGTCGTTTCGTGACCGTAGACGAAACATGGATACACTGGTACATGATCAAGACCAAGGAATAGTCGAAACGGTGGAGTTAACCCGGGAAATGTGCTTTGAAGAAGGCGAAGACTGCCCTATCGGTCGGACGGTTACCTTAACCGTTTTTTGGGATTCAAAATGTGTGACCTACATCCGACTACCTGGAGAAGGGTAAAATGATCTCAGGGCTCTACTGTGCTGAATTATTGGGCCGATTCGACATCGGATTGCAGAAAAACCAGCCTCATTTAGCGAAGAAAAGAGTGCTCTTCGACTATAACAATTTACCGGCTCACACCTATGCTGTCGCCACGGTCAAATTGGTAGAACTAGGTTTTAAAAGGATAAAATATTATAAACTCTAAATCTTATCTGCTAGTTGCTAAACTCGCCATTCGACCCCTCTTTATTTGTGTTCTAGGCTTCGTACTGGATCGATTGACACCTGTGAGGTCTATTGCATCAAACTGCGACCACATAATTATTTGTTATTCATTTACAGAACTCCAGCACAATATCACACGCCTTCCTTTTCGCCACTCAACTACTCAAACCGCCGCCATTAAAACTTTATGCTTGCCAACATAAAATATTTTTATTGTAAAGTATACGTTAATTGTTAATGGTGTTCACATTAATATTTAGCATTTAATAACTATTATTTATAATTATTTTTTATATATTATTTATATTTATTATATTTTATTTTTGCTGGATATAAATCCAGCCTAGCTCATCAGTGACATTTGCCGTTGTGCTCCTCTATTATTGTAACACTCGGCCATCCTGCAACAATCGTGTCCTCACGGTAGTCTAATTAATGTCACTGCCCTGTAGTCAGGTATACTACTAATGAAACAGGTTTAAGTAACGTCACAGAATTCCTGGTTTAAAACTTTATTCGTCATCCAGCTCTATTAGTTCCATAGACTCTCTGGTCACATAGGTTTATTGGCCGCACAGATTTCCTGGACTAATAGCTTTCTTGGTCACACAGATTTAAGGTTATTACGTTACTCGATTTAACGACAAACTCCTAAAGCGTCGATATCACTCGGCCCTGGTTGGTTTAGATTGTTTTTCATATAATGATACACTCTATAAAGCATTACACCCACTCTAAATAACAACAGCAATTTAATAATATAAGGTACGTACTTTATCACCAAGATGCCTTAATATCGCCAGTATATAAAAAAAGATAAATATGCACTAATTAATCCTAAATCACTTTTACGTATATCTCACCGACGTATCGCAAAACACCCTGCTGAAAAATTTTTGTTTACCCCAAAAGTTCTTATTCTACGCTTTCACTATAGTAATCTATAAACCGGAAACCAAGCCAAAAGATCAAGCCGAATGTGTCATCCTGACGTATTTAGATAATTACCTTTAATTAGAATCAAAACCAATAGTAATGCTTATGCTAGTAACTACATGCCTGTATGTCATTTATAATGACAATATTGAAGGGGTACCAATAATTGTGGAATCAATCCTGTGCATTTGTAGCTGGTAGTAACATAGGTTACGAATTGGTGCTCGTCCACCATATTCTCCGGATTTCACCTTGTGCAACCTTTTTCTGTTATTTTTTTGTAAGTACTTATCGGACTGCCCTCATATATATTATGGGCCACCTACATAATGACATTTTTAAAATCATAGTAACTATTTCAAAATAGTTTCTTAGATTTACAAACGATATTTTAAATACAAACATTGTAACAATTTAACAAGATTAATATATTAGATAACAATTACTAGTAATGAAATAGTTTTTAATTTATTGTTAAGAAATAAAAGACATTTTTGAAGACATTTTGCTAAATTCACATGTACAACATAATATCTTATTGAACATAATTCACCATTGCGATAATAAATCAAAATCAGTTAATCTTTGCATGACAAAGCCTCGTTTTTTTATTTTCTTTTTTTCTTTTTCTTTCTCTATTGTTGTTTCATCTTCAGTTTCTTTACTTTTATTTCCTGGCTTAGCCTTTGCTTCTTTGAATTTTTGCACTTCACATTCCATATCAAAAGGGCATTCGTCCGCCGGATAAATTGGCATCATAACTACTGGTATATAATTTGAAGTGCCGCTTCCGTCTTTCTGCAACAATAAATTCAAGTTAATTAGGAGATAATGGGGCCTAGATCATAATATATTGTTAATAGTATTGGACAATGTATTGAAACTGCCTCTCTTGCCGAAGCCCCTATTCAGTACTATCAGACGTGCACAGAGTTTAAATTTCGCGCACGTCAACATAGACTGTAAAAGGTTAAAAATGTACTAGGTACTGTGGCTGATAGAGACCACAACGAGCACTTTGAATTCTGGCAATCACTGCCTGGCAACGGCGTTCCAACAGCGGCTGTCAAGTCGTGATGCAGCGCATTATAGTATTTATATGGAAAAGCGTCCGATAAAAGCGACTGCGTAACACTTTTAGTTGTCACGATCTTAAGTTTGACACGTCGCCTAACAGCACCGCACAGCAGACTAGAACGAACGCCTTTCCAAAAAATTGTATATAACGCGTTATATCGCGACCCGGTAGCTACTACTGGGCTGCCGCTTTCGAGCAGCGACGGCCAGAATTCAAATCGTACCTTAGTTACCATGCAATTGCAACACAGAGTTCAACTTTAAAATACCTTTCGGCCTATTACGATGCAATAAAGGCACGGCACCGGCGTTCTGAGTTCATACTCAGTGTATTCTCATGAATACGACCATATCTATCTAATATTTACGTCATATTTTATTATAGTAGTATATAAAATGTTCTAATCAATATCTACACGATTTCGTCACTATGAAGAGTAATTTCTGTTATGTAAAGTAAAACGTTATTTTCTCACATAATACACTACATAGTGTCTTAGACTATAGTAACGAAATTATGTGATGTT
This sequence comes from Automeris io, assembly GCA_036320925.1. Classification (NCBI taxonomy): domain Eukaryota; kingdom Metazoa; phylum Arthropoda; class Insecta; order Lepidoptera; family Saturniidae; genus Automeris; species Automeris io. The sequence continues at coordinate 3,079,945 of JAUDJH010000036.1, forward strand.
TTGTCTGAAAGTAGTTTATGTTTCTGGAATACATAATAAAAAAATTAAAAAAAATATTTAGTATTTAGTTGTATTTTTAACTTTTAAAATACCCATTTTCGTGTTCAAATCACGTAACTACAAACACAAATTAAAACTCATGACGACATATTTTATAACTAGAGTTGTAAATTATTGATACAATAAATAATCTAATGCATTATTTAAATTCAACAGGTAACACTGTTTTTAAAAATAGTAGCCGTCAATAATTCGTTTGTCTCGCTATCAAAAACACAATTCCATTAAAAACAATCAATAATCACTGTCTATTCGTTTCTCAGAAACACTTTCATGACAACACTCATTGACCATCTGTCAATTCTCAACGACTAAAATAGCCAATAGATACCAACTGTCAAAACAATGACACTAATCAATTATCATAGAAGAATGTTGTCGAACAATGTCATCAAATCTTGGTAACTTGTGTCTGTTAATCCATACCAAATACAGTCCAAACCATTTATTGAGAAATCATTTAGTACAACATACTGGCTATGTTGACCCAGAACTAAGGTCCCGGCTGAATGCTACATGACTGATTGTATCTCGATAACATCACTGGTTATTATGACTATCCATTTTTACAACTCAATTTAAGTAGTCCCTTTGTTGTCATTATAACAGATATTGACTGTATAAATGGAAATCACATATATTTCATTATTTTTCAAATTAACTGTAAAGAAAAGGGAATATCATGGAATCTAAACATATATAACTCAAAGGTGACTGACTGACTGACATAGTGATCTGTCCACGCACAGCCCAAACCACTGGACAGATTGGGCTGAAATTTGGCATATATTATAATTCTATAACCTGAGGCTCAATAAATACTAGCTTAATTATGACTTCAGGAAGATAATGATAACTATTACAAAAATTCAATAATGTGTATTTAGCACATGTGAAGATAGTCATTTTCTTGTAGCATTATTACATTCTGTTACAACCACATTATTATATTAACCTATGACAGCTAAGCCTAATTGTCATGATATATGGGCTCCTGTTAATGATGCTTACCTGCAGTGATTTTTACCATTAGGGAAGGATAATATAATTATCATAAAGGATAATAGAACTACTGTACTGAGTTAGATTTTTACTACATGCCTGAGTTTCTGCAACACATTGACAGCAGTAGCTCTGCGCCGCTGCCAATGCTTTAGACTTTACTAAATGTTGCACCACTGCTCTTAATCGCTCTTCATCCAAATTCTCTGGCTTAGCATTTTCCCATTTACCATTAGGATTCATTTGCACTAATGTTGGAGCAGACATACTAAGAGCATCAAATCCAGGACGAGCCAATGGTCTGAAATAGAATCATCACAAGAATAATTTTAGTAAACTAGTAACTGAGTTCACTTTCCAATTTTACTGCCTAACTTCTTTGACGTTGCTTGTGTATTCTAGTGACAAGGACTTTACTAATGGTGGTTTTTATTAAGAAATTAAATCTAGTATCAAATAACATAAAAATCTATTTAGCGATATAATGTACTTATTGTCTTGCAGGGAAACATTAACCAGTTTTAACAATTTAAAATTTAGGAGACTAGCACCAACAAAATAAATTTAATTAAGACTTTAAAAAACACTATTTAATGGAATCATGATGGTGATTTAAATTTGACAGTTGTTAAAACTGAATAAAGTTTTTGTCTGAAGTCAATAAGTATAGTTTAATGCTAAGTATAGCCTATACTAATATTATAAAGCTGAAGAGTTTGTTTGCTTGAATGCGCTAATCTATACTAATATTATAAAGCTGAAGAATTTGTTTGTTTGTTTGAATGCGCTAATATCAGGAACTACTAGTTCGAATTGAAAGATTCTTTTTGTGTTGAATAGACCATTTATCGAGGAAGGCTTTAGGCTATATAACATCACGATGCAACTATTAGGAGCTAAGAAATAATGGAAAATGAGAAAAAAACGGGGAAAATTATTCATCCTTGAGGGCTTCCATTACGTGCGCTGCGAAAACGGTTCAAGATACGAAAAATATATGTATGAAAGAATTATTCCTCTTGAAATGATCTAAAAAAATGTCTGCAACAGTATATGTCTATCTTTTAAGATTAACTCACTAGAATCGTTTTTATGGTAATCAAATTGTTCGATATTAATGCATTATTTGTTAAGAGTTGTATCAACGTAATAATATTAATCTTATCCAAATAAATGTGTTGTTGATTAAGAGTATTTAATTATGAACAAAATTGTCTTTGACAACATCAATTTCAATGAACATCATAGAAGATATTACAATAACTTATATAGCAAAACAACGTTTGCTGGAATAGCTAGTTATCATATAAAATTAAGCTGTGTATAATTTGTCAGTGCAAAGCCCAAAGCATAGTTTGATAATCTTATTAGGTATAGCGGATTGAAGATTATTAATAAAATTGGTCTTACATGTCTGCTAGTTTTCCTATCAAATCATTGTTTGCCATTTTATTTTTAATTTCATTTATTTACTTGATTATATTTATCCCTTTTTATTTTCGAAACTAAATATATTAAAAAAAAATTTAAATTAAAGATGATAATAAATAAAACTTTTACCAATTTTGAAGTTATATTTTGTTTCATCCAGCCTGTTTTATTTTAAAGATATGATAACCAAAGAGGCTATGAATTATTTGAGTCTTTTTGAAGTAGGTATTATCATTACAAAGATATATTTACTCATGTGCTTCCATCCGCACAGCCATGATGATGGGTAAAGAAAAAAAAGATGGGTAAAATGTAATCAGATTAATAAAAATGATTAACGATGACATTTTACGTTTTTACCATTAATATGACTGCATTTTGCTCGTTTATGTTTTAAACACTACAAAATCCCAGATTGTATACATATTTATCATTTTTTAATGTTTTAAATGGATTTAATCATGATTACAGAGCAAGAAAATTAAAATTACGACTACATTTTGTAATCGTTCATCATTAATCAGATTATATTTTTACCATCTCTGCTCACGGCTAACTGAGCACCTTCAGTGCTCACACTTTAAGCATGTGAAATTGTAAAAGTTTTTTCGACTAGAAGCGTAATGTATAGAAAAACAAACCACGCCATGATAAAAAAAATTACAGAGCATAACACGTCAACCTCTCTAAGTGACAACTGTCGTTCATGAAAAACGTTGCGTACTAATACGTCCAATTCATTGAAACTATTCTGCGTGGTTAATACCACATCTAGTCATCTTAGTTCGCATAGAGATAAAGGTGGATTGAAGTGAGCAGGGTGAGAGGAGAAGACCTATCATTGTCTTTAGCATTTTCTATTTGTTACCTTTTCGCTATGGCATGTTTTACACATTTGCCATTTGAGAACAAACAATGGAACCCTATTCCAAAATGCTATTGAGTAAGAACACTATATTAAACAAAATTATTAACTAAAATGAATGAAAACATTGTTCTAAAATATAATAAAAATGTTGAAAAATTCCTTGAAGGATGAAGGCCAACTCTTGATTTGTTCTGTTTGAACATTTTGCTACCTAATTGTATATGCATACAAACACTTGAAAGTTCTGTACTTTACAAAATATAATTGTTTCATTAAGGAAAAGCTGCAGAAGTTAGACAAATTTTATGTCAATTATTTTGAAAGCATTATGCAGCAATAATAAAACATTGTATATACAAGGTGTCTCAAAAGTAAGTTCACATTTGCTTATCTTATTACGCGAAAGCAACTATTCTGAGGAGCGCGGGGGGTATGTCAGTCGGTAGTCTGGCTCTTGGGAATTTAGTCGCTATGGAGCGTTTCTCTGGTGCGGACCGTGCGTTGTGCGGACCGTGCGTTGTGCGTACGTGAGTTTTACAAAAACGGTAATTCGGCGACTGTAGCGCGTAGAAAATTCTGCAGTATTCGACATATTCGTCACTTAAATGATGCACCTAGCACTCGACTCATTGCAAAATGGGTTGAGAAGTTTGAAGAGACTGGGTCAATTCTGGAGAAACCAAAATCTGGGCGGCCAAGTACATCAAGAACAGCCGAAAACGTGGACAGTGTTACTCAGTCTATTCGAGATGATCCAAACCTCTCGATTCGGAAGCGTTCTGTTGCTTTAAATGTGCACAGATCTTCATTATGCCGCATTTTACACAAAGATTTAAAGCTGCACCCGTACAAAATTCAGTTAGTGCAAGAACTGAAGCCTCAAGATGCTGGTCAGAGGCTTGCCTTTGTAAATCAGATGATTGAGCGCTTTCCAACGTTCACCAACATCTTGTTTTCCGATGAAGCCCATTTTCACCTGAATGGGCATGTAAACAAGCAAAATTGTCGTTACTGGAGTGCAACCAACCCAAAACAAAAACATCAGAAACCGCTACATTCACCCAAAGTCACCGTATGGGCAGCGATGTCGGCGCGAGGAATTATCGGCCCTTACTTTTTTGAAGATGGAAGGGGACGCACACTCACAGTGAATTCAGAGCGTTATGTGGAGATGTTAGACGAGTTTTTCGTACCCCAACTGCAAAACTTTCCTGGTTACAACCAAAGAACATGGTTCCAGCAGGATGGAGCAACTTCACACACGTCCAACAGATCTCTACCTCGAGTTCGAGAAATTTTTCCGAACAAATTAATCTCCAGGCGAGGTGACATAAATTGGCCTCCACGGAGTCCCGATTTGACGCCTATGGATTTTTTCCTGTGGGGTTATGTCAAATCAAAAGTTTACGCTAATAAACCGACTTCCCTGGCACAATAAAAAAAAAATATCCGTCATGAAATGGCAGCCATCACGGAGACTACCTGCCGAGCTGTCATAGGCAATTTTAGTGCCCGACTAAATGAATGCCGAGAGCGCAACGGTTTAAATTTGGACAATGTTATTTTTAAAAAATAAATTCCCAAACAGTGTACTTCAATATAAAATAAACATTTTTTCAATAAAGCTAAGACTTTTCTTTTAAAAAAAGATTTAAATGTGAACTTTCTTTTGAGACACCTTGTATTAAAGATTATTTTTTATTTAGTGAATATTTAGTTTACTATAAATTATTCTTACAAAGATGTAGAACATGAAATAATACCTCCACTAGCCTCTGAATTCTGAAATAATTAAAATAACAAAGTCTTCACAATCCATTTGGTCCACCTCTGCTTTCCTTTAACAATCTTGATAATTAAATTCCAATGTTAGCCCATTCAAGTATCAGGATTACACGGGCTCATTTTCTGCAACTCGACGTCTGAATGCGTCTATTTTGCGTGAAAATGTTAGCCCATTACCTATTGTCGGAAGTATGCAGATTCCCAGGCTCGGCGAAAGCGAAGAGAGGGCAGTGCTGGCAAGGGTGCCAGCACCCACCAGGGTGTGGTTTTAGTCGGGGCAGGTCCGAAACACCGGGGGGACTGGCCCTCACCACTTCCCCTGACGGTCTGTAGGAATTTCCACCGGGTTAACAAAAAAAAAAGCCCATTATATAATGTAATTTAACAAAATGTGTCATATAAACACTGTAATCAATTATTTTGCAATAATTGCACCAGGGAACCGTTGTCAATCAACTGATATAATAGTTTTTTTTTTCAATAGGACATTTGTTAGCAGTCGGGAAAGACCTTCACAACTAAACCGAACGAGACACGATATCCCGGATGATTTTTTTTCTGAACGACTTCCTTGATGAGAAAGTCGATTGCGTTGGAGTAGAATTCCGCCTCGAAGCGAAAACGCACCAGTTGACTGAACTATCCTTCGTCGGCGCCTTTAAATGAAACTAGTGCGTGGGTATACCTCACTGTTTGAACGAACGGCGCCTTCCAAGATCGCGGTAATTGGATCATCCAGATCCTCTAAAATGTCACGCAGGCGATCCTAGAGCAGTGCCTGCGACCTTCATATAATTAAGTTTAAATGGTGGAGGCATGCCTTATTTTTTTCAAACTGGATATAATACGTTGATGGTCGAAATAGACCTTCACAACTAAACCGGGTGAGAGGGGGCTTGCCTGTTGGCGGATGTCGCTCACAATAAATGGCGTGCAGTGTATGTGTAAGTTAGTATATAAGTAAATGCGCATCCGTTGCGCGGGGCGCACTTAATAAATACATCATTAAAGTATGGACGTTTAATTTGTTAAACTCCCAACATCTCAGCCGATAGCGCCGTCACATACATAGATAAGAGGTAAAGGCCCAACTATTAAGTATCTAGGAATAATATCACAGAAAGACACATATCGTGTATAATTAAATATGGTATTTAACTTGGGCAATGAATATAGACTAAAATTATTTTCCAATAGAAATGTCGAGGATGTTAAGATGATTTTTATGAACTACATTTGGAAAAAATGAGGAGTTGAAAAAGTAATCGTAAATCGAAACGGTTCGTTTTGTTACCATGGCAATCAAATCTGGTTGAAATCGTGGGAAAAGGAATCTATACCAAGATATTCAAATAAAACAATAATAGTTAAAAGAAAACTTATATTAAAGTAGTAATTCTGTGTAAAAAAATACAAAAATAAAGAATCAAAACTTTTATACCTTTAAAAAAAAAAGACTTATGAATAAACAAAAAAACAACTTCTTTGTGTTAACAAATAATTTTTTTTTTAATATATAATAAACACACTAGTAGTTATGAAATTCGTAAAGAGATATTTTTTACAAAAGTACATTTCTTAACTCTATAAATTATGATAAAAGTTTACAACCGTTCCACTTTTTCCTGAGTCCTGAGTGGAGGAGATCAAAAAAACAAATTCACTTTTAAATATAACAAGCTGCATACCTCTCTTCTTTCAAATAAGTAATTTACTTACTCAAAAATACTTTTTAAGCAATAGTTATGACTAAAATAAACTTAGTCGAACAAAGAAAGTTGTATGCAAAATTGACTTAAACACTTAATAACGATAGATATATCACTTTACCTCTTTAACAAAAATATAACTTAATATTAGAATTCAAGGAACTCTAGTGTTCACAGCCAATACTATCTAATCAGTCCATTGTTAACTTATAGTACTTATAGAATAGATCAATAAGAATGCAATCTCCTGTTGGTTTGCTTTTACATTAAGCTTACCGCTTCTTGATGTGTAAACACACCATATCATTATTCTTTAAAATATGCCTTACAACATTAGTAAATTAACTATATTCTAAATATAAAAGTAAATATATTTATTATAATAAGTCCTTTGGTTTGCATATATAGCTACAAAACAGATTTTTAATAGCATCAATTCATATTTGTCATCGATAAATCATATTTAGAAGTGCACTAAGGTGTCAAATAACAGATAATGTTCTAACCCGAAATCCGTTGACGTTATTTGTTCCATTTCATCGACACGCTAACCATTTAAACTGTTGATACAATTCTACACACAAAACACCAACGGCAAAGACAAATTGAAGATAATGAGTGACAATTTACAACAATCATGGCTACGGTGTTTCGCTTCCGCTAGTCGCGTTACGAGGTCAGCCTTTGTATGTTCCACTACTTTCTCACTTTTTACTATGCAAAGCTTGCAGCACGATGCCATCATCTCTACCGTTGCATTCGCCTAAATGCTACGGCAGAGGCTTCTGTTAAGTGGCCTGTTAGCCTATTCAGCATATTTAGTATAAAGAAATAACTTAAATAAATACCTACACGAAAGGTAATTCTTAAATTAATTTGTGGCTTGCTATGTCAAGTTTTTGTGTCAGTACTCCACGAAGGATGAAGTTTATGGAGACAATTTTTGCTCCCCTTTGTTTTATCTCTGCCCACAGAACCTTGTCTCTAGACGTAGACACGCAAATCCATTTCGTTCCACCCTCCTGCCATATACCACCGGAATATATCACTAGCGCTAAAAAATATTAAACATTTAGTCATTTATTCTCGAATGTCAAACACGATTTGCTGTTGCGATATAGTTAGATGCATGTAAGTTGAAATTTGTGACATTGCAGAGTATTCAGGTTTGAGTCTGTTAAGGTAAGCTTTGACGTGCGCAAAACTGATTCCCACTCTTTCGTACAGAACTCAAATGCTTCCAACTGATTATAATAATAACATTGGCAGACGGGATGAGCCCCGTACTGGCTGAAGATACGATTCGGGTTGTGGCAGTCCACCGCACGGCAGCGGCCGCGGGTCGTGACGTACCGCTCTATTTGCATTTACATGAAAAGGCGTCCGATGGAGGCGACTGCGGAACGTTATCAGCCGAGACGGTCGCTATCGACCAGGAACTGCCAGAACGCGAATCGTGCCTTTAGAACACAATGAGTGACTCACATTTCAATTTAGATGGTCGCATTCGTACCCCAGATGTAGTAGAAACGTTGTAACCGCATAAGAAATTCCTCCTCCCTCGGAGTGTATTTTTCAAATTAAAATTATACCGCTTTTCCCGGTCCGGGTCTTGCAAAATGTAATTCCACGGATCTGTAAATATCCATTATCACAGTTTTTAATGAAAACATATCTCCTAATTCTGATCTATACTTCTACAAGGTTATCCTTGCTAGTATTATGAATTCTAAACTGTGTGTCCTGTCATCACGTAAAAACAGAGTTAGATTAATTTTAACATAGAAATCAATGAGCCCTTGGAGATGGGCAATGGCCGCCTTTTGTTGGGATGATAAAACTTGAAGGAGACTGGTGAAGCGGTTAAGATACTTCCGCTTCATACCAAAATTCTTCAATCACTCCATAAGTTACTTGCGAATGATATAAGAATAATCTGCATCCCTAATTCTGTAGTGAAACCGACAGATGTCGCCTTACTACAACCGCTCTGTTTGACGGCACAAACGTATTTCATTAGTATAACAATTGTATGCAACCGCCGCGACGTCGTGACATCATATCTTTAACTTTAAAATATAATATAACCCGCCTTATTAATATTTAAACCGCCACACGACGTTGTTAAAAATAGAAATTAGGTGTTATCGTGCAAGGTGTTATCGGAACTTTCTGTGCCCGTGGCCGCTCGCAGAACCCTGGACCCTTATACCGTGCTGCACAGCATACACTGGACGAGCTGCAGACCTACAGGTTAGTGGATACAGACATTCTGGTATATCGGCTCCGATTTATGGAGTGATAAGTTTCCTTGATACTTGTTTTCGACCTATTTTAAATCTCTCTTAACCGCCAACCAAGTTACGTTCCCCGCTCATATGGAGGGCTATTTACACGCCTCTCCAGGGACTAAAATTGTCCATTATATTGTATTTATTTATCAGTATAATAAATATCTTTGAATATATCAGGTGTTAAAAAAATGCATCCATGTCAGCGAATCATAAAGTTGGGTCCACAGATCAATTTCGTGCCCTAAAATTTTTGCTTTATCAGCTTTAGCTAACCCATATCGTGATATACAATAGCTAAGCGGATCCCCAACTCGCCGTGTGAAATATGCGGGCCACACTCCAGCACACCGCCGCACGCAGCCATTCGGCGGGTACACATAAGTCTCCGTATTTTATTTAATTAAATATATAGTGGTTCTTATGGTTTTAGCTCACAGATAAACTATAATTTAGTTTACTGAGACTTCCAATTTAAAATAGTTTGTAATTTTTTTATTAATAAAATATTAAAAACAAACTTGCCGACAATCATTTTCCTTCTTAAACAAATATGCGCCCAGATGACACCTACAATAGGCAGACCCATTGCAACAGCACAGAGAAATTCGAACGTGCACGACATATCGTCCGCAGCTACTACTGTGCATTGCGTCAAATCTGTTACTGTTTCTATTCCTGAAATACACAATACAGTTTATTTTTTAATAGTTTGATACTCGGGATAGATGCATTCTAGCAGCGGCGGCAGGGTCGCGATGCAACGCTCTATTTGCACATAAGGGTGTCCGGAATCAAGGAAGGCATAAATTGTACACAGATGGTTCGAAAAGTCCTCATGGTTTAGGAATAGCAGTCCGTGATGCTCAGAAAAATGCCAAAATATGTTTTAAAATCAATCAAAATTTATAGATTATGTCATAAGAACTATATGCTATATTGGAAGCTGTCATATATGCTAGTAGTCTAAATTTAGAGAAAGTGGTCATTTTAACTGATAGTAGAAGGGCACTTCTACATCTGATTTCCTGTACCTCGGGTCTAAGGGGTTCTTCAGCAGCATATTGTATTTTAGATCATTCTTATAAGCTCGGACTAGATAATGCGTTTCTAATGTTGCAATGGATTTTTTCGCATATTGGAGTCAGGGGGAAATTAAGAGACTGACAAATATGCAAAATTAGGAGCAATACGAAGTCAAAATTAACTATTGGGAAATTTTAGCTTTGTTTAAGATAATTTGTTATGATAACTGGAAAGATTTTTTTGTTCCGGCCATTATCCGGCGGTAAGTTTTGCATATTTCATGAAGAAAGCCGAGTCACTCAATTATGACACGTGTGGAAAGATTGAAGATGTACATCACTTGCTGATGGAGTGTGCCCGGAACGAGACACAAAGGGAGTCGTTGATGAGCAAGTTCAAATTAACATATAAAGTATTGGAGCATGGCAGGGCATTTTGGCTAATCCTTTACCCAGTGAAGCCTTCTGGCTTGCTGTACCAGATGGTGACACTTGCTCATCCGCGACTCCCCTAGGATGTGAGGACGTAGCTTAGGGCACAATGGGGCTGATATATTCGCTGGAATAAAAGCCCCTAAATATAAATAAATTAAAAAAAGGGGTGTCCGGATGACCACACGGCCGCGAGCTAGACACGCCGCCTGACAGCATCGTCAATTCGCCGACACCAGACGCCTTTGCATTTAAATGCAATCCGAGTGGTACCGAGTACATCGCGACCTGCCAGCCGCTGGTAGTACGCCACTGACAATCCGACGCGTGCCTTAAGTAGTATGTCAAGTCAAATGGAGGTATCGATATGCCACGAAACCATCTCACCGCTTCCATCAAAGCTAAGCAGTGTAGCAGACCGGGTGAGAAGATTAAGGACTCATGCTTCCACAAAAAAACATTTAAAGGTGCCTCCAGACTTGTGACATTCCCCCGGAACGTATTTCTCTGATCGTATCATATATACGTGTTAATGAAAACAACGAGTACGGTAATTGTCATAGAATTTAACATATTTTAAACTTTCGCTTTCCATGCTCATTATAAATATTTCAACAGCTCGTAAACGTCGAGCCGTAATCAAAATGTAAGTTTCTTCGCATATAGCTATATTTATCACTGTCAGACACGGAGTCTTGTTACAGTGAGATGTCATCATTCTGAACGCAGGTTCAGCAAACTTTTTGTATTTATTTCTATTTTTACTATTAATGTTACAACTAGTTGGTAAAGTCCTTTGCAGTCGGTGACTAGTTAGCAAAAAGCATCGACTATCCGGCTTCTTAATTTGTATATATTTCTCAGTAAGCCGTATATAAGATGGATTACATTAAATTAAACCGTGATTTTGTTGTAATACTATCATATCTTTTTTTATCACAAATGTTTACATCTAAATACAACAGGGTATAATTCTCAAAGTTGTACACAAGCACTGCTCTGATCCTTGCAGAACCAAAAATCAAACCGTAAAGTGCAGTAAACAGAACATGTTTCGACATATTCGCAAGCGGCGGTTGCGCTTGCGCTCGAATTACTCATAATGGAAGTGCCGCGAAAATTCCCGAATATCTCAAAGACTGTCATCGGCTTGGCCGATTAATCGACTAATCAGCCAGAGTCATAGTCAGCATATGCTGACTTACTTAGATATATATCCAGTTCTTAACTTAAAGTTATTTATCTTAGGTGTAAGAAGTTTTCCCTAAAGAAAAAGTCTGGCTCCGCCACTATAACAAGCGGGTTTGATGTGCTATGAATTCGTGCTCTGCGAAGATACGAGACTTAGGTTAAGCGATGCATTGAAAACAAGAAAGCGAGGCGAGAGGCTACGCACAAAGCTACACCACTTCCACTTTCCTACCTCGAATCCTTAGCTCCCATCAGAGTCTGTACTCTGACCTATTTTTAAACCTCTGAACACATTTTTAGAACTTTTGCTGGAATTCAGTTAGGGCCACTGGCATTATTCACGTCCAGGCTCTTCTTCCCGTGCAGGTACGGTAATTTACGGCACCGAGCCCCAGCCCTAGATTTATAGGCCAACCCATTTATCCATTCGGCCTCGGAACATTCCGAGTTGATCCATGCTTCGAGACCAATGGACACGTCAGAATATGGTATATAATATCCCATAGCCTGACGCATTACATCGGCAATAGCAGCAACACAGCAGGAGGGATTTGCTGAAGAGAAGCAGGTCTGCTGCCAATGATAAGATGCAAGAAAATTTCGCATATCATCTCAATCTGCCGACATGTACCTTCATATTCTCCTAGTGCTCCTAGTAGTTACTTGTATGGAAGAAGGATGATACAGCCTTGTTTGTAAAACTCTTATCTCTCTTCTACAAGCGAAAGTAATGACTCTCCATTAAATGAGCTGTAAACTCGAAAAAGGTAACTTACCGTACATACCTTTATCATACGTAGGTACCTTTGAGTTTAAAAATAACTTTATAGATAACTCAGGATTGATTTGAAAACAAAAAAAAAGCAAACGAAGCTAATTCTGTGTAAATTATTATCTATGTAAAATTATTTGAATTACTCACCCAACTTTGCCAATTCTGTTTTAAGTAATTTGTGTGGAAAAGCTGTATATAAAATACGATGTGAATCTAAGTACATAGGAAGCGACATTCTATTAACATGATTAGTGCTTTCGGTGTAAGTATGTTTTGCAATTGCGGGTCCCTCATCTGCTACTACTAACGTTATCCAACTATTTTTTGCATTTGAGCTAAACACCGAAGGCGCGTTATTCGCTTCACTTTTATCATCCTTGTTTTTTTGATTGGTGTCCTCATGAATCTCAATAAGTCTTTGCACGGGCCTATCTGAAATTGTTTGCTGCTTAACGCCATCATTATTTTCAGATTTACTAATGATTCCGTCGTTCTCTTTCAAAACACATGCTTTGCCCATGTTATTTATACTTGTGTCGGTTTTGTTGTCTTGATGACTATCTAATTCTTTGCAGTTTTTGAAAGAGACACATTTTTTTTCTCCCGCAGATGTAGAAGCGCATATTAAACTTATGCTACTTTGTTGCTCATTTGTGGAGATCACACTATTTACATAATTATTATTAGCTTTCTCTGTTGCTTTAGATTTATTTACAGTTTCCTGAGTAGTAGAATTATTATTTAAAATGTTATTTTCTTTATGTAGTGGTTTTTCAATTTTATTATTATCTGACTTTTTATCTAAGTCAGATTTTTGGGAACTTTGATTTTTATCACTTGATCTAATAAGGTTTTTTATTCCTGGTGTGTGTAGTGCGGTGGGCTTGTTTAAATGCCAAACTGGCAGAGAAGGCTCTATAAAAGGCGTGCCAAAATTTTCAGTCAGAGTTTGAACAACTTTAATCTCCTGCGAAACTTCTTTAGTTGAGTTATTGATATTCCTTTCATCTAAATCTGTTCCCACACCATATTCTATATATTTGTTTTCAGCTGGCTGGCTGGTTTTAGTTTTCTCTAAGCTTGTCATAGTTTTTATTTTAGCGTTTATTATATCATCTATTTCAGCAATAGGATTGTCGGTAGTTTCATTTAAGTTTGTGCTATCTTGCGTTGTAGTATTTATTATAAAATTTGCGCCATCACCGTCACTGATCTCATCTTCGCCAAAGAGATCGTAGTCATCCAGTTTGGGTATAACTTTAATGTTCTGACAACATGAAATTTCATTAATGGATATCCTGTCATCTGTACCAAAATTGTAAACTGGTGCTTCACCATTCGCTGGTACTGGGCTATTTATATAATTGCATCGATGACTTGGTTTATTCTGGAATAGAAAAATGTAAGATAAATTGTACTACGTATAAACAATGTTCAATTTAAAATGTATATAATTCAGTAAGCAACTTAATCTGTGTATACGAGGGCCAAACTGAAAGTTTTTAAAACTGGCCATTTAAAAACATTATATTAATAAAAAAAAAGTTTAAATTTTGAAAATTGAACTCTTTACCAATATTATTGAGTATATATTTCATTCATTTCTGATATTGAATTTAAGCCGAGAAAATTTTTCGTACAATGGTTTTTTATGACTTTCGATGTCATTTAAGTCAACAAGAAAGTTATGATAGACTCCGATAGGCATTTCACGATGAAGCCCCATCTCGTGCCTAGTCATTTACCTAGGTATCGGTATGAGTCAAGTGCACAAAATCCTCCATGAACTTTTAGTGGTCAGGAAGTTTATGCCCGCTGCATAATAATTTGACCGAGGCCCAAAAACTCTACCGTGTTGATTGGTGCCGAGAAATGATTAAAAATATTAACGGAGGGGACTCAAATACTGTATTCGACATACTAACGGGTGACGAAAGCTGAATTTACGGAAACCAAAAGACAGTCTGCTCAGTGGGTGTTTTTTTCCTAGGAGTTGCCAACTAAAGTGAAGAGAGGTCGAAGTGTTGGAAAAAAGATGGTGGCCTCGTTCTTGGAAAGGACAGGTCATTAGGCGACAATTGTCTAAGAGAATCATAGACCGGTTAATGCAGAGTGGTACACTAACAATTGTTTGCGACTTGTCTTGGAAAAAGTTCGAGAGAAACGGCCTCGCAGCAGGATCCTCCTTCATCACGACAATGCCTCGTCGCACACCGCCAGGCAAACGACCGATTATTTGGCGACCTCAGACGTGAAATTATTTGGTCACCCGCCATATAGCCCCGACCTAGCACCCTACGATTTTATTTATTCCCGAAAAGACAAACTTAGAGGAAAACGTTTTATGGACGCCAAGGAAGCAGTGGCTGCGTTTCAAGAGGCCGTCGAAGAGACCTCTAAGGCCAAGTGGGAAAAGTGCTTTCCTCAGTGGTTCCATCGGATACAGCGATGTATTGATGCGAATGGACGCTATTTTGAAAAGTTATAATAAAACAAATAACTTGGTAGTTTGCTTAGTGTTTGTTATGTATCGTTGGACGAGTAAAACACACGGCGGTTAGTAACACACTGTTTATCCGACGTGGCTCGTGCGAGGCGCAGCACGCACATTACTATCTCTATTACTACATATCTAACAGTCCTCCGTCCTTAGTTAAAGGTACGGTCTATAATCGACTGGGGGGATGTTCCGTAAAGATCGAATATTATTTCTGGATATAGGCTGAGATGACAGCGGGGCCTCCATATAGTCAGCAGGACTTATCTCTTCTATCCTCTCAGTCTCTTCTCCCGTGCAGTTTTGTGGAACTGGGGAAGATGCGATATCCATCAAACTAGTTCTAAATTGACGCTTGTTGATAGTATCGGCGAACCCTTGCTGGCTGTTATCACTATTTCCTTTAGAAATTATAATTTGATTTTGATGTCTCCGGATCAACCCTTCTGATGGTGAACTAATTAGGTACATAACCTTGCCCAGTTTTCGTTTTATAGTTCCCCTTTGCCACTTAAATTTCTTATTATTTAATCTTAAGTTTTTGTAGAAAACAATATCTCCTGCATGAAAATCATTACTATTGTGTCCTTTGTAGAATGTACACTGTAAGAGCTGATTGATTTTTACGTTACGATTTGCTGGTGGTGTAGGCGATGACGTCACTTTATCGTTTAGATTTAATCAATCTACACGCGCTCTGAGTTTTCGTCCAAAAACTAATTCTGATGGAGAAAAGCCAGTGACAGAATGTATAGAGTTCCTATAGTCAAATAAGTATTTCAAAAGTTTTAATTTCATATCGTATAAATTCTGAGTGGTTAACGCGCAAGATTTAATGCCCTTTTTAATAATTTTGACATACATAGCTCTCCGCCTGCCCGTTGCTGCCTGGGTGAAAGGATGGGGAAGTCATGTGATAAATGCCATTGGATTTACAGAATTGACCGAAAGCTAACGATGTAAATGCGGTGCCATTATCACTTACTATTGTATGTGGCACCCCGAATCTCGACATGAATTCACAGAGCTTTTCGATTACTGTCAACGAACCAGTTGCACAACCCATATCAAACACTTCCACCCATTTTGTATGAGCATCGACTATGACTAAAAAAACTCTATTATTAAGTGGGCCCAGAAAATCCATATGAAGCCTGTAGAAAGGTTTCGGCGGATACCGCCACGGCGCTAAAGGAGCCCGGGCTGGTGACGGTCTTAGCTGTATGCAAACACTACAAGAGTTTTATCAATCTTTCTATCGATGCGTCTATCCCAGGAAACCAAAACCTGGAACGAGCTTCCTCTTTTGTTTTAACAATTCCTAGGTGTGATTTATGTAATTCAGATAAAATTTTATCCCTGAAATTTTGTGGTATAACAATTTTGTGACCTCTCATTAAGCAGCCATTTTCAAATGACAACTGCGTCTTACATAAATTGTATGGTTTTAACTGTAAATCTGTAATTTTTTTAGGCCACCCATTAATAACATAATTTACAACTTGATGTAGAATAGTGTCAGAACTCGTTTCCTTACGAAGTTCGGACAACGTGACCGGCATCTCTCCGTCTATCACAAAATTAACGTACGTCTCGCGGTCTAACGAGGCGTCGTCTTCGCGGCCGTTAAGTTGTTGTTCATTAGTATTGGGTAAACTAGCGCGCGATAAAAAGTCGGCGCTGTTATCCCGGCTTCGAATATACTCTATGGTATAATTATATGCACTGAGGAATATTGCATATCTTTGTAGGCGGTTTGCGGAGACTCTTAGTTTTTTATTTTCTAAGAACTTTCAGTTTGACCCTCGTACAAAACTTACTTTGTTTGGGGATGTCCTCATAGTATTCATGGACAACCGTATTCGTTTATGTGCTGGTAATTCATCACCACGGAGTACTTGAGTGAGCGGCAAATCATCATCAGGCGCTATCATCATTATAATAGCAAAAATATCGCCTAATTGGAAAGTATTCCCATTCTTAACAGGATATGGTATAAATGGCTCTAATGTTACCTGAAAATAATTATGTTAAATTAATAAATTTTATCTACATCAGATGCAGCAATATCAACTTGTTTTTTTTTTTTGTAATATTCATTCAACAAAGGTACTACACCTTAGTTGATGAAAATACAGTGAAGCTCTAAAACGGGTGCGACCATCTACAGGCGAGAAGTTACTGACAGTCGCTGTCATGCCTGTTAACATGAATATACCACGATACAAAGCTTATATGTATATTATTATTAACTTGACGTACACAAATTGATTCCGTACGAAGCAATTCTCTAAGATGATCTTTTAACTTACGGATTATGGTTACATCGCAGTTATGACAAAAGCATAAGCCTTTGCCAGAGATTTCGTATGCATTAGTAACTGTGAAGTACCTACGTTGTATTCAAATATATTTACAACTATTTGTGTCCGCGACATAGTTTGCGTGGAAATAAAACTTTTGTTTTATAGCATTGTTTTCTCTAATAAATGATCGATGTTTTCTCTTGAACTGGTACACAATTTTTTTATGGCCCTACTGAAATAAAATTAACACTTAATGTTAATACAACTTTAGATATGTTTAATTTCCTTAAAAGTCCATGCAAAATAGTAATTATTTCACTTATTCTTACAAGATTTCGTTTATCCTTATTGTTAAAATAAGGAAGGTTTAATGGAGTAAATGGATATGAATCTTAGCACGGAGAGATATAACAAATTATTTTATAACGCGTGATAAATCCAAGCGAAGTTGGGGGTGACAGATAGCATATATATGTATACAGATTTGTTCTAACTGACAAATCATCATGAGCCTAAATTGCTGAATTCCATTTTCATAAACTACTCAAACTACATTTTTACATTGAGTTCTTTTAATGGCGTAGACTGAGGGCGAACGTTTGATATGCCATCCCCCAATAGGGTGTGATAAGGGAAGGAAGTTTGTTTGAAAACCCATCAATTTTGAAGTTAGCACAATGAATACCAGGCCACACTAGATTAGTATGGGTTGGTTTCAATAAACTTTTAATTGTTCACGTTATACATTAGCCAGCCTAAAAATTAAGAACTATACTAGAAAGATGCAAGGACAAAACTCACCCCAAACAGTATAGTCTTGTTACCCGATAGCAGATCCATGAGTATCAAGTTTTCTCTACTTATAATGTGTAATAGAGCATGACGCCTGGATATTGTCTAGAAACAAAACATTATATATTAGATAATTTCATGTCCTTAAGTTAGATTTATCTTCTAATACAAAACTAACGGATGAATGCTTAAAGCACTTAGCCAGCGAATTTTACTATACACAACGATTTTTTTTTAAAAGCAATATATGTTGTTTGTCGACCCAACCAAAAATGCAAAAAAAAAAACCATTCATCATATAACATCATCTTTAAAGGGATATATTTTTTGGGGATTATCATTTAAAAAATAATTTATATTTATTAAAGATTGTGGATCTACATTAGTGAAATACATTATAATCAACCAGCTGGCCCGCCAATCGTTGTTCTGCCATATAAATTATTACTAGTGAATATCTTCTGTATTATAATAAAATGTGCATTGTAAAATAGTATCTAATTTAATTAAATTTATGGTTCACAATTTTGGTCGTAGTGGCTATCACATAAAACGTGGATATATGCTGTCGCGGACTTTCATTTAGAACTATTCAAGACAAACAATCCTACGGTACATCATCTTTGTATAACTCCAATGGTTTAGGCAGTGTATGCCAAGATAACTCTCAGAGGCCTAATTTTTTTGATAACCCAACTTAATTGATATATTATTGATTATTGTTATATTACGACCAAAATTACATAAAATCCTTACAAATTGTAGTCTATATGTTATTCCGATGTATAATCTATATTACTGTAAAAGTTTCATGCAAATCCGTCCAGTAATTTTATCGCGAAAGAATAACAATCATATTCACAAACTTTCGCATTTATATTAGTAGGATATCCACTTTGTATGACTTGAGTTTAAAATCTCTGTTAACTTTAATCAAAGTTCATAGGCCTTTGGTCATACGTGCCTGTGTCGGCCTAGTGGATAAAGGACCGGTATTCGTGCGCTTCGACGCGAATGGTCGTAGATTCGAATCCCTGCTCATACATCTGGGTTTATCCAGATTAAAAACGGCTTTATGGATGTCACATGCTCTACGAAAAATCATTAAGAAAAATACCGTGAGAAAATCCGCATTGCTTCTAATGGAAATGTCATGTGTAAACTGAGATGACGATGGCGTTGTGCTGCGCTACTGGTCACGCTGGACACGATATAAAAGCGCAAAGTGGATACAACTACTATTATATCTCTGCTCACCCCGAAAGTAATATAGCGTGATGATACATTACTATTATTATCATAGGCCTTGTGGGACCAAGTACCAATTTCGCCAGTACTGTAAATGAATTCAAATAATATTTCAATGTAATTGGATCAACATTACACTATTACACAAATAAAACTCAAATAATAGTAATGTATAATGGTTAAGCATGAATCTTATTAAATTATATAAATTAAAATGATAATTACATTCAAATCCAGTACAATGCTGCAGATGCCAGGATCACGTCCTATTATGTTGCTTCCTTTGTACACAGGGTACTCTTTTCCTAATACGCCAAGGACGCCCACCTGAAATTAAATATTACACCTGTTAATATCCATATATTATAACCAACACACTATATTTTAAATGGAATGAGAGAACAAAATAGATCCTGTTTAGGAAAAACTTGTAGATATTTGAGTTATATAAACTTTAAAAACACATCACTTATTATAGGTATAAACAAATAAACATGATATTGCTGAAGAGTTGAGGCTTTAACACACTATGTCCAAAGAAGTAGTAGCACTGGTAAGATGTCTTTACTTTGTGAACGTAATTTTCAGTATATTGTTAAGTAGTGCCAAAAAATTTTAAGATTACAGTGGCTTCTTTAATTCTAAATAATTAAATTACTTTGTATTTTATACAAGTTTTGTTGAAATCATCAGTGACACATTAGAAGCTCATATCCCTCACAAAATGTTTTAGAATTTCATATAATTAGTAGTTTTCAATGGTAGGGTGATTGCTCATATTGGGACATGACCACAGTACATAGCGCAAAGAGTGTCATGGTGGCTCTCTTCAGGCCCTCGCGTTTTGGGAGCAGCGTTTGTATTCATCCAGTAGTTTATATATCTAGAGACCTTGTGTCAAGATATGTGAGCCAACATAACAACAGCAACTGTAAAAGGATTTTCGTTCCTTGATTTTCACTGCCATTTTGGACTGCAGTGTGCTTTCCATTAAGTGAGTTGTCATTATGTCAAGCTTGAATAAAAAATGACCAATGCAGAAGTTGCTCTTAAATACATTTGCCTGTGTTTGCTTGATGTTTATCCAAGTTCATTGTGTTCACAAAATCAAAGGTGTTTTTAAATTATCACATCTCGTAATTTAAATTTTTCAAGGCTGAGTCTGTGTAGATTATTAAGGATTTTAAAACTTTCAGCTTTTGCCTAAAGTTGTAGCAATAGCCAAATCATCAAATTCGCTGGACATCAACCCATAATAAAAGAAATATAACTATCTAAATCAGCCTTAGTTTGACCCTTGCTTGAAACCATAGGCTTTGGTTATAATTTGAAAGCTTTATTAAATACAGTTTTTTGGCCAAAGCCAAAGTCTTCAACAAGAAAATAGTTATCAACAAAACTTTTGGAAGTTAGACATACAGACACACAGAAATATTTGAAATCCTTAACATTATATTTTTAGTACTAGTATCACAGAAAATTTATATACATTTACACTAATTATCTATAATACTTTAATTATCATATGGCAAACAGAAACGTAGAGTAAAAAATATTAAATATATTTCAATCCCATATGAAAGCTATCTAACAACTAAAGTTTAATTCTACCATGGTATAAAAATGACATAGGTGTTTGGCTGCCTGATTTAAATTAACTCACCTTTTCTCGGCTTTCATTTTCATCAAAGGTGCTGCTGTCCCACGTAAATTTGCCAGAATTATCCATTGCTTTTAGCAACTATAATTTGTGACCTAACAAATAAGTTATAAACATAAGAATAAACATTCTTACAATAGGCCTCAAACATGCTACAGTTTACCTGTGTAGGTAGATTAGATGAGTAAGCCCAAATGTGTTTGAAAAATATTACAAGGCAAGAGCCTGTTTTAAAGAAACCACAAAAAAATCTGAAGAGTTTTAATACACAGTTTACAATGTGTAAATCAGATTGTGGTCAGGCTATTTTTCTGATTTCATATAAATTGGATAAATACAAGAGAATATGCTTAGTATTTTCTTGGTGCCCATTAAAAATAAAACAAACAACAACATGCAACATTTCTAAGCAAAAGAATAATCACAGTGCAGAATTATCCTACTGAAGATAATCTATTTTTAAACAGCATTAATAATATAATGCATTATCAATATAACTACTGAATTGTGAGAGAATAGAAAGTTTAGTTTTGCTTTATACTGTTTCGAAGTCAAGCAAGGAACAAGTATTCTAAAATCTATGATTCATGTACCCACAGCAGCATAAGATTATGTATGATTTCTTTATTGATACTAAGGATAAGCCATATTTTTTAAGAAAATTAGTTTTTTGATCATGTAAACTCAATAAAAGTATTATTTGTGGGCATAAACAGTTCTTTTCTTTATTAATTACATAAAATAAATATCCATATGCAGATAAAACATTTGAATGAATTTTTAATACATACATATTTTCATCAAAATTAATAAAAAGATTTTAGAGAAGATGAATTTTATAAAGAAGATATTGTTATTTTAGCATGTTTTATATATTCATTTTAAAAATTGAATTGCAAAATGCACCTAACAATTTATTAGTAATAAATTGAATTTTAGGGTACTTAAAGAAATATTGTTATATTAAGTTACAAACTGAAACACATCAAATATATATAAATATTATAAAAAGATTAATTTTCATCTTCATACCACCTTTTTTTTTACTTGGGGAAAATCCTCATAGGACAGTCTCAGGTGCACAGGGGGGTTGCGCTGCCGAGGTGTGTCGGACTTGTACCGACTAAAAACCCCAAGGTGACTAATTCTACGCATTGGCGGTGACTGCGGGTACTGTAATCAAATCGCCACAGTCCTCTCGCGCCGCGCCCGCTGGGCACAAACTCGGAGGAAGATATCTTCCACGACACTGCTCGTTGTATTTAGGCAGAGCACGTCACAATGCTCTGCCTTCTTCCCGAGGGTCGCTAAGCAGCAGCTCAGGACCCCCACCCTGAGCGGATCTTCATACCACCCGCATCAACAGTCATAATGAAAAATTATAATTTTATAAGCGTATAAGAAAATTAAAAAATATATATATTTGCTGTAGAATTCCGACCACAAGAGAATGCTAAGTATCTGCAAGTATAAATACGTTTAAAAAATATCACCTTAATAAGATAGAACACAATAATTATCACTGCATCTAAAATAAAACACCTTCACCCAACACATCCACCCACAACAAGCAGCACGCCAAGAAGAAAAAAAATTTAATGTAGAAATTAGGACTGTTGAAAATATGTAAAATATCGATATTTTTAATTCGAAACATCGATATTCATTACTAATATTTTTTTTGTTGATATATCGATAGATCGATATTGAAAAGTCGATATTGAACTTCGATATTTTATAAAAATCAATTTATATATATGTATATATACAGTGTACACTCTATATAACGACCCTCAAGGGACTGTGCATATTTTGGCGTTATAGAGAATGGTCATTGAATGGAGAGAAGAAAAATCTGTATTAGAAAAAAAAAGATTATTTCAGACTAGTGTTAGTAATTACATAAAAAACAATTCTCATTTGATCGCTATTGAGTATAGTCTGTTATTTTTGTCTGACGTCTTTTGCTGCACCAGTAATTTTGTTGTATTTTTTCCATTATTTTATTCATATCTTGCGATATTGAGTCATCTTGGTGATAAAGAAAATACTTTTCCAATAACTTTGCTGCTTCCAGGGCTTCTTTAATGCTCGGCGGTGGCTCAGGCTCATCTGTCTCATCTTCTTCATCTCCTTGGTCTTGATACTCGGTTTTTCTCACCGAATCCAAAATTTCTTTGTCTGTGAATGATGCCATTGTAAGCAGGCAGTCGTCTACTTCGATGTAGGTTTGAAGATTTTCTGTAAATTTTCCTGCCATGTTGAACTGTTGAATCCACCCAGTTAATGGAAGGGCGTCGTCGTTATTAAACTCCAGATCCGTTTCCACCTCATCACTCATAGAATTTGTACAAAGTCCAGCATGTCGAAAAGAGTGCTGTATAGTTGTGGGCATGCAGCATATTAATAGGAGTTTTACCCTCAGATTCGACTAGCTCCATCAATAATTTCTTTCTATACCGAAACCCTCGACCGAAGTGTTTTAAGGACTTAGAAAACTGTAAGTAAAGTGAACAATCAGTGAAATAATAAGTGTTTTAAAGACAGAAAAAAGTAACTTATAAAATTCGTGAGTGAGTCGAGACTTATAAACATTTGTGAAATTTACAAGTGATCCTGGACTTAGAAAATTTATTCGTAATCTTGGACTTACAAAATTTCGTGTGATTCTTGGACTTAGAAAATTTACTCGTTTTCTTGGACTTAGAAATTTTATCGAGTATTTAACATTTGAATTTTCCAATATTGGACAAGAAACATCGTATAAAATTTGAAGATGCAGTCGAGTTATTTGAAACAGGAAGATCAGTTGGAACATTTAGAAAAAGCATTACGAAATTATAAAAAGTCACCAAGAGTTTCCCTTGAGGCTTTTAATCACGCTTCGATACATTGGCTGTAGGACACTAGTCGTATTTGAAGGAAGAAATACCAATTCTATGTTTTGAAGGTTTGTTGTAAGAGGGTGGGCAGGGCAGTTGTCAACAAGAAGTAAAATTTTTCGTCCCTTTAATTCTGCATCCCACTTTCGCACTTCTTCTTCAAAAAGTTGACTGGTCATCCAAGTTGATTTATTAGCTTTATACGTCACTGGCAATGTTTTAATGTTCTTAAAACACCGCGGATTTTTGATTTGCCTATTACCATTAGCTTTTTTTTTTCTGTGCCATCCATATTAGCAGCCACAAGCAATGTAATACGCTCCTTGGAGAGCTTTCCTCCTACACACTTTTCCCCTTTAAATTTTAGAGTTTTGTCTGGGGTCAACTTGTAGAAAATTCCTGCTTCATCAACATTAAAAATGTCACTTGGGGTGTATTTTTCTGTCAATTTGACCACACTCTATTAATCCAGTCATGAGTAACATTCGTATCAACACTTCGTGCTTCTCCACTAATTTTACCGTAGTTGATATGATGACGTTGCTTGAATTTTCCGAGCCATCCTTCTGATGCTTTGAAAGAAAGTAAACCAAGTTCTTCAGCAAACTTCTCCGCCTTAGCTTTCACGATCGGCCCCAAGATAGGCATATTATTCAGGCGCTGTCGTTGGATCCATGATAGTATAGCACGATCCAAATCTTCGTATTTAGGTTTCTTCAATATTTTAGAAAATTTTCCATCCTCCTCTGCTTGTAGAATTTTTTCTTTATTTTTCCATATTGTGGACACTGTAGAGCGACTAAATCCAAAGCGTCTACCAACATGACTTATCTTCTCTCCCGCCTCTATTGCGCGTATCAGTAGTACTTTTTCGTCAATACACAGAGATTTTCTCTTACTTGCCATGTTTAGAGTTTGAAAGTTTGGGAGCAACTAAGAATATGATAACGTATAGATAATTCATAACTCCTATTAACAATAGTCAACACGTGCAAGCAATCCTAATTTGTAAACAAAAAATGGATTTCTTATAAAGTTCGGTATGTGTAATGCCGACAGTCGAGTTTATTACGGGCTAGGATAATAAAGCGACAAAAGGACGTACACAGCTGCCCAGTTTTTACTAATTTTAGCAACTTCAAAAGTACTTTATATTATTAAATTTCTGTCGTTATATAGAGTGGGTGTAACGCTATATAGAGTGTATCATTGTATGGGAAACAAGCTAAACCAACCAAAACCGAGTGATATCGACGCATTAGGGAGTTTGACGTTAAATCGAGTGACGCTATATGGAGTTTACACTGTATTTAAAAATATTAAATATCCGATATTTTAAAAAATATCAACAGTCCTAATAGAGATAGACCTCACAGACAGCGATGGACAAAATGTAATCCGATAAATAATAGACGCTTGTACAATGTTACATCGGTCGGACGGATGGGACACGAATAACAGGCAGTAACTGTTACAAATATCGGTACCAATAACAATATACCAATCGTCTACAAAAGTATCAGAAGGAAAAGGGGTGAGACTGATAACTTACCACGCTGGTACTGCCCAAGGTTTTGTGTCAAACTGTTTACTGGGATTTAAATCCAAAAAAATGAATGAGTATCACGAAGAAATGCACTTCGATACTTTTTCGGAATGGTTTTATAAAAGGATAATAAAGACTGTTTTAAAGAAAAAAACTATTTTATTTTTCAACCTTAATTTTTACATACAGGGCTTATTTTGGACTTTCCGTCAAATTTAAATAGGTGGTTCAGACCATGAACTGAGCAACTTTTCCAAAGAAACACGGGTCTAAAATTGAAAAAAATTCTGGCCTTCCATACAAAATCGACCACGCGTTTTCTATGGGAGGGTCGAATTTTTTTTTTCATGTTTCTTTATCTTAAATGTAAAATTTATTTCAATTTCATTCAGTGTACACGAAACAATATATTATACTGCTGTTTTTACTATTCGTAGCTACAAGGAACATGTACAGCGGTCACACGTTAAGTTTTTTTTTCCAAATCATCTACGAATAGCAATTTTCTAGATAGTTTGCACTTGTAGTATATGTACTGAAGCCCAAATGATTGCAGCATTAGATTTTTGTATCAAAATAACCAATATTTTAAATTTGAACAACGATTTAGCAGGACTAGTTTAAAGCTATATTTCTTCTAATGTTTACTACCTTACCGCTTGTTTTTTAGTCGATTTACGAATGATCGCCTTAGACCCGTATTTAAGGGGTGGTGAAGAGGCGACAAGTCAGGCCCGTCCTCCGGCCGCAAAATTCCAAGTAGGCTTGTCGGATAAATATCGATTCATCGATATTTTCAAATAAATACATATTTTTGGGCGATATATTAGGTAATGATATATCCAGTATCGAAAACGACATTTTTTTAAGTTTTTATGGCAGTGAAGTCGCTGAAATCTTACAGTGTAGAAGATACGACCGAACGAAAAAAAAAGAACTATATTGTCTATGACTGTTGAGTATTATGTTTTGTTACGTTGTATCCATTGAAATTTGGATTTGTTGCATGTATGTATATTATATGCCGCCATTTATTTATTTACTTTTGTTTGATATCTTAAATAGGTCTTAAAGTTAGAAGATAGCCTTTTAGTTCTTGACATTTTTGTCTAATAAAAAGGAATACTGGTAAAATACTTTCGTGTTTATTGAGATTTAATCGATATAGATATTTTAATAAATGTCGATATAACGATATTAACTTTCGAGATCCCTAATTGCAGGCCAGCTGACTAGAACATCACCTAGCGTATCCACTGAATAACATATTGAAAAGGCGGGCCCATTCCTCCATAAAAAGGCTGAAAATTTGTACAAGCCTTTGTTTTGACATATTAAAAGTTAATTCAAGTCTCATAAGATATCGTTAATAATATTTACAATGGCAACACTTTCGGCTGTTATTTTCTTGTGTATATGTACTTCGTTCTGCTGTTTATTGTTTTTCAAATAGTTTTATTTAAAATATTTAATATCCTTTAATAGTAATATTTTTACAATGTTCTAAAACAATATAAAATTCAATAGATGTGACAGACAAGTGTTAGTTTAAAAATGAAAATTCAACACGAGTCAAGAGCATGGAGCGCAGTCAGAAAACGAAACGCACGGTTACACCTCTAGGGAGCTCAATGAGCTCCGCATCGTGGGCGGCGGCCACAGTAACACAACGGACTTATTAAAAGAAAACAACTTTTATCAAACTTAAGCAAGGGTTTAATTAGCGCCAAAACTTATAAAATACATTTTATTGATAACATAAAAACTAGACTAGTATTTTTACTACTCGTATTCTAAAAGGCAGAACATATCCTGTAAAGTTGATTAATTTGTACAAATTACTTGTGTAAAGTAATGTTCTTTTATAAATATTAGCATATGCTATACCACTGACATACTGTTTTGCTACCATGGCAATCAAATCTGGTTGAAGTCATAGAAAAAGGAAACTATGCTAAGATGTTCAAATAAAACAATAATAGGAAAGAGAAAACTAATATTAAAGTAGTAATACTGTGTAAAAAAAATATAAAAATAAAGAATCAACAAGTTTATACATTTAAAAAAAAGATTTACGAATAAACAAAAAAAACTTTGTAAACTAATAAAAAAAAAATAATATCAATTATTTAATAAAAACTAGTTAATACTCATGAGTAATATGTTTTACCAAATTTCTTTTCTCTACAGAATTTGGTAAAAGGACTAAAGTTCGACTAGAAATAGTTGACATCCATTCAGCTTTTTATGGTCGAGATTATTTATACATACAAATAAGTATGTTGAGATCCTAGTCCTGAGTGGAGGAGATCAAAAAAACAAATTCACTTTTAAATATAACCAGCTGCATACCTCTCGTCTTTCAAATAAGTAATTTACTTACTCAAAAATACTTTTTAAGCAATAGTTACGACTAAAATAAACGTAGTCGAACAAAGAAAGTGTATGCAAAATTGACTTAAACACTTAATAACGATAGATATATCACTTTACCTCTTTAACAAAAATATAACTTAATATTACAATTGAAGGAACTCTAGTGTTCACAGCCAATACTATCTAATCAGTCCATTGTTAACTTATAGTACTTATAGACTAAATCAATAAGAATGCAATCTCCTATTAGATTCTTTTTACATTAATGTGCATTCTTCACCATACATGGAGCCGAAGTGATTTTATATAGGTTCTAATTTATATAAGACACAATAGTGTTAAACTGTGATTTTTTTCAATACAGACAGAAAAAATATATAAAATCAAATAATCTATGTAACATATAGTTTTAAAGAAGGTTTGTTTCAATATTAATTACAACTAGGTGGAAAACTTACTCCTTTGAATGTAAAGGATTATAAATTGACAATCCCGTCGTAATGCTGGTCCAATGGATTAGGATACTTCATACAAGAAATTTTAAGAAAATTTACGTGCTCTTTTTGCTCGACCAATCCCGTAATTCTGTATATGTAATATGAAAATTGTGACACTGAAAATTTTGCAAATAAAATATTGTTCATTGATAGTCAAAAATTTGAATTTGACGGGGAAATACTTTTATTTATACAAATTAGCTAAAGAAAGTATTATTTTGAATAGCAATAATTTGACCGAATTTGGAAATAGTTCTATTTTTTTATATATTTTCTTTTATTGTATACATGTTCCACTGTGCTCCGCTGTTTCATTACTTCCCAGACTGTGTTGTAATATATCATCTACCTGGGGCACAACAAAAATAAATAAATATAGGATTCGTTTTTAAACTCAGTTCTATGACAAATTTTTAGATAATTAAGTTTCTGAAGTATATAAAAAGCTTTCAGTTAATAAATATAGATTTTTTTAAATGAATTTTAGTTTCACTGTGCCTCACTTGTCCCAATTTGAGCAACGCCTATCGAGTACACGTACCTAGGTATAATAATAATAATAATATATTGACATCTTTATTAGACTGAAAAATGTTCGTATACTATTTATTAACAGGGTTTGACGATACTTTTAGTATTAAATACCGTAAGCATAACTTTTATTTTCGATGGTACAAATTTCTTTTTGCCTGGGAGGTCCTTTACAACTTATTTTCAACTTTATTTAGTATATGTATATAAAATAACTTAAACAAATACCTATACAAAGGCGAATTCTTATTTTAATTTATTACTTTCTATGTCAACCGTTTGTGTCACCACTCCATTAAGGATGAAGTCCATGGAGACAATTGTTGCTCCCATTTGTTTCAGATCTGGCCACAGAGCCTTGTCTATATACGTAGACACGCAAATCCATTGCGGTCCACCCTCCTGCCAAATACCACCGGAACATTTCACTATCACTAAAAAATATTAAACAATTAATCATTTTTTCTCGAATGTCTAACACGATTTTCTGTTGCGATATAGTTAGATGCATGTAAGTTGAAATTTGTGCCATTGCAGAGTATTCAGGTTTGCGTCTGTTAAGGTAAGCTTTGACGTGCGCAAAACTGATTCCCACTCTTTCGTACAGAACTCAAATGCTTCCAACTGATTATAATAATAACATTGGCAGACGGGATGAGCCCCGTACTGGCTGAAGATACGATTCCGGTTGTGGCAGTCCACCGCACGGCAGCGGCCGCGGGTCGTGACGTACCGCTATCTATTAATAGACATCAAACACACCGTTACCTACATAGCTTAGCCCTTTATTAATGGAAAAGAAGTCTCAAAGTGGTGGCTTTCTATCACAACGCCGAATCCTTACTGGGATAGACAGAAAAGTGAAAGGGCACCTGGTGGCGCCAATATTTATTCATTCAAAAATCTACCTTCTCTTATTTTCCTACTCTCATTCAGTCACCTTTTTTTCAAAGGCACGCCGCGGCCGTGAATTTTATCACGGTCCAATAGGACATTCCTGAGGGTCGCTGCACAGGCCCGCAAGTCAGCACACCCCGAGGACACGTCATTGTTCTGGATACCTTAATGTATAACCCGCTACTGCGCACACGATACTTTGTCCTTGTTAGCATACTATGGTGTCGCGCCACAACCCAGAGGAAGAAAATAAAGTTCATGTGACCAGCGCCACGAGAATCATACGGTCAGTGTCTTTTATTCCCTCTTTACATTTTTAAATACCGCAGCACAGTCTTTGTATTCCGCCCTTCTACTAGCGCCACCATACCGCTTCTGTAACTTTTATTCATCTCTTTACGTCTTTATACCGATACAGTCCTCTTATCTTACACTCCATCAGGATTAATTTTATTTAGTCAGTATAGGTCTATTTCAATCAGCCTCGGTTCATACTCCCACTCACATTCATATTTTTTATCTTCTTCATCATTAATTCATGTCTAAATTTTGAATGAAACGTATGTGTTTGTGTGACTTTTAATTACAGGTAGAATGATAGAAAAATATAAAGTGTGTTAATAATTTTTTTAAGACCTAAAACAGTGTCCAAGATAAAAATTATAGCACCCAATCCTTGGTAACGTGGCCAACGGGTGGTGATGCAAAAAAAACAGTACGAATGGATATCCGAATGGATTGTAGGTAAAGCTTTAACCACATCTAAATCTCGACTCTCGCCAATAGAAGGTATTTAGATAATGAAAAAACTTAACCCATAGTTTTTTTGTCTTTTATCTATAATAATTTGATTGATACATTGGTAATTTTATTTTATTGGTCCTTGGCTAAAGCTTATTATTTTGCAAAAGATCAAGTACATACATACTTGCAACTTCTTATCGAGGTACTACTTGTATTTACTAACTTGTTTCAGAAATGTTATTCAGGACTTGTACTTATTTGTAAAGCTTTCCATTAATTGAGCTGTAAACCGACTCACTAAAGATAATTCTGTGTAATTCTTAAGATTAAATTTGACTGACTTACCCAACTTCTCAAATTGTATTTTAAGTGACCCATATTCAAAAGCTGTATATAAAATACGTTGTAACGTTAGGGTCCGAGACCGCAATGTTATCGGAACATTACTAATGATTTTGATTTTAGGTTGTTTTGCAATTGCAGGTTCCTCATCTGCTACTGCTATCTCCATTCCACTATTGTTTGCATTTGAGCTAGACAGTGAAGGCGCGGTATTCCCCTCACATTTTTCGTCCTTTTTTTTTTGTTTCTTGAACTCATGAAGCTTATCAATACTTGGCACATGCTTATCTGAACTGATTTTCTGCTCGACGTCAGCTTTATTTAAAGATTTAATATCGATTCTATCGTTCTCTTTCAAAACACAAATTGGTACTTTGCTCGTGTTTATTTTATTTATACTCGTATCAGTTTCGTTTTTATTAAGACTATCTATTTCGTTGTCGTTTTTGGAAGTGCCACCCTTAATTTCTTCTTCAGGTCTAGATGTGCATTTTAAGTTGACGCTACTTTGTTGCTCTTTGGTAGAGGTCTCACTATTTACACCATTATTAGTAGATTTTTCTGCTGAATTTGATTTATTTTCATTTGTCCGTGTAATTCTAAGTGTAGTGTTGCGTTCTTTATTTAGTAGTTTTTCATTTTTATTATTATCCGATTTTTTATCCAAGTCAGACTTTTGGGAACTTTGATCTTTAGAAAAAGATCTAGTTAGTCTTGAATCAATTCCTGGTTTGTGTAGTGTGGTGGGCTCGTTTAAATTAGTTGATGATAATGTTGGAGGAATAACATTTTTGCCATTCTTTTTTCTCGGATTTTCAGGTATTTTATCATCATAACTCATTATTTCTTCACCAACTGTCAGGTCAATAGCAGTTATCGGTGTTTCCACATTAGTCGTGTTTAATGAGTCACATAAATTACCTCTTGACAGACTTGGTGACTTTATTGAAATAGTTTTGTTGTCCTCTATATTACACGAAGGACTCTTTTGAAAGCCACTGCTCTCAGGGTCATTACCCTGTATGTTTTCAAAAGTTTTTTTCACAGGTGAAGATTTAGAAGGTACAACATTATCTGGTTTTTCAGCTTTAGAAACCGGCACTTTAATAGGCCTGGTAAATTCTTCAGTCGGATATTGAACAGGTTCAATCTGTGTCGAACTTTCTGATATGAGTCCTTGCAAAACTTCTGAAGCTAAGTTATCGATATCCCATTCATCAACATTTTTAGCCATATCATTGTTATCAACTTGTTGCCCTGTTATGATATTGTTTTCATTTCTAGAACAGGATTGAGTGTTCCCTAAGCTTGTCGAAACTATCGCTTCAGCGTTTATTATAATATTTTCCATGTCATCGTGACCTGTTTGAGCATGTCTTTTTCTAGGGTTGGTGTTAGTTTCTTTTAACATTGTGTATTCTTCCGTTATAGTGTTTGTTACAAAATTTGCACCAGAGCCGGTACTTATCTCAGTATCTCTTAAACGGTTGACCCTATTCAGTGAGGAATACATGTTAAAGCCTCCATAACCTACAGTATAATTATCATAGTATGTCTGTCTATTTATATCAAAATCGTAATCTGATACTACACTACTACTCACTGGTACTACGTTATTCATTGGTACTAGACTATTTTCTGGTACTAGACTATTCTGTGGTATTAGACTATTATCTGGTATTACACTATTCGTGTAATTACAATGATCACTTGGTTTGTCCTGGAATAAGAAATTGTAACATAAATTGTACTACATACAAACAATGTTCAATTAAATATTTATATAATTCCGTAAGCAACATAATCTGTGTATACAAAACTTACTTTGTTTGCAGATGTCCTCATAGCATCCTTTGACAACCGTATTCGTTTATGTGCTGGAAATTCATCACCATGGAGTATTTGAGTGAGCGGCAAATCATCATCAGGCGCTATTATTAAAACAGCAAATACATCGCCTAATTGGAATATATCCCCGTGCTTAATAGGATAGGCTATATATGGATTTAAAGTTACCTGAAAATCATTATGTAAAATTAATAAAATATACCTACATCAGATGCAGTAATATTAACATTTTTTTTATATTGACTCAACAAAATTACTACAATTTAGTTAATTAATTTATTTATGGACTATCAACAGCAACAATGTATATAGTGTGTCCAATAATTAATGAATAACCTTGAAATGTCTTATAGCAGAACTTAAGGCCGTTTTGAACAATTAAATCGAAATAAAATATATCATCAGTATGTAGATATATGTACCCGAAATATGTATTTAAAAAAAAGTCGTAAATTAAGTCTTATGTGATTGTGGTAGTCTAGTAGATAACGTCCGTGACACTAGGCGGGAGGTAGATTCGAGGGCGTTTGCTGCCCGGATGAGAGGGAGGTGTCATGCAGTGTCCGATGCGCCGCCCGTGAGAACAGTTTGAAAGATTGAGCACTTTACACTCACGCCTCCCTTAAACAGGCAGTTCGCTCCCCAGACCTGGGCGGAGCGATTGGAAGGCAACCCCAGGGGTTTTAGTCAGTAGGAGTGTCATAGACACACCGGGATCACAGCTCTCACAGCGGCCTTGATGGTCCAATGTAAGTTATCCCGGGACATAAAAAAAGTCTAGTAGATAAGACGCCAGTTTCCATGCACGGCTACGGGAGTACTCGTGGGTTTCCTGTATTACGTACAGAGTTCGGAAATACAGTTCCACGGTGAAGATAAACATCGCGAGGAAGCCCGCGTGCCTTTTAATAGAAATGTCATGCGTGAGTGCTCTGACAACGGCGATCTGCTACGCTACTGCTAAGTGGCTATAACCACTAATGTATCTCTGCTCACCTCGTAAGCGATATAGTGTGGCGATATGTTATTATTATAAGTTGTAATATTTTTTTCTTGTTTTACTTTTTTGTTCTCTACAATCAGAAATGAAGGAAATCCATCGGCTTTTTTGTTGTTTTATTATTATATATTAACTATGCTAATAGATTAATAGGCAATAGTATGACAAGCTATTGTTCTTCTTTAAATAACATGCAAAACATTTTTATTATTATTGTAACTACTGTAAATAGCGATTTAACACTATTGGTGTAAAAAAGGAACAAATTTGGCTAAATAACAAAAAATGTAATATGAGATACTTTTAAAAATAAAACTGTATCTGCCTAATGCCGTTTATTAAAAACAAACTATTGACATTAATAGAAGATAAAAATAAAAAGAATTCGAATGAAATGAAATATAACATTATTCTAATAGATTTGAATTGAAGCACTTTTGAATTGTCAAAAAACCTGAATTACTTGGGTCATTACGAAATCCCGTAAACTATAAGACCGGATTTGGAATGTACGTTTGTTTTGGGTAATTGACAGATAACAACAGAATTTCGATAATTCAACCCTTAAGGGATTGAAATACGCGGTTAAAATTTATATGGTAATCGAAATCAATTGAGCTGCAAGACTCTGTACATAACATAACTGTACGTAACATAACATTTTTATATGAAGAAAAACTCATTTTATCATTTATTTGAAAATACGATCCTGTAGGTTTAAATAGGAGTTTTTTTATGATATTCATGGTTTTATTAATTTTTAACGTTAGAGCCGTGAATATTATAATTTTTGACTCATGATGACAAATAATTATTCGTGTATCACTATTTTCCAATATCTACCCCTCCAGAAGGTGAAACAGAGGTAGGAAATTTGTTTGAAAATTCGTAAATTTTGATGTAAGCACAATGAATACCAACGCAACGCCAGATTGAAAAGCAACGTCAGATTACTACGAGTTGGTTGCAATAAACTTTTAATTGTTCACATTACATACTGGTCAACCTAAAAATAAAGAACTGTAAAATGCAAATACAAAACATACCCCTAATAGTTTAGTCTTGTTAGACGACTTCAAATCCATTAGCATCACGTTTTCTCTACTTGTAAAGGTTATTGAAGCATGGCGCTTGGACACAGTCTAGAATCAAAACATTACAACAAACATTAAGTAACTTTTATTTATCTTGTAGTACAAAACTAACAGATGAACGCTTAAAGCACTCAGCCAGCTAATTTCACGGATTGACGGCAATGCAAGGACATCCCTGGAAAAACAACTGTCTATAATTTACTAATATATATATATATAATTTATATTATATCGATGGGTGAAAGGTTATTTGGTTTAAGCAACATTTTTGGTGATATAGTAATACATAGGTATATTTTCGGAATCGGTAAGAAACGCTGATATCGAAAATATATATATACTATATAGTTTTAAGAAGAAATACTAATAAAGGTATTTTATTTAAAAAAAAAGCAATCCTGTTTTGTGTAGCGATTCAACTAAAAACGTAAAAAATCAAAAACACCATTCATTGTACTACATCATGCAATATCTAAAAATTGCATTTTTGTTCCCGGTGGAAAATCCTGCACAGGACCATCAGGGACGCTGCGAGGGCAGCAGCCCCGGTGTGTCAGACTCCTACTGACTAAAAACCCCCGGGGTGTCCCTCTAATCACTCCACCCAGGCCTGGGAAACCAAATTCGTCCAGTCGCCCGGGGAGCGAACAGCCTTATTCAGGCTTCCTCTCTTCTGATATCTCCACTCGGGCCTGGGTAACCAATTTCATCCAGACGCCCAGGGAACAAGAAGCTTTTTTTGAGACTACCTCTCTGGGAGGGGTAGGAATAAAGCTCACCCCTATAAAACCTCTCTCGCAGG
The DNA here is from genome assembly GCA_036320925.1 of Automeris io. Classification (NCBI taxonomy): domain Eukaryota; kingdom Metazoa; phylum Arthropoda; class Insecta; order Lepidoptera; family Saturniidae; genus Automeris; species Automeris io. The sequence goes on from JAUDJH010000036.1 coordinate 3,115,576, forward strand.
CGGCGCGTCGGACACCGTGCACAGCCTCCCTCTCATCCGGGACATCCGGGCAGACTCCCACAAGTCTACTGCCCAGTTATTGTCACCGGGGCATGTCGCGCTCGCTCTGAGCGAACGCGTCCCTCCGGCGACGGTGCCTTGGCCGCCGAGTGGCCAGGGATGTTCGCTTTCAGACCGTTTCGGCGGCCTCCTTGTGCTTCATCACAACCTGGTAGAAGCATGACACTTCCTGCCATGCATTTTCGCTGCCGACCATGGCTTTCGCCACCGCCGGCAGTGAGAGGTTGTCCCCAATGTAGTCCTGAAGGACCTTCCTTTTCTCAGCCCAGGCTGGGTATACTTCAAGGGTGTGCTGCGCCGTGTCCTCGGGGCTCCCGCACTCGTGGCATTCCGCTGTCAGTTCTCCTTCAGACACCCGTCACCGGTAACGGCTAAAACTACTGTGACCCGTGAAGATTTGAGTGAGCCGAAAAGAGAGCGCGCCGTGTTATCAGTCCAGCCACGAGTGCAAGACAGGACGCACCACCTCAATAGTCCGGGGAACGGCGCTAGAATGCCACAGCCTGAACTGCCATTCCTCTATAGCCTGGTAATGAAAGAGGATCCTTTGCCTCCGGATCTCCACGGAGGTCGGCCGTAGCCCCCTGACCCATTTCACCTCGCGCCATCTGCAAAGAGACGCGAGGGTTCTAGCGTCAAGGTCCCACGGCTCGGACCTCGCTAGTACGCATGCGGCCTCGCACGATATGAAGTTATACCCCCGGATGGTTCTGATCGCCAATACCCTTTGGGGGCGGCGAAGCGCCATGTTCTGTCGATTCAGAGCCTCCGTCCAAAACGGGTATTCGTACAAAGCCATAGAGCGTACGACCTGGAGGTAGAGCCTCTTGCTGGAGACATTGGGACCCCTTTCGTTGGGAATAATGCGGCTTAAGTGCGCCCGCAATTGTCCGCACGCTGGACGACAACCGCTCAAAGTGGGCGCTAAATTTCCAGTGGCTGTCCAGGACGAGCCCCAGAAGCTTCGTTTTTTCCATCGAGGCACCAAAACCGATAGGTGTTCCACTCACGACGATATGGGCATCGGGTGGACGCGCACGGCGTGGTCCATGGAAGAGGAAGGCCTCGGATCTGCCGATGGACACCTCTAATCCCAAATCTCTTATTCGACGGACCACATGGGCCGTCCCGGCAGTCGCCAGAATGGCGCCGCAAGCCGCTAATCGTCACATAAAAAAAAATTCAATGTAATTGGCTTAACAATTACACTATCTTACAAATAAATTTCAATTCATACTAAGGTATAACTGGAAAGCATGAGTCTTATTAAATTATTTAAATTAAAATAATAATTACATTCAAGTCCAGTACAACGTTACATATGCGACGATCACGTCCTATAATGTTGCTTCCGCTGTTTATAGGGTACTCAACACCCAACATACCAATGACGCCCACCTGAAATTAAAAGTTACACCTGTTAACATCCATATATGAGCCGTTCATTTTGAAAGTGGCTTAAGTAAATTTCCATCTTTTATCAAGTTGGCACTTGTGACACTTATAATTCATGCTGAACTGGCAAAAAAATAAATTAGTATTGAAATATGCTTAGTTCATTTGAAAATTTTATATCACGTACATTTTTAAAATAATATAAAAAACGCAAAACCTTAAGTACAGTGTAAACTCCATGTAACGTCACTCGATTTAACGACAAACTTTCTAAAGCGTCGATATCACTTGGCTTTGGTTGGTATAGTTTGTATCCCATACAATATGATACACTCTATATAGCATTACACCCGCTCTCAATAATGACAGCAATTTAATAATATAAAGTACTTTTTAAGCTAAGATGACTTTTTAAGTTGCCAAAATTAGTAAAAACTGCGCAGGTGTATACGTTCTTTTATCGGTTTATTATCCTAGCCCGTAATAAACTCGACTGTCGACATTACACATGCCGAACTTTCTAAGAAATCCGTTCTTTTGTTTATAAATTGGGATTGCTTGCACTTGTTGACTGTTGTTAGTAGGAGTCATGGATTATCATATTCTTAGTTACTCACAAACTGTAAACACGGCAAGTAAGAGTTTAAAACTATTTCTTTTTCTAATACAGATGTTTCTCCTCTCCATTTAACGACAACTCTCTATAACGTCAAAATATGCACAGTCCCTTGAGGGTCGTTATATAGAGTTTGCACTGTATTTCAAATTAAAGATAAGTGGACTTAAGTCACTTTCAAAATGAACGTCTCATATGTATGTAATGGGTAATTTTATAGACGAGGGAGATATTTAGGGATAATATTCAGAGTTCGATCCCGATTCCAAATATGTAAAAAAAGCGATATCTTAATATTTATATAAAAACAAAGTAAATTTTGTTAACAGAATAATTCGAAGCAGTAAATAGGTACCTACTTTGGACTTAGCCGCAAATTCTCGCACGACCCCTGCCGCACAGATTTTTTCCTACTTACTCCATCTGGCCTCGGCCTACCTTTCAGTTAAAGCGCGACCGCTGTTCAGTTAGCATGCGCGTAACCGCTGTGATTACGCGTGACTAGTTAAATTGATAAACGTGTCTTACAGATACAGTAATGAAGAATGTTGGAAACATAGTTCGTGCCTATGAGATGTCCAGTGATAGTGTGCTATTAATTTATATGGACAAAAATTTCCAGACCACCGCATTCCATTGTACAATTTAATGTTAGGCATAAATCAAAGACGTACTACTCATTTCGAACAATTTTTAAGGTTAGTGTAGAAATCAATGGTATGTATAATTTAAATCACTGTAAATAATGTTGTTTCGTTTTTTAATTACGCCAATATACGTACTTACGAGTATTATTATTCTAGTTCATTCTTACATCAATGTTTTGTGATTATTTTACAATTAACACTTTTTAATTGAATAATAATTAATCATTAAGTAGGTATTTTGCCTGTCCTAAGCCAGGATAAAGTACGAAGAGGAAACGATTCAACGCCTGTTTCCCACAGTTACGAGAAAGGAACTATGCCTTTTTTATGTACTTATTCACCTACCACACAATCGCGCCGCGTAAGTCACGCTAGCTACGGTGTCCACACTTTTTACGGATCAACTCTCGTTTATTCTTTAATTATTCTTTATGATGTATTAAGGAATATAGTTTATTACATTTTTATTCGTTACAATGAGACAAAAATTACCGTATCCTGAAATATCTCCCAAGTTTATAAAATCATTTATCCAAGTTTATTCCAAGGTCTTGCCTTTGCGACTTTCCAATGTCAGTGTGTTGGCTTAAAAACGTGGAAAGTTGACCGGTTATGCTGTTTTAAATGTGATTACCTTATTGGTCGGTTGTCAACTTGTACTGTTTTTCTTGAGATTGTCCAGTACCTAAAACAAAACAACACAAACTAACTACAACATCACAAATATATACATAAATAAATAAACAATAGGAGACACACATAAACGTAACAAGGTATGGAGTAAGTAAATTTACAGTTTTATATTAAAACGGGTTATGTACTGGAGCAAAACATAAACAAAGGGGAGCCATAGCCATAGGGTTAATTGGAGAAGGGACCAAAAGGCCGTAGGACGGGGAATATAATTAGGGAAAATATCATATAGTGAACCTTCATCAATTCTGCACTCACAGAGGGAATGATCTTTTGCCCTAATTTTATGGAAGAACAGTGGCGAGCAAGAATGACTTAAGAGTAAGTGGTACATGGTAGAAATGGAATGTTTATTACCTTGATTAAATTTTAATAACCACGGCTTACGGTGGACATATTGGATGGTCCCATAAAATCGACCAGACATTCTCTTAGAGATATTCCGTTCTGGATGCCAAGATTCAAGTATGTGGGATTGGGCGACATAAAAGATCAGAAGGGACTTTATTCACATAAGTTACGAGAACCTGTGTGAGCGGCATCTTTAGTCCAGAAGTCTGTTCTAAAAGGACTTGAAAGAATAGCTTGCAAACAACTTATGCAGTCTAAAAAGGTAACATTTTGATTGACGTTGTGCGATTCTGTATAAACAGCCTCTAGGATGACAATAGCTTCACCTGTAAAAACCAATGCTTGAGGGGGTACTTATAACTAAGAAGGATTTGGTATTTGAGGATCTTAACTGCTGCACTGACACAACCATCTCTTGTTGGTTTCGAGGTGTCAGTATAAATGACAAGGTACTGAGAAAAGTAGGTAAGAAGACGTAAGATGTCTATCCCAGAGATAATAGAGGGATTTGAAATAAGAATAGAAAAGTCAAATTTAACAGGAAGAAAGTTAGAAATCTTCAATAGAGAAGGAAGGTTCATGTTAGGGTCAGGACCGCTGAAAGGGCATTTAACACCACAGTCAACCGAATTTACAACAGAATTGAGTAGATTTGGCAGTTTTTTATCAGGAGGCCTGCCAGGGGATGCAGCCTCTGTGGTAAATTAGGAAAAAGCCTTAACAGACTGGATCATTATAAGGAAATATTTTACCCAGCACCGAGAATGGTAACCAACACCAAAAACCAAGAAAAATCTAAAGAAAATTAAAAGTAAATGAGAAATATAGGCCTGAGAATTTTTTTACCATTAATTGTCAACAAGCCAACATAACCTCTTCATCCATATATTTTAACCAACACACTGTACTTTAAATGAAAGAAAAAAAAACTTAAATGTTATGTTAAAGCTTGTATGTACCATAAGAACACATAATTGTGAGAAATAGTGTCCCAAGTAGCTTCAGCTTTAGACATATTTTTACAAGTTGTGAAGTCATTTTGATAATCTTTAGATGTTGCTTATATATATATATATCTTACATAAACCATACATTTATAATTTAAAAATTATTACATTAATCATTTTTAGACGATATTCAACAGAATTATTAAGGATTTTAAAACATTTAGGTTAGGTTGTAAAAATAGCCAATTTATTGGCTTTGACCATATATCAACATATAATCAAATACTTATTAAAGTAAGTTAATAATCACAATCAGTCTAAGTTTGACCTTTCATAGGCTCTGACTATAATTTAAAAGCTGTACTGAATAAAATTTTTTTGGGTGAAGTCTTCAGTAAGACACTAGTTATCAACAAAACTTTTGGAAGTTTTGAAACAAACAGACACATAGAACATTTAATATCCTTGACATCATATTTTTTAGTATTAGTATCACAGAAAATTTATATGCATTTACACTGATTATCTATAATACTTGAATTATCATATGACAAATAACAGAAAGGCAGAGTAAAGTATAAGTAAAGATATACATGGGACATATTAAATTTATCAGCATCTTTCGAACCCATATGGAAGCTGTCTAATGTAAAGTATTGGTTATTATTTGTCATAAAGTTTTGTATGTACCCGACATAGTAAATAAATCAGTCTCGCATGGATCGGCTTTGTTTTAATACACAGACATTCCAGTGGCGACGAGGATTATGACTTTTGTCGAAATTAATAGTTATCCAGGTCAAAAAGTGCACAAATTCCTTCTACACGGTATAAGGAATGGCGACGAGTGTGTGTATCTTGTGGTGCGAACTTTTTGTATGTTAAATGTGTACACCGGAGATGGCTTAGTACGGATTTATTACACATGGGTTGCGTTACGATAAAATTCCAGTAAACGATTTATTCCTCGAAGTCATAATCTTAGTGCATAAATATCGGACGCCAGAAAGACGGATTGTAGCGACAAGACATACATAGTGATTATATTTCGACAACGGCGACAAGTGAAATACTTAGTACATTTCTTTAATATTTTATAGAAGTAAGGGTAACAAATGTACGAAATTAAGAATTGCGATTTTGCTTGTTCGCCGAACCCACGATACAAGGCGACATGGCGGAGTAGGCGCTTGCATTGCAGTCAGCTAAATAGGCGAGGCATTAGCGGGCAGCACTTGAGGCAGGGCGCCGGGCCTAACGAGACTCAGGCAGGGCATGATCAGCCGATATCTGGTGGATGGAGAGACTTCGGGGTGTGACGGTCTGCTTGCAGGCGGTGCAAACAACAGTCACGCATGCTAGACATATAAAGATAGGCAGGGCAGGACCGCCGGCATCAGGTAGACGAATGTCACTGTAATGCGACGGTTTGCTTGCGTGAGACGTGAGAGCAATGCAGGCCAGAGCCAGCAGGAATCAGGCAAGGCAGCACCGTACAGCATTGAGTGCAGGAATGACACTGGGACGCGACGGTCTGCTTGCAGGATTACGCGAGGGATAGCCTCGTAGCACAGTTATGGACATCGGGCAGGGCATGACCGCCGACACCTGGTGAAGGGAAAAACATCGGGGTGTGACGGTCTGCTTGTGAGTAGTCTATATAAAATGGAAAATTGGGCAGGGCTTGACCCTTGATATTAATATTGGAGAATCGTAGGATCACATTGTGCAATGATCAGCTTGCAGGATGGCACAGGGAATGGCCTCGCACCATAACTAAGGACTGGGCAAGGCACAACCAGCCAGCATGACTTCAGTAAGGTGAGAAGGATACCACAGGGTGGCAGTTTGCTTGCAGAAAGTGCACAAGAAATAGCAATGCTAGATAACGGATATTAGCCAGGGCAAACCAAACGGTATCTGAAAGAGGAGTATACCATACTGGTAGTTTGCTTGGAAATGGAAAAGGGCTTCATATCTTCTGGTTTCTGCGCAAGTACTAAGTAAAAGGAAATGATTTAAGTGTTTTACAAGTATATATGTATTAATTAAATATAATATGGAATGAGGCAGGACACAGAGTTTAACAATATATTAAGTACAGTAAATGGTAAATATTTATATGTATAGACAATTAGATAGCTGCTACTATAGTGCTGCAAACGCATGAAGTACCTATAATATAGATTTAATATTTCAACTCTGAAGCTTTGGTAGATGTGCAAATAGTATCACACAAAAGTTTCTCTGTGAAATATTATTAAGCACTTGTAAAAGAGATTGTCTATTTAAGACAGATAGATATTTTTATATAGGCATATATTAATATAAAATATAGATACAGTCAAAATGACAAAATAGTCATTTTATCTAATATTTTGGAAATTGTCAAAGGTATGATGTACTGATCTCTAAATTAATAAATATCTAAAGATTTATTTATTTAGGTGAATTTAAATCATATATTAGATATAGGATTAATGTCCCTTTTCTACTGTGTATGATGATAAGTATTACCTAGGGAAATAGTTCAAAAAGATCCATAATAAATTTATTAATATTTCTTAATATATCAAGGAAATGATACAAACTTAACAAAAAAAAAACTAAAAACATAATGCAGAGTAGTCAAGTGACCTTGTTATAAAATTAGCAAAAGTGAGCATTTTGACTAGAAAGTCTTTATTATTTAAGGCTTCTCAAATGTGTTTATTGTAAAACATACACATTAACTTTCATATATAAAATATATGCAAATGAAATAAAAAAATAAAGCTCAAGAGAGAACAAATAAAGTAAAAATGTAAGGAATAATAGAAAAAGTTGTGTGTTATGGTATTTTTAATGAAATCCATTTTATAGGCTAAATAATGTTTAAAAAAAATGTTTTTGAAGGAAGCTGTATTAGCTAGGAAATACTTTATGGGAAAATAATTCTGGTAAATAATTTAATGTTTCTTTTAAAGGCTTAGAAAGGTGGGAAAGACTAGTCAACAGTGATGACAGAAAAAAAAGTTTAATTAAAAGTTTTGATATTGATTAAAATCCAATGTAAATATTTAAAATATTTGTAACAGCAATCTGGGACACAATCTAAGGGAAATTAATAGCACACAGCTTTATTAATATATCAATATATTTTAGATTTGAGCAGTTCTGATGAATATCTGATGGAATTCTGAGGAATTAATGGTTAAAGTAAAGTTTAATTGTGTTTTCTTATTTATATACAAATTATGCTATAAATAGTTACTGCAATTATATAAAAAAAATAATATGTGTGGTATATGATATAGTATGAAATATGTGTTTTAATTAGAGATGCCACGAATATTCGGCAACTATTCGGTATTCGGCCTATTCGGCCGAATAATACGTACTATTCGGCCGAATACCGAATACCAAATCATGTAAAAAAGACCCGTTATATTACTCAAAGTTATGTATTTATTTCCAAATTACAACACTTTAGTAATTAAAATTGATCAGTGGCAAGTTGTGATGGATAAAAACAAGCTTTTCAGCATTGTTTGGTAGCAAACGATTACGCTTTTCATCGTAAATGTACCAGCCTCAGAAAATAACCTCTCACACACACACACTCTCTCTCGCTCACACACATGCTAATAAACCTATACCGTTAATATCCATATAAAAACACAAAACACCCTTGAATAGCCCGAACGGAAGTGCGAGTCTCACCAGAGACAAGATTTACTTAATTGGTGAGACTTATCACCCTGTGTATATGTATAAGTTTTGTGTTGAAATAAAGATTATTATTATTATTACTAAACACGCTACTTCCAAGAATATTCGGCGGCCGAATATTCGGCGCTTCGGCCGACAGAGTTGCCGAATATTCGGTATTCGGCCAATTCACTATTCCTGGCATCACTAGTTTTAATGAGATCAAACATTTTAGGAAGTATAATTTGATGATATGTTATAAGTGGAAATAGTTAAATGGTGTAAGGACAGAGCCTGTATAAAAATTGGTTGTATTGCAGTGGCAAAAAAAAGGGATTTTTCCAACAGATTTTAGAGTAACCAAATTTTGCATAATAATTTGATGGATATCTCTATTGTCTTTAATATATCCTTATAATCAAAATTAGTTATTGGATATGTCTACTTCTTGCATTTAAAAAGGTGTTGGATTTAAATTAGAGATATTGAAACGTGTCTAGTGAGAAGAACAGGGCATAGTTATATTTTTATTAAACATTTAGTAAGGGTACAATTATAAAACAGAAATAAGTAGAAAATTATAGTTGACAATTACTTTGTTTGGTCTACTATACTGGGAGAAGTATATTACTTTTATTTAATGTGGTATATATGGTACTTTTATTTAATGTGGAGTACTAATTACATGGCTCAATGTTGAAATATAAGGTATATAGTTATTAATATTATTTTGATAGCATTGTGTATGGTCCTGTTAAAATGGTTATTATATTTGAAAATTGTTTGGGGGCGTATAAAACGCATTAAATAAATATGAACTTTTAAAAATGGGAAAATTAAACAATTAACTGTTGCTTGTTGAAAACTAAGATTGTAAAAAAAATGATACATTTTTTTTAATTGTGGTCATAAAAGATATGGTAAAAATGAAGTAAGACAGAATGAAAGTAGCAAATTCAGTAGTTTGTCAGCATAATTAAAAAGAAGCAGATGTTATGTGATAATATTTAGTGGCTTATTTTTTTTAATATAAATATTATTTTATTTATATAACATCAAACTTAATATACCTAAGGGGAGAAGTGTAATGTATTGGTTATTATTTGTCATAAAGTTTTGTATGTACCCAACATAGTAAATAAATCAGTTTTGCATGGATCGCCTTTGTTTTAATACACAGACATTCCATCTAACAACTAAAGTTTAGTTCTGTCATAGTATAAAAATGGCATTTAAAAAAACTTACCGGTGTTGGTCCTTCATTTTGATTAAAGGTGTCGTCCCTCAGAATATTCGCAGAATTATCCATTGCTTTTAGCAAGTATCACTTAGAGACCTAACAAATAAATTTTAAATATAAGAATAAACATTTTTACAATGTGCCTCAGGCAAGGCGCAATTTACCCCATCTTTTAAGCTCAAATGTGCTTGAAAAATATTACAAGGCAAGGACCTGTGTTATGAAACCACAAAAAACACATCTGAATAGTTTTATACAGTTTATAATGAGTAAATCATATAGTGATCAGGCTATTTTTCTAATTTCATGTAATTGGATAAATACAAGAGAATATACATCTATATATATATTTCTTGGTGTCCATTAAAAATAAAACAATCAACACCAGGCACAAACATTTCTAAGCAAAATAATAGTCAAAGTGTGGAATAATCTTACTGAAGAGATAATGTAATTTCAAAGTGTGAACTAATTTCACAATAGACAATTATTTTCTCAATCACAAAAAACAATCATTTAAAAATTATGCTTTAGGAGGGTACAGGTAATTATCAGTTATTTCAACTGCCTGCCTGATAATAAATATTGTAAAGGATTATTTTATATTCATAATTAGTTTTTATTTCTGGTCTATATATAAATGTATGAGATATTTTGCTTTTGTTTAAATATTGGATCATAAATGAATAAAATGCTAAATATGTTTAACATTATATAGAGGGGTGAAAGGTAAAAAATGCTGATTTTGAAAATATATATTACTATATCCCCAAAAAATGTTGCTAAAACCAATTAGCCTTTCACACCTCAATATAATATTAAAAGAACTATTGTTATCCATCCAGTATCTGGCACCAAAACTGATTTAAGGGGGTAGTAAGGTTAATTAGGTGTAAAACAAGCATACTTTTGAGAAATTTTTAGGCAACACAGTTAATATATTAAAAATTTTAAATTTACTACATTATAAAGTGATATTTAAAGAATATTGTGTGAAATTTTCATTGATTTTTATGAAGACATGAGCTGGTGGCAGCGAATCTCCACAGAGGTCTCATACAAAAGTTCGATTGCAGTGTCCCTCAGAACTCATCACTGGATCAACTAAAATAAAAAAAAAAAAACAAATTGATTTCATTACTTAATGAATTTTCGCAGGTAACAACCTCAAGTTTATTTCTGTTTTTTCTTTTTAATTTTTTACAGCGCTTTGAAGTCAAAACACTGATTTTTCATCAATAAAAAAACTCAAAACTCTGTTATTTTAACATAAGTTAAAAAAAATAAATAAATAAAATGGATGTCATTACCTCTTAAATAAAGTAAAGAAACACTGTAGAAAATTTGAAAAGAATTGATCCAGTAGATTTTAAGCTACAGTGGACACTGACTGAAAAAAAGGCAACTGTGAAAAAAACGCCTTTATAGATTTGTAAAGATTTTTACACTCTAAAAGGAATATTTTATGTTTTTTACTTACATTGAATCATTGATGCCAGGTCCATAAAGCAAAGGGCTTTCACTCAGGATGTATAAAGCATCCTTTTGCTCTTGTCGACATTGAATTCTTGCTTACTTGGTTACTTCTTCAGCTTCTAGCTCCACTTTATATATTTGATCGCTGTCAATTGTCCGTGCCCATTCATGAGAACTTGTCCCTGTTTTGATTCCCATCTCTTCGAAAAATGACAGCAAAGCAAAAGAGCCTTAATTAAAAGTACAGGCTGATATATTTGCAGCAATTTCAACAATATTTGAAGAGCCATTGACAATTTTCAGACTAATTTTCCAAATTTTGGTTGAGACATTGTTTTTTTGAGTAAAGCCGCCAACACAGCGCTCAAGATGTGTGTCCTTATTCAAGTCCTCATAAATAGGCTTCATTGCTTGTAATACATGCAAGAAAATTTATAGAGAAGTCACTTTTGTTTGCGCTGTCAGATAGCTATTTTCAGCAGCATGAAATCCGACTGGAGAGGTAGATAATTAATTCTCTGTATCTTTGTCAATTTTACTCTAATCAACTTCAAACTTTCACACAATGATCTTAAGATTTATAGAATAATATATATAAAAAAAAACAGAAAAAAAATAAAATACCTTACTACCCCCTTAACTCAGTCTTGATGGCATTCATGTACTCTCATGTTTATAATTCAAAACAGGGACATGAAAGCACACCAACCACCTAATTTTATGCATAATATTAAAAGTAATAACATAACATTGAATTCAACTTAAAACAATATTAGTGGTACTATAACAATAAAAAAAAATATGACATTCATATTTTTGATGAATTGTGAGAAAATTAACAAACATTATCCTTTATACTGTTTGTAAATCAATCGAGGAATAAGTATCCTATAATGTAGGATTCATCTGCCCATAGCAGCATAAGATGATAAAGTATGATTTTTTTTTTTATTGCTACCGAGGGTATGGTGCTTTTTTTATAAAATTTGTTATCTGATCTAGAAAGGCCCAAGATAAGTACTATTTATATATAGTTCTATTCCTTATTAATTGCACAAAATAAAATCAATATGCAGGTAAAAATTTAGACAGAATTTTTAATACATATATTTATGACTGTTATAGAAATGATTGAATTTTTAATTTCAATCATAAGCGATTATTAATAATAATATAAATATAAAAATATCACCTTAATAAGATACAACACAATAATTATTACCGCAACAAAACTAAAACGTTGATCACCAAACGTGAATTCCCAGCGCGTGCAACAAGCAAAGAAAACCAAAGATGGACGAACGGCTTCTAGTAGGACTGTTGACAAAATATCGATTGATTGAATTCATTATATCGATTTATCTAGATTTATTACTAGTATTTTTTGGTCGATATATTGATAGTTCAATATTAAAATGTCGATATCAATGGTTGATATTTTTTAAAAATCATTGTTTTTCCCTAATTTATTTATTGTACAATATCATCGTAAGCTACCGTATACCATACCGTATTTCATTTACACAGTATTATGTTTTTTCTGTATTCCTAGTTTACTTATTTATTTATTATCTTTAGACAAAATGTAATTTTGTATAGGTATATATCTGTGGCAAAAAAAATTACTATAATCAATGATATGGAGTATCACTTTACTAACAATTGCTGTTTGCTGTCACTGTCAGCGTTAACAGCGTAACATAGCATCCTTACCTCTAGGTTCTATTAAGTTTAGTCTGTGGCTAACATTGAGCAAATTTAAAAAGAGATAACAATTACTGTTTTATTTTATTTTATTTTTTTATTGTCTCCGGTTTTTTTTTGGGACTTTGGATCAGGCTGACCATGTCAGCCCCATAATCACACTATGTAAATGCTATTTCAACAATGTATATGTGAGTCTACAGAGCATCTCAGCTGTACTGTTTTATAGTAATGTAGCGGTTAAAGCAAGTGTTTATTGAAGTAAAACTTCTTTAGAATCGTTCTGATTTCAAACCGGATGCAACGGATAACGACAGGTAAGAGACACAAATACGAAAATTAGTGAGCCAGAGCGAGAGAGTAAATGTAAAACGACAGGTAAGAGACACAAATACAAAAGTTAGTGAGCCAGAGCGAGAGAGCAAATGTCGGTGTATATTTTTAATAAGAAGCAGTGTGGTGTGTATTATTTAACAGTGTTTGTGAGTATTTTTATATCTTGTTGTGCTAAATAATAAATTTTGTAAGATGTCGAAAACTAACGCCGAAATGTGTAGTCAATATCGACGCAAAAAAAATGAAAATGAAAATAAAATTACAAAAAAAAAAAACAGGTAAAAGTTCAACAGAACGTAGTCGTGAGTATCGTGCGCGTAAAAAACAATTATTTTTGAACAATCAAGATAGGTATTCAAATATAAGTGTGATTAATTACCAATAAATTATGTAATATATGCTAAATGGAATAGAAAATATCTTTGAAAATTAATCAAAATACTTTCATCTTTAAACAAATAAACTTTGTAATTATCCTACCCTTGTTATATATTTTCATCTCATTCTTTTGTTGATTTACTGAAGTTTCACTTCTATCGTGTGTGAATCACATACGCACACACACACACCTTTTTATTCATATTAATTTATTTAATATATAGTTACATAGGAATAACTTAGTGCCAAAATATGTCTTCTTCGACCAACTCTTCCATTGTATGGATGTATTTTGAAAAAGCTATTACAAGAAATGTTTCCAGCAACTTATGTGGGAAAAATTATAAAAGCAGCAGAAATACAATTAATTTAGCAAGCCACTTAAAAATAACCATCACGCATGTGCCTAACTAACCATTAAAAAAAAGACAAATGATAAGAAAGCCACCATTAAAAATGCGGAAGAATATAATAATAATATGTCGATATAATTGCTACCGTCGTCAAAATCGAATACTGGACATACTGATAAACCAGTTGATAAAATATCGATTTATCAATTATCCGATATTTTAAAAAACAGCAATAAGCTAGTTATTGCTGTTTTTTACTATGTTCGTCAAAAGGTAGGCAAAGAATTAAACCATACAGCCTTATCTCTTTATATATTATTCATTTTTGTATATTTTAAGGCCAAAGCCGTGTCCGTTTTAATGAGACAAATCTATACTAATATTATAAAGCTGAAGAGTTTGTTTGTTTGTTTGAACGCGCTAATCTCTGAAACTACTGGTTCGAATTGAAAAATTCTTTTTGTGTTGAATAGACTATTTATCGAGGAAGGCTTTAGGCTATATAACATCACGATGCAACTATTACGAGCGAAGAAATAATGGAAAATGTGAAAAAAACGGGGAAAATTATTTATCCTTGAGTGCTTCCATTGCGTGCGCTGCGGAAACGGTTCAAGATACCAAAAATATATGTATGACAGAGTTATTCCTCTTAAAATGATCTAAAAAAATGTCCGTGACAGTATATGTCTATCTTTTAAGATTAACTCACTAACCGTTTTTATGGTAATCAAATTTGGTCGAAATTAATGCATTATTTGTTAAGAGTTGTATCAACGTAATAATACTAATCTTTATCCAAATAAATATGTTGTTGATTAAGAGTATTTAATTGTGAACAAAATTGTCTTTGACATCACTTAATTTCAATGAACATCTTAGAAGATATTACAATAATTTATATAGAAAAACAACGTTTGCCGTATCAGCTAGTCCAAAATATACCACATCTGCTTTTGCAAATCATACAAGGCGCTCTGAAGAGCTTAAGGCAGGGCTACCCAAACCTAATTGAACTGTGACGCCTTAGGGAAGTTGACATATTTTTGCAACGCCCTGGCCTTCTTACCATTGCATTTACCTATTAGTTGTAGTTCTAGTCTAATAAAAATTTGTCAGAAAAACTCAAAATAGCATCTAAATTTTCTATTAGAAAATAAACATAAAAATGAAAGCAAACAAAAAGGATAAACAGCAAGCACACCCTTTTTTATCTCTTATCGATTGGTATTAATGAGAAGGATGAGCTTGCTTTTTGACCATAGTTTCTCAAACTGAGACTCAAGTTTCGAAATTTCCACTTTCGTCTTTGTGTCTAAATTTATTTTCGGTCTGTATATGTTCTTAATTATTGAAACTGCAGAGAAACCTGTCTCGCACAAGTATAATGCCGGAAACGATTGATCAGTCAATACAGACATCCAACATATTTAGATCGCCTCACGACGCCCCTAGGGTTATACTGCGGCGCCCCAAGACGTTGCGAAGCACAGTTTGGGAAGGCCTGGTTTTGGGGATCAATATTTGGAATGATTTAGTAATAGTGGACGGATACAGTAAGTCGATAATTCAATATGAAAACTAACATTGAATTTTTTCATGTGGTTTGATAAATAAATAATTTGATAGGATTTAAATACAATCGTCATATGCGCGAAATAGGTTAATTTTTTTGTTATTATCATATATTTCGTTATCATCCAGAATTCACAATTAACTTTCAAAGCTAGTATTAATTGAGTCTTAGGTTCCAGAATTGTAGTATGTCAAGTGATGATGTGGCTTTAACTACGTTTCACATACAATAGCATTTTCATAAGCAATTAAACTAAAAAATATATTTATTGCTCAAATGATATGCATTCCATTAATAATAATTATTTAATTGATTTGGGATGATTTTTTTCTGTCTGAATAGTTTGAACAATAATATCATGTACATTTTTGAATCAAATAAAAAATACTTTAAGCCCATTTAAAGAAATAATTTTAACTATAGATTCAACTAGTACAGTTAAAATTTCAGGTTCTGCCTTTTATAAATATTCCAAAGTTGAAGTTTTCTATTTTTTCAAGAGCTGGGAAGTTTTTAACGTCAAATAAGGCAGCGAAGGGCTAAGGTTCATATTTTCTCTTATCTTTTGTTGCTTAATAGGGCACACTCCAGAAATGTAGATGTGATTACCTTTGCAGTGCATACAAAACTGTACAAATGGTGTAAAAAACAGGAAATGAAGATGAATATGTAACTGAAACTACGACAGAGTTTTTGGAGCGTGACATAAAAATTTAATAAAACTGGGAAAGAAAAAACCTCAGACATTGCTGTATAGCGTGTAAGTTTTTGCCTTCCTCACAAAAGGGAGGATAAAATAAAAAAAGTGCCTTTAGTCTTACTGAATATCAAACAGCCAAAATTATTATATAACTAGCTGTCCCGGCAGACCTTGTTCTGCCCTATTTCTTTAAGGGCGGCTCGCACTAACGAATTAATCTAGTTTAAGCTTGTATAAAACGCTTATGAATTGAATTGGTTTGATTCCATCTTAATGATGATTTCAGTTTAAGTTTTGTTACAATTAGATTTTGATTTAGTGCAAGACAATAAGTACAGATCAGCGCTAAATAGCATTTTATATAACTCTAAACTAGATTTAATTTTTAGTGCAAGCCGCCCTAAAACAGAGTCACATTTTTTTTTTTTAATGTTAATAGCTTCCCCGTCAGATTTTATTCTGCAAAAACCTATTGGCCTGTCGGCTGTTTTTTGAAAATTGTTTGAAGGAACCTGGCCTTAATGCTATATGTATAAAAATTGACAAATATTGACATGAATATTTATACGTCACTCAATAATTGTTTTGGCTTCCCGGAACCCGTCCACTAACATTTAAGCTTTATGTTATGGTGTTAAAGTTCAAATTGACTTTTAAATATTATTACGATTTTTTTTGTATGAGAATACAGAAAGGTGTTATTTTTAGACTGTTGCAGGGAATTTTTAAAATTTTTCTCTCCGTAATAACCTTCCCCAGACTTCAACAAACACAACAAAAAAGAAATCAGCCAAATCGGTTCAACCGTTCTCGAGTTTCGCGCTTATCAACATTTAGCGATTAATTTTTATATATAAGAAGATAAAGATATAGTGCGACACAAAAGAGTAAAAATTAATTATTCGGGAACTAAAAAGTTATTATTTCTATCAACGCCAAAAAAATAGGGCCTTGAAAGAAATAATATCAAACAAAAAGTGCTTTCTGCCTATTTACGATATTATTAAAAATACGATAAATAAAATCTAATCTGAACATTAAACCATCAACGACAGGCTCAAAAGGGCTTGTACCCAGAGCCGTAAAACTTAATATTAAATAAACGTATTTGAGGCCGTCATTATTAATTGTGTGAAATTATTTTCTTTTATTTTTGAAGAGTACAGTAAAACAGTGTCATCATGAACAAAGTTATTCGTGGCGGTGCCCGTGAAATAATATACAAGGTTTTCATGCGAAGTAAGGCCGAATAACATGCCGGAAACCTTTTACCAAAGTTGGAAGATGTTTACAACCGTACAGCTGATTTTACTGGTAAGTAACTATATAAAATTGTACAAAGCACTGCTATAAACTTCTATTCTATGCAAGTAACAGATATTGTTATGATTTACAGGAAAATTGTAGAGTTCGACTTATTATTTGAGGTTATAAACAAATTCCATAGTATTTATAGCGCGCTTGCTGCATTTTGAGCATTTTTGCTTTTATCAATAAGCAGAATTTGTATGGAAAATAATGTATGTAACTACGTGTACACAGATTACATACCTATTTGAAACATGAATGTTCTTTGTTAAAAAATAATGTAAGCAGACAGTAAAAGTTATATTAAAAAATAAGCAAATTGTAATGTAGTAGAATTAAACGATTTCAATAAAACAGTTTGTAATAATAACAATACTATATACATATCAGTGAAACATGTTGGATAGTGAATGCAAGTGGTATATTTTAGATGCATTATATATGTATTCATATATTTTAATACAATATTCCTTTGTTGTCATTTTAGGCGTTTCTGAGAAAACAGTGTGTCAGAAAGCGATGCAAGGCCTTGAAAAAGGTGGAAAATTCTCCACATCTGCTAAACATAGAAAGCGTCATCCTGCAAAGGTATTAGTTTTAATACATGTGCGATCTGACAAAAGATTAATTATTTTATACCATTAAAAAAGAAGTGACAATGACTGGTAAAATAACAACCCAATTAAAAGAAGACATAGGTTATGATGGAAGCCATGAGCATCTGTGACAACTTTTAAAAAGGATTCGATTTCAATATAAAAATGAAGGACAAACCGGCAATCTTTACTAGAAAAACCTATGATTGCACACAAAAGAGAAAGATACTGGAAGTCAATTATGAAAAATAGAAACTTGCCAAAAGAGCTTCTTCTTCTTCTTTCTTTAATGGCAACGCGCAAGCACAATTCTCCCAATGTCATGTAAGTAGTGCAATAAAAGAAGGAGATTGGTCGGTAAGATAAATTTAAAATATGTAACAGTATATTTCTTTCGCAGATCCAGATCTAAAAATAAATGGACAACACAAATAAAATAAGGATTAGTCCACCACCAAATAAGTTTTTGTCGGCGACGCGTGTATATCCACAGAGTAAGCGAGATATCTCCGTCCCGCTCTAACACACTAGATCGCCCATAAGGCCTAGTGTATTTCTTAATACCTAGGTGTAAGCACTTAGGAAATAGTGTATTAGGATAGGATTCTTTGTAAGAAGCATTTTCATAGGTCATAGTTTGTTGTACGATCAGTAGTTTTCAAGATATTTCGATTTTAGTGTTTATTCCAATATTTCGATGTGAATTATTTTGTTGTAAAATTGTTGTAGAGCCCGTCCAACCTTTTTTCCCAATCCCACTTTATGGCTGGCCACGTGCAGTTCACTAATCATAAGTTGCCGTTCGTAACTTGACTCGGGAAACAAAACAGTGTCGTTTGCGAAACGAAGGCCATCCAAGATGCCAGCTCGGTGTCGACGCGCCACTTCTCCGGATCTGCTGCGACTGACTTCAATGCATCTACCTACGTCTCAGTTAAATCTGCTGGGACTTCAATAGTTTGCCGCCGAGATGAAGGTCCGTGTAAGAAACGACGCAAGACCTCAGCAGCAAGTGTCGGGGGTGCCAAACGGCGCTCCATAGAGCGAGATCCCATAGGATCAGACTGCTCTGAGATCGACGACGTCACCGATGACACCACTGCAGATGCCCCTCGAGGAGTAGAGCCCGTCCAACCTTTTTTCCCAATCCCACTTTATGGCTGGCCACGTGCAGTTCACTAATCATAAGTTGCCGTTCGTAACTTGACTCGGGAAACAAAACAGTGTCGTTTGCGAAACGAAGGCCATCCAAGATGCCAGCTCGGTGTCGACGCGCCACTTCTCCGGATCTGCTGCGACTGACTTCAATGCATCTACCTACGTCTCAGTTAAATCTGCTGGGACTTCAATAGCTTGCCGCCGAGATGAAGGTCCCTGTAAGAAACGACGCCAGACCTCAGCAGCAAGTGTCGGGGGTGCCAAACGGCGCTCCATAGAGCGAGATCCCATAGGATCAGACTGCTCTGAGATCGACGACGTCACCGATGACACCACTGCAGATGCCCCTCGAGGAGTAGAGCCCGTCCAACCTTTTTCCCAATCCCACTTTATGGCTGGCCACGTGCAGTTCACTAATCATAAGTTGCCGTTCGTAACTTGACTCGGGAAACAAAACAGTGTCGTTTGCGAAACGAAGGCCATCCAAGATGCCAGCTCGGTGTCGACGCGCCACTTCTCCGGATCTGCTGCGACTGACTTCAATGCATCTACCTATGTCTCAGTTAAATCTGCTGGGACTTCAATAGTTTGCCGCCGAGATGAAGGTCCGTGTAAGAAACGACGCAAGACCTCAGCAGCAAGTGTCGGGGGTGCCAAACGGCGCTCCATAGAGCGAGATCCCATAGGATCAGACTGCTCTGAGATCGACGACGTCACCGATGACACCACTGCAGATGCCCCTCGAGGTGTAGAGCCGGTCCAACCTTTTTTCCCAATCCCACTTTATGGCTGGCCACGTGCAGTTCACTAATCATAAGTTGCCGTTGGTAACTTGACTCCGGAAACAAAACAGTGTCGTTTGCGAAACGAAGGCCATCCAAGATGCCAGATCGATGTCGACGCGCCACTTCTCCGGATCTGCTGCGACTGACTTCAATGCGTCTACCTACGTCTCAGTTAAATCTGCTGGGACTTCAATAGCTTGCCGCCGAGATGAAGGTCCCTGTAAGAAACAACGCCAGACCTCAGCAGCAAGTGTCGGGGGTGCCAAACGGCGCTCCATAGAGCGAGATCCCATAGGATCAGACTGCTCTGAGATCGACGCAAGAAACCTTATCGAAGATGATCCAGAAGACTGAATAAACATTAATGGCCGAAGTTAATAACCTGTCTTGTCCCTTACCTTAGATTTGTTACTCTAAAAAAAAAAAAACAATAAGGTTTATTATGTTTGCGCAGTATAGCGCTGGTCTCGAAGGAACACTTTTGTGCTAGCCGAAAAGGGCAGGAGACCGAGGGAATCAAAAATTTATGTAGCCGCCGGAGAGCGTCGCTGGTCTGGATTTCCACGTAGAGAATTAGGGAACAAAGAGTTCGTTCAGGCACAGTGACAATGAAATATTCAAAAGGCACTTACGTGGAAACTGGACGATGAAGACAGGCTACTGCAACACCGCACTGTTCACCGTATACAATCAATTAGATGTTCCGCCGTAATGTCCAAAGCAACTGACTATTCCGTAGTGTGACCGAGTTCGCCGCCGATGATAAGTGTAGCGATACCGCCGTGCGTACACATGTATCACCGTTAAGGACCGAGCGTGGAATGGGAATGTAATGGAATGTAGGGAGACGGAAGGGATGTCAAGTACCTTTTTTATACTCATGCCCTGCGCCAGAACAGTTACTATTACTTAAACTTATCATTATACTTTAGTTTAGATTATTTAAGCTATATGTTATTCTATTTATTGTGTTTTTTATTGCTTATAGATAGTTCTAATAAGATGTAACTCGACCGGGGCCCTTCACGAAAAGCAGCGCTGCAGGCTTCCTCTGTGGCTTTCGGCTGATGAAGGTTCCATTTTCGCCATGTTTATATGTTTTGTATTTTCTTTTGTTTTTGTGTGTTGTTTGTGTTGCTGCATTTACATTTCTGGTTTTTTGTTGGTTTGTGAAGAAATAAATACATTTTCATTTCATACACGCACGCAATATTTAGAAATATATATAATATATAGGTTACTCTAGTAGAAAGCGCGTGGATCAAAATCTTTCATTATGTAACTCTATGGAATTTCTTGATCCAAGTATGACACAGATACACCATAATTTAATTTAAATGAGAAAATCATGACGAGTCAACTCGCGATAAATCCAAAGAAGTTCATTTTGTTCTATTTGGTAGCATAATTTTGGCTACTCTAACCGCGCGTCGGTATGGTCTCTCTGTAATATCTAACTCTATGACGTCCGAATAGATTGCGATTATTATATAGGCGCGAAGCCTTCCGTGCGACTTCCTTCAGCCGCGTTTCGCCGTTAATTTGTTTACCTCCGATTATTTTCACCACCAAGGACAGTAAATTCTACAGGCGTGGTATCCATAAATTGTCAGAAAGATGGAGAAGATGTATAGAAAGTGATGGAAAATATTTCGAATAAGGTAAATATAATGGTTTTCGCGAAATAAATGTATTTCATTCACAAAAAAACCGGAAATTAATTAGGAGTACACCTGGTATATACCTACAGAACTATAGTCGTAGTGTAAGGCGTGACTACAGCGATTACCAATGGCTTCTCATCCCTTACTAGTCTTTGCCGTCATTTGATTACCGTGTACTTCATCGGGTACGCTTAAGTGAATTTATCGAGGCAGTATAATAAAAGGTAGAGCGAAAAATAATCAAGATTAAATTTCTGAAATTAACTCTGCCCATATTTCTTGCATCAAGCCCGCACGACACAAACAAGCATAATAAAAGGACAACATAAATAATATACACAATAAACCGGTGTGTTATAATGCTATTTTTCATTTATTATTAAGTTGGCAAAAACACGCAATGCAGGCTATCAAGTAACGCCCAGCGATTTTAACCCGAAAATTATAGGCGTAGAGCCCTGAACATTTGAAACAACGATAAGAAAGAAAAAAAAGACAATTAATCGATAGCGACCATAATCAAGGTAATAACATAATACATAAAGAAAAGGAAAACTAAAAAAGATAAAAATAAAATGAAAACTCTAAGTCATCGACAATAAACGCCCTGTCTCAGCTTATGCCACATAATAATAGACTCTGCAGCGCTGGTATTCTGACAGGGGCTTGTAGACGTTACACCGGCATAGTCTTCCTCGTATATTTATACGTAATACATACATTATAAAAATCGTTTTTTTTTTTTTTAATCAAATATTTTAAAGAGGCTTTAGTGCATCCTTGATGACTATGCCAGCCTCGTATATGTATAATAATCGTAAATCACCAATAATAATAATATTGACACGCTATACCCCTTACGGGGCGAGCAGAGATACTTAGTTCTGTACTTTGTACTTATATTTCGTGCCCAACGTAACCAGCATCGTAGTTGATCGGCGTCCTCAGGGAACTTGCACATGTCATTTCTATTAGATGCAAAGCGGAAACCCTCGCGATGTTTCGTTCACCGGAGCGTAAACCCGTATTTAATCTATAAAAGATACGTGCTGATATTCGAACCTATAACCATTCGCGTTTTGGCGTATAACTGGCCTTTATTCCTTAACTCTTATCTTTCTCTAATTAAAAATAGCTTTATATAGACTTGTAATTTAAAACATTTCAAGCTCCCGGTCTGGCTGATACTGGCCGTAAAATAAATACAAAACTGAAATACGCAACTTTGTTCTGAATATTTAAATAAGAAATTTTCTTTGTCAAATTAACCACGGCTAGATCACACGAAAATAACTAAAAAGATACCGGTATATTTCAGAAGTATATTTTCTATTTGAAAATTTTGAAATTTAGACAGAAAATTTTGTATATATTATCTGTGTAAATTGGTTGGTAGTTTTACTTCAAACTATTCCTTTCTTCCTCTCTTACTGGTTCTATTAAACTTTAAATTTCCCGCCTTTCTCCGTTTATAGTCTATAGCATGGGTCGGCAACCTTTTCTTATATAAGGGCCACAAATATTATGAGTATATTAGTACGGGCCACATTTCATCTAATAAACTCATTTTTTTAGATAAAACTAACTTTTGTATTTTTAACCATATTTATTGTTACTCTCATTTTAAATTGATAGGTACAAAATTAACTAAGACTTATAAAGCTAATGCGATTTTTGATATTGTACTTGTTTTGCAAGTTTTTAATCTCTGCTTCCATTTTAGACGCAGAAATACGCAGCATCGCATCTAAATGTTAATCGGTCAATCGAGAACAGAATAGTTGTTTTTTTATAGTTAATTATTGAAAAAGTCTGCTCAAACATATATATATATATATATATATATATATATATATATATTACCAAACATTGTCATCATAAGAGTAAGTGCGATGGATATTATGATTATCGGTACAAAATCGCGGGTGAGCTATGACTACCTCGCGCTCGCAACGCACATTTTCAAACGAAAAAGCCAGTGGCGTGCATTCCATAGTAGCATATAAAAGCAATATCTTGCAATACTTGGGCATTTAACACCTATTTTGTTTTAAATTCGATCCTACTTGGAATCTGAGACCCTTATTCTGGTAATTACCAGATTTTAAGTCAATATATTTATTAAAAGTCCAAATATAATCAAATAATGCTTTTTGTGATTTATATGGGATGCACGCCACTGGAAAAAGCGACAATATTACATCAGAGTCTAACAGTTCTGCTTAGACAGTGATCGCTTGAACTGAATTTCCGGTTTCCACGCACACAAAACAATGAAATAGAAACTAATTTCTATAAATGTTTTTAATTTATTTCCTGCGGTGCGGCGTTCTTTGGAACAACTCTTGCGCGGGCCGCACCGTAGCGGCTTACGGGCCGCTGGTTGCCAACCCCTGCTCTATAGTGTGAAGTTGACGTTTGGCAACTTTACTTGTTTCAAAACACTTGTCAACCGTTACATTTTTTAAATTTAATTCACAAAACTGGTTACATCCCACGACTTATAAAACACAACATATTAAAACATACATTTTTGAGAAGCAACCTACTTGATGTGAATACACCATGCAAATATAATATACAATATGCTATGCAAATACAATTACAACCAAACAAACGACGAAAAATACATAACCACGTCGAGAAACACAGACTAAAAAAGCAATACTTCATTGGATCCAGCTAAAAAAGAACAAAATTTTGGGTTAAGAATACAATTTGTATAATTTGTGTACATTTGTCAGCTTATTGTTTTCAAATTATATCTTACTATTACTTATCTAAAACTCGTTTTATTCATATAAATTGCAACAGGTTACAGGTCCAGTCACGTATAGTAAATAACAATCGAGTTTCTGTGTTTAAAATCAGTGTAAGATGGAATTTTTTTTTTAGAAATAACCGTTAACTCAGTGGCTTTAAAATTGTACGTATAAGTTGCAGGATGTCGAATCCGGTGCATAATTCATTCGGCATAGATCGATTTACCAGGAGAAACAATTATGCGAACTGGAAATTCACGGTGCAAGCCTACTGTTCGACTAAAGAACATTAATAAGCTGCTGTAAACAGATTATGGCTTAAATGCATCTCGGTTCGATAGATGGCGTAGTACCAAATTGCATCGCGATATAGTTTCGTTCACAGCAGCTGTATACAAGGCAAATGTGCCATATCGTGAAATGATTCCACTCCGACGCAGCTTTGAGTTTCTTTCGGCTTTTATTCTTAAGTTAGTCACTTCCGTAACGCTAGTAAATCATCCGTAGGGATAGTATTTTATTAAGCTGGGGGTCCAATTCAAGGTTCGTACCCACAAGGGTGCCCTTGCATTGCCACCCAACACATAAACTCGCTGGCTGAGCACCTTCTGTGCTCGCCCCCTAAGCCCGGTTAAACTGTATAGGCCTTTCGCGGCTCGCAATAGGTATCCGTTCAAAAAAAAAATTGTAAAGAGAGAGAAACAAAAACAGAGATTAATTATTGGGTTTAAATATTAGTTATTAAACAGTGGTGATCTGTATCAGAGTGTTTTACTTGTATCTTCTCGGTCATGAACAAACATATAGAAAAGGGAAATCTGTACATCTACCTTGAACTGAGAGATCTCTGGTGCTGTGTCAGTGACACAAACTCATACGCAAAATAAACGAAGGCCAAATCTAAACTGATTTTGTTATTACACCCCATTAATTATGTGCACGTACAAAATGCAACGACATGTAAAGAGGTATTAGAAAATTTAGAACAGGCTTTCGACGATAGTGGGCTATATAAGAGGGTAGCCTTGCTAAGAGATCGTATCATTGCGACGCTGGAATCGTCTGGTAGTATTGATGGGTATGTTAACTGAATAATGTCGACTGCACACAAGCTCCGTAATATAAAGTTTGAAATTAAAGACCAGTGGCTCAAAACACTAATGCTTGCAGGCCTACCGGATTCATACAAACTACTGATTGAAATTGAAATTTCATGTACGAAAATAGACGCTAATATGATTAAAACAAAATTCTTGCAGGAGGTACAACATATAGAAACTGCCGGGTACTTCACAGGAAAAAAGGTAGTCTTAAAAGTTAATAAAAGCCCCGATGTTACAGTTGTAACCATATATGGGCGAAATGTAATCAAATTAATGAAGAACGATTACGATTACATTTTGCATTTTTCGTCATTAATATGACAGTATTTTGCTCATCTAGGTTTCAAACATTAGGGAAATCTCAATTGCATACTCATTTTTAATATTTTGTAGAGATTTAATCATGATTTCAGAGCAAGAAAATTGAAAATATGACTACACTTTGTAATCGGTAACCATTAATCAGATTACATTTTGTCCATCTGTGGTTGTAACAAGTATGGTCACATCAGTAAATACTGTAAAGTGAAGACTGCTAAGAAAACGAATGATAGTTCTTTTGTGGCTGTATTCCTGGCTTCAAACTGCAATGATCCTGATTGGTACATCGACTCACAAGCATCATTTTCAGCAGTATTGCAGAAGGGTATAATGAGAAATGTATTTAGTAAGTCATAGTTAAGGGAACCAGGAAATGGAGATAAGGAAATGTATTTAGTTTGTAAGAATAAGAATTAATGTTTTTGTAATAGTTAATAATAAGTAGTAAGACAAAAGAAAATTAACATAAGTGTTAAATCACTAAAAGAGCTTAAAGTCGTTGCATTTGAGCATAGCAACGGTAAAACAGGAAAAAAACATGGAAAAACGATACCAGGGCAAGTAAAACGTTTCAATGTTAGCGGATTACTGCTGGACTATTTGTCGAGATGCTACCAAGCTACAAAAAGGCAGCGAAGAAACCACGTTGGTACAGTGCCTACAGGTAATGAAAACGGAGGTTTTATAGCCGGTAAGAATTCGACACACCGGGGCGCCGCTCTCACGGCGTCCTAATGGCCGATGTGCTTCAGCCTGTGTCGTGTCGGGATCAGCTTGTGTATATTCATTTTTTCGAGAAACCTTCCGTAGTGGTATACGTGGGCCCACCTAGCTAATACAACACAAACTACAGGTATCATTGCGCTAACCACACACATTTTTTACATTTATTTTGGGAGTCGAAGCTGCTCGCGTCCGTAGGCTTTACCCTAGTTTCCCTACACGTGACTCCTGGGTGGTGCTAAACGAGCAGCAGCGAGGTGGTAGGGCGCCGGTGCCCATCTGGATCGCAACCACAGTACATGGGTGTAAAGCCCGTCATAGTGACCAGTTTCGGCTTGTTACGTTTCGGGATCAGCTTGTGTATATCCAGTAGCTCATATACCTAGAGACCTTCAGTCGTGGTATATGTGGGCCGACATGACGATGTAGACTATCAATGGATTTTCATCCTTTGATAGTATCTTTCGTTTTTAGACTACACTGTACTTACCATCAGGTACTCTGTAGTCACTATGTCGAGCCAGTGTAAAAAGAAACATCTGGCGAGAACGGGCAGTGACAGATGTCTTGTTACTATAAACATGTTCTGGTACATGCCAGTGAAATTAACGAATTATTGACAGCTACTTTCTCGCCAACGCAGCCTTGAGTATCTTCTCAAGTTAGTCACTTCCCAAACGCTGGTAAATCACTTAAGATTATTTCCCTGGCTAGCCGCCTAAGTCAAAGTTCGTACCCACAGGGGTGCCTTTGCGTAGCCACCCAGCCCAGGACTCCTTCGCCATTCTCTCTGGGTGAACTTATATAGGCCTTACACGACCAATAGCATCCAGTCCTATTGAAAAAAAAGCAAAGAATGGCAACTTCTTTTTTCAGATAGCCATAACTACCATAAATCAGCGACAAAAGCGAAACAAAAAACAAAAAATTCGCTTACAAAGTGACAACGTCAATTTTTTTTTTAGTTTTCAACAGCAGTGTTACCCGTTGAGTATAAATAATGCCTTAATAGTCGGTTGTCAGAATAATTTACATTTATTATTCCTTTCTTGTGGCTTTTCCACTAGTGTATGACCAATGTGATTATGTCAA
The DNA here is from genome assembly GCA_036320925.1 of Automeris io. Taxonomy (NCBI): domain Eukaryota; kingdom Metazoa; phylum Arthropoda; class Insecta; order Lepidoptera; family Saturniidae; genus Automeris; species Automeris io. The sequence goes on from JAUDJH010000036.1 coordinate 3,143,250, forward strand.
AGTCAGCGTTTTGATTTTGACTTTAATATTCGAGGAAGGTTGATCGGTGTTTGCTAATTTTAATTATATTGAGATTGTCCGGTAGAAGTACCTAAAAAAAAACCTACTAACTACAACAAAATATAAATAATCACAAACATAAAAAAGTTATTAATAAGACAGGAACAAGAACAAGGACACAACACAAATCATGACGTAAATAATATACACAAGGAACCAACACAATTATAATTTTATTTTATACTGACTTATATATTTTAATAATATATATATATATATATATGTATATATATATAAAGGGAGTATCTACAAATAATTTACAAGTATATTAAACATTAGAAATTGACATTTGGCAGCCTTGGAACTCAATCTATCATACGACTCGTTGCCAATGAGGCTCTTACTTCGCGTAATTCGTTCATTTTCCTATAGAATATACTTTGCAGAGCGTACGTCTGAATTGTACAATTTAGCTCCTCCCTCCCCTTCTACCACAAACTGACAAAACGACATGCATGTTTGCAATGATATGCGGTTGGCTTTCCAGCTGTACGCGCAAGGCGATTCGCCTCCCCTTTTTTACTGCAAACCGCGAGTGGAATTCGCTTACTGCGTCTGGTTTTCTGACGTCTTACTTTCCAATACGTCTAATAGTATTGAAATATTAGTGAATTGTGAGTAACTATTATTGACTTTGTTGGCTTATTAGCTTATATTGGATTGTGATTTATCAACAAGTGTTCTATTGCTAAACAAATAGTATAACGCTGCGAATATTACAGAGTATGTACCAAAGTGCTTGTCTTCCCCAGCCTGGGTAGTGTTGCGTAGCTGTCCGTTCCCTTTCCCTCGGGAAGCGTTGGCTGTTTGCCGTTGCTGGTCATCCATCATGATGGATATATCAGAAGAATTGAAAATTAGTTTAGTTTTTATATAACGGTAGATTTCTTTGTTTGGTTACACATTTGGAGGGGTCTATTTTTTACTTTTTTAGAATTTATTACTTTTTTATATAGGTGCCCACTTGTTTTTTACCTGCAGCACGAGGGTCACGTCCCAACGAATATTATCAAGACCAAGTTAGCTCGAATTTTTCGGAACGGGAAGACCGGATGTGAGTTTTTTGGGAATTTACAAAAGTACAAATTTCAAGAAAATTTTAATTAATACTCTCTTGTTTTCCAGCATAGGCGGAGAGAGCCCAAATTGACGACTCTTTCGAGGTATCGCACTCCCCCAACACATGCAACCTGAAACATACAGGAGCTATTTTCAATAGTGAATTTTTTAAAAGGGTCGTACAATAGAAACACATAGGATAGGTAAATAATGTAATATGTGATTTTAAAGATAAATTAATGGATATTATAGGGAAACATATTACATGCCTGTATATTAAGTAGTGTAAAAGATATTTAACCTTTTGTGTGCAAGTAGACAGAAGTTACTTGTAAAATAGGGCTATTTTGCATTGTATAACGTAAGATAAATAAGTAAGGTATATGAATGTTACATAAATCGATAGGTATTTACGTAAGGATTAGTTTAAGCTATGTAACATAATTGTAACATGTATAATTTGGTAAATAAATAAAGAAAACTGGGAGCGGTGAAGTGAAAATGCCAGCAAAAGGGGTACAATTGTATAGGGTGCCTCGATAAAGTAGTGCTCGACCATTTATAAACGGGCCAATTTTCGAGTACAGCGAGGAACTAGCCAGTACCACATATCGACGCCAGAGTTCGCTACGCTACAAGTCCGTCCCGCGCTCCTTGCCCGCCGCCTGCGACGTCCGGCGCATCGCTGCGTGCCGAGCTGCCATTGGCCGACTTCTCCACGTGTGTGCGTCTCGACGTCACTGCGCACGAGGTGCCCCTCACGTCTCGCCCGCGTCCCGCTATCCGGCCTAGTACTCACACTAGGCCACGATCAGCGGACACAGCGCTGTACGCGCTCACGAGCTGCTTGTTGCGAGACCTACGCTGCGCCGGGTCGTTTTCCGTTCCCTTTACCCCGCTGTTTAGTACCGTTAGGGAAAGACAGTGGAAAAGGGGGCGATGTACGCCCAACACCTGCGCTGTGGTACTTCCCAGAGCTGCCCATAGAAGAAGATGCCAAAGAAGCCGCCTCCACCATCAAAAGGCCCTTTTCAGGGCCATCTACTGCCGCTTCCGATGAGCTCTACGGACTCAGATGCCGACCCGCCGTCCCTGCCGCCCTCACCGACGCTGACTGCCGTACGCCCGCTGCTGTCGGACGGCGAAACTACCGCAACATCGCCCCGCTCCGGCTGCTTGTCTCGCCGCGACACCGTCACCCCTGGTGTCCCCGCGGACTTAACGGAGGCGAACGTTGCGGTACTTGAGCAGCTGACCGACGAGCGGGATCAAGAAGATGCCGCACCGCAGGCCAACGCCGGCAGGACTTTCTTCCTGCCGCCGGCCTCGCCCACTCTCTCCTCGCCCAGCTCGACACCGCCGGCACCTGCGAGGGAGATACCTTCATCTCCGCTGCCACCACAGCCTCCTCCACCGTCGGCCCCTCTGGAACCTCCTCTCCCGATGGAATACCGACCGGACGAAGCCTCGACACCGATGAGCATCGTGTCACTACAGGCCCTCAACCAACTCAATGTTGAGGGCCACCTGCCTACGCACATACTCACGTATGTTAGGCAGGCAATCCATCTCCAAGAAGCCGCCGCAACATTACCACCTGAAGACCCCGCCCGGACACAAATGGACCTGCTGCCTGCTGCGCGACGCGAGGACGTCACCTGCCCCGCAACCGAGGGAGGGAAGAGGAAGGAGCGCACCAGCGACGTCGAGGACCGTCCAGCTGCCCGTCAGCGTGTTACGAGTCCGCAGTCGCCGGTTGGCTCCGACTCCACCGACCCGTTTGTGTGGCACACGCAAACGACCTCGCCCCCGCGCCCTCCGGCATTAGTATCGGGCCCGCTGCCCGACACAGGTCCCCCTCCCCAACCACGCGTAACCGTGTACGCCTTAGACGCCCCCCTTCCCCAAAGGGAAAAGAGGAAGATCCAGCAGCTCCCCATCACCGTCCGTCCGACTCCCGCCGAGTTAGGCGCCCATGTGGTGGCCCCGCCGGGCGCGCCGTCTGCTGTTATGGGCCCGCAAGCAGTGACAGCGGCGGAGCGCTCGGCGTCGGCCCGCCGCACTGCGGCGCCTGAATCGGCGGCGGCCGCCGTTCAAAGGAGGAAGGAGGATTTTCCTCAGCTGCCGCCCCCGAGGACTCCATTGCCGCTGTCGTTTTCGACAGTGGCTAAGAAGACTGGACCCCCGCAGTCGGTTCATACACCGGTCGCGGCGGGCCAACAGGCCGCCGGCGCTGCCGCCGCGGCACATAACCGCGCCGTGACGCAACCCGTCACGCGTACGGCTGCGCCGGTGTCCTGCGGGCCCGCCGCAACACGTCAGCAACCGTCCGCCGTGCAACACAGCACCTCAAGCTCTGCACCGGCTGCGGGCGGTGCCGAACCAACAAATACGACACAGAAGCCAGCAATCAAGACCAAGAAGGATAAATATCCCCCCCTGATTGTCGAGAAACTACCGGAGTGGCAACGCCACTTTAAGGAGTTGACCCACAAGCTCGGCAGGCCTCCGAACGCGCGCCCCTTCGGGAACGGGGTGCGGTTCGCGCCAGATAGCGAAGAGGAATTCCGCACGGTACAGCGCTACCTCGCAGAGATTGAGCACAGCGCCGGTATCTCGTGGTTTACCTACTCGCTCCCTGCCGAACGGAGCCTTAAGGTAGCGATCAGGGGCTTACCCGCTGATACGGACCCCGCCGATGTGGTCGCTGCCTTAGAGGAGAAAGGCTTCCAGCCGGAGTTCGCTAAGAACATACGGGCGCGCGGAGGGCGCCCCGGCTGCATTTTTCACGTCGTGTTGAAGAGACACGAAGGCTTGCTCCCCGCCATATATGAGCTCGACGAGCTCATGTATATGCGCGGGATCAAAATAGAAGCCTGGCGCGGTAGAACTGGTCCCGCCCAGTGCCACCGATGCCAACAATTCCGGC